>OZ017741.1:116042978-116315478 GCA_963969285.1 Odontomyia ornata
GGGTTGCGCCATGCATTGAAACGTCTTTCCACTCCGGTTACCCAGTTGTCTCCTTCCATACGAGCAATGGTCCGATGTCTTCATCGGCTAACTGGGCATTTCGAATCTTCTCCGGTGAGCAACCT
Source organism: Odontomyia ornata (assembly GCA_963969285.1). Classification (NCBI taxonomy): domain Eukaryota; kingdom Metazoa; phylum Arthropoda; class Insecta; order Diptera; family Stratiomyidae; genus Odontomyia; species Odontomyia ornata. Next base: position 116,043,104 of record OZ017741.1, read on the forward strand.
TCATCGAATTCGGCCGTTATCAATTGCAGATCAATGGGTGGTTCCTGTTCCTCAATCCATCGGCAATGCTTGCAGTTAGCTGGACATGGACGGCGAGATAGGGCGTCAGCATTTCCATGAACCCCGCCCTGCCGGTGAACAATTTCGTAGTCGTATGACTGCAATCTTTCGACCCATCTCGCAACTTGTCCCTCGGGGTTTTTGAAGTTGAGCAGCCATCTCAATGATGCATGGTCCGTTTGAAGAACAAGTTTCTGGCCATATAGGTACTTGTGGAACTGCTTGGTTGCCTCTATTATAGCCAGTGGTCACGCAGTAGTTCCTCTCACTTTTTGAGAGAAGTCGACTGTAATACAAGAGGACTCTTTCTTCGCCACTGATCTGCCGGGAGAGTACAGCTCCAATACCGCCATTGCTTGCATCGGCGTCAACTACAAACATTTTTCCGGGTTTTGGATACGCCAGCACGGGTGATTCACACAGCTTTTCCTTCAGGGTCTCAAAGGCTGTCTGGCATTGATCATTCCAGACATACGGACGATTTTTCTCGGTTAGCTGATGGAGACACTTAGCTATTTTCGCAATGTCTTTGACGAATTTTCGATAGTTGGTTACCAGACCCAGAAAACTTCGTAGTTGGCGCTTGTTGTTTGGTGTTGGCCAGCTTTTCACGGCTTCAATTTTCTCAGGGTCTGTTTTGATCCCTTCTGCTGATACGACGTGTCCCAGGTATTTTACTTCAGCTGCGAAAAGGGTACACTTGTCGGGTCTAAGTTTCAAATTCGCCATTCGCAATCGGGAGAAAACTTCTTCTGAGTTCCGCACATGCTCTTCGAACGTTCTCCCGAAGACGATGATGTCATCTAGGTACACCAAGCAGGTTTTCCAGGTGAGGCCACGTAGCACGTGTTTCATCAGGCGTTCGAAAGTGGTTGGAGCATTGCAAAGCCCAAATGGCATCACCACAAATTGCCACAATCCGGTCCCAACTGAAAATGCGGTTTTCTCTCGGTTCTTCTTGTCGATTTCTACCTGCCAGTAGCCACTCTTGAGATCGAGTGTAGAAAATCATTTTGCGTCGGCCAAAGTGTCCATGATGTCATCGATGCGTGGGAGCGGGTAACTATCTTTCTTAGTGACGTCATTAAACTGCCTTTAGTCGACACAAAAACGAGTGCTACCATCCTTTTTCTTTACTAGAACTACTGGCGCAGCCCATGGACTGACAGAAGGTTCGATAAAGCCTTGTTTTTCATGTCCGAGATCAGTGTGCTCTTTTCTCCTTGTTTGGCTATAGGGAGACGTCTTGCAGCTTGTCGAATCGGCTTGGCTCCTTGTGTATCTATGACGTGAGTTACCAAACTCGTTCGGCCTTGGTCATCCGGGCTTGTTGAGAAGATGTCATTGTACTTGGTGACCAGATCAGAGGCTCGTTTGAATAGCTGCACTGGCAATTTGACTTGCTTCAATATTGCGGACGTGGATTCCCGGGCTTTGTCTGCGTCTTGCCTCCTTTTTCAATGATGGTTGTGAGTAGCTTCCAAAGAGGTGATGGTGGAAACAGACTGGCAGCTGCCGATGCCTTCTCCCGCTTTGATGCTCGTGGTTGAGTCTGCGGTGTTAAGGACTCTAACCGGCACATATCCGTTCCTTATAGATCTTACAAGGCTTCGTCCTACAATCAAACTGCGCAATGCGGACGTCTTCGTTGGCTCTATCAGATAAGATCGGTGGTCTCCAGAATCACCATCAAGCTTGGCCCATACAATGCTTTCGGAAGAATTCGGTACGCCAGTGTCAGTACATACCACTACATTCATCTTAGGAATTTGAACGCTGGGATCCTCCATCAGTACTTCGACATTCTGCCATTTCAATACACGTTTGCCCAAATCCAACGTGATTCCATGTGGTCGCAGAAAATCCATTCCGAGAATGCAGTCATCCATAATGTTCGCGGCCAGATAATTATGTCGGAACACAAGGTCTCCCAACTGTATCTGGAGGTTGACCTCTCCATGAACAGGTGCAGTTTCTCCCGTAGCTGTCCGTAGTGAGAAAATGCCGCCCTTGTGAAGTTGTTGCTGTCTAACTAGGTCTGGTTGGATAATCGACCGGGTTGCACCAGTGTCGATGGTTATGGTGCAGTGTTCTCCGTCAACTTGACCCAGAAGGCATAAGTCCGCTTCTCCACGATGTAGTCTTGATACGGTGATGGAGATGCTGGGAACGTCGATGCTCCTAGCCAACATCTGCCCCACGAAGTTGGCTCTTACATGTTTCCCGACCCCTCTGTTTGAAAGGCTTCCATTCTGGGCTCCTGACTCGGTCTGGATCTCCTCCTAGCTGCACACCCTGGACAATAGCTCGGTTTTCTTCGCTTCTTGCAGTCCCTTTGCAGGTGCCTCTTCTCTCCGCAATTCCAGCATCTAGGCACACCATTTACATGCGAGTCTCGCTCAATTTCGACGCGCTCACACCTGCACTCGTCTGTTACTACCTCATGAACCCAGGCAGTGGTACGAGTCACATTTTTCGCTGCCTCAAAGTTCAGACTGCAAGCCAATGCGTCCTTAACCGTTTGCTTTTGAGCTAAACGCACGGATTGTTGCAATTCCGGGTCCTTTAGTGCGCTGATGACTGCTTCTGTTGCTGCATCATCTCGATGTTCTGGGTCGTAGGCTGGGTAAGCCAAAAGTGCTAGTCGCTCAATGTCTTGGGCTAGCTGCTGTAGGGTTTCACCAGACTTCTGCACCCGATGCCTTAGTTGTGACCGATAAATCTGCTTCAGATGATCGTCTCCTTAACGCATGTCGAGCGCATTCATTATAGCAGCCGGGTTTGAGTGCAACTCGACGGGGATAGTCTGCAACAGCTCGGCAGCTGGGCCTCTTAGAGCAAGAATCAATGCAGTTGCTCGTTCCTGCTCATTCCAGTGATTCGCCCTAGCCGCGACTTCAAACTGGGTTTTGTAAATACTCCAGACCGTTTGCCCGTCGAATATTGGTGCTTTGTTCTGCATCTGAGGGCTCACCCGAATCCAGATACGCGGCTTCCGATTCAATTGCGTCACGCAAGCGTGCAATCAGTGTGGCCTTTGTATCTTGCGTAGCCAGGTTTCGCTTTTCCAACTCTTCCTTAAGCTCCGACATGGTCAATTCATTAATTTTTAAGTTTAGGCTTCGTAGCCTTTTTAATGTTTCTTTAAATTCTACTGTTGTGCTTTATAAAAATGTTCAAATTATAACTTTCAAAATTTTAATCTCACTTTTCGACACCACTGCCGTTCGCGGCCAATAATTTTAATGTTCCGGGAAAGTGAAAACGCAATGTCTTCTAAATTAAATTAAAAGAGTTTATTTAATTACTTAAAAATGCACAATCACTTATTCAACTATTTCGCAATTTTAACTTTCACAATTAAAAGTCTAACTTCCACTTGTCCATAAATTTCTATCGCAATTGTCTTCTAAAATCACTTCACAATCAAAGAAAATCACTTTCCTATTACTCGATCAATGTTGCTTTTCTATTCGCTCCACACTTTCGCAGTTTTTACTATCGCGGTTCTAATAAAAGATCCCCCCATTCATTCAGCTCGTCTTTATATAGGGTCTCTACCCATTCAACCCATTTCCCGTACATTGGCGAATGTTCTGCCGAGAGGTACCTGGTATATTCGGGTAGCTTAATGAATGGAGTGATGTCACTTCCAGCTGTTGATCATGCTTGGTGGGTTCTCGTGGTTTAGAGTAAATTCACTTTGTTGATCGTGAGGTTCTTAATGGTTGTGAAAACAATTGCAACAGTAGCTCGCAGAATTATTCGTGCATGTAACAATAGATATATATATATATATATATATATATATATATATATATATATATATATATATATATACATATATATATATATATATATATATATATATATATATATATATATACACACACATTTATATATATATATATATATATATATATATATATATATATATATATATATATATATATATATATATATATATATATATATATATATATATATATATATATATATATATATATATATGTACATATTTAAGTAAAATTTAGTAAATGAGACTGAGCTAAGTTAGAAACGACAGGAGCTTTGTTCTGATAAATTCGAGTTTATTTATTCAAAATAGTCTCCTCCGGCCACGATACACTGTTTTGCGCGATCAAAAAGCTTTTTGAAAGAGTGTTTCAGGTCATTGACCGGGATGTCCTTCAGGATGTCGGTACGAGCCTTTTGGTTGCCCTCTACGGACGCAAAGCGTTTTCCTTTCATGGCCAAATGCAATTATCCGCATAGGTAGAAGTCACAGGGAGCAACAAATTACAAGAGTGGGTTTTATGACCAAAGTCTCGTTTATTTTGGAATTACCTTGACTTGTGCGGAACATAACGTGCGCAGACCTTTCGTAAGTCTAAATGATCGATTAATATGCGATAAATCGATGTTTTGGAGATATTCAACTCCGATTCCATGAATTTCTACGATGATTTCAACTCATTTTTGATAAATTCACGCACAATTTCGATAGAGTTTTCGGTGATCACTGATTTTGGGCGGCCCGTATGTTCATCGTCATTTCATGGAATCGGAGTTGAATATCTCCAAAACATCGATTAATATGCGATAAATCGATGTTTTGGAGATATTCAACTCCGATTCCATGAATTTCTACGATGATTTCAACTCATTTTTGATAAATTCACGCACAATTTCGATAGAGTTTTCGGTGATCACTGATTTTGGGCGGCCCTTATGTTCATCGTCATTTATGTCCTCACGACCATCTCTGAAACATGTAAACCACTCATGAACTCTGGCACAAGAAAGACAATCATCGCCATAAGCCTTTTTCATCAATGCAAATCTTTCAGTAAACGTTTTACCGATTTTAAAACAAAATTTGATATTAGCTCTTTGTTCGAAACTCACTTTTGCACCGATGACATAAACATGCTGTCACTTTAGACGCAATAACTTCGCTTCCCCTGAACCGAAACTTTCACTGGGAGTCAGGGAGGGATGTAATTTTCCAATGCACTGTCTCATTTACAGATGGTGCCACCAAAAAAAATTTTATGACAAAAGTCTCTCTCTCTCTCTCTCTCTCTATATATATATATATATATATATATATATATATATATATACATTTATTTATTTATGTATATATATATATATATATATATATATATATATATATATATATATATATATATATATATATTTATTTATTTATATATATGTATATATACATATATATATACATATATGTATATATACATATATATATATATATATATATATATATATATATATATATATATGTATATATATATATATATATATATATATATATATATATATTTTATATATTATATTAGGTCACTGAAATCCTGTTCTTCCATTCCTAGTAAGGTCTGTTGGAATGGTGCAGAGGTTTCTTCTCCCAAGAAGATACTGACGCATTTGCCCAATTTTTCTCTTTTTTTCTCCCGCTGCAGCTGTGCATCCTGTTGTCTTACCTAATCATCTTCCCTTCCCAATTTCCTTTATTTGTACTGATGTATCTGAAGTCAAAGCTCTAATCAATGCTCTTGATCCTAATATCAGCCCTGGGCCGGATGGTTTGCCAAACATATTTGTAAAGTTGTTAGCCTCATCGCTTGGTTTTCCTTTGTCTCCCCTCTTCAATCTAAGTTTGAGTACTGGCACATTCCCTAATCCTTGGAAAACAGCTAATATTGTGCCTATTTTGAAAAGTGGTGATCGTACGTCAGTTTCCAATTATCGCCCTATTTCTTTACTGTCCTGCCTTCCAAAGTTACTCAAACTCATCAGCTCCTATTATTGCTCCACAGCAGCATGGCTTTCTCAAAGGATACTCCACTACCTCTAATTTAATGGAGCTCACAAACAGTATTGCAAGAGCTTTGGATAACTAACTGTAAGTTGATGTGATCTTCACAGATTTCTCCAAGGCCTCCCACACTGTGAATCATTTACTTCTTTGTCGTAAGCTTGAAGCTTTTGGCATCTCGGGTGCTCTCCTATCGTGGATGTTATCTTATTTATCGTGTCATCCCTGTCGAGTGAGTTCTTGTACTACCTCTAGTCCTTTTTATCCTTCATCTGGCGTTCCACAAGGTTCAATTCTTGGGCCTCTTCTGTTTCTGTTGTTCATAAATGATCTTCCCTTTGAAATTAATTCCTCTTGCCTCTTGTATGCTGATGACTTCAAAGTATTTCGAGCAGTCAAATTCCATTTCGACTGTCAGCTCCTCCAAAATAATCTGAATGCTCTAAATAAACGGTGTGCTTCAAACTATTTATGTCTTAACACTACTAAATGTCATAAAATGACTTTTTCTCTTAAGGGCTCTCCTATTAATTTTAATTTTATATTAAATGATGCTTTGCTTTCTGAAGTGTTCAGTCATAAAGACCTTGGAGTAACTTTTGATCCGAAACACAAATTTGATGCACATATTTTAAATGTGATTACTAAAGCGTCTAGAGTTTCCAGGTTTATCCTTAGACATGTACATAAATTCAATAGCATCTCTTCTTCTGTCCGCCTATTTGTTTGTCTTGGTCGCCCAAGGCTTGAATACTGTTCTGTTATCTGGTCCGCCCGATATTCCTATCTCGTGTCTTCTTTCGAAACTGTCCGAAGAAATTTCACGCGTTTTCTTTTCCTTAAGTTTAATTTGCGGCATCAGCCTTATGAAAGTCGTTTATCTTTCCTATCTCTTCCATCCCTGATATCCCGATGAACTTATTTAGACCAATGTTTTTTGTACAAACTCTGCTACCATCAAGTCCCGTTAAATATTTTTTCTGAGCTGCGTTTCCAACAAACATCTCGTTCATCTCGGATGAATTCTTATTTCGCTATCCCATATGCTAGAACTGATTTATGTTTCCATTCCCTAATCTTAAGAATCGTACGAAATCATAATAATCTCGAGCTTGGTCCTTTCCCCTCTTCTTACATAGCATTTAAGAAAAAACAAAGAGACTTACTACTAGTTTAACTTTCAATTATCGACATTTTATTATTCTTTTTCATTAAAAAATCGCTGTAATTGTTCTTTGCGTTCCATTTTGTTATTGGATTGTTTAGTCTGTAAGATGGAATAAATAAATAAATAAATCTTGCTGGAAGCCAGTAGAATTTGCCTTTAGATCGTACCTGGTCTTCATGCGGTCAGCAGCCGATTCGAGGTGTTTTCACACTGTCCGACGTATCTGGTTTAACCGTTGCCTTAGGTGACTTACGCACTCCGGGATCATTTGGGGCTCCTCAGGGGGTGTTCCAAACTTTATATCAGACGAATAGTCTTTCTAAAAATAACTTTGGCTGGGGCTTCGTCCGTCGATACATGTTGGGCAGCTTTACACGCAATCAAGAATAATGGGATGTGCCGGTCTCAGTCCCTCTGGTTCTCGTTAACCATCTTGGCCAGGTGTTTATAGAGTGTGCTGTTGAAACATTTGACAATTCCATCGGATTGGGGATGCAGCGATGTTGTCCTCGTTTTCCGTATTCCCAGCAGCTCGCATATTCCGCCAAAAATCAGCGACTCAAAGTTTCGGTCTTGACCCAATTTAACAAGTCAAGGCAAGATTGACACGTGAAAACACAAGGGGGCAACGCATGGCTATTGTCGAACTAGCTGATAAAAATGCCCAGCAAATCCTGGCGAAGGGCAATATTAAGATAGGTTGGGTGATCTGCAGGATACGGAGAAGAGCGATCCCTATCCGCTGCTTCAGATGCTTCGAATACGGACACACCGCGTATGGTTGTAGGGGACCCGGCAGGAGATCTCTGTGCTACAAATGTGGTGAAACGGGGCACAAAAGGAAGGAGTGCACGAACGAGGCAAAATGCATTCTTTGCAAGGATGCCAAGCTAGCACCCAGCGACCTCAAACATGAGCCGGGGACAGGGAGATGCTGGGTTTTCAAGGAGGCCCTAACTAAAGCCAAATCGATACTCAAATGATCCGTATCCTGCAGGTCAAGTTGCACCGAAGCACAAACGCCCAGGACCTACTTGAGCAGTTTGCGAGGGATAAGGAAGCTGACCTCCTGTTGCTGAGCGAGCAACATCATAACAAGGACTCGCAAGCGTGGTACCCTGACAAATCTGGTACCTCGGCCATCTGGGTTCGAGACAGCGCCCGCCTTCAGGTGCAGGGCCATGGACGCGGGGATGGTTTTGTGTGGGTGCGGTGTTCAGGGATAGCATATTTCAGTGTTTATCTGACGCCTAACGAGGCAATGCGATCTTTTGAACCAAACTCGATGCCCTGGAGGACGCTGTCTCGAACACAGAGGGCCACATGCTGGTCGGGGGAGACTTCAACACTGGAGCCATTGAATGGGGTATGCCACAATCCGACCCAAGGGGAAAGCAAATCTTGGACATGGCGGCCAGAACAGCGCTTTTTGTCCTAAATACTGGTAACATCCCTACTTTCCGCCGCTGGGGTTGCGTAGGAACCATACTCGATGTGACACTCGCTTCGGAGTCCCTGGTACTTAGAGCACACGAGTACTAGAGGACTACTCGGCTAGTGATCACCAGCATATAGCGGTTGAGATTCACGACAGCGCCACTCTGCGTGCATATGCCCAAACTTCAATCCTCGGATGGAGGACTGGGAGGACGGACGTTGAGAGGTTTGCTGACGCGCTTACGGCAGGCGCACCGTTGCTGGGAGCTCCGCCAGGGAGTGGAGGGCCTACAGCCAAGGACTTGGTGAACTCAACTATGAGTACCATCATAGCTGCTTGCGAGTCTTCCATGCCCCGTCGGAGACCCCGACACGGTAAGCCTCCAGTATACTGGTGGTCAAACGAGATCGCCGAACAAAGAAGCGAGTGTCACAAACTTCGGCGAGAGGCCCAGCGGGCGCGAACATGGGAGGAGGCAGACACTAGGCTAGCAGCTTACAGGTCCCGCAGGAAATATCTTCGCAGGCTTATTAACAAGAGCAAGGCCCGATGCTGGCAAGACCTCGTGGATGATGTAAATAGGGATCCGTGGGGCCTTGGCTACAAGCTGGTCATGGGGAAACTTGGTGCCCTACGGAAGCCTTGTATACATGATGCGGAAAAGATGGACGCGATAGTGCGGGGACTCTTCCCCGCCCATCCCGTCCGTGTTGACGCTGTCCATGGTGAAACAGCAGTCGAGTGCCCACTCTTCACACAGCTGGAACTGGAGGAGGCAGTCCTCTCCCTGAAAGCGAGGAAGGCTCCAGGTCCAGATGGTGTTCCAGCTGAGGTTTTGCAGCTCGTCTATCACCATTGTCCTGACTTGCTGCTCAGCACATTCAACGCTTGCCTACGGGACGGGGTTTTCCCGGTACGATGGAAGGTGGCGAGGCTCGTGCTGGTCAGCAAGGGGAAGGGAAATCCCGAATCGCCGTCTGCATACCGCCCGTTATGCATGCTAGACACGGCTGGGAGAGTGCTAGAGAAACTCCTGAAGGGAAGACTCACTGACGCGATTCGTGCTGCTGGGGACCTATCTCCTCGGCAGTATGGCTTTAGAGCAGGACGTTCTACCATTGATGCGATTGCAGAGGTGGTGAACGTGGTCTTAAAGGCAGAGGCATATAGTCGCACCAAGCGACGGATCGTCCTGTTGGTGACACTCGACGTCAGGAATGCCTTCAACTCCGCTAGATGGGTGGATATTCTGGGCACGCTGGAAAACTCTTTTCAAGTTCCAGAATATCTAATGCGGCTTTTGAGGAACTACCTAAAGGACCGAAGCCTGCTCTACGACACGACACAGGGCCAACGAAGGATGGAAATTACATCGAGTGTTGGCCAGGGATCTATCCTTGGTCCGGACCTGTGGAACTTGTCTTACGACGGGCTACTGAGACTTGAGATGCCAGATGAGTCGTGCTTGGTCGGCTATGCGGATGATGTTGCGGCTCTGGTCGCTGGACGCACCGTTGAACAAGCGCAACTAAGGCTAGGTATGCTAATGCGCCGAGTGAGGGACTGGATGACTGCTCGCGGGCTCAGTTTAGCACTGGAGAAAACCGAAGTAGTCATCTTCACAAAAAAGAGAATCCCTAGAGTAAGGATGATCAGTATTAGAGATATACAAATCGAATCGAAGCCAGCGGTGAAGTACCTGGGGCTACTGATCGACTCGAAGATGAGTTTCTCTGAGCAAATCAGGGCAACGGCTGAGAAGGCTGCTTCGGGAATATCGGCCCTGAGTCGACTTATGGCCAACGTAGGGGGACCCAGCCCATCAAGAAGACGCCTCTTGATGAGTGCTGTAGGGTCAGTGCTACTGTACGGAGCAGAGGTATGGGGCGACGCTCTCAGCAAGGAGGTATACCGAAAACGATTGGCACAGGTACAGAGAAGAGGAGCACTGAGAATTGCATCTTCGTATCCAACAGTCTCCGACTCGGCGGTGAGAGTGATTGCAGGCATGATAACTGTCGCCCCCCTTGCTAGAGAGCACCGCGCTATTTACCTGCGCCGAAACGAGGATGCGAGGGAGATGGTTGTCCGCGAGGAGAGACAACGCTCGCTCAACGATTGGCAGCAGTCTTGGGTGAATTGCACGAAGGGAAGGTGGACTGCGCGCCTCATCCCGGATGTGAGACCGTGGCTAAATCGAAGGCATGGTGAGACTGACTTCTATCTGACCCAGCTTTTGAGCGGGCACGGGTGTTTTCAGTCTTACCTGCACAAGATCGGTAAGTCACGGTCTCCCGATTGTCGGTTTTGCCCAGGAGAGGAGGACAATGCCTGTCACACATTTTTTGCGTGTACCAAATGGGCCAGGCTGCGAAGGGAACTCTACAGGGAGACGAGAGAGCTCAGCCTGGATAATATAGTTGCGATGATGCTCGAATCGGTTGACAAATGGAACCAGGTGGAACATTATGCTCGGGCAGTCCTAAAAGATAAAAGGGACTCGCAGCAGCCGGAGGTGCTGGGGCTGGGGGATCGCTCTTCTGGCATTTCCTCTTCTCCTCTCCCCTCCCGCTAGGAAAGGGACTCCCCAGCTTGAAGGCGCCCCACGGCGTAACAAAACGAGACCTGGCCCGAAGTAATGTGTCAAACGGTTCTAAGCTAGGTTCTCAGATTGACAGGGGAGGTGTTTAGTGGGTAGTCCAAGGGTATCCTCCATGGGAGTCCCACACTGCCAGACTCGGTGGGCGTAAATGCCTTCACCTCCCTACCACAAAAAAAAGTGGCTACAGTAGTTGCTTCCTGGATGAGAATGGGGTAGACCTCGGGCCACTTGCTGAAATAATTAGCCACAACCAGCGTGTATCGATTTCCCCATTCGGATTCAGGGAAGGGTCTTGCGATGTCAACAGCAATCCTTTCAAGCGGTACACCCACGTTATAGGTTTGCATTTGTTCTCTTAGTCGTCGCTTTGGACCTTTGTTCTCTTCGTCTTCTCTTTTCCTGAGGATCCTTCGTGCGTTTCCTTAACCACATCGTGGATTCGGGTTTTGGGATGTATTACTTGCATCCTATAGGAGCTGCCGCCCGCGGTTTCCCATTTCCGCTTGAGTACGCCACCCTCCACCTGAAGGAAGTTCCATTGTGCCCAATAACTTTTCAATGTGGTGCCATGCACCGAAAACTCCTTCCACTCCGGTCGCCCAGTTGTCTCCTTCCATACGAGCAATGGTCCGATGTCTTCATCGGCTAACTGGGCATTTCGAATCCCCTCCGATGACCAACCTTCATCGAATTCGGCCGTTATCAATCGCAGATCAACGGTCGGCTCCTTTTTCTCAATCCGTCGGCGATGCTTGCAGTTAGTTGGACCTGGACGATGAGATAGGGCGTCAGCATTCTCATGAACTCCGCCCTTCCGATGAACGATTTTGTAGTCGTATGACTGCAATCTTTCAATCCACCTAGCAACTTGTTCCTCGGGGTTTTTGAAGTTAAATAGCCATCTCAGCGATGCATGGTCCATTCGAAGAACAAATTTCTGGCCATATAGGTTCCTGTGGAACGGCTTGATGGCCTCTATTATAGCCAATAGCTCGTTCCTAGTCACGCAGTAGTTCCTCTTACTTCTTGATAGAACTCGACTGAAATACAAGAGGACTCTTTCTTTGCCATCGATCTGCTGGGAGAGTACAGCTCCAATAATACCATTGCTCGCATCGGTATCAACCGCAAACATTTTTCCGGGTTTTGGATATGCCAGCACGGATGATTCACACAGCTTCTCCCTCAAGGTCTTAAAGGCTGCCTGGCATTGTTCATTCCAGACATACGGACGATTTTTCTCGATTAGCTGATGGAGACATTTAGCTATTTTGGCAAAGTCTTTGACGAATCTTCGATAGTAGGTTGCCAGACCCAGAAAACTTCATAGTTGGCGCTTGTTGTTTGGTGTTGGCCAGCTTTTCACGGCTTCAATTTTCTCAGGGTCTGTTTTGACCCCTTCTGCTGATACGACGTGTCCCAGGTATTTTACTTCAGCTGCGAAAAGGATACACTTGTCGGGACTAAGTTTCAAATTCGCCAGTCGCAATCGGGAGAAAACTTCTTCTAAGTTCCGCACATGCTCTTCGAACGTTCTCCCGAAGACGATGATGTCATCTAGGTACACCAAGCAGGTTTTCCAGGTGAGGCCACGTAGCACGTATTCCATCAGGCGTTCGAAAGTGGTTGGAGCATTACACAGCCCAAATGGCATCACCACAAATTGATACAATCCGGTCCCAACTGAAAATGCTGTCTTCTGTCGGTTCTTCTTGTCGATTTTTACCTGCCAGTAACCACTCTAGAGATCGAGTGTAGAAAACCATTTTGCGTCGGCCAAAGTGTCCATGATGTCGTCGATGCGTGGAAGTGGGTAATTATCTTTCTTAGTGACGTCGTTGAGTTGCCTTTAGTCGACACAAAAACGAGTGCTCCCATCCTTCTTCTTCACCAGAACTACTGGCACGGCCCATGGACTAACAGAAGGTTCAATAACGCCTTGTTTTTCATGTCCGAGATCAGTGTGCTCTTTTCTTCCTGTTTGGCTATAGGGAGACGTCTCGGTGCTTGTCGGATTGGCTTGGCGCCCTGTGTATCTATGACGTGAGTTACCATACTCGTTCGGCCTTGATCACCCGAGCCTGTTGAGAAGGTCTCACTGTACTTGATGCTCAGATCAGAGGCTCGCTTGAATAGCTGCACTGGCAATTTGACCTGCTTCAATATTGCGGACGTGGATTCCCGGGCCTTGTCTGCATCTTGCCTCCTTTTCCAATGATGGTCACGAGTGGGTTCCAAAGAGGTGATGGTGGAAACAGGCTGGAAACTGCCAATGACTTCTCCCACTTTGATGTTCATGGTTGAGTCTGCACGTATCCGTTCCTTATAGATCTTATAAGGCTTCGTCCTACAATCAAACTGCACATACCAGATGTCTTCGTTGGCTCTATTAGATAAGACCGGTGGTCTCCAGACTCGCCACCAAGCTTGGCCCATACAATGCTCTCGGAAGAATTCGGTACATCAGTGTCGGTACATACTACAACATTCATCTTAGGAGTTTGGACGCTGGAATCCTCACCCATTTGCCCAAATCCAAAGTGATTTAATTTAATTTCCACGCGCTCACTCCTACACTCGCCTGTCACTACCTCGCGAACCAAGGCAGTGGTACGAGTCGCATTTTTCGCTGCCTCGAAGTTCAGACTATAAGCCAATGCGTCCTGAATCGTTTGCTTTTGAGCTAAACGCGCGGCTTGTTGCAATTCCTGGTCATTTAATGCGCTGATGAATGTTTCTATCGCTGCATCATCTCGATGTTCTGGGTCGTAGCTGGATAAGCCAAAAGTGCCAGTCGCTCAATGACTAGGGCTAACTGCTGCAAGGTTTCGCCAGACTTCTGCATCCGATGCTGTAGCTGTGACCGATAAATCTGCTTCAGATGATCGTTTCCATAACGCATGTTGGGCGCATTTGTTATAGTAGCCGGGTTTGAGTGCAACTCAATGGGGATCGTCTGCAAAAGCTCGGCAGCTGGGCCTCTTAGAGCAAGAATTAATACAATTGCCCGTTCCTGCTCATTCCAGTGATTATGCATGCTAGACACGGATGGGAAAGTGCTAGAAAAACTCATCAAGAGAAGACTCACTGACGCGATTGATGTTGCTGGTGACTTATCTCCTCGGCAGTATGGCTTTAGAGCAGGACGTTCTACCATCGAAGTGATCGCAGAGATGGTGAGCGTGGTTCAAAAGGCAGAGGCATATAGTCCATTTTCTTTAAATTTTTACCAATCAAGACCACTATTTTCACTATTTTTAGTTGCAAAACTTAATTAATTTTCGGGAATTACATTTTACTTTTTGGTATTCGGGCCTTATGCAAGAATCTTCAAATTTTCTTCCTTGGATCGCATAGATTATTGCTTTAATCGTATTTAATTTACAAATTATTTCCGAAAGGACACCTTGCATCATTTCCTCTGCCGCATTTGCTAATGTTGATTCTACATTATTTAAATCGTTGAATAAAAAGTCATTACAAAATATAAAAAGGTCTAACGCACGGGGAATGCTGGTCGACAAGAGCACTCTTGGAGGCTGGCATTCTTTGGGGAGTTCCGCCCCCACGTACCCGAGGAAATTCCCGCAGGGAGAATGCCGGTCGACAAGAGCACTCTTGGAGGCTAGCATTCTTTGGGGAGCACTACCCCCACGGACCCGAGGATATGGGGGGCGCCGTGAGGCTCCCTCCTGGGATGACAGATAACGACTCTGATTGGATCTGGACTACACTTTAGACAACGAACTGGAAATGACGCTTTGGGCTGGTGGATGTGATGGCTTAGACCTAGTTGCTTTGCACAGTAGCGCCGAGGTGAAACTCGTGTGTGAACGGCTCCAATTCAACTATCATACCGTCTCCGTCCCGGTAAAACCTTGGCAGGCCTCGGAGTACGTTCGAAGTTTGCACCATTGGGTTGGTGGTGTAGGTTCGGTCCCGATTAGCGCTGGTCTGGCTCTGAGCACTTGTCCCCATAAAGGCTTGTGCCAACCCTCGCATGGCCTCCCTGCTCTGCAAAGAAAACCATGGGACCAAAAAGGCGACTACACACACGAACGGAGATAGCGGCTCCGAGGGGGGACCCAACAAAACTGGAGGAAACAAAATCAAAAGACCACAAATACCCAGAAAAAGCAACGAAAAATAATAACGACGACGCAACCAGCGGTTGCAGCCACGATGTCAACAGTACATCGCGAGCGGTACTAACAACGACAAAAACGAAGACTAACACAACGACAGTGAAGACGGACGAAAAACGGAGAATACAGACTGAGAATCCTGCGGCGTTCGGGCGCAGCAAAAAAATGATGTCAACGCCCGAGATAACATAAAGAGCAGATCGTTACCGAAGCGACCGATGCAATGGTTGCAAATCCCGACATTGCAACGAAAAATCCAGAAGCTAACGAGGAGTTTACGGCACGAAGAGCAAAGAGTGACCCGACACCGCGTGAGTGCATCGCCAAAGTTGGCGGAAGTACTGCACTCGGAAACAGAACGCGATAACCTCTCCCAAGGATGGTTGCAAGGTACAATTGCGGCCCAGCGATACGAAGAAGAAAGACTACTTCGAAAAGTGGGAAATGTTCTGAAAAGAATACAAGCTGCATGCGACTCCCCAAAAATCAGCAAAGCAGCAAAGGAAGGGCTCCTTGAACTAGAGGAGCTCCTAGATCGCATAGGGCACTATCGGAGAAGCTGGTTAAGGGCCGAAGACAAAGAGAAGGCTAAAGAGGCGCTTGGGGCGAAATCTAAAGGCGACACGCAGATAGCTCCACCATTAAACGTCAATAAAAGGATGGCGTCTAGTCCAATCAAAGGAGATCGGGATAAAAGAAGGAAGGAAGAGGCACTTGGAGGGCGTAGAGCACTAGATCATGGGTTCCAGACAGTGCTTACAAAAGGAGCGAAGAAAGCCGCAAAAAAAACTCCTTCAAAATAAGCCAGAAAGTAAAGTTCGTACGGACGCCCAATCACAAAAAGGACCTGATGCAAAGCAGGAGAGGCAGAAGCCCCAACGAAGACCCCGGCAACAGGCACTGCTTGTAAAGCCCCAAGATGACCGATCGTATGCGGAGGTACTGCGGGACATCAGAGGAAACGTAAGGCCCGAAGACACCGATACTACCATTGAAGTAGTAAGACCAACGTGGTCGGGCCACATACTGGTCGAATTTGGTGCAGAGGCCGGCAATAAAGATGCATTCTGTGACGCAGTAAAGAAAGTCCTCGGCAAAAGCGATACTATAGCCCCGCTCGAGCCGATGCCAACGATCGAAATACGAGACATAGACTGCGTGACGGATCTGGCCGAGGTAGAAGAGGCCATCAAAAAGGAGTTCCCTAGCGTGGGAAGGATCAAAGCGAGACTGACACCAGAAAACAACAGGTGACAACGCATGGCCATAGTTGACTTGACCGAAAAGGACGCCGAACAATTCCTGAAGAAGGGCAAAGTACGAATTGGGTGGATTGTCTGTAGGATACGGTGAAGAGCCACGCCTCTTCAATGTTTCAAATGGTCACACCACAAAAGTATGTAAAGGACCCAATAGGAGTTCCCTGTGTTACAAATGCGGTGATATGGGACATAAAAGAAAAGAGTGTACGAAAGAGGCACACTGTGTTCTTTGCAAGGATACTGATCCAAAACTTGATTTTGGATACGTCTTGGGATCAGGAAAATGCCGGGTGTTCCAGGAAGCCCTAGCCAAGGCAAAATTAGAGCTCCGATGACCCGCATCCTGCAGTTAAGCCTACACCGCAGTTCAACTACCCAAAATCTGCTTTAGCAGTTTGCGAGGGATATGAAAGCCGACTTCTTGCTGCTGAGTGAGCAACACCATAATAAAAGTCCTGCATTATGGTACTCTGATGAAACTGGTACTGCCGCCATCTGGGTTCGGAACAGTGACTTTCAGGCGGAGAGTTGTGGATGGGGGGATGGTTTCGTGTGGGTTAGGTGCTCAGGGATCACCTTCTTTAGTGTGTACCTAACGCCTAACGAGTCAATATCATCTTTCCAAGCCAATCTTAATGCTTTGGAGGGCACTGTCTCGAACGCAGAGGGCAAGGTGCTCATTGGGGGCGACTTCAATGCTAAAGCAATGGAATGGGGCATACCTCGGATGGATCCGCGGGGAAAACGAATCCTGGAAATGGTGACCGGGACGACCCTCGTCGTACTAAACTCCGGAAACACGCCAACTTTCCGCCGTATTGGCTGTGAGGGAACCATACCGGACGTGACATTCGCGTTGAAGTCCTTAGTACGGGGGATACACAACTGGAAAGTATTAGAGGACTACTCAGCCAGTGATCATCAGTGCATTCTGCTTGAGATAAGTGATGCTGTCTCCCAACGTCCAGGCTCTAGGCCTTCTACAACTGGATGGAACATTGGAAGGATGGACGTCGAGAGGTTCATCAAGGTTCTCACAGCAGGTGAGCCGCTGCAGGGAGCTTCGGAGGGAACGGAAGAACTGGCAGCTCAAGATGTGGTGAACTCTACTATGGGCAGAATCACGACTGCTTGCTGCGCTTCTATGCCCCGTCGAATACCCCGGCACGGCAAGCCCCCAGTATACTGGTGGTCTACTGAAATCGCTGAAAAGCGGGGGGAGTGTCACAAGCTTCGGCGTGAGGCCCAACCAGGTGGCAGCATATAAGTCGGCCAGGAAATGCCTTCGCAAACTGATCAACAGTAGCAAGGCTCGCTGCTGGCAAGACCAAGTGGACAATGTGAACAAGGATCCGTGGGGCCCTGGCTACAAGCTGGTCATGGGGAAACTTGGTGCCCTACAGAAACCTTGTATACATGACGCGGGAAAGATGGACGCGATAGTGCGGGGACTCTTCCCCGCCCATCCTGTTCGTGTTGACGCTGTCCATGGTGAAACAGCAGTAGAGTGCCCGCTCTTTACACAGCTGGAACTGGAGGAGGCAGTCATCTCCGTGAAAGCGAGGAAGGCTCCAGGTCCAGATGGTGTTCCAGCTGAGGTGTTCCGGCTCGTCTATCACCATTGTCCTGACTTGCTGCTCAGCACATTCAACGCTTGCCTACGGGACGGGGTTTTCCCGGTACGATGGAAGCTGGTGGGCCTCATGCTGATCAGCAAGGGGAAGGGAAATCCCGAATCGCCGTCTGCATACCGCCCGTTATGCATGCTAGAAACGGCTGGGAGAGTGCTAGAGAAACTCATGAAGGGAAGACTCACTGACGCGATTCGTGCTGCTGGGGACCTATCTCCTCGGCAGTACGGCTTTAGAGCAGGACGTTCTACCATTGATGCGATTGCAGAGGTGGTGAACGCGGTCCAAAAGGCAGAGGCATACAGTCGCACCAAGCGATGGATCGTCCTGTTGGTGACAATCAACGTCAGGAATGCCTTCAACTCCGCTAGATGGGTGGATATTCTGGACACGCTGGAATACTCTTTTCAAGTTCCAGAATATCTAATGCGGCTTTTGAGGAACTACCTAAAGGACCGAAGCCTGCTCTACGACACAACACAGGGCCAACGAAGGATGGAAATTACATCGGGTGTTGGCCAGGGATCTATCCTTGGTCCGGACCTGTGGAACTTATCTTACGACGGACTACTGAGACTTGAGATGCCAAATGAGTCGCGCTTGGTCGGCTATGCGGATGATGTTGCGGCTCTGGTCACTGGACGCACCGTTGAAGAAGCGCAACTTAGGCTAGGTATGCTAATGCGCCGAGTGAGGGACTGGATGACTGCTCGCGGGCTGAGTTTAGCACTGGAGAAAACCGAAGTGGTCATCTTGACAAAAAAGAGAGTCCCTAGAGTAAGGATGATCAGTATTGGAGACAAACAAATCGAATCGAAGCCAGCGATGAAGTACCTGGGGCTACTGATCGACTCGAAGATGAGTTTCTCTGAGCAAATCAGGGCAACGGCTGAGAAGGCTGCTTCGGGAATATCGGCCCTGAGTCGACTTATGGCCAACGTAGGGGGACCCAGCCCATCAAGAAGACGCCTCTTGATGAGTGCTGTAGGGTCAGTGCTACTGTACGGAGCAGAGGTATGGGGCGACGCTCTCAGCAAGGAGGTATACCGAAAACGATTGGCACGGGTACAGAGATGAGGAGCACTGAGAATTGCATCTTCGTATCCAACAGTCTCCGACTCGGCGGTGAGAGTGATTGCAGGCATGATAACTGTCGCCCTCCTTGCTAGAGAGTACCGCGCTATTCACCTGCGCCGAAACGAGGATGCGAGAGAGATAGTTGTCCGCGAGGAGAGACAGCGCTCGCTCAACGATTGGCAGCAGTCTTGGGTGAATTGCACGAAGGGAAGGTGGACTGCGCACCTCATCCCGGATGTGAGACCGTGGCTAAATCGAAGGCATGGTGAGACTGACTTCTATCTGACCCAGCTTTTGAGCGGGCACGGGTGTTTTCAGTCTTACCTGCACAAGATCGGCAAGTCACGGTCTCCCGATTGTCGGTTTTGCCCAGGAGAGGAGGACAATGCCTGTCACACATTTTTTGCGTGTATCAAATGGGTCAGGCTGCGAAAGGAACTCTACAGGGAGACGGGAGAGCTCACCCCGGATAATATAGTTGCGGTGATGCTCGAATCAATTGACAAATGGAACCAGGTGGCACATTATGCTCGGGCAGTCCTAAAATATAAAAGGGACTCACAGCAGCAGGGGGTGCTGGGGCTGGGGGATCGCTCTTCTGGCATTTCCTCTTCCCCTCTCCCCTCCCGCTAGGAATGGGCCTCCCCAGCTTGAAGGTGCCCCACGGCGTAACAAAACGAGACCTGGCCCGAAGTAATGTGTCAAACGGTTCCAGGCTGGGTTCTCAGGTTGACAGGGGAGGTGTTTAGTGGGTAGTCCAGCCGCGCATGGGAGTCCCACAGCACAGAGTGCATTCACCTCCCTACCACAAAAAAAATATATATAAAAAGTTCGTCTGTTTTATATTGTATACCTTGCAAAGAAATTGAAAGGTCACTCACCGATGAAACTCATAACAGTTGATTTTTCTGTAGGTCTCCGTCGGTTCAATGTCCAGCTTGAATCTTAATTTCAAAGCAGCTTTGATTGCCTGCGCCCATCTCTGGTAGACTAATAATTGCGCTTTTCGCCAGCCCTTGAATTTTCTAATAAAAAAATATTCTGGTTGCTGCTTTCATCAACTTGCCATCGTTTAATTTGCTGCGGTAAAATTCCATGCTTTGAGTGCAACTCAACGGGGATCGTCTGCAAAAGCTCGGCAGGTGGGCCGCTTAGAGCAAGAATTAATACACTTACCCGTTCCTGCTCATTCCAGTGATCTGCCCTTACGGTGGCTTCAAACTGGGTTTTGTAAATGCTCCAGACCATTTGCCCGTCGAATATTGGTGCTTTTGCATTTCCGAATGAGCTTTGTGCTGCGGTAATAAGCGGAGCTGATGAGGCGGTTACTACTGCTTTCGCTGCTTCCAAGTCCTTTTTCACTTTCTCCATCTCATGGTTCATTCTCTCCTCGACCTGGCTGATCTCATGGTTGATTCTTTCCTCAACCTGGTATACACTTTTCTCGGCGCATTTTATTTGGTTGTTGAGACTGCTGAGCTCCGGTTTTATTTCGGTAGACTGTCTTTCCAAATTTGGCTTCAAATCAGTTGACTGTTTCTCCAGCTTGAGTGTGATGTCTGCCTTGATTTCGAATGCTTGTTGGTCTAGCTTCTGGTCTAGCTGTGATGATTGTTCATTTAGCTTCGCTGACTGTTCATTTAACTTCGCACTTAAATTATCGCTGCTTTTGCTGCATCGGCATCAACATTTACGTCAGCGCATGTTCTGGTTCCTTTGATTTTGGTGTTTCTGCTTCTCCACCTTCTGCGCCTTTTTCCGCATCTGATGGCTCACCCGCCATGGTAAATTCATTAATGTTTTCTTCGTAGTATTTTTATTATTTCGGCTTTTATTTTTTTTTTCCACCAGTGCGCACTTTAAAAATGTTTAAAAGTTTTTCACTTTCAAAACGTTCTATCCCACTTCTGACACCACTGTCGCGTGTTATGGTTCGCGGCCAATAATTTAGATGTTCCAGGAAAGTGAAAACTCACTGTCTTTTAAATTAAGTTAAAAGATTTTATTTACTAAAAATGCACAATAATTGATTTCACTATTTTACAGCTTTTTTATCAATTTTTACTTCAACTGTCTATCACTTCACAATCAATATAGCTTTTTAATTCGCACTCCACACTACCGCAGTTTTACTATATCGCGGTTTTAATAATTCCCCCATTCATTCAGCTCGCCTTTATATAGGGTCTCTAGCCATTCAATCCATTTCTCCTCCATTGGCGAACTACCTGGAATATTCAAGCAATGGCGCAGTGACGTCACTTTCGGATGTTGATTATGCTTGGTGGATTCTCTTGCTTTCGAGTACATTTGCTTGTTGATCATGATGTTGTTGATGGTTGTGAAAACAATTACGACAGTAGCTTGGAGAGTTATTTGTACATGTAACAATATATATATATATATATATATATATATATATATATATATATATATATATATATATATATATATATTATATTTATTTATGTATAACATAAATGTATATATATATATATATATATATATATATATATATATATATATATATATATATATATATATATATATATATAAGTCTTAAAAATATTGAGTTTTTTTTTGTCATTTTTCGATTGAATATGTCTTTTATTTAAAATGGATTTTATTGAAGTGCATATTGTCCATTATTATCTATAACCTTTTGCTATCTTTCGGTAGAGCCATTATTCCATCGGTGTAGAACTTCTGTGGTTTATCGGCAAACAACTTTTCACAGTCTCTTTTTGAAGTGAATTTCTTTTCATTAAGGAAGTTTTGGAGAGACCGCAACAAATAGTAGTCTAATGGTGTGAGGGCTTGACTATACGGTGAATGCATCAACACTTCCCAGCCAAACTCCGTCAATTTTTGCCGGATCATCAAAGATATGTGTGGTCTGGCATTGTCATGATGAACATGATGGAAGACAACACCATTTTTATTGATCAATTCTGGCCAGTTTTTTTTAATTGCTTGTTGCAATCTGGTTAATTGCTGACAGAACAGAGCTGAATTCAGTGTTTGGCTAGATTCTAGCACCTCAATAAATTCCAATCCCACCATACACACAGCATAAACTTATTTGGTGTCGATCTTGGCTTTGAAGTCGTTTGTGATGATTCACCTTTTTTGGCCATGATCTTCCTCGAACGATATTCTTGTATCTTACCCATTTTTTATCGCTCGCAATGATTTGCTTCAAAAATGGCTCGATTTCGTTGCGTTTTATTAGCATTTCGCAAATGGAAATTCGTTCGGACAAATTTTTTTATATTAATTCATGCGGCACCCAAACGTCGAGCTTCTTTGTGTATCCAACCTTATGCAAATGGTTCAAAACCTTAGCAATGTCATGGCTGCTAATGTGTCGGTGTTCTTCAATGTTTTGTAGGATTTCATCGAATTTTTCAGTGATTGGTCAACGTGTGCATCTTTAACATCAAAATTTCCGCAAAGAAAGTAAGCGAACCATCTCTTGGTTGTGGCTTTTGATGAAGTATCTGGAAAGTACACAACAAATTTGCTTCTCACCTTGATCGTAATGATATTGTAAAATATAACGAATTTTTTCAAAAATTCCACTCATTTCTAAATGAATACAACTTTTGATAAGAATGAAGAAGTACGAAACTGTCCATATGAAAATTGTAGACTGAAATGTTATCTTTCAAACGCCTTTAAGTTTGACGCAATCTGATTAGTATTACGAACGAACGAACACCATCTAGTGACAAAAAATAGGCTCAGTACTTTTTAGACTATCCAATATATATATATATATATATATATATATATATATATATATATATATATATATATATATATATATATATATATATATATATATATATATATATATATATATATATATCTATATATATTGGATAGTCTAACAAGTACTGAGCCATCTCTGGAAAGTAGACACAACAAATTTGCTTCTCACCTTGATCGTAATGAAATTGTAAAATATAACGACTTTTTTCAAAAATTCCACTCATTTCTAAATGAATACAACTTTTCATAAGAATGAAGAAGTACGAAACTGTCCATATGAAAATCGTAGACTGAAATGTTATCTTTCAAACGCCTTTAAGTTTGACGCAATCTGATTAGTATTACGAACGAACGAACACCATCTAGTGACAAAAAAAGAGGCTCAGTACTTTTTAGACTATCCAATATATATATATATATATATATATATATATATATATATATTCATATATATATATATATATATATATATACATATATATATATATATATATATATATATATATATATATATATATATATATATATATATATATATATATTATATATATATATATGTATATATATATATATATATATATATATATATATATATATATATATATATACATATGTATATATATATACAGAACTCAGCCGTATGTGCTCCCAAGCCCGTTTGAGAAAGGAGGGGGGAGCCACCTCGTTTCTCCAGCCTACAGCTTCTATGATTCCTCATCCCAAACTTCCCAATTAAATGGTAGTAATTGCTCTCGGGGTTGCACATTGGGTTTACTGGTTCCCCAATAATAGAAAATGGAGAAATGCTAATAACTGTAAAAACGTCTACAGCTCTGCTACTAAACTCTCCTTACAACTCCTTTGTGGGGACGTCAGAGGGTGATAATGGAATCGACGTAATAACCATGCCGCCGGAACGGAGATTGGGTGACGGGCTAACTCCCTGTCCCTGGAAAACCTTAAAATGTTTCGATAACTGCAGAAGGGCCTCGGAATAGATTGAACTCACGGTAACGACCTCGCAATTGCAAAAAAACCTCTGGCACTGGATTCTGGAATGTCAAATCACTCAATTACCCTGGCCAGTGAATATAAATTAAAAACCCTGGAAATCCAGGAAACAAACTGGACTGGTAATGATATTCAACACATGAGAACGCACACAATATTCAACAGTGGGTAGCCTACTTAAAACGAGAAGTGTATGCGATATGTATAAAAGCGAAATTCTTCAAAATCTGGCTGATCAATGTTCAATGTTGGCAATGAGATATCTCATCGGGGAACGACTGGAGGATAAAGCCTTCACGATGAAACAAATGACAACGGCCAGCTCCTGATTGACTTCGCATGTACCAGAAATCTAGTCATACGTTCAACTTGCTTCCCACATCAACGCATGCACAAAATGACCTGGGTATCACCGGATGGCAACACACAAAACCAGATCGATCACGTCCGTACATACCGAGGAGCCAATTGTAGCTCCGATTATTACTTGATCAATCTAAACTATCGATGACGTATGTCAAAAGCATATTCAGCGAAGACCCGCCCGCTACAAAAATTTGACATCGAAAGGCTCCAAACAGCGTCTGTTGCCGAAAATTTTACGGAGACCCTCAACAACCAGCTAGCTTGCATCTTATCAGACGCCTCGTTAAAGGCAAACAATGAGCTCTGGTTGAGAGTGAAAGCGATTATTAAGACCGTGGAAGAACAGACGATCGGACATCAAGCCTGGCACAAGAGAAATGATTGGTTCGATGAAGAGTGCCAGAAATCGTTTGACAAGAAGAATTAGGCGTCCAAAGATAACGTATGTAAAAAAACCAGTACGAAGAGAGAACACTATGAAAATCTCAGAAGAATAGCGACTAAGATAATCAGAATTAAGAAAAGAAAATTCTATGATGACCAATTGAGAAGTATAGATGTAAGTTTAGTGAGCAACAACACAAGACAAGCATACAAAGCAGTGAAAAGTTTGAAAGGTGGTTATCAGCCCAAAACCAAGCTGTGTCTTCATAACGCCGGCAATGTCATCGCTGATGAAATCAAGATTAAGAAAAGATGGGCAAAATATTTCGACAACCTATTGAATCCTCCGCACAGCTCCAGAACATCGGAGAGAGCCTCTGTTATAGGGCACATGCGATATACTTATTGCATGCTATTTCTCTTCTCTCTTTGATAAAGTCACGAGTTGCCTGATACTTCGCTTATCACAATTAATTACACATGCATGAAAGAGGTATGTCTAACTTGCACTTGCATTGAAACACAAAACCTCGACTCGCATGTACACACAAAATCTTCGGCATATTTAATGTACCGAGCCGAGTCTCAAAAGAGAAACTTACTGTTAAGAGCGAAAGTGGGCGTGGCAAAGACGGGAGCTTTCGCGTTATAGCTGTAGCAGCAACGGAGGAAGAGATTGTCGGGGTTCTGAAATGTTTGAATGAACTAAATTGAAACCACCACCTGAGCCAGTACCCGAGAAGCGACAATGAGGCGGCCGAATAGTTGCATACTGGCGCCAAGCAAGCGACCTGCGAAGGCTGGCACGAGTTGCGGTCACTACGGCTGGGCGAGAAAGTTTTAGGCGGCAATATCGACAACTGGAGGCTGAGTTCAAGAGCCAGCAGCGGCTTAAAGAATTAGCGAGAAACACGTCTTCACCTGCATCGCCAACATGCCCAGAATAATTTGTTTAAATATTTAAAATTAAATAAATGTGCATTAAAACAAGAAATTAAATAAATGTGCATTAAAACAAGAAAGATTAGTTTATACTGGAGGAAGGTGTTCGTTCGGTAGTAGTTACAGTGCTTTGCTTCCTGTACAGGTATCAACGCTATACATAGGGTGTAGCGTTGTGGTTATATTTACTCCAGGCAGTTGAGGTTGCAACGTTCGTTGCAAGAAACTTAACATTTTGGCGCAGCCGGTAGGATACTGGTTTTGCTTAGATTACAGTGATAGCGTCTGTATAGCAAATTAAGTGATGGGAACATCAACCAGCATTCGAACCTATATTAATTATTGCTTGTGAGTGAGGTTTCTAAACATCTTATTTTCGAAAAGCACACTCTACCACGAACATGCCTTGAGGTACTCCAGTCTAAACTAATCCGTTGTTATAAAATATTAATAATCACATTTAAATTACAGTGAAATAATTTTAATTAACATAAAAACAGAGACTGCAATATAACAAGTGAGCTCTTGGTGCAGGTAACCAAATAAATGGGGAAATTTAATTTTTGATTAAAGTGTATAAAGGCAGTTTGAAAGTGAAAAAAAGAACTCTAAGAGTAAGGAGCATATGACTGACAAAACATTCAACGTTGATGATTTGTTCCATCATTCGACGCCTTCAGGTAAACCCAGCGGAGTAGTGCTACGAAGCGGAAAGGTATTACAACCTCAAAGAAGTAAGTCTGAGTCCTTTGACGTATTGAACCAGATAACCACAGCACAGGTTCTGCGAGATTCTGCCCTCCAAGAACTGGAATCAATTCAAAGTATTACCAAAACTTTAGAAGAAATAAATATCAAACGGATCCAATTCATAGACAAGTTTCGTGAAAAAACGGAAGAATTTAAGAACGAGATAAATCAGTTCCGCGGAACCTCGCAAAACCCAACAGGCCGTTTTGACCACGTATCGCAATCAGTTGATCGATTAATCACTTCACAAGATTGGAAAATTTCTCTAGAATCAGGAAATACCTCCTTTTTTGCTACTCAATCCATGGTAGACGAGAGTTCAAACGAAATGGCCGACTAAATGAAAGTGGCCAAATTAATGGGACAGATGATCCTATTGTCCTCTGGCGCCCCGAGTCCCACCATAGTGTACGAGTTGCAGACCTTTTTAGGATGCAGTAGGCAGGTTTGGCAATGCTTAAACAAACTAGAGCAAGCTGCATTCATGCAAATTTTCCCTACCAGGCTACGAGGTGAAGCTTTTCAATTAATTTCTTCAAGTTGCTCGGCAACACTTGAAGCAGCAGAGGAGCTCCTGAACAGGTTATACCTACCACGGGAAACTTATCAGGAGTTAGTTATTGGGTTAGCTACGGCCAAGCAGTCTCCTATAGAGACTCTTACTGCTTACACATCCTGGCTGCGGCAACTGCTAAAGCGTTGTCAGGAAGCGGCAGGGCTCAAGTACGGAAAGGAAGCAGCCAACGTATTAAATCAACAATTGGAGGACTTTGCTATAACATCCCTCAAGGGTGGAGTTACGAATCCATACTTACGCCAGTACCTGCTGCCACTGGAGAAGATAACATTTGAGGACCTCATACCCAAAGCCTTGGATATGGAAAAGATGCAACAAGGAGCCCACCATGTTCAGTGGATTCATGAGCAACCCAGTTTTAGCTATCCAACCAGCCAAACCACCATGGCACTTAATCCCCTTATACCATCCTTTCAACCGCAGGCCGAAAAGGTAATAACTAGTCCAGACCATTCAGAGGTGCGTAAAAAGCCATCTAAGTTCACGTGTAACTTTTGCCATAAACCTGGACATACGTATTCCGAATGCCTAAAGCGGAAGAACTCTCCTTTCTGCCCCACTTGTAAGAAGTATGGACATGATCTAAGAGACTGCAATGCAACCGCTGCCACACCGAAACAAGATAATGGTCCACAAGTGTATCATATGTCGGTAATTTGTGATTTCTGTGGCCGGCAAGGTCATCAAGTGGGAGACTGTTACCAAAAATTGAAATGGGAGAGTTCTAAAGCGGGAAACGAGAAAAAGTCGAGCCGAAAATCCCCAACTCGACTCTAATTAGAATTGAACTGGGCACCGCTCGTGGTGGATCCAAACTGTTTTCCGCGTCCCTACCCATTGATATAGGAATAGAAATTAGGACTAGGCTCACAAATGACACAGGCGCAGAGGTTAGCTTAATAAAAAAAATCTGCCATAAAAGCAGGAAATATCAACTTTCGTCAGAAAATAACACTGCAATGTCCGTTTGGTCGAGGAGAAACATTAGGTACTATTTTAGGAAGATTTGATTTTCCCACTCCCCTTTTCTGCAATTTTCATGTAGTGGATGAGATACCTGGGGTAGCCGATGATGGGTTATTGGGAAACGACTTTTAAGCTAAACACTGTAACGTGGAAGGTCCTGGACAAACTCTTCGATTTCCTCGCACGAAAATCAACCCTGGGGAGTTTTCATTCCCATTATTCCTGCCAGGGGATGGGACACAGGAGCAGCGGAGTTGCCAAGTGGTGTCGAAGAGCGCGGATCCAGACCCTAGTGAGGGGAAGGCACGCGTGACACCTGAAGTACCAGCAGATTCACGACAAAACCCAAGGGACGTAATACCCACTAGGGACATGGAGGATGGCAGACACAGGGTTACTTTAGAGAACGCCGTCACATTACACCCCCGTACCCAACAAATAGTGGAAGTCCCATTAAAATTACTCCATGAGATGCTTTGTCAATCGCAAGAGGTTTGTGATGGAGTTTTCCTAGCTAACTCCTTGCTGAGCCCTTGCAGGGTATTCATTGGCATGCTCAACGCTAACAGTATCCCCATCACAATAATCCATGTTGATCTGACACTCGAAGCAGTCACAAAATACCATATTCAGGAGTTAACTGAAGAGAAAGGGTCAAGAGGCCCTACTGTAGCTCCTATTGTAAAACCACGAATTCAATGGAACGAGTAGGGGTTGTGTCCAGGTCGGTGGAACCAGATTTCAAATTCAATTCCCGGCATTCTCCGATCAATTCTACAAGGCGTGCTGATACTGAAAGAAACTTAACATTAAGACACCAGGAAAGAAACTCACAACTTGAAAAAGAACTGATATTATATGAACACCTGAATCCCGAGGAAAAGGGAGCTATAACGCAGCTTTGTCAAGAATTCAACGACATATTTTTCTTATCAGGCGACAAACTTACACATACGAATGCTATTCAGCATGAAATACCTTTGGTGGCCAATCAAGCACCTATCAACCAGAAAATGTATAGGCTGGCTCAGCCCCAAAAGGAAATAATTAACGGGCAGTTAAAAGAGATGTTGCACAATGATATTGTCCAGCATAGTAAAAGCCCTTGGAACTCTCCTCTTTTGGTAGTGCCAAAAAGGCTGGAGTTGATGGTAAGAAGAAATGGCGCATAGTTGTCGACTTTAGGCGGTTGAACGATAAAACCATAGGGGATGCATTCCCTCTGCCTCGTATTGAAGACATCCTGGACCAACTTGGACATTCACGCTGTTTCAGCACACTTGATTTAGCTAGTGGCTACCATCAAGTCCTTGTTCAGCCCAGGGACCGGTCAAAGACAGCGTTCAGCATGAGCTATGGGCATTATAAATTCAAGCGTATGCCATTTGGGCTGAAGGGAGCGCCAGCTACTTTTCAGAGGTTAATGAATCACATCTTGACTGGCCTCCAGGGTATTGATTGTTTCGTGTATTTGGACGACGTAGTAGTATACGGAAAGAACCTACACGAACATATTGGCAGACTCAGGAGACTTTCTTATCGCCTCAGGGAAAACAATTTAAAGTTGCAGCCAGAGAAATGTCAATTCCTACGTCCCGAAGTCGTCTATTTGTGTCATATCTGTTCTCAAACTGGTGCCCGGCCAGATTCTAGCAAGACTAGCTGCGTTCGAGATTTTCCAGTACCCACCACTGTAAAACGGTTGTAGTCTTTCCTGGGTTTGGTAAACTACTACCGCAAATTCATTCCTAACTTTTCGAAAATAGCTAAATCCCTTACAAACTTGCTTAGAAAGGATGTAAAATATACCTGGACGGAAAAGTGTAATGAAGCATTCCAGCTTCTTAAAGCCGCTTTGGTTCAACCACCATTGCTAGCCTACCCCGATTTTAGTCAGCCTTTCAATTTAACCACAGATGCAAGTAAAGAAGTACTGGGTGCGGTATTATCCCAGGGGGAGGTAGGTAAGGATAAACCAATAGCCTATGCCAGCCGTACCCTAAATAAGGCAGAGCAGAATTATTCTACCATCCAGAGGGAACTACTAGCAATAGTATGGGCAGCACGCAACTTCCGCTGTTACCTTTTAGGTCGGCAGTTCACGGTGTTCACAGACCATAAACCTCTAAAAGGGGTCTTCAATGTAAAAGACCCTACTACACGTTTGGTTAGATTTCATCACAAGCTATCAGAGTTTGATTACCGGATAGAATACAAACCTGGTAAGTATAACACGAACGCTGACGGTCTCAGTAGGATTCCTGCGGAGACAGTGGAAGATACAGAACAGGTGTGCCAGTGTAATGTCACCACCCGGTCCAGAAAAAAGGATTCAGAAGTTCAGAAAGAAGAAAACCAGCTACCTCCAGCTGATCTCTCACAGACAACCCACCCGGTGGCCCACCCAGAACGGGTTAGTATCGAGATAGATGAGTTGCCAGTGGAGTCAGCCTGTCCTCTTGGTATACAGTCGGAAACTGCAGGGCCAGATAACATTACTCTATTACATACTCCCGAGCAAGTTAAGGCTGTATTACACGAGTATCATGATTCCGCTTTCGGTGGTCATCAGGGAGTTTCAAAAACATATAAAAAACTCAAGAAGCATTTTAGTGTTGCAGGGCATCAAGCCTTATATAAAAAAATGCAAGAAGTGTCAAGTGATGAAGAGCAGTCTTCAGCACCGTATGCCCATGGTCATTACAGACATAGCTGATAAACATTTCGACAAAATATACCTGGACATCGTAGGCCCTTTAATCGAAATCTCTTTAGGCAATAAGTATATTCTCACTTTCCAGGATAATCTAACAAAATTTGTTGATTGGTACTGTAGCCCAGATTTTCTTTGAGGAAATTATTACAAGGTATAGAATACCGAAACAGGTAGTTACGGACCAGGGTACAAATTTCACCAGCGATTTATTCAAACAAGTTTGTAAATTACTCCATGTCAGGAAACTGCAGACCACTGCGTACCATCCACAATCCAACGGAGCTCTGGAAAGGGCCCATCGTCCTCTAGTAGAGTACTTACGTACAGCTGTGGATGAAAATCCAAACACTTGGGACCACTTTTTAAGGACTGCCGCGTTTGTGTATAATAAAAGTGTACACGATAGTACCAAATTGACACCTATGGATTGTTTATTTAGTTTCACGGCAGATATACTATCTAACTTCAAAAAAAATCCTGAACCTTTATATAACCATGAGAATTATTACTATAGCCTCAGATATAAAGTACAAAAAATGCATTCGATAGCCCGACAGGACTTATTCTCGAGTAAAATAAAGTCTAAAGAGCAGTATGACAAAAAGATGAGGCCAGTATCTTTCCATTTGGGGGATAAGGTACTCTTGAGGAATGAAAATAGAAAGCACAAGTTAGTACAGGTATGGTTAGGCCCTTACATAGTGAAAAAAATAACGTCACCGGTCAACACCACGATTGCGATAGGCAAAAAGTTGATCAACATTCACAACAATAGATTAAAGCTTTATCATGAATAAACAATTTTGTATATTTATTTTCATTATTTTTTTTTACGATTTTGATCATTTAGAAATGGCGCAACTTTCGATAACCACACTTTTAATCCTCGCCGCAGTTATTGCCCGAATCGAAGCGGTACCATTCACTATTACACCATTTAACAATTCAGGAGTTTTATTTGAAGACGTAGGTGAACTTCTTTGTTATTATAGCTCTTGGAGCATTGTAATGGAACTAAACATTGGAGAAATTCGGACGCAAATAGACCTTGTGGAGCGAGCAGAGCACTTGGTGCAACTACTTTGTTCTTTTAACAACACAGAATGCAAGGATCAGGACCGGCATATGCATGTGTTAGTAGAAAACCTAAAACTCCGCTCCGAAACTCTTCAGGAATCCTTGGTGCCGCGAAGATCCAAAAGATCCTTATTCGACGGTTTGGGACGAACCATGCATTTTTTGTTTGGGACTATGGACAACGAAAATGAGCAGGAGCTATATAGTAGGCTTGGGCAGGTGGAAAAAAACGAAGAGCAGCTAGTGAACTTGGAGAAGCAGAGAATAAGCGTTGTAAAGAAGTTAGGCAGCGCCAATTAGCAATGCAGATTCGCGATATTGAAAATGCAACTAATGCTTTGTTAGTAAGTGAACGGAAAAATCAAATCATTACCACCCTGCTTGCACAAATATTGGAAATCGAAGCAAGGCAGCGAACGCTAGTAGATATTGTAGTAGCAACCAATAACAATAGAATACATCCTCTTCTTATATCTACCAGAAAACTTCGGGAAGTTTACGTTAAAACCGGCAATAATTGTCCGGAGTTTTGTGAGCAAGTATTAACTCAGTCCGCAAGTTTACATTATTACCG
Source organism: Odontomyia ornata (assembly GCA_963969285.1). NCBI lineage: Eukaryota > Metazoa > Arthropoda > Insecta > Diptera > Stratiomyidae > Odontomyia > Odontomyia ornata. Next base: position 116,075,460 of record OZ017741.1, read on the forward strand.
GTTAAAGGTTAAACTCATAGTAGTCATAGGACTTCCACTATTTCAATTGCCAAGGATGCGGCTGCAGCAAATACATATTTTTCCTGTTAGCACTAATAAAACATACACGCTAGTGCCCGAGATCGGTTACACTCACATAGCAAGCCATATACCATCACAACAATTCCTATTATTAACGTCTATAAACGCGCAGAGTTTTTAAAAGGTTAGTCACCCTGAGCCGGGAGACCTATACGTTATGCCCCTTACTGTCCCAATAATCCGTTCCCCACCCGCACAAAATGAAATTATTTCATTGCTGCATAATCCCTATCAGAAAAAAGTTAATTTTCCTCTTCGAATAAATGTATCTCCACGCAATGTGCAAATCAAATTGAATAAACCTAATAGTTGGCTATATTCTTTCCCAACCATCACACCCGTTCATGTGCAGTGTGACAACAATATCACAACTCATACTCTTAGTGGACAAGGGATCCTGACTGTTATTCAGCCCTGCAATATGCAATTCAACGAGCTACTTATACCGCATCAGGTGGAAAGTACGCATGATTTTAAAATTCAACATCCACCTTTCTTCCCCGAGTTTGATAACGAGCTATTTAACCTCAATCTTTCAACCCTTTCAGTGAGTCATCCTAATAATTCCCTACAATTAGTACCACCTAAAGATGGAAGTAAGATATTTCAAAGTGGGACGTATTCCCTGACTGAAAATTCAAGGAAATTAGTAGAAAGCATATGCAGGTAACCCAACTATCTACGTCAATTGTAGCACTTTTATACTTGCGGTAGTAGCATATTTAATTGTTCGCTTTGTGTTGTTTTGCTGTCAAAGGTCATCCAAAGCGCCCAAACATTCAGGAATAAGCAACACAAGTCAGCCATCAAGTTCTAATATTACACTCAATCTTCGTGAGGAGCGGATGACTACAAAAGAGATTCCAGCACAAACTGTTTTAGAAAAAATCACGGTAGCCCCAACATATTCCTCAGCCCGATCCTTTCAATTAGTCCAGCAAACAAAAAAAAAAATATTAACTAAAAAATACTAATTTTTCCCATTTAAAAATTCCCCACGGAGTCCACATATCAAATGAACCGCTACTAATATGCTCATCATATTATTTTGTCAGCGTATAAATTTGCCGTGCATCCGCACTGACTGCATTGAGTTCAGCAGCTAGAGCTACACGCATCATCGCCAAGCTACATGCATGCACATACGTGCAGATAGAAGCGAAAGTCCGTGAATAATTTTTCTGTATTCATATATGAGCTGCAAAAGCTTTTCTGTTAGCCGAACAATTCAATATAGTAGGTAGCACCAATCACTCGAAGTTTTTATGATCGTACCCGATCGTGCTGACAATCCGCATATGATTGGGTGGATGGTCCGCCAGGATCATATTACCTATGCAATGAAGTGCGGATAAAATGGCGGTATGCCAAACCCTTGGCATGTTAATTACCATGCCAATCCGATTCCCCACCCAAAATACTAATGAATAATTTAAACATCAATGATGAATGATGTCGTAACCAGAAGCTTACCATGAAAGCTTCTCGTTATGGGAAACGTAAAAGATAAATTGATTTAAAAATAGAGATTCAAAAGAATGAAATGTTGTTAATCCAAAAATATTAGGTAAATACAATTGCAAGAGGAATATAGAAAGGAAATTTTATGAAAGAAGTATATACTATTATAAATATAAATAATTGAAGAAGAAGATCTTTATAAAATAAAAGTTAGAAGACAAAATGATGCAAATCAGAAAATATTAAGAAACATAATGCAAAAAAAAAATTATTTTAAGTGCATGCTAATTACTAATTAATTATTTATCGCATAGAAGAAACAACATAAGTTTAAGTATGTACGTAAATTTGATTGAGTAAAGGACAATTATTAATTAAACGATGCAAAGTACATAATTTCAGAAATATTGGAAACTGAGAAATAAATATAATGCTGTTTAATTACTCATAAACAGGTAAATACCATTGTAAAGAAAAATAATGTAAAGAGAAAATAAAACGAAGATCTATAAATAATAAATGCATGCTAATTTGCACGTCAATATTTATATTTATTAAATAGAAAAAATATGTACGTAAAGTTTGATTAAGTAAAAGATATTTAAAATTAAGGCGAGACAATGTACTATCAGAAAGATTGAAAACGGAGTTGTAAATATAAGGCTATTCAATTACCCATAAATAAGTAAATGTTTGCGAAGATGTAAAAAAATGTGTAAAGGAAATTTATTAAAGAAAAAAAATACGTACTAGTTACTGTAGTTCAATATATCTTTATTTATTACGTGTGTAAAATGTATTGTACATAAGGAATGAAATATAAAAAATATTCGAAACTAAAAAGTAAATATATATCTGTCCGGTTATCCACATTTATAAGAAAGAAAAATGTTGTCTAGGAAAAGAAGAAAATTGTAACTGAATATAAAAGATAAAAAAAATATGCATCAAATACAATCAAAATCAGATGGAACAAAGTAGTTTAAATAAAATAAGGAACTTTATCAACAAAGCAATAGACCACTATAAAATTAAATTAAAAAATGTATACATATGAAAGAACTATGAACATAAGTAAGAATACTTAATTTTGAATACTATAATGTAATGAAAAGAAATAAGATTAATAAATTTAAACAAAAAAAGGTAATTTAAATCAAAAGTACAAGGAGAACTTGTACAGAGTCGATAAGCGATATATTTAAAAGAAAACAAGAATTTAACGTTTATCAAGCAACATAACAGGCAAGGAAAATGTAATTTGAATTTAACTACTAGAAGAAAAACATTTCTGGACCCTATCACGACTAGGCTCTCCAAGCCATTCGTGCTCAATCTTTTTCGGCAGGATAGTAATGTTATAGGGCACATGCGATATACTTATTGCATGCTATTTCTCTAGTTGCATGCTACTTTACTTATCATGACTCCCTCTCTTTGATAAAGTCACGAGTTGCCTGATACTTCGCTTATCACAATTAATTACACATGCATGAAAGAGGTGTGTCTAACTTGCACTTGCATTGAAACACAAAACCTCGACTCGCATGTACACACAAAATCTTCGGCATATTTAATGTACCGAGCCGAGTCTCAAAAGAGAAACTTACTGTTAAGAGCGAAAGTGGGCGTGGCAAAGACGGGAGCTTTCGCGTCATAGCTGTAGCAGCTACGGAGGAAGAGATTGTCGGGGTTCTGAAATGTTTGAATGAACTAAATTGAAACCATTATTTTGCTTGATAGTCAATAAATCAATTAAAAGTAGCTATCGTCGATTATAAAAGAACCTGGTGGTTCCAACAATGGTGTCTTAATCGTTGAGTAGCTTGTTCAAGGTGTATGCCCGAACAAAACCACTTCCAAGGCTTCCGCCAGGAATAGCGAAAAGCGATTAAGGCCTCGTCGTGCTGAACATACAAGGTAACATACAAAGGAAAGCCAAGCAGCGGACAAGCGAACATCGTACAACTTTGAAGTCCCAGACACGCAGAGGGAGTCATTTGTTATGCCGACGGACCGTCCGGCATTGGAGCAGGCTATTGAAGCATCGCCCACGGAAGGCCCGCGACCATTGACGATCGAGGAATACCGCGCTCGAACAGCGAAGCTTTGCAGCCCACCACCTGAGCCAATACCCGAGAAGCGACAACGAGGCGGCCGAATAGTTGCATACCGGCGCCAAGCAAGCGACCTGCGAAGGCTGGCACGAGTTGCGGTCACTTCGGCTGAGCGAGAAAGTTTTAAGTGGCAATATCGACAACTGGAGGCTGAGTTCAAGAGCCAGCAGCGGCTTAAAAAATTAGCGAGAAACACGTCTTCGCCTGCATCGCCAACATGCCCAGAATAATTTGTTTAAATATTTAAAATTAAATAAATGTGCATTAAAACAAGAAATTAAATAAATGTGTATTAAAACAAGAAAGATTAGTTTATACTGGAGGAAGGTGTTCGTTCGGTAGTAGTTACAGTGCTTTGCTTCCTGTACAGGTATCAACGCTATACATAGGGTGTAGCGTTGTGGTTATATTTACTCCAGGCAGTTGAGGTTGCAACGTGCGTTGCAAGAAATTTAACACCTCCATTAGCCCACCAACTCTGGATAAAGTGTGTTCCGTCTCCAAAACCCAAAAGAATAATAAAGCGCTTGGCATCGATGAGATTCCAGTAGAGCTCATCAAATATGGTGGCAGCAGTGTTCATAAAGCTATTCACAAAGTCATCCAGCACATTTGGCAACAAGAATATTTGCCAAAAGATTGGAGAAAATCAATTATATTCCCTATCCAGAAAAAAGGTGACAAGTTACAGTGCGAAAATTATCGAGGCATATCACTACTTTGTACGACCTACAAAATATTTTCAAAGATCTTAGAAAATAAAATCGGATCATATGCCAACAGTATTATTGGGAGTATCAAGGTGGTTTCAGAGCAGGTAAATCGACAATAGGTCAATTGTTCACAGTCAAGCAAGCACTTGAAAAATGCTAGGAGTTCAACATAGACGTGAATCAAATTTCCGTTGACTGAATATTGATTGTAACGTACTTTGCCAAATAACGCTTTGCTTTGGCATCCCAGCCAAATAAGTCCGTCTTACCAAAATGGCAATGATTCCAACGGCCTCCCAAGTCCGCATCCATAACCAACTCACCGATGCCTTTGACACAAATATCGGACTAAAACGGAGAAATGAGGTGGCCGCATTGTAAGATCCCTTTACGACTCTAGGAATTTCCATAGCCTACCATCATATAGCTATCGGCTTCAAGTAATTTATATGGCATCACTAGATTCTAGGAGGATGATGATATCTGCATTTGATATTCTGAGAGGCAATATGAAGGTTCAGTACAGGAGGAATGCTGGCCGACCGGAATGCTGGTCAACAAGAGCACTCTTGGAGACTAGCATTCTTTGGGGAGCGCCACCCCCACCGACCCGAGGATATGGGGGGCACCGTGAGGTTCCCTCTAAGGATGACAGGTAACAACCCTGATTGGATCTGGACTACGCTTTGGACAACGAGCTGGAATTGACGCTTGGGCTGGCGGATATGATGGTTTGGACATAGTTGCTTTGGACAGTAGCGCCGAGGTGACACTCGTGTGTGAACCGCTCCAATTCAACTATCATAGAATCTCCGTCCCGGTAAAACCTTGGCAGGCCTCGGAGTACGTTTGAAGTTTGCACCATTGGGTTGGTGGTGTAGGTTCGGTGGAGACAGACCCCCGATTAGCGCTGGTCTGGCTCTGAGCACTTGTCCCCATAAGGGCTTGTGCCAACCCTTGCATGGCCTCCCTGCTCTGCAAAGAAAACCATGGGACCAAAAAGGCGACTATACACACAAATGGAGATAGCGGCTCCAAGGGGGGACCCAATAAAACTGGAGCAAACAAAATCACTTAAAAAATATTTTAAAAAACCCAAAAAAAAAATAATAACAACGACGACGCAACCAGCGGTTGCAGCCACGATACATCGAGAGTGGTACTAACGATGACAAAAAAGACGAATAATACAACGGAGATTAGCAGACAGTCTGGTCCAGACTGAGATTCCTCCTGCGTTTGGGCGCAGCAAAAAATTATGCGAACGCCAGAGCGTCCTTTAAGGGAAAAGCGGGAAACTCTGCAGAACGCTTCAGGTGTTCGAGCGGGGGAAGAAGATATAAAGAACTGCGATCGTTACCAAAGCAACCAATGCAGGGATAGTAAGTCCCGACATAATAAAGAACTATCCTGAAGCCAACGGCAGGAAAAGAAATGAGCGACCAGACAAATAAAGCGACGTTGTGTGATTGCATCGCCAACGTCGAAAATGTAGCGAAAGTACTGTATTCGGAAACGAAAACCGATAACCTCTCCCAAGGATGGTCGCAAAATATAATTGCCACCCAGTGAGACGAAGAAGAAAGGCTATTCCAAAAAGTGGGAGATGTTCTGAAAACAAAACAATCTCCATGCGACTCCCCTAAAATCAGCAAAGCAATAAAGATTGGGCTCCTTGAACTAGATCGCATAGGGTATTGCCCGAGGAGCTGGTTAAAGTCCGAAATGAGCAGAATGCTAAAGAAACGCTGGTGACGCAATCTAAAGGCCACATGCAAATATCTTCACCATTAAAAATCAATAAAAGAATGGAGATCGGGATAAAAGAAGGAAGGTAAAGCCACTTGATGGGCATGGAGCACCAGATCACGAGTTCCAGACAGTGCACTTTCAAAACGTTCTATCCCACTTCTGACACCACTGTCGCGTGTTATGGTTCGCGGCCAATAATTTAGATGTTCCGGGAAAGTGAAAACGCACTGTCTTTTAAATTAAGGTAAAAGATTTTATTTACTAAAATTGCACAATAATTGATTTCACTATTTTACAGCTTTTTTATCAATTTTTACTTCAACCGTCTATCACTTCACAATCAATATAGCTTTTTAATTCGCACTCCACACTACCGCAGTTTTACTATATCGCGGTTTTAATAATTCCCCCATTCATTCAGCTCGCCTTTATATAGGGTCTCTAGCCATTCAATCCATTTCTCCTCCATTGGCGAACTACCTGGAATATTCAAGCAATGGCGCAGTGACGTCACTTTCGGATGTTGATTATGCTTGGTGGATTCTCTTGCTTTCGAGTACATTTGCTTGTTGATCATGATGTTGTTGATGGTTGTGAAAACAATTACGACAGTAGCTTGGAGAGTTATTTGTACATGTAACAATATATATATATATATATATATATATATATATATATATATATATATATATATATATATATATATATATATATATATATTTATATTTATTTATATATTTATTTACGTATAACATATATGTGTTTATATATATATATATATATATATATATATATATATATATATATATATATATATATATATATATATATATATATATATATATATATATATATATATATATATATATATCTGTATAGATATGCTTGTATATAAGTCTTAAAAATATTGAGTTTTTTTTGTCATTTTTAGAATGAATATTTCTTTTATTTAAAATGGATTTTATTTAAGTGCATATTGTTCATTATTATCTATTACCTTTTGCTTTTTTTCGGTAGAGCCATTATTCCATCGTTATCTTTGGACGCCTAATTCTTCTTGTCAAACGATTTCTGGCACTCTTCATCGAACCAATCATTTCTCTTGTGCCAGGCTTGATGTCCGATCGTCTGTTCTTCCACGGTCTTAATAATCGCTTTCACTCCCAACCAGAGCTCATTGCTTGTCTTTAACGAGGCGTCTGATAAGATGCGAGCTAGCTGGTTATCGAGGGTCTCCGTAAAATTTTCGGCAACAGACGCTGTTTGGAGCCTTTCGATGTCAAATTTTTGTAGCGGGCGGGTCTTCGCTGAATATGCTTTTGACATACGTCATCGATAGTTTAGATTGATCAAGTAATAATCGGAGCTACAATTGGCTCCTCGGTATGTACGGACGTGATCGATCTGGTTTTGTGTGTTGCCATCCGGTGATACCCAGGTCATTTTGTGCATGCGTTGATGTGGGAAGCAAGTTGAACGTATGACTAGATTTCTGGTACATGCGAAGTCAATCAGGAGCTGGCCGTTGTCATTTGTTTCATCGTGAAGGCTTTATCCTCCAGTCGTTCCCCGATGAGATATCTCATTGCCAACATTGAACATTGATCAGCCAGATTTTGAAGAATTTCGCTTTTATACATATCGCATACACTTCTCGTTTTAAGTAGGCTACCCACTGTTGAATATTGTGTGCGTTCTCATGTGTTGAATATCATTACCAGTCCAGTTTGTTTCCTGGATTTCCAGGGTTTTTAATTTATATTCACTGGCCAGGGTAATTGAGTGATCTGACATTCCAGAATCCAGTGCCAGAGGTTTTTTTGCAATTGCGAGGTCGTTACCGTGAGTTCAATCCATTCCGAGGCCCTTCTGCAGTTATCGAAACATTTTAAGGTTTTCCAGGGACAGGGAGTTAGCCCGTCACCCAATCTCCATTCCGGCGGCATGGTTATTACGTCGATTCCATTATCACCCTCTGACGTCCCCACAAAGGAGTTGTAAGGAGAGTTTAGTAGCAGAGCTGTAGACATTTTTACAGTTATTAGCATTTCTCCATTTTCCATTATTGGGGAACCAGTAAACCCAATGTGCAACCCCGAGAGCAATTACTACCATTCAATTGGGGAGTTTGGGATGAGGAATCATAGAAGCTGTAGGTTGGAGAAACGAGGTGGCTCCCTCCTCCTGTCTCAAACGGGCTTGGGAGCATATACGGCGGGGTTCTATATATATATATATATATATATATATATATATATATATATATATATATATATATATATATATATATATACATATATATATGTATATATATATATATATATATATATATATATATATATATATATATATATATATATATATATATATATTGGATAGTCTAAAAAATACTGAGCCTCTTTTTTGTCACTTGATGGTGTTCGTTCGTTCGTAATACTAATCAGATTGCGTCAAACTTAAAGGCGTTTGAAAGATAACATTTCAGTCTAAAATTTTCATATGGACAGTTTCGTACTTCTTCATTCTTATGAAAAGTTGTATTCATTTAAAAATGAGTGGAATTTTTGAAAAAATTCGTTATATTTTACAATATCATTACGATCAAGGTGAGAAGCAAATTTGTTGTGTCTACTTTCCAGATACTTCATCAAAAGCCACAACCAAGAGATGGTTCGCTTACTTTCTTTGCGGAAATTTTGTTGTTAAAGATGCATCTCGCACAGGTCGACCAATCACTGAAAAATTCGATGAAATCCTACAAAACATTGAAGAACACCGACACATTAGCAGCCATGACATTGCTAAGGTTTTGAACCATTTGCATAAGGTTGGATACACAAAGAAGCTCGACGTTTGGGTGCCGCATGAATTAATATAAAAAAATTTGTCCGAACGAATTTCCATTTGCGAAATGCTAATAAAACGCAACAAAATCGAGCCATTTTTGAAGCAAATCATTGCGAGCGATAAAAAATGGGTAAGATACAAGAATATCGTTCGAGGAAGATCATGGCCAAAAAAGGTGAATCATCACAAACGACTTCAAAGCCAAGATCGACACCAAATAAGTTTATGCTGTGTGTATGGTGGGATTGGAATTTATTGAGGTGCTAGAATCTAGCCAAACGCTAAATCCAGCTCTGTTCTGTCAGCAATTAACCAGATTGCAACAAGCAATTAAAAAAAACTGGCCAGAATTGATCAATAGAAATGGTGTTGTCTTCCATCATGTTCATCATGACAATGCCAGACCACACATATCTTTGATGATCCGGCAAAAATTGACGGAGTTTGGCTGGGAAGTGTTCATGCATTCACCGTATAGTCTAGCCCTCACACCATTTTTTGTTTTTTTTGTGGTAGGGAGGTGAAGGCATTTATGCCCACCGAGTCTGGCAGTGTGGGACTCCCATGGAGGATAACCTTGAACTACCCACTAAACACCTCCCCTGTCAATCTGAGAACCCAGCCTGGAACCGTTTGACACATTATTTCGGGCCAGGTCTCGTTTTGTTACTCCGTGGGGCGCCTTCAAGCTGGGGAGTCCCTTTCCTAGCGGGAGGGGAGAGGAGAAGACGAATTGACAGAAGAGCGATCCCCCAGCCCCAGTGCCTCCGGCTGCTGTGAGTCCCTTTTATATTTTAGGACTGCCTGAGCATAATGTGCCACCTGGTTCCATTTGTCAACCGATTCGAGCATCACCGCAACTATATTATCCGGGGTGAGCTCTCCCGTCTCTCTGTAGAGTTCCTTTTGCAGCCTGGCCCGTTTGGTACACGCAAAAAATGTGTTGTCCTCCTCTCCTGGGCAAAACCGACAATCGGTAGACCGTGACTTACCGATCTTGTGCAGGTAAGACTGAAAACACCCGTGCCCGCTCAAAAGCTGGGTCAGATAGAAGTCAGTCTCACCATGCCTTCGATTCAGCCATGGTCTCACATCCGGGATGAGGTGCGCAGTCCACCTTCCCTTCGTGCAATTCCTCCAAGACTGCTGCCAATCGTTGAGCGAGCGTTGTCTCTCCTCGCGGACAACCATCTCCCTCGCATCCTCGTTTCGGCGCAGGTAAATAGCGCGGCGCTCTCTAGCAAGGAGGGCGACAGGTACCACGCCTGCAATCACTCTCACCGCCGAGTCGGAGACTGTTGGATACGAAGATGCAATTCTCAGTGCTCCTCTTCTCTGTACCTGTGCCAATCGTTTTCGGTATACCTCCTTACTGAGAGCGTCGCCCCATACCTCTGCTCCGTAAATTAGCACTGACCCTACAGCACTCATCAAGAGGCGTCTTCTTGATGGGCTGGGTCCCCCTACGTTGGCCATAAGTCGACTCAGGTCCGATATTCCCGAAGCAGCCTTCTCAGCCGTTGCCCTGATTTGCTCAGAGAAACTCATCTTCGAGTCGATCAGTAGCCCCAGGTACTTCACCGCTGGCTTCGATTCGATTTGTATATCTCCAATACTGATCATCCTTACTCTAGGGATTCTCTTTTTTGTCAAGATGACCACTTCAGTTTTCTCCAGTGCTAAACTGAGCCCGCAAGCAGTCATCCAGTCCCTCACTCGGCGCATTGGCATACCTAGCCTAAGTTGCGCTTGTTCAACGGTGCGTCCGGCGACCAGAGCCGCAACATCATCCGCATAGCCGACCAAGCGCGACTCATCTGGCATCGCAAGTCTCAGTAGCCCGTCGTAAGACACGTTCCACAGGTCCGGACCAAGGATAGATCCCTGGGCAACACCCGATGTAATTTCCATCCTTCGTTGGCCCTGTGTCGTGTTGTAGAGCAGGCTTCGGTTCCTCAGGTAGTTCCTCAAAAGCCGCATTAGATATTCTGGAACTTGAAAAAAGTTTTCCAGCGTGTCCAGAATATCCACCCATCTAGCGGAGTTGAAGGCATTCCTGACGTCGAGTGTCACCAACAGGACGATCCGTCGCTTGGTGCGACTATATGCCTCACCCTTCTGGACCGCGTTCACTACCTCTGCAATCGCATCAATGGTAGAACGTCCTGCTCGAAAGCCGTACTGCCGAGGAGATAGGTCCCCAGCAGCGCGAATCGCGTCAGTGAGGGTTCCCTTCATGAGTTTCTCTAGCACTTTCCCAGCCGTGTCTAGCATGCATAACGGGCGGTATGCAGACGGCGATTCGGGATTTCCCTTCCCCTTGCTGACCAGCACGAGCCTCGCCACCTTCCATCGTACCGGGAAAACCCCGTCCCGTAGGCAAGCGTTGAATGTGCTGAGCAGCAAGTCAGGACAATGGTGATAGACGAGATGCAAAACCTCAGCTGGAACACCATCTGGACCTGGAGCCTTCCTCGCTTTCAGGGAGAGGACTGCCTCCTCCAGTTCCAGCTGTGTGAAGAGTGGGCACTCGACTGCTGTTTCACCATGGACAGCGTCAACACGGACGGGATGGGCGGGGAAGAGTCCCCGCACTATCGCGTCCACCTTTTCCGCGTCATGTATACAAGGCTTCCGTAGGGCACCAAGTTTCCCCATGACCAGCTTGTAGCCAAGGCCCCACGGATCCCTATTTACATCATCCACGAGGTCTTGCCAGCATCGGGCCTTGCTCTTGTTAATAAGCCTGCGAAGATATTTCCTGCCGGACCTGTATGCTGCTAGCCTAGTGTCTGCCTCCTCCCGTGTTCGCGCCCGCTGGGCCTCTCGCCGAAGTTTGTGACACTCGCTTCTTTGTTCGGCGATCTCGTTTGACCACCAGTATACTGGAGGCTTACCATGTCGGGGTCTCCGACGGGGCATGGAAGACTCGCAAGCAGCTATGATGGTACTCATAGTTGAGTTCACCAAGTCCTTGGCTGTAGGCCCCCCACTCCCTGGCGGAGCTCCCAGCAACGGCGCGCCTGCCGTAAGCGCGTCAGCAAACCTCTCAACGTCCGTCCTCCCAGTCCTCCATCCGAGGATTGAAGTTTGGGCATATGCACGCAGAGTTGCACCGTCGTGAATCTCAACCGCTATATACTGGCGATCACTAGCCGAGTAGTCCTCTAGTACTCGCCAGTTGTGTACTCTGGGCACCAGGGACTCCGAAGCAAGTGTCACATCGGGTATGGTTCCTACGCAACCCCAGCGGCGGAAAGTAGGGATGTTACCAGTATTTAGGACAAAAAGCGCTGTTCTGGCCGCCATGTCAAAGATTTGCTTTCCCCTTCGGTCGGATTGTGGCATACCCCATTCAATGGCTCTAGCGTTGAAGTCTCCCCCGACCAGCATGTGGCCCTCTGTGTTCGAGACAGTGTCCTCCAGGGCATCGAGTTTGGTTCGAAAAGATCGCATTGCCTCGTTAGGCGTCAGATAAACACTGAAATATGTTATCCCTGAACACCGCACCCACACAAAACCATCCCCGCGTCTATGGCCCTGCACCTGAAGGTGGGCGCTGTCTCGAACCCAGATGGCCGAGGTACCAGATTTGTCAGGGTACCACGCTTGCGAGTCCTTGTTATGATGTTGCTCGCTCAGCAACAGGAGGTCAGCTTTCTTATCCCTCGCAAACTGCTTAAGTAGGTCCTGGGCGTTTGTGCTTCGGTGCAAATTGACCTGCAGGATACGGATCATTTGAGTATCGATTTGGCTTTAGTTAGGGCCTCCTTGAAAACCCAGCATCTCCCAATCCCCGGCTCATATTTGAGGTCGCCAGGTGCTAGTCTAGCATCCTTGCAAAGAATGCATTTTGCCTCGTTCGTGCACTCCTTCCTTTTGTGCCCCGTTTCACCACATTTGTAGCACAGAGATCTCCTGTCGGGTTCCCTACAGCCATACGCGGTGTGTCCGTACTCGAAGCATCTGAAGCAGCGGATAGGGATCACTCTTCTCCGTATCCTGCAGATCACCCAACCTATCTTAATTTTGCCCTTCGCCAGGATTTGCTGGGTGTCTTTATCAGCTAGTTCGACAATAGCCATGCGTTGCTCCCTTGTGTTTTCACGTGTCAATCTTGCCTTGACTTCACTTAAGCTGGGAAACTCCCCCCTAATGGCATCCTCTACTTCAGCTTTGTCCGTGACGCAGTCGAGGTCCCTGATTTCCAGGGTGGCCATTGGTTCGAGCGAGGCAACCGTTGCCGCATCTCCTAGAACCTTTTGAACCGCGTCACGGAATGCATCTTTGTTTGTGGCCTCTGGCCCGAATTCCACCAGCAAGCCACCGGTCCGGGTTGGTCGAACTGCTTTGATGGCAGTTTTGGTGTCGTCTGGCTTGACCGCTCCTTTAATTTCACGGAGGACATCTGCGTAGGTTCGGCCCTTAGTGGGTTTAATAAGCAGTGCCTCTCGCAAGGGTTTGCGCCGCGGTTTGCTTTTTGTTTTCTGCGGTATATCGGGGGGCTCTTTGTTCTTTTCGTGGTTGAGCTCTTTGTCTTTTTTTTCTAGGAGTAGCTTTTTGGCCGCTTTTTTCGCTGCCTTGTTTCGCACCACATGAAACTCCTCGCCTGGAGTGTCAACTTCGTTTATGGTCTCGTCCTTCCTCCTTTTCTCACGGTCGCCTTCAATTGGGCTACCGGCCATTCTTTTGCTGCTGCTAGGACCCACTGATGCCTCGAGGGAGAGTGTGTCTTATTGGTGCTTTTCGGTTGCAAGCCACCTCCGCCTGTAGTGCGTTATGCGGCCAAAAAGCTCCTCCAGTTCAAGAATGCCATTCTTGACACACTTTCCTATGTTTTTCTGCACTTCGCAGGCAGCCCTCAGTTGTTTGACGATATTCCCCGCTTTCCGAGTAAGCCGCTCCTCTTCGGCGCGGTCAAGGGCGATTGTGTTATTTGGCACCACCTCTTTGGAGAGGCCCCCGTTTCATAGCCCTTTTGCTTCTATCGCTTGGGTCGCGTTTGAAGTGGCGTCGGCCATCGGCAAAACTTCACCCTCCCCCAGTCTTACACTGGCCTCTGTTGGTGTCGCAGCTTAGCCCTTACACCATTAGACTACTATTTGTTGCGGTCTCTCCAAAACTTCCTTAATGAAAAGAAATTCACTTCAAAAAGAGACTATGAAAAGTTGTTTGCCGATAAACCACAGAAGTTCTACACCGATGGAATAATGGCTCTACCGAAAAATAGCAAAAGGTTATAGATAATAATGGACAATATGCACTTAAATAAAATCCATTTTAAATAAAAGAAATATTCATTCTAAAAATGACAAAAAAAAAAAAAAAATTTTTTAAGACTTATATACAAGCATATCTATACAGATATATATATATATATATATATATATATATATATATATATATATATATATATATATATATATATATATATATATATATATATATATATATATATATATATATATATATATATATATATATATATATATATATGTATATATATATATATATATATATATATATATATATATATATATATATATATATATATATATATATATATATATGTATATATATATATATATATATATATATATATATATATATATATATATATATATATATATATATATATACAGGGTATGTATAATATGTAACCAGACTGTGCCTGCCCCGCGCCGTCAAAGCGTCTGCTAACCGGTATCTGGTGCTGTAGTGGTGGTGGGGGTCTAGGTGAAGGGAACCGGGCTGCAGCAGTTACCTCCAAGCGCTTGGAGAGATAGCATCGAGCGAGAGCGGAGTGCGTTAACAGTTACGTCGTCGGAGTGAAAATGAAGCGTACGATCGAGAAACCGATCCAGAGTTTTTTAACCACGTTATTACAGGAGACGAGACGTGGGTTTTCGAATACGATGCTGAGACTAGCGGCAGAGTTCGGAGTGGCACACACCGGCGTCACCACGACCGGAAAAAAGCGCGCATGAGCAAATCGAAGGTGAAGTCGATGCTCATTGCTTTCTTTGACCTGAAAGGCATTGTTTACAAAGAGTTTGTGCCACCCGGCCAAACTGTAAACGGCCAGTACTACAGAGAGGTTCTCCGTCGACTAGCCACCCGGGTTCGCCGAGTCCGTGCGGAGATTGCCGATTCTTGGATCCTCCATCACGACAATGCTCCGTCGCACACCTGCCTGCTCGTCACAGAGCAGTTGGCCAAACAGTCGAGGGCAACGTTGCCACAGCCTCCTGACAGCACCAGCGGACTTCTTTCTGTTCCCCAAGATCAAGAGACACCTTAAGGGGATGCGGTTACTCTGGAAAACTTTCAACGTGCTACGACGAGGGCTCTAGACAGCATCGAGGTTGCCGGCTTCCAGGAAGCGTTCGGGGATTGGAAAATCAGCATGCTATCGACTCCAATGGGGACTACTTTGAAGATTTCTAAAGAAAAATTGTACATATTTTGCCAATAAAATATTTCCTGAAGTCAGTCCGGTTACATATTATTCAGACCCTGTATAAAGTACTCTCTCTTGAGAAATTCACCTTAAATTTTAAAAAAACCGACTCCAATGTAAGAAAGATGAATAAAATTTTTTAAAAGCGGTGCTATATTAGTGATATTACATGGTGATTTAATATCACCTCCAGAAAATTCATTTCATCCTTTGTAGGGCACTTTGAAGTCGGTTTTCTTCGTTTTCCGGTAAATAAACAAATATTTTCAAATTAAACCACCATGCATGCATTTCTGCATTCATTAATTGGCTTGATTTTCAACAACAATTTCAGTCTCATCAACACGTCCAGAAACCTAGAAAAACATTTTTAAATTCAACCGACCAGTTTTCGAAATTAATAAAACAACAGGTGCACTGCACTGATACGAGATCTCGTATTTTAGAACACCTTCAAAGTTTTTCAATTAAAGCGTTTACTCCGATACATGAAACTTTTACAAGCTCCTTCGCAACAACAAAACGAATTATTTTCAACAATTGAATCTTGACACCATTATGGACGGAGCCGACAAAACTTCAACATTTACGCGGAACATCTATTTCACATGCAATTTGTACTTTAATTTACTTAAAACACAATTAATTACTTCAACACGAAGCTTTAAGGATAATTTAGGATCATTTAAATCCGTAGGAATAAATATCAGAAAAAAAGCGCGTAGATACTTACAATGCAAGCGAGTTTCAGTTGCATGTTATCGGAATTCTATGACCGGCGTCAAATCTGTTTCAACCGAGAAAACCTTTAAATTCGCATCTCCCATATACCGTTTATAGCAGGCACGATTCACACAACATTCGAAATTATGTTTTCATTCACGACACGCACCGAACACCTGGACGGACACAGAAAACATCACGTAAATTATACCCGGATACATAATTGTTTCCTTGACTGCCCTTTACTTACCTAAATAATGAAAAATACTCGATGACGCTTTCACATTTTTACTCACGTTTACACATTGAACACTTTATTTTCGAAATTACTTATACAATGTACCCGAAACAAGCGTTTTCATTGAAAATTTTAAAAAATTACGATCTTTGATGGAATTTTCGCAAGAATTGTCAACTGACTGTTTTCCATCAGCTGAAATATTATTTCCAAAATCAGGGGTGTCACAATTGTTGATTTCGATCGAAAACGATTTAAATGTGTCGCACTTCGTAGTTTGTTAGTACATTTTACGGAAAAGAAAGAAGTTTGTTGAACAATATTTGGAGGCATTGTTTACAATTGTAAATGCTGTATGATCATTGGAGAGAAAACTAAAAATAATGAACTTTTTTAGCTATTTTAAAATTAATTTCGAACAATGATAGCATTTGGACAATCATACGTAAGCTCATTCGTGAAAGTCCAAAAGCTTTCGAAAATTGGAGTATACGTGTTTGTTCGAATTGAGCATGTATTAAGAGACTTCAATATATTATATGGGAAATGAAAGCTCGCCGTCTCCAGTGTATACCTCTATGCTTTGAGTCATCTTCAGTGTCTAAAGGATGTGTAGAACCAAATGACTTTATATAGGTGTAGGATGGGTTAACCAGGTAGGTACTAAATACTGTTTTTTGTGGTTGGTTTCGCTTTCGTTTCCGTTAGTGTGGTCTAGTAGTGAGGAAATCTCTTTAGAATTTGTAACAAGTTATGCGTTGATAATTTTACCGTCTGTTTTTCTATGTCTATATATTTCAAGCCTTTCTATGATATCAAGTCTCAGTCCTTGCTTTGTTTAAGTAGCAATTCCATAGGGTTTGTCATAGCATCAGGCTCATGTGCGTGGTTTTGTGGGTATGTTGCACAATTGGAGTCTGTCTTATTGTGTAAGAAAGATTGTAAGTATACCTTACATATTGTCGCTAGTTTCTGTGGTATCTTTCCTATGTTTACCTATTGCAGGCTTTGCATTTCACTTTGGATATAGCGCTCTCTTTGTATTTTGATATTTCATTCAATTTTGGTTTGGTATTGAATGCGGCTTTCAATTTGTACTGCCGCCGTCTTATTGTGTAAGAAAGATTGTAAGTATACCTTACATATTTTCGCTAGTTTCCGTGGTATCTTTCCTATGTTTACCATTTTGCAGTCTTTGCATTTCACTTTGGATATAGCGCTCTCTTTGTATTTTGATATGTAATTCAATTTTGGTTTGGTATTGAATGCAGCTTTCAATTTGTACAATATTTCCGAAAGAAGTTTGATGCTCTGTATGCCGCTTTGCTTACGTATATTAATGAGATATACTGCCGCTGGTTCATATGCGTTTCAGTCAAGTGGCCTTCCTGTTTTTGTTTGTGCTATTTAAAAAGATTGTCAATGTCACGTTGTTTGTATATTATTACTAACTATTCTTTAAATATTGTTTATTGCGTTGTAATAGTTAGTAAAAGTCATGGGGATGAAGTGGAGTTTTTGCACCATTGGTCTATATGCTGCTTGTTTATATTGTATGGAGTGATGTTACGTGTATGATATGATCAGTTTTGAATGGTTTACTATGAGTGTAATCTAATCATGTTTCTTTCCGTGTCACGGTTAGTTCCATATAGTAGAGTTTTCCGTTTGCTTATTTTTCTGTAGTGAAGTTTATATGATATTATATCGACTGTAAAATGTCACATTGCATCTTTTGATAATTTTGGGTATAAGAACTTCTTCTAAAGATTATAAGAATATTCTTCCAAAGCATTAAACTTGGCTTTGGAAGGATTGTATTGGCTAGTTTGACACTAGGTACCCACTAAAAAAAGATGGTCCCTTAGCACCGAATTCACATAAAACCATTCCTCTATGCACAGCTCCCTACCAGGAAAGCACTATTCAGAGCCCAGATGCCGACAGTCAGACTTTCTTTACTATGTCGCAGAATGCTTCTTTATGGTTGACCTCTGCATTGAGTGTGTGCCCAGTGATCAGGTTGGTCATACTGTTGTCCAGTGATCATGTTGGTCATACTGCTTTCAAGCGGTGTATGTGTCTTCGGACCTTACATTTACCCTAATATCTCACAACGTTTCTGCGTACGATCGGCCATTTCAGAGTTTTACGAAAAGTGCCTGCTGCCGGGGTCTCCATCGTTGCCTTTTCTCTCCGGTTTCGCATGGGGTCTTTTTCTTGTTGAGTGTCCATACGAACTTTATTTTCTGGTACTTTTTGAAGTAATTTCTTTGCAACTTCCTTCGCTCCTTTCATCGGCGCTGTCTGAAAACCCTGGCCTAGTGTTCTACACCCATCAAGTGCCTCTTCCTTCCTTCTTATTTATTGATTTCTGTTGGTGGAGCTTTCTACACGTGTCCTTCAGGCGTCGCCCTAGCACTTCTTTAACTTTCTGCTCTTCTTCAGCCTTCTGATCTTCTTTAGCCTTTTATCAGCTCCTCCGGTAATTTCTTATGGAATCTTGGAGCTTCTTTAATTCAAATAGCTCATTTTTAACACCTTTGCTGATTTTTGGTGCGTTGCGTGCTGTTTTGGTTTCTTTTGAGAGCGTCTCCCTCTTTTCAGATCAGCCTTTCTTCTTCATGTGACTCGGTGGCAATTGTATGTGTGACCTTCTTTCTTAGGAGTAGTAACTGGCTTCCATTTCTGAGTATAGTACTTCAGGTATATTTTCGATTGTCGCAGTTTGCCTGGTCACTCCTTTCTTTTCCTGCCATAATCACTTCGTGGATTTCCGGATGCTGCGTTATTATTTTGAGATTTAAGACCCTTGCTTTGGTCAGCTAGGTGCAGCAGTATCTATCGAAATATCGACAAGCTTTATATATTCCCGCACCACGCATACATTTCGCGCGTCCTGCGGAATTTCCTCCTCCTACTTTTGAGGTCGCTCTGGTGTTCACATCATCTGAACGCCTCAGGAATCTAAATCTGGACAAGACTGTCCACCAATCTCCATTTTTTACCTGTCTTTACTGTCATAGTGTTCTTCGTCATTTTTGTCGTCGTTGGTACTGCTTTCGATGTAATGTTAACATCGTATTGGATTTCTAGGGTTTTTTGTTGGGATTGTTTCAGTTTTGTTGGGTCCTTTTTGGAGCCACTACCTTTATTTGTGTGTGCAGTCACCTTTTTGATCACATGGTGGTTTCAGCAGAGCAGAGAGGCCATGCGAGGATTGGCAGAGGCCCTTGTGGGAACAAGTATTCAGAGCAAGTCCAAAGCTGGTCGAGAGTCCGTCTTGACCGAACCCACACCACCAATCCAATGGTGCGAGCTTCGAATGTACTCCAAGGCCTTCCAAGATTTCACCAGAATGGAGAAGGTATGATAGGTGGGTTGGGGCCATGCACGCATGAGCGTTACCTCGATACTACCGTGTGAAGAAACTAGGTCCAAAACATTATATTCACCAGCCAAAAGCATCAATTCCACAGGAGAAACCTAACGGTGACCTCCATATCCTTAGGCCCATGGGAGCGGCACTCCCTAAAGAATGCTAGCCTTCAAGAGTATTCCTATTGACTGGCATTCCCCCTGCAGGGGGGTTTTAAATAGTTTGAATGGTTGTCAGTTCTTGTTTTGTGTTAGCATGATGGCTAGGGATTATGATATGTCGAGACGTGGGCTGGATTGAGATTTTCAAATCCTCATGCAAGGGTCTGCTGAATACTGAAACTGGGAGATATGTTATCTATACATAAGCTTGAGTTTGAGGCAGCTTAAAGTGGTGCTCATGAAATGATTTGAATCTCATCTTGATGACGCTCACATTTGGGAAAGTATTCTCGCCTGTTATGGCGGATATGTTTAATGTCCCGCGAAAGTGAAAACGCACTGTCTTTTAAATTAAGTTAAAAGAGTTTATTTATTAAGAATGCACAATAATTCATTTTCCTATTTTACAAATCGCATTTTAATTTACTTTTCACTGTCTAACAATCTTCTGTCTTCACATATATCCCAGGAATCACTTCACTATCAATTAATATCGCTTTTAATTTCTGCTCTACCCCTATCGCCGTTCCACCATCGCAGTTTCTACAACTACATACTCTATCTCCCCCATTCATTCAGCTCGGTTTTATATAGGGTCTCTAGTCACTCAATCCATTTCTCGTATATTGGCGAATGTTCTGACGGGAACTACCTGGAATCTTCGAGCAATTCTGAATACCCGCAGTGACGTCACTTTCACATATTGATCATGAATTATTCTTGTGCTTTCAAGTACATTCGTTTATTGATCGTGATGTTATTAATAGTTGCGACAACAATTGCGACAGTAGCTCGCAGAGTTGTTTGGACATGTAACAGTCTATTTGCTCGAGACCCAAGGACCTCTTATTGAGTGTTATGAGTCTCTTGAAGCTATGGCTCTTTGACTCAGTATTCCAATTAAGGACATCGATCTGCGAAAACTTGAAAAATATGATTTTCAGGTTATAACCTGAAACTCATATTTTTCTGATTCTATAAATCATTTTGCTGGGCATGGGTTATCGGCCACCCGTGAGCTCATCTGCCACTATCTTTGGATGGTTGATATTCATTTCAGATCCAAAGGCTCAATTTCATGAGACTATCCGATGAATTACCAACTAATTTGGAGTCTTTTCAGTGAATGCACACCCGTCCTAGTAGAATGGAAGATTTTTGCAACAATACCGTTATAAATAACGTTTATTCTCCGATAAGTTTGCCTGCTCTCACCATAAGTAATGGGATAGTGCGTGATGATTGAGAGTTTTTTTTTTTGTGGTAGGGAGGTGAAGGCATTTATGCCCGCCGAGTCTGGCAGTGTGGGACTCCCATGGAGGATACCTTTGGACTACACACTAAACACCTCCCCTGTCAATCTGAGAACCTTGCCTGGAACCGTTTGACACATTACTTCGGGCCAGGTCTCGTTTTGTTACGCCGTGGGGCGCCTTCAAGGTGGGGAGTCCCTTTCCTAGCGGGAGGGGAGAGGGGAAGAGGAAATGCCAGAAGAGCGATCCCCCAGCCCCAGCACCTCCGGCTGCTGCGAGTCCCTTTTATCTTTTAGGACTGCCCGAGCATAATGTGCCACCTGGTTCCATTTGTCAACCGATTTGAGCATCACCGCAACTATATTATCCGGGGTGAGCTCTCCCGTCTCCCTGTAGAGTTCCCTTCGCAGCCTGGCCCATTTGGTACACGCAAAAAATGTGTTGTCCTCCTCTCCTGGGCAAAACCGACAATCGGGAGACCGTGACTTGCCGATCTTGTGCAGGTAAGACTGAAAGCACCCGTGCCCGCTCAAAAGCTGGGTCAGATAGAAGTCAGTCTCACCATGCCCTCTATTTAGCCACGGTCTCACATCCGGGATGAGGCGCGCAGTCCACCTTCCCTTCGTGCAATTCACCCAAGACTGCTGCCAATCGTTGAGCGAGCGTTGTCTCTCCTCGCGGACAACCATCTCCCTCGCATCCTCGTTTCGGCGCAGGTAAATAGCGCGGCGCTCTCTAGCAAGGAGGGCGACAGGTATCACGCCTGCAATCACTCTCACCGCCGAGTCGGAGACTGTTGGATACGAAGATGCGATTCTCAGTGCTCCTCTTCTCTGCACCTGTGCCAATCGTTTTCGGCATACCTCCTTGTTGAGAGCGTCGCCCCATACCTCTGCTCCGTACATTAGCACTGACCCTACAGCACTCATCAAGAGGCGTCTTCTTGATGGGCTGGGTCCCCCTACGTTGGCCATAAGTCGACTCAGGGCCGATATTCCCGAAGCAGCCTTCTCAGCCGTTGCCCTGATTTGCTCAGAGAAACTCATCTTCGAGTCGATCAGTAGCCCCAGGTACTTCACCGCTGGCTTCGATTCGACCTGTATATCTCCAATACTGATCATCCTAACTCTAGGGATTCTCTTTTTTGTCAAGATGACCACTTCGGTTTTCTCCAGTGCTAAACTGAGCCCGCGAGCAGTCATCCAGTCCCTCACTCGGCGCATTAGCATACCTAGCCTTAGTTGCGCTTGTTCAACGGTGCGTCCGGCGACCAGAGCCGCAACATCATCCGCATAGCCGACCAAGCGCGACTCATCTGGCATCTCAAGTCTCAGTAGCCCGTCGTAAGACACGTTCCACAGGTCCGGACCAAGGATAGATCCCTGGGCAACACCCGATGTAATTTCCATCCTTCGTTGGCCCTGTGTCGTGTCGTAGAGCGGGCTTCGGTCCTTCAGGTAGTTCCTCAAAAGCCGCATTAGATATTCTGGAGCTTGAAAAGAGTTTTCCAGCGTGTCCAGAATATCCACCCATCTAGCGGAGTTGAAGGCATTCCTGACGTCGAGTGTCACCAACAGGACGATCCGTCGCTTGGTGCGACTATATGCCTCTGCCTTTTGGACCACGTTCATCACCTCTAAAATCGCATCAATGGTAGAACGTCCTGCTCGAAAGCCGTGCTGCCGAGGAGATAGGTCGAATTGCGTCAGTGAGTCTTCCCTTGATGAGTTTCTCTAGCACTTTCCCAGCCGTGTCTAGCATGCATAACGGGCGATATGCAGACGGCGATTCGGGATTTCCCTTCCCCTTGCTGATCAGCACGAGCCTCGCCACCTTCTATCGTACCGGGAAAACCCCGTCCCGTAGGCAAGCGTTGAATGTGCTGAGCAACAAGTCAGGACAATGGTGATAGACGAGCTGCAAAACCTCAGCTGGAACACCATCTGGACCTGGAGCCTTCCTCGCTTTCAGGGAGAGGACTGCCTCCTCCAGTTCCAGCTGTGTGAAGAGTGGGCACTCGACTGCTGTTTCACCATGGACAGCGTCAACACGGACGGGATGGGCGGGGAAGAGTCCCCGCACTATCGCGTCCATCTTTTCCGCGTCATGTATACAAGGCTTCCGTAGGGCACCAAGTTTCCCCATGACCAGCTTGTAACCTAGGCCCCACGGATCCCTATTTACATCATCCACGAGGTCTTGCCAGCATCGGGCCATGATGATTGAGAGCCTTACGCTTGTTTTAGAGCATATCCCCCCATGGCTCACTTCTAATATCCTGGAGGTATTTCTTTACCAGGCGTCTCTTGACCTAGGTAGGTCCAGTCTCATATCTCACCACAGAGATAATGGTTCTGCTCGACTCATAAAGCAGTGGTATTATGCTGTCTCAGCCCTTGTGCAAAAACTGTTGCTCGATGAACTCAATCGTTTGCTTCCCTTAGGTGGTAGTAGAGGAAAATTAGTTTGTATTGAGCTCTCCTGTGACCTTTGTCTTGACAAAGTACATTTATGTCTACTACTAGACTAGATGCTTCAATGAGGTAACGGTTTTTGGCACGGTTACGGAGTATCAGGTTCATTACCAGCTTAAACTCGAAAGATTCTTTTGGCAAATCCCGCTGGATGGTGCAAGTGAGGATGAAATTGCCCTTACTGTTCCTGGCATGCCTTTGTGCCATTTCAAGGTCATGCCGATCGTTTCATGTAATGCACCCCAAACGATGCGTCAGTTTGTTACGATAGGAATTCCTCCATCGATTAGAGAACATTATTGATCCACTACAACATAACTTTTCGAATTACAACAGAAAGCAGAACAGTGGAAACAACAAACTAGTTTTCATACAAAATGGAACAGTTAACACATCAAACTAGTTTTCATAGGAAATGGAGCAGTTGATACAATAACCTAGTTTTCATAGAAAATGGAACAGCTAATGCAACAACCGAGTTTTCATAGAAAATGGGACAGTTAATACAACAACCTAGTTTTCATAGAAAATGGGACAGTGAATACAAAACCTCATAGAAAATTGAACAGTTGAATACAACAACCTTATTTAGAAACTCTGATCGTAATGATATCCGGCAATGAGGTACAAATAAATTTTTTCCCACGATTTAGGGAAAGACAATTTTGCTGAGCAAGCAAAAATAACGTATATAAACAGCGGTGCGGGCTAGGAAAATTTAAGTGACTATCATTAGTTGCTTCGAGTGGTTGGCTTTGCCTACGCATCTATTAGGAAAACCAGTTGGCCTTGCGCCTGGTCTTGTCTAGTTGGCCTTGCGCCTAGACTAATTTTCTTAGAACCTTTCTGTTCGTTGACCTTGCCTAACAGATTGATTAAAAACCAGTTGGCCTTGCGCTTGGTTTTGGTCTAGTTGGGCTAAGTGCCTAGGCCCGTCTCTTCATATCTAGGTGCTCTGGTTGGCTATTTGCCAAGATTGGCAGAGGCCATTGCAATGAGCCCCCAAGCCTGCCCCAAACCAATCAGCATCGCTAAAAACCGGATCTGGCAGAAGAAGCCGGTCGATAACAAGGTAGTAGAGGGCAAACCAATGGCATCGCGTGGAGGCCGGCAGGTGCAGTTACGACAACGCACCTGCGAAGCAAAACGACTCGCCAAGGTCGTGACCACTGCAGGGGAGAGCGACAAGTTCCGCCACCTGGTCAGTGAACTGCGACAGGAGTACCGGCATCGCAAGCAAATTCAAATACAGACCGGCAAGGGCCCTTGCCCACCACGTCACGCCGAACAGGCGGCCCCTGACCAACGAGGCAACGTGCAAAACAAAACAGTATGACTGCAGAATTTCAATAGTTATTAAGTTGAAATGTATAAATTATAAATACAGAACGAAAAAAAATTTGAATAAAAAAAAGGTATGATTACAACGAAAGGACCATATCTTTAACTGGAGTGCGATGAAAGACTCCAAGTGGGAGATTGATAAAGGTAAGTGTGTTGGAGTGAAGCAATAAGGCTTTATGGCTCGAATAATAGGGCTACAAAAGATTAGAATATAATATTGTCGCAGCCGGTAACTTCGGTTTTTAAGTTTAAAGCATTCAAAACTTTTCGAAACTTATGCCGATAGTCGACCCTATTCAGCCTTACTCCTCACACCTGCAGAAATCTTTTCCAAGTTGGACGCTTAACTCCTGTTAAAATAATGACAAAATCAATTACAAAGAAAAATAATCATAATAATCTCAATAAATCTTAATTAAAAAATTACTGTACAATGTCCTTGCAGAAAGGGTAAAACCCGTGGAACCACGCAAGGTGATTTTACTCTCGCCTCAAAACGACCATGCGCTTTTCAAGTGGTAGAAAAAGTGCCTGGATTACCAAACGATGGATTATTAGGAAACGACTTCCTATCAAGAAACTGTGACATGCGGGGTCCAAGTCAGTCACTTGGGTTTCCTCGCATGGAAATCATTCCCAAAGAACTTTCCATTCCTTTGGAACCCCTGGCACGTACAGCGCAATCACATCAGGCTCTAGTTGTTACGTTGAATGGCACTGAAGCAAGTCTCAGTAAGACGACGCTAAATGTGACGGACATACAAGGCCAGCATAAGGATGTGGGCTGTAGCTTTGACCAAAAAGGGATACCCACCGAGGGTATAATAATATTGCGGAATGCAAAATTAAAACAAGCACTTGCATTATACGAGCACATAAACCCTTAAGCAACGCTGCCATAACAAAACTTTGTCAAGACTATAATGACATTTTTCATTTACCGGGAGACAAAGTGGCTTATACAAAAGGTTTATCCCATGAGATTCCCCTATTAACTGACCAAGCCCCTATCAATCAGAAGATGTTTCGACTGAGTCAGCCCCAAAAGCAAGTAATTAACAAGCAACTTAAAGAAATGTTGGACAGTGACATTGTCCAACGTAGCAAGAGTCCCTGGAACTCTCCACTTCTAGTAGTACCCAAAAAGGCTGGACCTGATGGAGAGAAAAAAATGGTGAGTACTGGTACACTTCAGGAAACTGAACGAAAAAACTATTAGAGATGCTTTTCCCTTACCCCGAATAGAAGATATTCTGGGCCAACTTGGGCATTCTCGTTATTTTAGTACATTGGATCTAGCCACTGGTTACCACCAGGAACTTCTTTAACCAAAAGACCGGTGCAAAACGGCGTGCAGCACTAATTATGGACACTATGAGTTCAAGCGGATGCCATTTAGCTTGAAGAGAGCTCCCGCAACATTCCAAAGACTAATGAACTATATTTTAACAAGTCTTCTAGGATTTTACTGCATCGTTTGTCTAGATGATATTGTGGTCTATGGGAAAAACTTAGAAGACCACGTCTGCAAATTACGAAAAATATTTACCAGACTCAGGAAAATACCTTAAAACTACAACCAGAAAAGTGCCAATTTTTACGACCCAAAGTTATGTACTTTAGGCACATTTGTACACAAACAGGAACCCGCCCAGACTCCACTATAATAAGTTGTGTTCGTGATTTCCCCATACATACAATAGTTAAAAGGCTTCAATTTTTCTTCGGTTTAGCAAACTATTACCGCAAATTTATTCCCGCTTTTCTAAAATATCAAAACCATTCACTAATATAGTCTGAAAAGATGTACGCTTCACGTGGACGGAGAAACGTATGGAGGCTTTCGAACAAAATAAAAATTCTTTTGGCATACCCCGACTTTAGCAAACCATTTAATCTCACAACTGACGCAAGTAATGAGGCGTGCTAGCAGAACTCTCAACAAGGCGGAATGTACTTACTTTACTATCGAAAAAGAGCTCCTTGCAACAACCATAAGCCCCTTAAAGGGATTTTCAATGTAAAGGACTGTTACGGGAGCCGCAGTCCAAATATTGCTCGGTCAGTGTACTGTCAATGACAAAATACATATACAAAACTTGCGAATTGTAATCAAAGCATCTGTGGATGCGGCGTCGTATCATTGATTAGCAAAAGTAGGTGTGTATCCATACTCGTATTAAGTATCAAAAATATACGCACAAGACTTCGCAATCAAATGTACCACCTCAGTGGAACGTATTAGTTACACGCATTCAAAATGAGGCAAATTGAGCGAAAGCTTGAGCTTTGTGGTTGCACTGATCGCAGAGAGATGGCATTAAACAAAAAAAATATTACAGTTGAACTTTGATCATTTAATTGTTAAATTGTCTACATTATTTTAGTTGGTAAGCAATAAAGTCAGCATAGTAATGTTATGAAAAAAATTATAGAAGCAAGAAAATCGAGAAGTATTTCTCCATTCGCTGGCTCAAGGCGTGCGCCAGAGCTTATTGTATCCCAAGGCATTACGCCCGGGATAAACGAATTAAGAATACGTTCAACAGCATACTCAAGGCATCCGCCGGAGTATAAGCGCCCCAAGGTAGTTATGGCTGGGGCCTACAGTTGAACTAATAATTGATTGATTTATCAATCTGACAGCATACTCAAGGTGTTAGCCCGAGTACTAGCGTGCCAAGGCTTTGCACCTGGTTGGATTATTAATCAATAGATTCATAAATATAACGCTCAAGGCGTCAGCCCGAGTAATAGTTAAAGCTTTAATGAATAGATTGGTTTCTTCAAATTTCCTTTTCCCTCTGAATGACTAACAAATGTAATTAAAGTAAGTATAAATCGAGTAAATTCAACTGCTCCATAAGCACTCTAAATTTATAAATATGCAAATATAAGACTTCACTAACTTATTCTCTCATGTATTAATTAGCTGAAGGGAAATAATTCTTAAAATATTATATTAGCCAGTGGCATGTAGATATTACACTCGTACAGTGAGTTCTCTCTGCCACCAGGAGCCTTGATTAGTTCGTGCCAGTATACATAAGGTATGCTGTTAATGCAACAAAATTGGTACAGCTGGTAGGATATCGGTTTTGCAAACACCACTATGTAGTGCATTGTGTAGCAAGATTAAATGGGGTGTAAATCTTTACTCCCAGCCGATATCCGAAACCACTCAATTTCTTTATGGTACCACTGCTACTTACATTGATCATTGATCATCCAAATAACCAAAATATATAATTCATATTCAATCATATTCCAAAATTTAATCTTGTCTATTTTGAAATCATTCGAATAAACTTCCAAACGATTCAAACATAATTTAACGTACAACATATCAAAGATATAAAGTTTCAGTTGACTAACATGCAAAACAATAAACAGTGCAACCCGTTTAGTCAGATTTCATCATAAACTATCAGAATTTGACAATGAGATAGAGTAATACCCTAACCTGGTAAATACAATACCAATGCCGATGCTCTAATTAGAATACCAAAACCCAATCCAAACAACACTAGTAAGTCCTCCCAAATCCCCAAATCAATGTTACTACTCGGGAGTTGTTAAAAAAGCAATTAAAAACAAATGAAAAACTTTTACCAGTGAAAAAACCACTCGAGAACCAACAAACTTCCGAAATGAGCAAGTACCATTACTTTCAGATAATAATCATCACCGAAAACTGGCGGGTGACAACATTTCTGAAAATAACTCAACAAACCCCTTACCGATTCAAAATTCTACGACTAACTCGTCTAACATAACCATTCTGAATACCCCAGAAGAAATTCATGCAATACTATATGATTTTCGTGACTCCCCATTTGGTGGACATCAAAGAGTCACAAAAATATACAAGAAAATTCGGAAACGATATAGATGGAAAAACATGTTAAAGGAAATCAAAACCTATATAAAAAGTGCCAAACTATGAAAAATTCGCCGCAAAACTGAATGCCCATGGTTATCACAGACATCGCCGAAAAATTTTGACAAAATTTATCTAGACATTGTTGGACTCCTTGTAGCGACACCATCAGGAAACAAATATATTCTGTCCTTCTAAGATAACTTGACCGAATTCGTGGACTGGTACGCAATACCTAACATGGAAGCAGAAACAATCGCCAAAATTTTTTTCAACGAAATTATAACCCGATAAAGATTACCAAAACAGGTCGTAACAGACCAAGGAGCCAATTTTTTTAGCGAACTATTTAAAAGAGCCTGTAAACTTTTCCATGTAAAAAAATCCAAGCCACAGCCTACCACCCACAATTAAATGGTGCTTTAGAACAAGCCCATAGGCCCTTAATTGAGTATCTTTGCAATAATGTTGACAATAACCCCCAAAATTGGGACCAGTTCTTACGTACAGCCACGTTCGTTTACAATAACAGCGAACACGATAGTACAAAGCTTACACATATGGACTGCCTTTATAGGTTCATAGCAGACATACCTTCTAATCTAAAAAAAGCAGCCTATTTGGTACAAGTATGGGTATCTGGTACTAGTATGGGTAGGTCCTTACACAGTCAAACGGATAACTTCTCCGGTAAATACAACTATTGCGATAGGGAAGAGGCTGATTACTGTTCACAATAATCAATTAAAAACATATTTTGAGTAAACGCTACCAAAATTTTTTCCCCAAACCCCATTAGACATGGACAACTTACGAATTATCTTCCTTCTAACCATTGCCGCGAGAATATCCGATGCAGACATTGTCCTATACACTATTACATCGATTGACAACACAGGAGTCCTATTTGAGAACATTGGAAATCTTCTTCCGTACCACAGTACCTGAAGCATAATAACCGAAATAAACCTGGGAGAACTAGCAACACAAATTAATCTGGCTGAACGGGTGGAACATCTCTTGCAACTTCTCTGTTTAAAAAAAAAATAAAGGATGCAAAACTCAGCCTCACCATATAAAGGGTAATTCATAACAAGTGTACACATGTGAATGGGCCTTAACTCTTATTTATCACCAATTTTAGGTCCACATATTGACAGATCATGACAGTTTAGTCTTTTACAATTTTAACCATGGTGTCATACACATCATTCAAATGTTTTATTACTGTTAAAACTTTCAACAAAAATAATGAATCGCCAGTGCAAACATTTCGCGCTCTACGTGAAATCGAATAATTTCATGAAATGGACGCATAAATTGGCCGGCGAGATCATGTGATTTGACTCCTTGTGACTTCTTCCTTTGTGAATTTCCGAAGGATCGTGTTTAAGCTGATACTCCCCAAACTACTGAAGCATTAAAAAACAATATTCGAGCAAACATACGCCTAATAACCCCGGAAATGTGCGAAAATGTCATCGAAAATTACAATCATCGTTTGATAGCGTGAAAGCAGCACGAGGTGCACACATGCCCAAAGTAACGTTTTATATTTAATTGTAAGGAACCAAATTTTCATAATCAATAAACATTACAGCTCAATCTTCACAAAAACTATGTTTTTTTACAACAAAAATGTGTACACTTGGTATGAATCACCCTATAGAAGCCGTTGTAGAAACCCTAAAACGCGGCACACAAACTCTTCTGGAGGCACTGACACCACGGAAAGTGAAAAGATCATTCTTTGACGGAATAGGACGAGTGATGCATGGACGACCAAAATGAAAAAGAACTATACAATAGATTGGAGAAAGTGGAGAGTGAAGGAGAAGAAATGGTTAAAATGGAAAAACACAGGTAAGCACAGTGAAAACACACAAATACACAAAAATTTATTAGCGACAACTCTATTGATGCAGCTTTTTAAAATCGAGTTCAGACAATGCACGCTCATAGAAATTGTATCAACAACCCAAACTAATACAATCCATCCCCTTCTAATTTCCATCGAAAAGTTACACAAAATTTATACAAAGCCCAGAAATAAAAGTCCAAATTATTGTGAACAAATTCCTTCACAAGCAGCAGAGCTACAGAACTGCAGGATGAAAGAAAAATTAGAAATAATTATAAAACTACCTCTATTTCAACTACCGCTGATGTAACTTCAACAAATCCACACTCTTCCTATAACTACCAACAAAACATTTTTCCTTCTTCCCTCAATCGAGTGTTCGCATACAGCCAGTAGTATCACATCACAACAATTTCTACTATTGAGTCCTGAAAATCTACACACCCTGAAAAAAATTAAGCTTTCCGAGCCTGGCGATTTATATGTGTGTCACCTTACCACTATCCTATTCATTCCCCACCACTGGTTAACGAAACTATTAACGTACTCCACAACCCATTTAAGAGGAAAATTAACTGAATAAATTCTATTATTAGCCTTGATCTTCGGGAATTGAAAACACAATCTGCTACTGCCTCCGCAATAGAGGACAAACATCTCGCAACCCCACAACCAGCACGATCATTCCAGCTGGTTTAAGAAATTAAGAATTCAAACATAAATTCAAAAAAAACTTGTCTTGAAAACAAAATAATTGTCGGGAAGCCATTAATGTGAACGCTCATTAGCCACAAAAATTGTAATGCCTTTGAACCAATTATACAGAACAAAAACTATAGAAGAAAAATAAATACTATAAAATCCTATTGATAAAATTAAAAAAACTAAATGAGAACAGTTTCGAATAAAAGATTTTATTTTACTAATATATATAATAGTTTTGATTTATTCTTAACTTATTAAGACCAATAAGTTTATTCGATAATTGGAATTGTAAAATGAGCATATTTTCTTTCAATACGCAACAAAACAAGCAATTTTTACTTCAATTTTGTAGTTTTTAATATAAATACGCATGAAATAACAGTAAGACAAGTAGATATTCTCTAAGATAAATATATATCTATATCTATATATATATATATATATATATATATATATATATATATATATATATATATATATATATATATATATATATATATACGAGGTGTGTTCAAATAATATCACGAATTTTGTTTTTTTTTTCAAAAATTATTTATTTATTCATGAATATCTATTTTGTCCCCTTCAAAGTAATTCCCATGAGATATTATACACTTGTGCCAACGGTTTTTCCAATCTTCGAAGCACTTCAAAAAATCATTTTTTTTAATCTTGTTCAGCTCTTCCTTCGATGCCGTCTTTATCTTGTCAAGCGTAGCGTAACGTCGTCCTTTCATGGGCCTCTTCAGTTTAGGAAACAAGAAAAAGTCACAGGGGGCCAGATCTGGGAAATACGGTGGCTGCGGCATCATTAGTGTGTTGTTTTTGGCCAAAAAGTCGCGCACAAGCAACGATGTGTGAGCAGGGGCGTTATCGTGGTGCAAAAGCCAATTTTTGTTCTCCCACAAATCCGGGCGTTTCTGGCGGATTGCTTCGCGCAAATCGCGCATAACTTGCAGGTAATATTCCTTATTGACCGTTCTTCCCTGTGACAAGAACTCATGATGCACCACGCCCCTGCAATCGAAGAAAACTGTCAACAAAACTTTCACATTCGACCGAACTTGGCGCGCTTTTTTCGGTCTTGGTTCATGTGGCAGCTTCCATTGAGATGATTGAGCTTTGGTTTCCACGTCATAACCATAAACCCACGATTCGTCACCAGTTATGACCCTCTGGAGCAAATTTGGTTCGTCGCGGACAGAGTTTAACATCTCATTAGCAATGTTCATGCGTTGCTGTTGAGCAATTTTGGGACGAATTTCGCGGCGACCCGTCTCATGCCAAATCGTTGATAAAAATCGAATGGCACGAGCCAATCGACATGTTTAGGTCCTCAGCAACTTCTCTAACGGTGATTCGACGATTGGCCAATACCATTTTCTCCACTTCATTAATTTTTTCGTCTGTTGTTGAAGTGCTCGGGCGTCCGGCACGCTCTTCGTCGTTCACATCTTCTCGGTCTTCTAAAAACATTTTGTACCACCGATAAACGTTGCTTCGGTCCAATGTAGCTTCTCCGTATGCCACAGTCAACATTCGGAATGCATCCGCGCACTTAATTTCGTTTTTCACACAAAATTTGATACACGTTCTTTGATCCATTTTTTTGAATAAGTAAAAATCGAAGACGATTGAAAACACGTGCAAGTAAAGCAGCTATCACCAATCAAGTGAACATTCAAAATGGCCGAGCTTGTCGGCATAAGTGACAGACATGAGTGCCACAAAAAAATCGAAATTCGAATATACGTAACCCGCGAAAATTCAAAATTCGCAATACTTTTTGAGCACACTTCGTATATATATATATATATATATATATATATATATATATATATATATATATATATATATATATATATATATATATATATATATATATATATATATATATATATATATATATATATATATATATATATATATATATATATGTATATATATATATATATATATATATATATATATGTATATATATATATATATATATATATATATATGTATATATATATATATATATATATATATATATATATATATATATATATATATTTATATATATATATATATATATATATATATATATATATATATATATGTATATATATATATATATATATATATATATATATATATATATATATATATATATATATATATATATATATATATGTTTTAATGTTTCTCGTTTCGTGTGTTTAGCACTGTTTTGTTCATGGGCTTTAAGTTTTATAAAACACACCGAGCTATAATTATTCAAATAGTTTATTCACTAACAGGTATTCAACTCATTTAATACAATTTAATACAAGATATTTAACACTTGATATTGGCGCGCGATATCACATGTTGCCACTCGAAAGGTTAGGAAAGAAGTGGCCGAAATATTGGGATGCAAATGTGTATAATGATTGACTGTATTAGTAAAAAGAGCAAATGTGTTTTATTTGTATACATATATAAATGTGTATAATGATATATGACTGTATTAGTAAAAGAGCAAATATGTTTCATTTCTATACATATATAACATCCTCTTTTTTTTCTTTAAATAAGGCGCTTCATGTCTATTTACGAGCTTTATGATCCTAGATGATCTCTGATCGGTCGCTGTTGATTAAAAATTCAACTCATTTAATACAATTTAATACAAGATATTTAACACTTGATATTGGCGCGCGATATCACATGTTGCCACTCGAAAGGATAGGAAAGAAGTGGCCGAAATATTGGGATGCAAATGTGTATAATGATTGACTGTATTAGTAAAAAGAGCAAATGTGTTTCATTTATATACATATATAAATGTGTATAATGATATAAGACTGTATTAGTAAAAGAGTAAATATGTTTCATTTGTATACATACATAACATCCTATTTTTTTTCTTTTAATAAGGCGCTTCATGTCTATTTACGAGCTTTATGATTCTAGATGATTTTCTGATCGGTCGCTGTTGATCAAAAACGTTGAAGCCATCTCTCGCTAAAGGTTCTCGGTCTGTTGCAAATTTCTCTTCTACTGGAACGCTGGAATTATCCGAGTGCTCGACACGTTGATTTGGTCCTTCGAATATGGATCGAATTACGCACATATTCGTCTCGTCCGAAACGAACGATGTATGACCTCGCGTTGATAGACTTCACGATGACGCCTGGTTCCCACTGTTTGGTTTTGACGTTAACTTTGGTGAAAACATTTTCTCCTTCGTTTAAACGACGAAGATTGTTGGTTCCACGATCGTAATATTTCTTCAAATAATTCCGGTTTTTGATTATGGACTCCTGAACATTATTCGTTACTCGTTGATTTTGCACACATGTGATTTTGCAGTCATGTCTGCAAGCTCATCAATTTCAAAATAGTCAGAGTGATGGTCTACGGTGATTAAGAAACGATGAACGCGATTCGTAATTCTAACTTCAAAAATATCCATTGAAACAATTTTAAACGGATGTGCTGGGATCTCGTGTGTTATCATTGGTTCTCGTTGTTGCTGTTTCGAATATTTTATGCAAGTATTGCAGTTTTCGATTATTGAGTTTACATGACCATTTATTCCTGGCCAAAATACAGTTTCTCTGGCCAATTTTCGATTCCGGAATGGCTTGTATGCAATCTGGCTAAGATCGTCCTTCGTAAAGAATCTGGTATGAGAATACGATTTCCTTTTAAGATCAAACCGTCTTGTATCGTTAGGAGTTCTTTATAAGGCAAGTATTGTTTGAGTGTTTCGTTTAATTTGTTCTTAGAATTTGGCCAACCGTTTTGTATTTTCTCATATAATTCTATCATTGCCGGATCATTTTTTGTTTCTCCTATTATTCTTTTCGTCGTGTTATCACTTATTGGCAATTCATCAATGCAATTTATATTTTCTATTGTTTCGAATATATTTTTTTTGATACTGTAGATATCATATAGCTTTTCTTCGTTCGATATGTTTTCGGGAGCTCTTGAAAGGGTATCCACAATATACATTTCTTTACCTTTCTTATATTTGATATTAAGTTTGTATCGCTGTAACATAAGTATTATATTTTGTAGTCACTTTGGGGCTTCTAGCAGTGGTTTCGCGAAGATTTCCACTAATGGGCTATGATCCGTTTCAATAGTAACATCAGATTTGCCACAGATATCTTGGTCGAAACGTTTACAAGCATAGAGTATTGCAAGTATCTCTTTCTCTATTTGTGCGTAGTTTTTCTGAGTGCTAGATAGTGTTTTCGAAGCATAAGCTATGGGCCGATTGTCTTGCAAAAGCACGCTTCCAATACCAAATGAAGATGCATCGGTTTGTATGGTAACCGGCTTTGTAGCATCGAGATATTTAAGCGTTGGAATTGTTGTTAGAATATTTTTAATTCTGTGAACTCGTGTTCATGTACCTCAGCCCAGTTAAAATTTGATGATTTGTGAGTTAATTCTCTTAAGTTATGCGAATTCGAAGCTAAATTCGGGATGTACGTTCCAAGGTACGTTATCATACCGAGAAATCTTGCTAGTTCCTCTTTGTTGCTCGGACGTGGTAGGTTGCGTATCGCTGACGTTTTTGTTTCATCTGCCTTTATTCCATTCTTAGTTAGTATATGGCCATAGAATTTTACTTCTTTCACGCACAGGTTTATCTTCTCCTTGTTGAGTTTAACGCGTTCCGCCTCAAGTCGTTCAAGAAGCTTGCGTAGATTCCTGTTGTGATCGGTTAGGGCTTCTTCATCGGTTTGGCCACAGCCAAATATTAAAATGTCATCTGCAATGTTAATTACACCATTTAATCCACTTAAAATTTCTGTGAGTGCAATTTGAAAAAATCCCTTGCTGGTCTTATACCAAAAGGCATCCTTAAAAACTTGTAGTTGCCAAAGGGTGTGCTGAATGAGGTTAGATCACTGCTGCTTTTTTCCAGTTTCAGTTGCCAAAATCCTTTTTTTGCATCAACTGTTGAAAATATATTAGCGTTTGCTAGACTCGGTAAAGCTTCTTGTAGCGTCTTCGATGTGAATCGAACGTCGTTCAGATGTTTGTTGAGTTCGTGTGGATCTAGGCACAATCGAAATTTTTCGTTTCTCTTGACCAAAACGATGTTGTTCAGCCAAGGCTTTGGTTCAATTTGCTTTTCAATGACTCCATCGCTTTCCATTTCATTTGAAATTGAACGGAGGTTACTATGTAACGCGGTTGGAACTCGTCGCGGCGTTTGCTTACTAGGCACAACATTTTCTTGTAGTTCAAGTTTCACCTCACCTTTGAATTCTCCGAGTCCTTCGAAAACAGATGCG
Source organism: Odontomyia ornata (assembly GCA_963969285.1). Taxonomy (NCBI): domain Eukaryota; kingdom Metazoa; phylum Arthropoda; class Insecta; order Diptera; family Stratiomyidae; genus Odontomyia; species Odontomyia ornata. The sequence continues at coordinate 116,112,191 of OZ017741.1, forward strand.
TACTCCTGGCAAATTCGTTCTGCTTCTGAAGAAATTTTGTTTACGTTGAAGCAAAGTTTGATTAAATTCATCTTCTGGCAGGTGCTTGCTGAGAGTAGTGGTGCATGATCTCCGGTCACCAATGGCACTATTCTGTTATTCCCGAATGCTTGCAATTTCGTTGTTGTAGGCGTTGCTACTATTTTTCGTTGTTGTGTGACATGCTTCAACTTGTTTAGTCCGATTATATTGCAGGTAGCTCTCGTATCTAGAATACATTTGACGTTTCTGAATATATCGCTCTTTTGTCTGATGTCTAAATCAATTGTTACCAGATTAGTGTTATCGCTTAGTGTTAGTATTAGTTGTTGCTCATTTTGTGGACTTTTAACGTGTTTAATGTTGGGTGTTCGATTGTTGCTTGCACTCGTATTAGTTGACATACATACAGATGCGTAATGCCCATGTTCGCTACACTCCCTACACACCGCAGATCTTGCTGGACATTCCCTCAGATTTTTATGGTACTGGTATCCGCAGTATTTGCATGACTGTTTATTTCGGTCCATTTTTGGCTAATATGCTTTATTGGTTGTAATTTTGCGCACTTTCCTGACAATGTCGGTAGTATTGCCTGCGTGAACGTTATTTGTACTATGAGATTGTAATTCCCCTAATTGTTTTGTGGCATTTTCTTTTGATTTGCAAATATCAATTGCTTTTGACAAGGTAATGTCTGTATCTAGCCAAAGTTTTTCCCGGAGTCCTTTATCTTTTATGGAGCATATTATCTTGTCGAGTAGTATATCATCCGACAAATCTCCGTATTGTGTATTTTTATTCAACTCTCGTAGACGTGCAAAGTATTCGTCATAGGTTTTCATTTTGGTTTTGAGTCGCTAGGTTGAAAATCGCTCGCTCATACCTTTTATTAACTCATGGTGTTAGATTCTTCTTGATAGCTTTCAGTATGTTTTCAGCTGTCGATTTTTCTTGCTCGTTTGCAGGTAGATTGGCGTACATTTGAAAAACGCCATTTCCTATCGCAGTTAGAAGAATCGCTTTCTTTCTTTCCTCGGGCTTGTTATCGAGTCCACTGGCGATGACATAGTTGTTCCATCTGTCTTCAAAATGCTTGAAATTCTGAGAAATATTGCCTACCTTGATGTTCAATGGCTCTGGTAGAGGGATATTCACGTATGCTGTTGCTTGTTGCGAATTCAGAGTTTGCTCCAAAGCCTGTATTCTGCTGGTTAGCACGCCGAGTGCTCGTTTATTTTCGTCTTCGGCCATTTTTCTCGTTTTCATGGGCACTTTTCAAAATTTTCACAAACCTGACACCAAGTTTTAATGTTTCTCGTTTTGTGTGTTTAGCACTGTTATGTTCATAGGCTTTCAGTTTTTTAAAACACACCTAGTTATAATAATTCAAATAGTTTATTCACTAACAGGTATTCAACTCATTTAATACAATTTAATACAAGATATTTAACACTTGATATTGGCGCGCGATATCACATGTAGCCACTCGAAAGGTTAGGAAAGAAGTGGCCGAAATATTGGGATGCAAATGTGTATAATGATTGAGTGTATTAGTAAAAAGAGCAAATGTGTTTCATTTGTATACATATATAAATGTGTATAATGATATATGACTGTATTATTAAAAGAGATGTTTCATTTGTATACATATATAACAATATATGTATTCTATTAGTAAAGATTCCTTTTTAATGGTCGTGCAACTAAAACACGCCACGCAAAAATTTATAAAATAATTGTCAGCAAGCCGTTAATGTGAATGCACAAAAATTGTAATGCCTTTAAACCAATTGTACAAAACAAAAACTATAGATGAAAAATAATTCCTATAAACTACTATTGATAAAATGAAAAAAGGAACTAAATGTAAACAGTTTCAAGTAAGAGATATAAATATATATGTATCCTATTAGTAAAGACTCCTTTTTAATAGTCGTGCAACTAAAACTTGCCTCGCAAAAACTTATAAAATAATTGTCAGTAAGTCATTAATATGAATGCTCATTAGCCACACGAAATGTAAGGCCTTTAAACCAATTGTTTAAAACAAAAACTATAGAAGAAAAATAAAACTATAAAATACTATTGATAAAATGAAAAAAGGAACTAAATGTAAACCGTTTCAAGTAAAAGATTTTATTTTACTAATGTACACAATTGACTTATTCTTAGCTTCTTAAAGCCAATAAGTTTATTGAATAATTGGAATTGTAAAATGAGCATATTTTCATGCAGCAAAATAAGTAATGTTTACTTTAATATTGTAGTTTTAATATGCAAGTAAATGCACATGAAATAGTTGTAAGACAAGTAGATATTCTCTAAGATAAACAAAAAAAAATTTATATGTTATAGCATTTTTTTTCAACAGTCGTGCAACTAAAAGTCGTCAAGTAAAACACTTATAAATAAATCATACGAAATGATTTTCACTGAAGAAACAAAATTTAAGTATTAATTAAGTAACAAATTTTTGACGTGGAGTCAATTGTTGCAACTCCAGGTGAAAATAGGCCCTACGCATAGATTTTTTTCAATGTTTGTAAATCAACGGGGTTGCTTGATAGTGGAGCCAGTGTCATTATCCTCGGAGCCGGAGCCTTACACGTACTGTCGGAATTGGCCTGTATATGCATTCCATGCATGCGCATGTCCAAACTGCGTCAGGGCACAAGGATCCAGTTGTGGGATACGTCACCACATTGGTGGAATTTAGCAACACCAGCAAATTGATGAGTTTTCTAGTTGTCCCTTCTTTGACGCACGCAGTGTGTCTTGAAATTGACATCTGGAATCTCGCCAAAAGAGCGCCAATCTAGGTTACCGCTATTGAAGAAGCCACAGAGCCTCCGAGCCCTGAATTTGATCTGTTGTCTCCAAAGAATCAGCAATGGCTAGATTTAGTCAAATTACAGTTTCCATAGTATAATGTGAAATGCTTGGGTAGGATCAGTCTCGTGTCTCATCACATTGACACTAGTTCTGCTCGACCCATTAAGCAGTGGCATTATGCTGTCTCGCCCGCTATACAGATAATGTTGTATGACGAACTCGATTGTATCTTATCCTTGGCGGGTAAAAGAGGAAAGTCAGAGTTCTTGGAGCTCTTCTGCAGTCCTTGTCAGGAAACCCGGTAATGTATATTTATGTCCTGACGCTACATGCGTCAACGAAGTGACCATTAAGGATGCCTATTCGTTACCGCTGATTGAAAGCCTTTTGGCTCGGTTGCAGAGCACCAGGTTCATCACCAGCTAGAACTAAAGGATGCCTTTTGGCAAATTACGTTGGATGCAGCAAGTAAGGAATAACGGCCTTTACTCTTCCTGGCAGGCCCTTCTAACATTTCAAGGTTATGCAGTTTGGATTATGCAATGCTCTCCAAACGATTTGTCATTTGATGAATAAAGTCAGACCACATGAGCTGAAGGACAAGGCCTAGGTGACCTGCTTGTTACGAGTTCAACACTTGATGAGCACTTGGAGCTTCAAAGCACTGTTGCAAAGCTGCTCAGGGACACCAACTTCACCGCCAACGTTGAAAAGAGTAAATTCGTTAAGAAGGAAATCCAATATATTGCCTTCGGACTAAATGATGGAATCCTGCGCACCCACCCGGAGAAGGTTTCAGGCATAGTTTCGCATCCTGAACTCCGAACGGTGAAAAACCTCAGAGGGTTCTTGGGCATGGCAATGTAGTATAGACATTTTATTCCAAACGTTGCTGTCTCGGACGCGGATGGCAACATGCTCTTTGGGGGAGGCTTCAACGCTAGTCATCGAATGGGGCATGCTTCAAACAGATCCGTGGGGAGGAAACTGAATCCTAGAAATGGCGGCCAAGATGGCATTCGTCGTACGAAATACCGGAAGTATGCCCGATTTCTACCATATAGGCTGTAAAGGAACCATATCGGACGTTCAGTGATGCTATCTCCCGACGTCAGTGCTCTCGATTAACTACAATTGGGTAGAATTTTGGAAGGATAAACGTTGTGTAGTGAATAAAGAGTTTCAATAAGTCCGTGAAGGACCGCAGCGATGTTCTGCTGCCTCGGCAGAGGAAGGTGTTGATTCCTGCCGAGAATGCCCTCGTCCGGAGACGCGTGAATGCGCTGGCAGGCTAGCATTGCGGTGTCGTGGGGCGGGTTCGTTTCCCCGGCACGAGGACTCACTACAAAACATTTCGCATTCACGAATTGCTTGCAGAGATCAAGAGGACGACCGAAGTCGCAAATCTGTAGATAACCTCCACGAAGGAATTACGACTTGTTGCGAGAACAAGTGCAACCTGACAAGAAAGACTAATTTGGGGGTGACCTCATCCTTACCCAAATACATTCAGGGCCCACAAATGAAAGAGGGGCAACCGGGTGGTGGTGGAGCCCCTTCATGCCCACCCAACCGGAATAAATCCAATGTTAAACTGTTGAAGTGGCCAGGTATTCCTCTTCTGAGTGGAAAACTCATACAACTTGAATTATATGAACTTTCCCATCAGAAGGGGAGTACCCCGGTGACCAATTTATGTCATAGAATTATACAATTGAATTGCATAACTCGATGCCATATAAAGGCACTTGGCTTGGGCCACTCAACCCATAAAGTCTCCTGAAACAAAAGAAGAAATTACTCTGTACCCGGCGGCTGGCTCATACTTTGGGGTGGAAGCCTGCCACCGTACCGGGTCCTATACCCGATTGGAAAAGACCGGAAGGGAAAAGACCAATTTTTAGTTCAACAATTCATTTTTTTTTTTTTATTGTTTTGTTTCTCTTTAATTAATATTATATATTGTCGTGTAGATGTTACTCCTATTTTTCTTTTTATACCATGCTAAATTTCCAACTTATTCAAATTGACATTTTACAGAGAACCGCGTTTTCACAATTCAGCATCAATTTTGGCAACTAAGGAGGATATCTCCCACAATTTAACAGAATTATAAAGCATAGACAAAAACATCGACTTATTCAATTATTCGTTATGGTAATGCTTTGTGCTTTGAGAAAAAAAAACAAAATTCATTTGATTCCACGAATTGTTCGAAGCGAACAGAGTCAAGCTTGAGATTGATATATGCGAATGCGAGAGTACGATTCCAATTGATTTGTAAGGAGTGTTAAGAAGTTTGTAAGCTACACTGTAATTGATCTGTCATTACTACCCGATGGCACAATATGCAGCAAAAGTATTCATGAACTGGGAACAAATCAATTTGACTTATAACAAAGGCAAAGGATTCGGAGAACGTTACTTGAAAAATTTTAGCTAAATCTGAATTGAAATTTAGAACATTTAAGTGTTCAGGAGTTAATTCATGTGTAGCTGAAACTCTCACAATTCTCTATTATATATGTATATATATATATATATATATATATATATATATATATATATATATATATATATATATATATATATATATATATATATATATATATATTTTATTTTTTTTTTTTTTTATTATGATACAATGATTTTATCGTTCCTATAATTTAAGGGGTTAACCGTTTCGTTCTAAGCATTTGCATACCGCATTACACCGCAATTAGTTAAATTATGTTCAAAAGATATTGCAATAAAATCACTACACATTAAAACAGTTTTAGAATTTTGTTTCCCGGGTGTTAAGTACAAAAGAAATTTTTCCCTTTAATTATTTTTCATGCGAAAAAAAAAACGAGTGTCGCGATGAGGAAGGTGACTGAATGGTTACTCCTTGTTAAATTGAGTTGGTGCTGTGTGCCTGTGTCAGCGCTGCTTTTAGAGCCATAGCTCCTAGATTACTACAGGGCAGCTAATTTTCTCGTGATCCCAAGGCAATGCGGATTGCGAAAAAAGGAGCTGAAGGATATTTCTGTGCATCATGGGTTGGCTTCGGCGTCAGGACTAGAGATGACGGACAATAAAAGAAAAACACAATTGACAGACGGACGGACTGACTTATGTTGATGTTTGCCCGGAAATATACAACCCTTGTGCGTTTTTTGAAAATATATGCGGACGGACAAACAGACGTGACTAATTATCTATCGACGCAGGTCTTTCGCGTGGTATATCCCCACTTCTTTTCCCGATGGATCCGTTATCAAGTAACGGTTAGGTCCCATTACCTTCTTTATGCGGCTTTTTAGGAATCGCCTGTCCAGCTTGGCGTTGTAATGCCCCGCGGCGTCACTTTGGCGGAAGTTTCGCCGGAAAACTTCATCTCCTTCTTTGAAATTAGCAGATCGTGACCGGAGATTGTACTGCGCTTCGTTTGCACTACCTGCGGCCTTAATCTTCCGTCCGATTTGTTGCCGGAGGTCTCCTAGACGTTCGTGGGGCTCCAGCGCAACGACGGGGTCTCCCAAACACTTTAATTGCCGTAACAGTCGGTATGATTTACCGTGGCAAATCATGTGCTGCCCAAAGGCGGCAAAGTAAGGAGCGACACCGGTGACAGAATGATACGAGGATCGCAGGGCGCATGTGATGGCAGACAATCGCCGATCCCAATCCTTTTGAGATGGGTGAACGTAGGAACGGATCGCAGCCAATAGGGTGCGGTTCAAACGGTCTGATGCGTTGGACTGAGGAGAGTATATGGGCGTCAGTTGGTGTTCAACGCCATACTGCTCAAGTAGGCTCTTAAACTGCCGAGACCGGAACTGTACTCCATTATCTGAGTACACACTCTCTGGAACACCGAACACATGAAATACCCGGATCTCTAAGAATTTCACGATCGATGGAGATGTAAACTTACGGATAGGTTCCACCATTGGGAATTTTGAGAGCTGATCTAGAACGACTATAGCTCCGATGTGTCCCATTGAAGACCGAGGATATGGACCGAGTAGATCGATGTATAGACGCTGGAACACGCGTTCTGGAACGTTGAGTTGACCCATAGGAGGTCGAAGAGGCTGGTTGGGCGCTTTGGTGCCTTTACAGGTCTCACAGGCGCTCACGTAGTCTTTGACCTGGGATGCCATTTTAGGCCAAAAGAAGTATTTCTTGAGTCGCCGTAGTGTCCGACCGTAACCTCCGTGGGCACTTAAAGGATGGTCATGTGGGCGGAGGATCAGATGTTGTGTCATTTCCTCCGGTACCCAGAGTTTCCAAGACTCTTCTTCCTGCCATGGATCACCAGTGGCGTATTCATTTCGTCTATACACATAGCCGTCTATTACCTTCAAATCAGGCAGCTGTGTTTGTTGTGTCGCTATAGTTTGCCTCAACTCTTTGTAGCTATCTGATTCGAAATGTGGGCTGTCCAAATCTATTTCGATGGGGTCCTCGTCAGTTATTGTTAATTCGGCTCCCTCTGGGGAAAACATCCGTGAGAGAGTGTCGGGTACGATGTTCTGGGTTCCTTTCCGATGTTTGATGGAGAACTTGAACCCTTGCACTTTAAGAGCCCATCTGGCTAGGCGTCCACTTAAATCTGCCTGGTCCATCAACCATTGTAGTGACGCGTGGTCCGTGATGATCTCGAATTGGTGGCCCTCGATATACGCTCGGAATTTCTTCACAGCCATTACCGCTGCCAAACATTCTTGCTCGGAAACAGTATAGTTTCTTTGGGCCGAATTTAGTTTATTGGACATGAAGGCGATGGGAGCTTCCTCTCCTTCGTCGGTCAATTGCACCAGCACGGCTCCTACTCCATGTTGACTTGCGTCACAATGAATGGAGAAGGGCTTCGTGAAGTCGGGGCTGTGCAAGACAGGAGCTGATGTGAGGGCTTGTTTAAGCTCTTCAAATGCCTTTCGACTGAGCTCGGTCCAAACGAACTTCCCCTTCCGCAACATGTCTGACAGGGGCGCTGAAACTGTTGCATAATTCCGAACAAACCTTCGGTACCAGCCGCACACACCAAGGAAACGTCGTAGCTGCTTCACAGTTTTTGGTAAGGGGAACTCATCAATCGCACGAGTTTTGTCTGGATCCGTTTTGATAGTGCCATGTCCTATGACATGACCTAGGTATCGGACTTCTTTCATGACAAACTTACTTTTCTGTACGTTGATGGTGAGTCCCGCCTTACTGATGTGCAGGGCTACTTCTTGTAGAAGTAGGAGGTGTTGATCGAACGTTTCCGTGATGAGTAACAGATCATCAAGGTACACGAACACTTGGTGTTTCAGGTGAGGTGGGATGACCTTGTCCATCAACCGAGTCATCGTTTGCGGCGCGTTACACAGGCCAAAGGGCATTGTGACGAACTGATATAATGGTCGTCCAGGCACTGTGAAGGCGGTCTTGTCCCTTGACCCCTCATCGAGTGGAATTTGCCAGAAGGCGTCTTTTAGGTCGAGACTGGTGATATAATTGGCTTTCGGTAGTCTCCCTAGTATTCCATCGATGAGTGGAAGAGGGTACGCGTCCTTGATGGTAACCGCGTTTACCTTACGGGCATCAAGACAGAGGCGGACTTTACCTGGCTTCACCACCAAGGTTACCGGTGATGACCAAGCACTTTGGGACTCCTCTATGACCCCCAACTCGAGCATCCTATCTAGTTCCGCATACACCAATTTCTCCATGGCCGGCGAGATGGCGTAGTGTCTCTGTTTAATCGGTTTACTATCGCCAACGTCGATGGCGTGTGAGACTAGGGTGGTGCGGCCAAGGCCTTGGGTAGCGTACGATGGGAAAGCAGCAATGGATGCTTCCAGGCGTTGTCGTTGGTTAGGCGTCAGGTCATGCCTATCGGGAGTAGAAGTGATTTCGTTGACATTTCTGGTTTTTAAAGACAAATCGGTGAATAAATCGGAGGCCAGTCCAAAGCGAAGGACGAAATCGACACCAAGGTATACATTCTGAGTCAAAGACGGAATAATGTAGAACGTAATATCCTTCGTCTGACCCCTGAATGTCACGGGTGTGGTTAGTTTACCTCGTATAGGGTGTTTGGTGCCATCAGCTGTACTGATTTCAGTGCGCCAGGATTTAATCAAGTTCGGATATTCTTGGAGCACCTTCGAGCCAAAGCTCGAGGCAAGACAACTGATACTGGCACCCGTGTCGATCAATGCAAACACGGTCTCGCCCAACACTTTAATTGGATGATAAGGTCTGATCTCATTCTCAGCAACCTCCGAGATGTTACAAGAGTGTAAGGTTCGACGGCAGGTGCGCACTCTCTTGCGGAAATTCCGCCAACGACGGGTTGACCATTTTGTCGTGCACGAACGGAAAGTGACTACTTCGGAAGCAAATATTCGCTCTCGAGCCACTCGATATTCCTGCAGTCTAACATGGTAAGGTTTTAGAGTGCGTACTTGAGGCTGCCGCGGTTCTTCTGGCAGTGACTGCGATGGTCATTTTAATATTGTCGTTAGCGAGGTCTCCGGAAGAGAGTGAACATCCGCAGTCGTAATGGTCATGGCTGGTGGGTTAACGTCAGGTTTGTTGGGGTGAGCCGCTGACTGAGGAGCTACTGCGGGGGTTTCGAGTACCGCTGAGGTGGTCGGGTACTCTTTTGGCCGTTTTTTCGCGCGGCACATTCAGAACAGTCCGGGAAGTAAGTGTCCGGCTTGCCGCAACCGTAGCAGAAAACCTTACGTTCTGCTCGGCATGAAATGAACCGGTGTCCGGTTTGGTGGCAATTCCAGCAGGTCGTAAGACTTCCCACTGCTGCTACAGCAAGATGGTCTGGGTCCAAATCATCCTCCAGATCTAGGGTGGTATAATCTGGGGCCAATTCCGCGATTCCTCGTCGAGGACCCGTCCTGGTTAGTAAGTATGGCCGATCCCGTAGGTCTTCCTTAAACCCTTCTATGCGACGCACATTTCTCAGCAGGGCCTCCATACTCTGTGGATCGGAGTTCACGATGTGCCGACGAATCTCCGGTCTCAGATTTCGCTTTAGCAGGCGCAGAATTTGGGTAGAAGACAATGGCTCTGACAGCTGGTCATTCAACCGAAGGATATCGGCTCGATATTTATGGAAGGACTCGTCCGGACGCTGCCATCTAGCATTCATCTTATCCAGGACTAATTCGTCCATGTCGACCGTAGGGTATTCCATGCGGAGTACCTCCTTCAGCCGTGACCAGCGTATGGATGGTGGAGCTGAATGTATTCTCCAATATGTCTCCAGGGCTGCTCCCCTAAGCAGCATAGGCAAGTACCCTGCGAGCGCTGTGCGGTCTCCTGCTAGCATCTGCTCAATCAGTGACTCCACCCGACTTATGAAAACCTCTACCGTTATCGTGTTGGGTTCCCCACTGAAATGTAGATTCCATCCCTGGATGATGCTGGGGATCTGTGTCGGCTTCAGCCGATACATGTCGTGTGGATGGAAGCGTTGGTCCGGCGGAATCACGGGAGCTTGATTAGGTGGCGGTGCTTGGCTCAATCGGGGCCGGTAAACTGGAGCCAACGGGTTCATTGCTGTACCTGGCCGGATCCGTTCGGGATCACGCCGTGAGTCTACCGGGAAATCCCACGGATTGGGTCCGAATCCCACATAGGAGGAGTTCTTGGCCGGGGTGGTGCGGGGTTCTCTCTCTGAATTTCTAGCGAGGCTAACCGGGTGGACATGTCCTGTACGAGCGACATCAGATCTTGCAAAACTGTCGCTTCCACAGCCACAGGGGGTCTCGCTTCTTCTGCAGGCGGAACTGCTTCAGCACTGTAATCTTCCTCTCGTGCACTCCGTGTCGTGGATGAAAGGGGTCCGCTTTTGGGGACAGCTCCACTTGCACTGGAGGACTGAGGTCGTTCTGTTGCTGGCTGTGCGATTTCTAATGACTGACGACAGAGCGGGCACGTGGATGAGGTTTGCCGCAGTTGGGCCAAACACAGCTGGTGTAGCCTGTGTCCGCATTGCAACCTCTGGCTTGTGGTTTTGTCCATGTCCTCGTGACAGATGGAGCACAATAGAGCTGGTCCGGCATCTGACCTTAACTTCCTCCTCTCTGGCGTGCGTTTGGTGGGCATGCTAAATGAAATTTATTTTCTAAGTAATATTTAACTATAACTATCTATAATTAATGAGAAAAAAGTGAAAAAAAAAAGAATGTAATGTATAATATATATAGCTTCCAAGTGGCCGTCAGTGGTGAACTATAAAAGTACCTCAAAAAATAATGTATGAAAAAAATTTAAGTGGTGATTGAACTATCAAAAAAAATAATAACCGGTCTTTCCCTTCCGTCCATCCTCCCAAGTATGGACACCATGGCACAATCCTTCCAAAACGTTTCAGGGACACTCTCTTGTGGCACCATGAAAATCAGGGTTCAGAAGTGATCCCTCATTAGCAAACTTCTCAAGTTACAACTTGTCAGCCCAGGGTGGGATTCTCATCCACAAGCAGCGCGTGTCTTGTCATGGATAGTCATGGATTAGCTAATCAGCCAATCACATGAAATCAAAATCCATGTAATTTAAGACACTTAGGCACCGCTGGTTTGGGGAGCGGATCAGAATCCTCCGCAAAATAGATGTTGGGATAATAACTTCCGAACACAAAAAGGGACTCTAATATCATTTGGCCTTACTAGTTATACAATGGTGGTAAACCACCAAAGTATAAGTCAAAAGCAGGACCAAACGACATTGATGTCCAGGGACTACACACGTTCGAAAGTTATTAGGCTGCTGGGGCACGATTAGTGCAAAAACCCTCGGGAGTTATCTACCCGCCAAAATTCCTAACACCTAGTGGGGACACCTAGAGACGATGGACTGTCTCTTGCTCACGACTGATGATACAGCCGGGCTTTTCGGGCCCCACGTTGGGCGCCATTTGTAGTGAATAGGAGAGTTCCAATAAGTCCGTGAAGGACTGCAGCGATGTTCTGCTGCCTCGGCAGAGGAAGGTGTTGATTCCTGCCGAGAATGCCCTCGTCCGGAGACGCGTGAATGCGCTGGCAGGCTAGCATTGCGGTGTCGTGGGGCGGGTTCGTTTCCCCGGCACGAGGACTCACTACAAAACATTTCGCATTCACGAATTGCTTGCAGAGATCAAGAGGACGACCGAAGTCGCAAATCTGTAGATAACCTCCACGAAGGAATTACGACTTGTTGCGAGAACAAGTGCAACCTGACAAGAAAGACTAATTTGGGGGTGACCTCATCCTTACCCAAATACATTCAGGGCCCACAAATGAAAGAGGGGCAACCGGGTGGTGGTGGAGCCCCTTCATGCCCACCCAACCGGAATAAATCCAATGTTAAACTGTTGAAGTGGCCAGGTATTCCTCTTCTGAGTGGAAAACTCATACAACTTGAATTATATGAACTTTCCCATCAGAAGGGGAGTACCCCGGTGACCAATTTATGTCATAGAATTATACAATTGAATTGCATAACTCGATGCCATAAAAAGGCACTTGGCTTGGGCCACTCAACCCATAAAGTCTCCTGAAACAAAAGAAGAAATGACTCTGTACCCGGCGGCTGGCTCATACTTTGGGGTGGAAGCCTGCCACCGTACCGGGTCCTATACCCGATTGGAAAAGACCGGAAGGGAAAAGACCAATTTTTAGTTCAACAATTCATTTTTTTTTTTATTGTTTTGTTTCTCTTTAATTAATATTATATATTGTCGTGTAGATGTTACTCCTATTTTTCTTTTTATACCATGCTAAATTTCCAACTTATTCAAATTGACATTTTACAGAGAACCGCGTTTTCACAATTCAGCATCAATTTTGGCAACTAAGGAGGATATCTCCCACAATTTAACAGAATTATAAAGCATAGACAAAAACATCGACTTATTCAATTATTCGTTATGGTAATGCTTTGTGCTTTGAGAAAAAAAAACAAAATTCATTTGATTCCACGAATTGTTCGAAGCGAACAGAGTCAAGCTTGAGATTGATATATGCGAATGCGAGAGTACGATTCCAATTGATTTGTAAGGAGTGTTAAGAAGTTTGTAAGCTACACTGTAATTGATCTGTCATTACTACCCGATGGCACAATATGCAGCAAAAGTATTCATGAAATGGGAACAAATCAATTTGACTTATAACAAAGGCAAAGGATTCGGAGAACGTTACTTGAAAAATTTTAGCTCAATCTGAATTGAAATTTAGAACATTTAAGTGTTCAGGAGTTAATTCATGTGTAGCTGAAACTCTCACAATTCTCTATTATATATGTATATATATATATATATATATATATATATATATATATATATATATATATATATTTTTTTTTTATTATGATACAATGATTTTATCGTTCCTATAATTTAAGGGGTTAACCGTTTCGTTCTAAGCATTTGCATACCGCATTACACCGCAATTAGTTAAATTATGTTCAAAAGATATTGCAATAAAATCACTACACATTAAAACAGTTTTAGAATTTTGTTTCCCGGGTGTTAAGTACAAAAGAAATTTTTCCCTTTAATTATTTTTCATGCGAAAAAAAAAAACGAGTGTCGCGATGAGGAAGGTGACTGAATGGTTACTCCTTGTTAAATTGAGTTGGTGCTGTGTGCCTGTGTCAGCGCTGCTTTTAGAGCCATAGCTCCTAGATTACTACAGTTGAGAGGTTTGTCGAGGTGCTCACAGCAGGTGTCCCGTCGCAGGAAGATTCGTAGGGGATGGAAGCACTAGCAGCTCAAGACGTAGTGAACTCAATTATGACCACCGTCACGACTACTTTCAAGGCCTCTATACCCCATCAAAAATCCCGGCACGGGAAGCCTCCAGTGTACGCACCAAGCAGCAGATCTCCCTGTTGGTGACACTTAACTTTAGAAATACCTTCAACACCACTAGATGGGTGGATATTCAAGATACGCTTGAAAACCCTTTTCATGTTCCAGAATATCTAATGTAGCTTTTGAAGGACTACCTGGAGGGCCGAAGCCTGCTCTATAACATGACACAGAACCAACAAAGAATAGAAGTTACATCGGGTGTTGCTCAGTGATTTATCCTTGGTCGCGACCTGTGGAACGTGTCTTAAGATGGGTTACTGCCCGCAAGGGGAATGCCCGTCAACAAGAGCACTCTTGGAGTCCAGCATTCTTTGGGGAGTTCCGCCCCCACGTACCCGAGGAAACTCCCACAGGGGGAATGCCGGTCGACAAGAGTACTCTTCGAGGCTAGCATTCTTTGGGGAGCGCCACCCCCACGGACCCGAGGATATGGGGAGCGCCGTGAGGTTCCCTCCTGGGATGACAGGTAACGACTCTGATTGGATCTGGACTACGCTTTGGACAATGAACTAAAATTGACGCTTTGGGCTGGTGGATGTGATGTCGCGCCGAGGTGAAACTCGAGTGTGAACGGCTCCAATTCAACTATCATACCGTCTCCGTCCTGATAAAACCTTGGCAAGCCTCGGAGTACGTTCGAAGTTTGCACCATTGGGTTGGTGAAGTAGGTTCGGTTGAGACGGACTCCCGATTAGCGCTGGTCTGGCTCTGAGCACTTGTCCCCATAAGGGCTTGTGCCAACACTCGCATGGCCTCCCTGCTCTGCAAAGATAACCATGGGACCATACCCATGAGGGGACCCAACAAAACTGGAGCGAAAAAAACCAAAAGACAAAAAGCATCCAAAAAAGAAACAAAAAATACATCGAAAGCGGTACTAACCACGACAAAAGCGAAGAATAACACAATGACAGTTAAAGCAGTCAAAAAACGGAGAATGGCAGACAGTCTGGTCCAGACTGAGATTCCTGCGGCGTTCAGACACAGCAAAAAATGATGCAAGCGCCAGAGCGTCCTATTAAGGAAAAGCGGGAAACTCTGCAGAACGCTTCAGGTGTTCGAGCCTCGGAAGAAGACAATATAAAGAGCATCAAAACTTCGATTGTCACTGCTGCGATCGTTACCGAAACGACCGATGCAAAGGTCACAAACCCCGACATTGCAACGAAAAATCCAGAAACCAACGAGGAGATTACGGCACCAAAAGCAAAGAGTAGCCAGACACCGCGTGATTGTACCGCCAACGTTGAAAATGTGGCGGAAGTACTGCACTCGGAAACGGAACGCGGAAACCTCTCCCAAGGACGGTTGCAAGGTACAATTGCGGCCCAGCTATACGAAGAAGAATGACTACTCCAAAAAGCGGGAGATGTTCTAAAAAGAATACAATCTGCATGTGACTCCCCAAAAATCAGCGAAGCAGCAAAGGTGGGGCTCCTTGAACTAGAGGAGCTCCTAGATCGCATAGGGCACTATCGGAGGAGCTGGTTAAGGGCCGAAGACGAACAGAAGGCTAAAGAGGCTCTTGCGGCGAAATCTAAAGGCGACATGCAGATAGCTCCACCATTAAAAGTCAATAAAAGAATGGCGTCTAGCCCAATCGAAGGAGATCGGGATAAGAAAAGGAAGGAAGAGGCACTTGATGGGCGTGGAGCACCAGATCACGGGTCCCAGACAGTGCTTACAAGAGGAGCGAAGAAAGCCGCTAAGAAACTCCTTCAAAACAGGCAAAAGCCCCGACCAAGACCCTGGCAGCAGGCACTGCTTGTAAAGCCCCAAGATGACCGATCCTATGCGGAGGTACTGCGGGACATCAGGGGAAACGTAAGGCCCGAAGACACCAGCACTACCATTAAAGTAGCACGACCAACGTGGTCGGGCCACGTACTAGTCGAATTTGGAGCAGAGGCTGGCAATAAAGAAGCATTCTGTGACACAGTAAAGAAAGTCCTCGGCAAAAGCGCAACCATAGCCCCGCTCGAGCTGATGGCAACGATCAAAATACGAGACATTGACTGCGTGACGGAACTGGCCAAGGTGGAAGAGGCCATCAAAAGGGAGCTCCCTAGCGTGGGAAGGATCAAAGCGAGACTGACACCAGAAAACAACAGGGGGCAACGCATGGCCATAGTCGACTTGACCCAGAAGGGCGCCGAACAATTCCTGAACAAGGGCAAAGTACGAATAGGGTGGGTTGTCTGTAGGATACGGTGAAGAGCAACGCCTCTTCAATGTTTCAAATGCCTTGGTTATGGTCACACTACACTACCCGATAGGAGTTACCTATGTTACAAATGCGGTGATATGGGACATAAAAGAAAAGAGTGTTCGAAGGAGGCACACTGTATTCTTTGCAAGGATGCTGATCCAAAACCTGGTTTTGGACACGTCTTGGGATCAGGAAAATGCCGGGTGTTCCAGGAAGCCCTAGCCAAGGCAAAATTAGAACTCCAATGACCCGCATCCTGTAGCTAAACCTACGATGGAGTGCAACCACCCAAAATCTGCTTGAGCAGTTTGCGAGGGACATGAAAGCCGACTCCTTGCTGCTGAGTGAGCAACACCATAATAAAAGTCCTGCATTATGGTACTCTGATGAAACTGGTACTGTCGCTATCTGGGTTCGGAACAGTGACTTTCAAGCGGAGAGTTGTGGACGGCGGTATGGTTTTGTGTGGGTTCGGTACTCAGGGGCCACCTTCTTTAGTGTGTACCTAACGCCTAACGAATCGATATCATCTTTCCAAGGCAAACTTAATGCTTTGGCCCTCCAAAGCAAACGCAGAGGGTTAAGTGCTCGTTATGGCGACTTCACCGCTAAAGCAATCAAATGGGGCATGCCTCAGACGGATCCGCGGGGAAAACGAATCCTGGAAATGACGGCCAGGATGGCCCTCGTCGTACTAAACTCCGGAAATACGCCAACTTTCCACCGTATTGACTGGGAGTGAACTATACCGGACGTGACATTCGCCTCGGAGTCCTTAGTATGGAGGGTACACAACTGGAAAGTATTAGAGGACTACTCAGCCAGTGATCATCAGTGCATTCTGTTTGAGATCAGTGATGCTGTCTCCGGACGTCCGTGCTCTCGGCCTTCTACAACTGGATGGAACATCGGAAGGATGGACGTCGAGAGGTTCGTCGAGGTGCTCACAACAGGTGAGCCGCTGCAGGGAGCTTCGGAGGGGACGGAAGCACTGACAGCTCAAGACGTGGTGAGCTCTACTATGAGCATCATTACGACTGCTTGCCACGTTTCTATGCCCCATCGAGGAACCCGGCACGGCAAGCCCCCAGTGTACTGGTGGTCAACTGAAATCCCTGAAAAGCAAAGGGAGTGTCACAAGCTTCGACATGAGGCTCAACGGGCGCGGAATGGTGACGAGGTATGCGAGCAGGTGGCAGGTCGGCCAGGAAATGCCTTCACAAACTGATCAACAGTAGCAAGGCTCGCTGCTGGCAAGACCTAGTGAACAAGGATCCGTGTGGCCTTGGCTGCAAGCTTGTATACATGACGCGGAAAAGATGGACATGATAGTGTGGGCACTCCTCTCCACCCATCCCGGCTGGAAAAGTGCTAAGGAAACTCATAAAGGGAAGACTCACTGACGTGGTTCGTGCTGCTGGGAACCTATCTCCTAGGCAGTACGGCTTTAGAGCAGGACGTTCTACCATTGATGCGATTGCAGAGTGGTGAACGTGGTCCAAAAGGCAGAGGCATATAGTCGCACCAAGCGGCGGAATATCTAATGCAGCTTTTGAGGAACTACCTAAAGGACCGAAGCCTGCTCTACGACACGACACAGGGCCAACGAGGGATGGAGATTACATCGAGTGTTGCCTAGGGATCTATCCTTGGTTCGGACCTGTGAACGTGTCTTACGACGGGCTACTGAGACTTGAGATGCCAGATGATTCGAGCTTGGTCGGATATGCGGATAATGTTGCGGCTCTGGTCGCCGGACGCTCCGTTGAACAAGCGCAACTTAGGCTAGGTATGCTAATGCGCCGAGTGAGGGACTGGATGACTGCTCGTGTGCTCAGTTTAGCACTGGAGAAAACCGAAGTGGTCATCTTGACAAAAAGAGAATCCCTAGAGTAAGGATGATCAGTATTGGTGACTTACGAATCGAATCGAAGCCAGCGATGAAGTACCTGGGGTTACTGATCGACTCGAAGATGAGTTTTTCTGAGCAAATTAGGACAATGGCTGATAAGGCTGCCTCGGGAATATCGGCTCTGAGTCGACTTATGGCAAACGTAGGGGGACCCAGCCCATCAAGAAGACGCCTCTTGATGAGTGCTGTAGGGTCAGTGCTACTGTACGGAGCAGAGGTATGGGGCGACGCTCTCAGCAAGGAGGTATACCGAAAACGTTTGGCACAGGTACAGACAAGAAGAGCACTGAGAATTGCATCTTCGTATCCAACAGTCTCTGACTCGGCGGTGAGAGTTATGGCAGGCGTGATAACTGTCACCCTCCTTGCTAGAGAGCGCCGTTATATTTACCTGCGCCGAAATGAGGATGCGAGGGTGATGGTTGTCCGCGAGGAGAGACAGCGATCACTCAACGATTGGCAGCAGTCTTGGGTGAATTGCACGAAGGGAAGGTGGACTGCGCGCCTCATCCCGGATGTGAGACCGTGGCTAAATCGAAGGCATGGTGAGACTGACTTCTATCTGATCAAGCTTTTGAGCGGGCATGGGTGTTTCAGTCTTACCTGCATAAGATCGGTAAGTCATGGTCCCCTGATTGTCGGTTTCGCCCAGGAGAGGAGGACAATGCCTGTCACACATTTTTTGCGTGTACCAAATGGGTCAGGCTGCGAAAGGAACTCTACAGGGAGACGGAAGAGCTCACCCCGGATAATATAGTTGCGGTGATGCTCGAATCGGTTGACAAATGGAACCAGGTGGCACATTATGCTCGGGCAGTCCTAAAATATAAAAGGGACTCACAGCAGCCGGAGGTGCTGGGGCTGGGGGATCGCTCTTCTGGCATTTTCTCTTCTCCTCTCCCCTCCCGCTAGGAAAGGGACTCCCCAGCTTGAAGGCGCCCCACGGGGTAACAAAACGAGACCTAGTCCGAAGTAATGTGTGAAACGGTTCCAGGCTGGGCTCTCAGGTTTACAGGGGAGGTGTTTAGTGGGTAGTCCAGTCACGCATGGGAGTCCCACACTCTTTGCATAAATAGCCTCCCTACCACAAAAAAAAAAGATTTGTTACTGAGACTGAAGATGCAAGATGAGTCGCGCTTGAGCGGCCTTGTGGATGATCTGATGGCTCTGGTCACTGGACGCACCGTTGAACAAGCGTAACTAAGGCTAGGTATGCTAATGCGCCGAGTGAGAGACTAGATGACTGCTCGTGGACTCAGTTTAGCACTAGAAAAACCCGAAGCGGGTTTCTTGACAAAGAAAAGAGTCTCTAGAGTAAGGACGATCAGTATTGGAATCGAATTGAAGCCAGCACTGAAGTACCTGGAGCTACTGATCCACTTGAAAATGAGTTTATCTGAGCAAATCAGAGCAATGACCGAGAAGGCTGCTTTGGGAGTATTGGCTCTGAGTCGACTTATGGCAAACGTAGGGGGCCCAGCCCATCAAGAAGACGCCTCTTAATCAGTGCTGCAGGGTCAGTGCTACTATCTGGAGCAGAGGTATGAGGCAATGCTCTCAGTGAAGAGGTATACTGAAAATGCCTGGCACAGGTACAGAGAAGAGGAGCACTGAGGATTGCATCTTTGTATCCAACAGTCTGTGATTCGGCGGTGAGAGTTATTGCAGGCGTGATACCTGTTGCCCTCAATGCCAGAGAGTGCACGCTATTTACCTGCGTCGAAACAAGAACACAAGGGAGATGGTTGCCCGCGTGGAGAGACAGCGCTCACTCAACAATTGGCAGCAGTCCTGGGTGAATTTCACGAAAGAAAGGTGGACTACGCGCCTCATCCCAGATGTGAGACTGTGGCTAAATCGAAACTTCTTTCTATCTGTCCCAGCTTTCGAGCAAGCATGGATGTTTTTAGTCTTACCTGCACAAGATTGGTAAGTCACGGTCCCCCGATTGTCGGTTTTGCGTGCACAAAATCGGACAGACTACAAAGAAGTCTCTACAGGGAGACGGAAGTTGCGATGATGCTTGAATTGATTGACAAATGGAACTAGGTGGCGCATTATGCTCGGGCAGTCCTAAAAGATAAAAGGGACTCTCAACAGCTGGGGGCGTTAGGGCTGGGGGATTTCTTATCCGGTAATTCCTCTTCCCCTTTCCCCTCCAGCTAGGAGACGGATCCGCAAGCTTGAAAGCACTTCATGGCGTAGCGAAACGAAACCTGGCCGAAGTAATGTGTCAAACGGTTTCAGGCTGGGTTCTTGGGTTGAGAGAGCATCCAATCGCATACTAGTATATGTTGATTAAGCTCAATGCTGCGCAACGCAACTATAGCATTACTGAATTGAAATGCTTAGCAGAGATATATCGAAGGATTACCTTCACCATCATAACCAACCACGCTAGCCTAAAATGGCTCATGCAGCCATTGGACCTTTCTGGTCAATTGGCACGCTAGAACCTGAAACTGTAAGGGTTCAATTTCCAAATTGACCACCAGAAAAGCACCCTTAAAGTTGTACTGGATGCATTGTCGAAATCTTGCCCGCAGGGTGAGTGGGTGGCTTCACTCATTACTTGCCTCCTGGAGCACAAACGTTTTGATGGTTTGATTGCGGAGTCTGCGTTTCAGAAGGCCGAGTAAAAAAACCTCAAGGAGCAAATTCTGAAGCAACTTGATAAGTTTCAGAATTTGTACCTTGCTGATGGCTATGTGTACATCAGTACTGGTTCTCCTGTAACGCTGACTTCTGATACTCGCCAAACAAAATTATGGGTCCCTGAAAGTCACTAACAGGCTCTTATAGTACGAGATCATGATGATCCCCGGGGCCCGTATTGTGAAATTTGAGAGACAAATAAAGTTTTACAACGATACTACTATTGGCCTCATTTGCATCAAGATGTGATTCAGCACATCCAAAGCTATTCGACATGCAAACAGGTCAAGCCTTTGAATTCCACTTTTAGACCCCCTGTGGGTGCCCCGACAGAGTCAGGGAGACCTATGCAATGCCTGTTTGTAGACTTCCCCCCATTCAAAATCAGGAAATACCCAATTGTCTTAAACCATTACAATAAGTTCATATGACTCAAGCCCATGGCTAAAGCCAACGGTGTGCAGTTCGTCTCCTAGGTATTCGCTAAGCTTATGAATGGTGCAGCACTGCCTCACTGCATATCGTTCATCGCAAGCAAATGTCTTGGAGAGGTCAAACCAGTCCACATTGAACGCAATTAGGGGCTTTATGGGGTCTGATCAGAGCAGATGGGACGAGAATCTTTCGGAAATAAATTTTGCCTTCTGCAAGGTGATTCATAAATCAACTGAATTTTCGTCTTCTTTTCTCATATTTGGGTACCACCCTATCCAGCATGACTGTGAATACACTCTCCTTAGAAGCTTGAAGGCTTTTGAGGATAGAGAAGTACAGTTGGGTGCAAACATTGATTGTCTGCGAGCTGTACAAGATGACGTCCAAGCTGATTTGCTGGAAGAAGCCAACCACAAGAGAGCTCAACCTTACAACGTTCGGGCTCGCCTCCCAGAGCTACTCCCGGGTCAGAAGTTTTTCGTGCGGAATTTAGCTGTGAGCGATACAGCCGAGCGATTCGTGGCTAAATTTGTTCCACAATTTATTCCTGCAGTGATTCATCGAAGATGAGTCTGGTGAGTTAATACTAATTTTTCCAAAGACAATCGTCATTCCTATTATCATTGAATTATTGGGAAAAAGAATGGCAAGAAAATATCAACAAAATGAGTAAACTCCTAAGTGGAGAGTACACGTGAATTGGTTTTTTCTAAATAGAGTGAGATTGAATACTGGAAATCAGATTACTGGCCATTTAGATTTTGAATTAAAAGAAAAAAAAGACGTGGTTTTTCTTCTCCCGATTGCAGAGCGCTCCACAAGCACGAAACGAGTGAGTATTTTTTTTCATTATTTGAATTCAATTTAATTTGTTCTTGCTATTTGGTTAATACTTTATTCTTTTGAAACATGTCGTTGCCTTGTTGATTTTTTTTTTGTTGGTTTCGCGATTTCGATCGTGCAATTTCCCCCTTCATTTTCTTTAAATAAACTATATATTATTAAAACACATTTTTTCTCATTTTTCGTATTGATCCCTTCCTCTCCTTTCCCTGACTCCACCTTGTGTTAAGTTTTTATATGTAGGGTGGCTCAGTATGAGCCGAGGGTGTTCTGAATGACTAGTGACATGACTGAACGCTAGCCAGCCTCACCCTGGGTTACGCAACCCTCTGCCATAACTTAATGTCTGAAGCTGCAGTGACTTCCATGATTGCAAAAAGACATTGACCGCATCACGGGCCTGGCCAAGGTAGAACAGGCCATGAAAAGGGAGCTCCCTAGCGTAGGCAAGATGGTAGCGAAGCTGATATCAGTAAACTACAGGGGATAACGTTTGCCATCATTGACTTGACCGAAAAGGATGCCGAACAATTGCTGAATAAGGACAAAGTAAAAATAAGGTGGATTGTCTACAGGATACAGCAAGGAGTAGCCGCTCTTCAATGTTTCAAATACCTTGGCTATAATCATATCACACAAGTGTGCAAAGGACTTGATAGGAGTTGCGGTGAAATGGGACATAAAATGAAAAAATGTACAAAGGAGGTACACTGTATCCTTTGCAGGGATGCTGATCTAAGACCAGATCTTGGGCACGTCTTGGGATCGGAAAAATGTTGCGTTTCATAGGAAGCCCTAGCCAATGCAAAATCCGAACTTCGATGACCCACATCCTGCAGCTAAACCTACACCACAGTTCAAACATGAAACATTTTGCTATCGATTGTGGAATACCACGATAAGTTCTGCATCATGGTATCCTGACAAAACTGGTACTGCCGCTATCTGGGCTCGGAACAGTGATTTTCAGGTGGAGCGCTGTGCATGGCGAATGGGTTTGTGTGAGTTTGGCGCTCATGTACCACCTTCTTCAGTGTACCCCTAACGCTGAATGAACCGATATCATCTTTCCAAGCCAAACTTAATGCTTTGGAGGGTGCTGCCTCGAACGTGCCACGCGCTTATGGGGGGACACTTCAATGCTAAAGTAATCAAATGGGGCATGCCTTCAATAGTTCCGTGGGGAAAACGAATCCTACAAATGGTCGCACGTTTCATACTAAACATCAGAAATATGCCGACTTTCCATCGTAAAGCAGGTGCTCCGCTGCAGGGTGATGTACAGGGGCAGAAAGACAAGCAGCTCAAGATATGGTAAGCTTAATTATGAGCATCATCACGTCTGCTAGCAGCACCTTGATGCCCAACCAAAAGCCCTGGTGTGCCAAGCTTCAGTGTATTGGTGGTTGATTGAAATCATTGGAAAGCTTCGGTGTGAGGTTCAACGAGCACGAAACTATGACGAGGCATGCAATCGGGTGGTAGCATATAAATTGGCCAGGAAATGCTTTGGCAAGGTATAGTGGACAGTTTGAACAAGGATCTGTCATACCTTGACTAACCACTAAACACCTCCCTTATCAACCCGAGAACCCAGCCTGGAGCCGTTTAACACATTACATGTGGCCAGATCTCGTTTTGTTATGCCATGAGGCTCCTTCAAGCTGGTGGATTCCTCTTCTAGCGGGAGGTGAGAGGGGAAGAGGAATGACCAGACAAGCGATCCTCCCCGGCTGGTGGTAGTCCCTTTTATCTTTTAGGGCTATCCGAACATTATGTGCCACTTAGTTCCATTTGTCAACCGATTCCAGCATCACCGCGACTATACTATCTGGAGTAAGCTTTTCTGTATCCCTGTAGAGGTCTCTTTGCAAACTGCTGCATTATGTGAACGCAAAAAATGTGTGGCAGGCATTTTTTTCCTCTCTTGGGCAAAATTGACAATCAGGGGACCGTGACTTACCAATGGTGTGAAGGTAAGACTGAAAACACCCATGGTCACTCAAAAGCTGGTTCGAATAGAAGTCATTCTCACCATGCCTTCGATTTATCCACAGTCGAAGATCCAGGAAGAGGCACGCAGTCTACCTTCCCTTCGTGCAATTGACCCAAGACCACTACAAGCCATTGGGTGAGCCCTGTTTCTTTCTGCAGGCAGCCATCTCCCTCGCATCCTCGTATAAATGCAGGCAAATAGCCCAACGCTCTCTCGCAAAGAGGGCAATAGGTGTCACGCCTGCAATGACTCTCACCACTTAATCAGAGACTGTCAGATATGACGATGTAATCCTCAGCGCTCCTCTTCTCTGTAACTGTGCCAGGCGTTTTCGGTAAACCTCCTTAGTGAGAGCGTCACCCCATATTTCTGCTCCATACAGTAGCACTGACCCTACAACACTGATCAGGAGGCATCTTCTGGGCTGAGTTCCACTACGTTGGCCATAAGTCGACTCAGAGCCGATACTCTCGAAGCAGTCTTCTCGTCCGTTGCCCTGATTTGCTCAGAGAAACTCATCTTTAAGTTGATCAGTAGCCCCAGGTACTTCATCGCTGGCTCCGATTTTATCAATATGTCTCCAATACTGATCATCCCTACTCTAGGGACTCTCTTTTTTGTCAAGAAGACCACTTCGGTTTGAAGCTAAACTGAACCCGCAAGCAGACATCCAGTCTCTCACTTGGCGAATTAGCATACCTAGCCTAAGTTGCGCTTGCTTAACGGTGTGTTTAGTGACCAGAGCCACAACATCATCCACATAGCCGATTAAGTGTGACTCACCTAGCATCTTCAGTCTCAGTAGCCCATGGTAAGATACGTTCCACAGGTAATCAGAACAAATTTTATTTCTTACGGTAGTTACAGTGCAGAGAGAAATTGATTAAATGTGCATACATATTGCTAACAAAAACTTGAATTTACAAACAATTGAACCAGTGCATGGTGAACTTTAATGCATCGTTTACACGTTTATTTGCCTCTCTTTTCATTTTGACTGCTCCTCGATTGTAAGTGCTAGCTAGTGCATATGCGTCGGCAATGGTGTTGCACTTAATATGTTTCAAGTTGTTTATCGTTCGAAAATCAACATTTTGAATATTAAATATATTAATGGGAGGAACCCAGATGACGAGATTTGACCCAGTCATACTGATATCCACGTTTTGGCAATGTGTACATGAACTGTAGGAAAACAGGTGTATGGCATGTAGTTTAGAGTATATTGATAAAATTTCTACAAGAAAAAATATCAATACGAATTCTTCGGATCCTTCTATGAATTCTGCGTTTATTTGTAAACTATTCTGGCTCTGCAAAACGAATGAACTTTAAAGGAAAAGTTGCCAAAAAGCATGTAAATAAACAAGCTCTACTGGATTTTCTCCTTTCATCATTAATAGTAATTCCCTTTCCCACAGGTGAGTATTGGTTGACAAGAGTGTTTTTGACGCTAGAATACTTAAGGGAGTGCCACCCCCACGTGTTTGAGGAATTGAAGGTTTCCGTAAGGTTCCTCCACCGACGACGACCTGACAAAGATCTCTGGACCCTGAAACGGATATTGGATTGGAACTAACATTCTGAACTGGTGCACATGATATTGTGGACCTAGCTGCGAAGCAATGGCATCATCAAAGTAACGTTCGTGTGTGAATGGCTGCAAACCAAGTATCAGACCACCTCCGTCCCGAAAGAGCGTTGGCAGGCCTCAGAGAATGTTCGAAGTTTGCACAGTTGAGTTGGTGGTGTAGGTTTGGTTGAGGCAGACTTCAAATTAGTGCTACTCTGGCTCTAGGCGCCTGTCCTCATAACGGCTCGCATGGCGTTCCTTCGCTGCAAAGGTGACTACAAGATTAAATAAGTGACTATGGGTGTGAAACATGGACCCTAACCCAAGCATCCTCAAATATATTGAACGCCTTTCAGCAACGGGTCCTGAGGTGAGTAATCCGAGCGAAGCTAGACGGGGACCAATGGCGAAATCAATTCAACCATGAGTTTTATGAAATTTTTGACGAACCGGAGGTCTCAACGATTGTAAGATTGCAGAAGCTGCAATGGGCTGGACACATGAATCGTATGGATGAACAACAGATACCCAAGAAGGTAGTCGTTGGGAGAACTGAAGGCCAGAGATCAGTGGGGAAACCAAGGAAGCACGTGGATTCAGTTTAGCACTGGAGAAAACCGAAGTGGTCATCCTGACAAAAAAAAGAATCACTAGAGGAGGGATGACAAGTGCTGGAGACAAACGAATCGAATCGAAATCAGCGATGAAATACCTGAGGCTACTGATCGACTTGGAGATGATTTTATCTGGGCAAATCAGGGCAACGACTGAGAAGGCTGCTTCGAGAGTATCGGCTCTGAGTCGACTTATGGCCAACGTAGTGGGACCCAGCCCATCAAGAAGACGCCTCTTGATGAGTGCTGTAGTTTTAGTGCTACTGTATGGAGCAGAGGTATGGGGCGACGCTCTCAGTAGGGAGGTTTACCGAAAATGCCTGGCACAGGCACAGAGAAGAGGAGTGCTGAGTGCTGCATCTTCGTATCCGACAGTCCCTGATTCGATGGTGAAAGTAATTGAAGGTGTGATAACTGTCAACCTCCTTGCAAGAGAGCGCCGCTCTATTTATCTACGTTGAAACGAGGATGCGAGAGAGATGTGAAGATGGACTGCGCCCGGATGCTGCCCGGATGTGACACCGTGGCTAAATTGAAGGCATGGTGAGAATGACTTCTTTCTGACCCAGCTTTTGGGTGGACATGATTGTTTTCAGTTTTACCTGCACAAGATTGGTAAGTTACGGTCCCCCAATTATCATTTTTGCCCAGGAGAGGAAGGCAAAGCCTGCCACACTTCTTTTGCGTGCATAAATGGGACAGGCTGCGAAGGGACCTCTACAGAGTGACGGGAAAGCTCACGCTGGATAATACATATTGTCGCGGCGATGCTCTAGTTGTTTGACAAATGGAACCAGGTGACAGATTATGTTCGGGCAGTCCTCAAAGATAAAAGGGACTCACAGCAGCCGGGGGTGTTGGGGCTGGGGCATCGCTTGTCTACCACTTTCCCCAGCTTGAAGGTGCCTCATGGCGTAACAAAACAAGACCTGGTCCGAAGTTATGTGTAAAACGGTCCCAGACTAGGTTCTCAGGTTGACAGGGGAGGTGTCTAGTAGGTAGTCCAGTCGCCTTCTTGCAAGCATTAGAGTCCCACACTCTGTGCGTAAACGGGCATTCACGTCCCTACCACAAAACAATTGTGTACCTTTCATACTAGGGACTCTGAGGTGAATGTTAAATTGAGTATAGTTCCTTCATAGCCCACATGGTGGAGATATGGCTTAGTCAGCACGATAAATCTCTTCTTGAGCGCTATGTTTAAGGCTCACTTTCACCACGGATCAGTTTGAGGTATGCCCCATTCGATTGCTTTTCCTTTGAAATCTTGATCAAGAGTACGTGACAATCTGTGTTCAAGACAGTATCCTCCAGTGCATTAAGCTTAATCTCTTCAAGCTGTCAGTTCGTTCAACATTAGGTACACTATAAAAAAATGTTGTCCCTGAACAATGAACACACATGAAACTATCCTTCCGTCCATAGCTCTCCACGAGGAAATTATTATTATTCCCAGCCCAGAATTCGGCAGTATCAGTCTCGTCAGGGTACCATGATGATGAACTTTTGTAATAATATTGCTCACTCAGCAGTAAAAAGTTGGCTTTCATGTCCCTCAGTGGCAGTAGCAGATTTTGGGCAGTTTTACTGTGATGTAATTTTACCTGCAGGACTCGGGTCGTCGAAGTTCTACTTTTACCTTATCTTAGGCTTTTTGCAAAGCTTGATACTTTCCTGATACTGAAACGTACTTCAAATCCAGTTTAGAATCAGTATCCTTGCTAAAAATGCATTGTACTTCCCTTGTTCATTCTTTTCGGTCCTATGTCACCAGATTTGTAGCATAGGGAGCTCCTATTGGGTCCCTGGGATCCCTGTATGATATTATCATAGCCAAAGCACTTGAAGGAATAGAGAGGTGCTGTTTTTTGCAATACGCTACGGATTTATCACTCTATTCTTGTTTTTCCATTGCTCAGAGCTTGTTCGGTGTCTTTTTCAAACAGGTCAATGATGGTCATGCATTGTTGCCTATAGTTTTCTGTTGTCAGCCTCACTTTAACCCTGCCTAAGCTAAGGAGCTCCATTTTGATGGCTTCCTCTACTTCAGTCATGTCTGTGAGAGAAGTGAGGCCACTTTTGTTTTTTGCCGATGACCTTCCTTGATTACATGCAAAATGTTTCTTTAATATTGGTCTCTGCTCCAAATTCGTCCAGTACCTGACCCGACCAAATTCATTGCGGTGCTGTGATCGCAGTGATGGGGATCTATACCGAGAAAAATGGCCGATGGTTCTAGATTTGAAAGTATATTTTGTTTCTTTCTAACAAAATACATGTATACAGTGAGTTCAAAGAAGATAAGAAAAGGATAGGCTCAAGGTTGACGTCGGAATGAGACTCTGAAAGTGCAAAGTCTGTAAACTGGCATCTGACTGAGACTCCGAAAATTAGAACCCTGTCACCTTGATGTAATTTTGAATATTTTCGTTTGAGGTATGAAACTTAATGATGTGTAATAAATGCCACGTAATTGTTGGTGTGTTGTCCACTTTTACGGTGACCAAGCTTCCGAGTATGATGTTCAGTGTAAGTGAGTGACTGTAGTTTCTGCAAGTATTCGGTTATCCAACGTGTCCACAAATCGTTGTTTAGCTTCTGCAAATATTTCCGTCTTCGCGCTGATGGCATTTTGTGGATCATAGGTGTGCTAGTTTCAGGCCGCGTGATACACAATCTGCATGGTTAATTTTAGACTCAATGTGATACTATCTCTCAGATGGGATTATGTTGCTAATGTTGGATGTCTGATTTGCTACAAATGTTTTCCAGTGCCTAGGGTTATCCCTACACATAGTTCAAGGCGAGGAATGGTGGCTTGCTTAATGGGTGCTACCTTAGTTTGAGCTGCTAGCAATGTAACTCGAAAAGGCTCATGTGCGTCTCCAGTTTGTATTCTAGCGTAAACCACTGCAACGTATGCCACTACCGATGCGTCCACAAAGCCAATGATTTCAATTTTAAACGGTGACCTGATATATCATGGAATATGTACACCAGAGAGCGCTGTTAAGCCAGATATGTAGTTCACAAGTGTGTCTTTTAGATCTTCAGGAAGTGAGCCGTCCCAGCCAATCTCTGCCGTCCATAAATTTTGTAGATATATCTTGGTCACGATTAAAACTTGAGCAAGAAAACCAAGACGGTCAAAAATCCGTGCTGAAATAGCCAAGAACGTCCGCTTAGTGTATGAGTTCGGTGTGGTGATGTCAATGTTGAATCCAAAGGTTTCGGACGTTGGATAATTCAAGCAATTCAAGTACCGAGCTTGACTCGTCATTGTCAAAGCAATGAGATTGTGTGGTAGTGTTGATTGGATCCAAAAGGTTAGGTGTATTAAATACCCAACCTCGTAGCTCCAAACCGCTGCTGTTTAGGACGTTGATGATGCCCCGTTTTAGCTTTAAAGCTTCGTAAATGTTGTCAGCTCTGCCCAAGTAGTCATCAACATAGAAATTGTCCGTAATTGCCTGCGCCGCTTGGTTTTGTCGTTATCACAGACTATTTGATGAAGTGTGCGCAAAGCTTGAAATGGTGCTGATGCGGTGTCGTATGTGACTGTGTTATGTTTATAGTATATTATCCGCTCCCCCGCGGAAAATCTCCAGACTTTTTGTAGATAGTTGGCACTGACGGGGTCCATTAGGACTTGCCTATACATCTTCAGGATGTTGGTGACCATGGCAATAAGGAACGCCCAGAATTTGAAGAGCAATGGAGCAATGTCGTTTTGTACGGCTGACCATGAGTTTGTCCTTGAGGAATACTCTCATGTGGATTTGGCTGAGATTTGAAAACCAGCCCCAGTTTTGTTTTGTTGCTTATGGGCTCAAGGACCGAAAGGTGTGGTGTGTTGTAGTGAATAAGTAAATTTCAAAGTTCGTAAAGGACTGCAGCGATGGTCTGCTGCCTCAGCAGAAGAAGGTGTAAATATCTGCCGAGAATGCCCTTGTCTGGGGACGCGTGAATGCGCTGGCAGGCTAGCATTGCGGTGTCGTGGGATGGGTTCATTCCCCCACCACAAGGACCCACTACAAAGAATTTCGCATTCACGAATTTCTGGGGTCGAACAAAAGCAAGGCGACCGAAGTCGCAAAAATTGTAGGCAACCATACCAAGAGAAAAAGGACTTGTTCCGAGAACAAGTGAAACAATTAAAAAGGGGCGGACTTAGGGTAACTTCGTCGTTACCCGACGAGGCTCATGGCCCACAAATGAGAGAGGGGCAACCGGGTGGTGACGGAGCCCCTGCGCACCCACCCAACCGAATCAAAATCCATAATTGTTGCAGTGGCCAGGTGTTCCTCTTCTGAGTGGAAAACTCATACAACTTAACTTGCATGAGCCTTCCCATCAGAAGAGAAGTACCCCAGTGACCAATTCATGCCATAGAGTTATGCAATTTGATAACATAACCCTATGTCATAAAGAGGCACCTTGCTCGGGCCACTCAACCCGCGCCGTCACCTGAAACAAAGAAGGTTAGTGAGTACCCAGAGGCTGGCTCATGTTTTATGGGGAAATCCTGCCACCATGCCGGGTCCTATACCCGGTCAAAAGGGTAAAAATGGAAAGACCGATTTTTTTTAAAGATTAGCACTTCATTGTATTTAATAAAATAGTAAGAAAAATTGTGAAATAAAGATTGCGGCGAATGTATTACAGCTTTCAATACTATGTGTACTCATACGTGATCATATATGTTAACAAATCGAAACTAGTTGATTGCACTTTCTTCATAAAATCATTCGTAACACGAGGTTGGATAAAATTCAATCAACAAAATTTGCTGTTGGAGTTTAAGGTCATAATAACTGTAACATTTTCGTGCATTGTTACACATTCGATATAACATAATCATCGGGTCTACTCTTCTTAATTCATTTCAAATATTTGCTTCAATTAGTCAAATATTTCGAATTCTACATTCAAGCATTGCAAAGTATCCATAATGCAATCTCAATAACAGGTGTGCATATTTTTAAGAGGAAAAATAGTGAATGCATGTTCCATTATTAATAGGTGAGCAATGAAAAATTAATATTACTATTTTCAAAATGAAATTCCCACATATATGCCACGTCGGTGCATGTTTACAAATTAAAAGTACAAAAATTAAAATGTAATGGCTCGTCTCAGACAAATAATCAAAATAATTTCTACAAATTTTTATGGCAATTAGTTTCATGAAGCCGAAATACTAATAATAATCTCATATGCTGAAACTACACCATTGCAATCATAAATTCGATTTTGCTTAGCTTTATATAATACATTTTACTAATTCCAAATAATTAATTTCCTTACATACAACTTGAAGACTGTAGGTTTTTAAAAACTATTGACAATTACATTATCTTAATTTAGTTTAGAATATATGATAATAACTCACTCAAGCATCCACCAAACCCTTAAACTCCTACTTTTCTGTCTACCAAGTTGTTAATTATTCAAAAAAAACGACATCAAAATTTTCAAATGAAGGGTACTTACCCATACCTCCTCCGACGAGCGCTCGTGTTCGGGGTGGGCACGGCCTGAATAACATAGAGTATTAACTGTTTTAATGGTAAAGATACGGTGGATTGGAATCACTGAAAACCTTAACATATTATGCGTCCAAAAAAACGGAAAGTCTTGATCGACAGAGCTCACAAACGGATTAAAAACATTGATTCTTAACCAAATCCTATCCCAAATTTTATCTTAAGATGAAGAATGAGGAAAAATTAGAAAATTTATTGCCAGTCTTTCTTAATCTCGAATATCCAATCCCATTTCAAATGTTCATGCTCATCGTCGTCCGTGAACAGTGATGACACAGAATAAGAAACACGTGCCACCATACCAAATGGCGCCTCTTCAACTGGTGTCGTGTAGCTTTAAATTTCCTTTTTTTCCGGGGGATATGAGCCAACCACGTGCGCCCTTTTTATCAACTGGAACGCGCCTTCGCGATATGTTTCTTTCTTTGAACGTATTTATGTCCATGAACTATTTCAAGCTAACCACGGAATGTAGAATCTGTTATTTGCAGCCCTTTTGGATTATAAATACGCTCAGTTTGGGATGCAATAAATTTAGATATCTTTCGAAGATAGTGAGTTTCAGTGCACATATAAACTAAATAAGCTGTTAAACAAGCCAAACATACTTCGCAGTATGTGCTGCCAAATCCTTTCCCTGCTTCAGCAAAATAATCATTAAGTGCCGTTATTGCTGATTCGAAGATATGCCTTTCAATAGGACCATCAAGTTCACTTGGAAGCCTTGTATGAAATTTGACGGATGTTCTTTCACTGTAATCCCGTTAAGCGAACACTTTAGTGCAATTTCGTTGCACAATCCACCAGAATCACTCATTCCAAATCTGTTTCCTAGAAGCAACACGCAAAGTGTGATGATCGGATTTTATTTTAAATGAAACGTCGAGAAATAGCGTCGCTGTTGATGATGATGTTGATGTGATGATATTTGGTCGAGAATGTCGATGTTTGAGCGAACAGCTAGGTTTCAATGAGACGATGCAAAGCTGCGATTACACACGACGAGTAGGAATCACTCAATGGCCGAATTTTTTCAATTCGTTTTATTCGGAACACAGCGGAACTTTCTTCACATTGCACTTGCGAACAATCAAATTT
Source organism: Odontomyia ornata (assembly GCA_963969285.1). Taxonomy (NCBI): domain Eukaryota; kingdom Metazoa; phylum Arthropoda; class Insecta; order Diptera; family Stratiomyidae; genus Odontomyia; species Odontomyia ornata. Next base: position 116,144,774 of record OZ017741.1, read on the forward strand.
TCTTCCCCGATTTCCCCGAGTTTTATCATGTTTTCAATCACTTCTACCGCAAATGTAAGATCCCGAATGATATTTTCGATGGTTCATCGAACATAATAGCGAGGAATTCGCAACTAATACTTGGACCTATAGTTTGCCGATATTTCACTTGAACTCATTCATGCGCGCCCGTTAGCATATATTTGCATATGCAAAATTTTAAATTAGATCCAGTTTTATGCCCCGTTAAGGCACAGAACTGATAAATCCCGTTTCAAGCCTTCAATCAATTTCAATTTTGGATGAACTCACTAAGCATGTGAGTATTCACTGTCATTTAAAACCCTTTAGATACAATTCAATATTCAATGAAGAACCGGCCGATACAGCCGCACTGTAAAAATTGTTATTCAAAAACGCACAACAAGTGAACTAGCTCCTTTTTTTATCAACACCCAATGCGCCCTCGTAATAAAGGAAAAAATATCCACTTTCCTTTTCATATTTTCTGTATGATTAGCCCATGTTTTTCTTACTTTCCCGCTTCGAACAACTGCGCGGTTACGGTTTTAAACCCCCCTTTATCTTTCCAATTCTCTATCATCAAGTTAATCTTAAACTAAAATCACAGGGCGACTTTCTAACGTGCGCACACAAATCAAATTTTCATTCCAGTCTCAATCCCAACCGGCACGAGCAACGCATAAATCAACACTCCCTCAAATGTCTCGCGGCAGGTTCTCCGCTCCACCATCATCGCCATCCTTCAATGTAAATGTGCATCCGCGGATGGGATGCATCGAATCTCAAGTTGTGTTGAGTGGATTGTACATTCATTCGAATTGTTACAGTTCGATGAATGTAAGTGTATATTTTTGGGTATGATTATGATGACGATGAGCGGAATGCGAGAATGTGTAATTTCCATACTACCAAGCCATATTAGGATTTCCTATATAAAAATGGTTTGTTGGTTGTGTAGTGATTTAACAGGTTTGGCCTCTACTATGCAGGAATTCCCTTCAACCCTTTGCCTGCGCCAAATTCAAATCGAGCAGTTTTAGTTATGTTGAATATAAAAAATATAAAATCTATAAATTGACATAAAAAAATAAAATTTAAATTCTACATGAAATTATCAAATAATTTAAAGTAACAAAATAATAAATTTAACTAACTGCTCGATTACTACAGGGCAGTTAATTTTCTCGCGATCCCAAGGCGACGAGGATTGCGAAAAAGGAGCTGATGGATCTTTCATCATAGCATGGGTTGTCTTTAGCGTCAGAATATGGAGTGACGAACAATATAAGAAAGCAAAATTGGCAGACGGACGGACTGATACGAATGTTTGTGTTTTGCCTGAAGTATACAAACCTTGCGCGTTTTTGAAACTTTGTGCGGACGGACAGAACAGACGTGGCTAATTATCTATCGGCGCAGGTCTTTTGCTTGGTATATCCCAACTTCTTTTCCCGATGGGTTCGTTATCATATAGCGATTGGGTCCCAGCTTGGCGTTGTAATGCCCAGCGGCGTCACTTTTGCGGAAATTGCGCTGGAAAACCTCATCTTCTTCTTTAAAATTGGCAGATCGTGAAATGAGATTGTACTGCGCCTCATTTGCACATCCCGCGGCCTTAATCTTCCGCCCAATTTGTTGGCGGAGGTCTCCTAAACGCTCGTGGGGCTCCAGCGCAACGACGGGGTCTCCCAAACACTTTAATTGCCGTAACAGCCGGTATGATTTACCATGGCAAATCATGTGCTGTCCGAAGGCGGCAAAGTAAGGTGCGACACCAGTGAGGAATGATACGATGAACGCAGGGCGCATGTGATGGCGGACAATCTGCGGTCCCAATCTTTTTGAGATGGGTGGACGTAAGAACGGATCGCGGCCAACAGGGTGCGATTCAACCGTCCGGAGGCGTTAGACTGAGGAGAGTATATGGGCGTCAGTTGGTGTTCAACGCCATACTGTTCGAGTAGGCCCTTAAACTGCCGCGACCGGAACTGTACTCCGTTGTCTAAGTACACACTCTCTGGAACCCCGAACACGTGGAATACCCGGCTCTCTAAGAATTTCATGATAGATGGAGTTGTGAATTTACGAAAAGGTTCCACCAGTGGGAATTTTGAGAGCTGATCTGGAACGACTATAGCTCCGAGGTGTCCCATGGATGATCGAGGATATGGACCGAGTAGATCTATGTATAGACGTTGGAATACGCATTCTGGGACGTTGAGTTGACCCATAGGAGGTCAAAGGGGCTGGTTGGGCGCTTTGGTGCCTTTACAGGTCTCACAAGCGCTCACGTAGTCTATGACCTGGGATGCCATTTTAGGCCAAAAGAAGTATTTCTTGAGTCGCCGTAACGTCCGACCGTAACCTCCGTGGGCACTTAAAGGATGGTCATGTGCGCGGAGGATTAGATGTTGTGTCATTTCCTACGGTACCCAGAGTTCCCAGGACTCTTCTTCCCGCCATGGATCACCAGTGGCGTATTCATTTCGTCTATACACGTAGCCGTCTATTACCTTCAAATCAGGCAGCTGCGATTGTTGGGTCGCGATGGTTTGCCTCAACTCTTTGGAGCTGTCTGATTCGAAATGTGGGCTGTCCAAATCTATCTCGATGGGGCCCTCGTCGCTTGTTGTCAATTCGGCTCCCTCTGGTGAAAACATTCGCGAGAGAGTGTCAGGTGCGATGTTCTGGGTCCCTTTCCGATGTTTGATGGAAAACTTGAACCCTTGCAGTTTAAGAGCCCATCTGGCTAGGCGTCCATGTAAGTCTGCTTGGTTCATCAACCATTGTAGTGAAGCGTGGTCCGTGATGATCTCGAACTGGTGGCCCTCGATATAGGCTCGGAATTTCTTCACAGCCATTACCGCTGCCAAACATTCCTGCTCAGAGATAGTATAGTTTCTTTGGGCCGAGTTCAGCTTATTGGACATGAAGGCGATGGGAGCTTCCTCTCCCTCTTTGGTCAATTGCACCAGCACGGCTCCAACTCCATGTTGACTTGCGTCACAATGAATGGAGAAGCGCTTCATAAAGTCGGGGCTGTGCAAGACCGGAGCTGATGTGAGGGCTTGTTTTAGCTCTTCAAATGCCTTTCGGCTGGGCTCGCTCCAAATGAACTTCCCTTTCCGCAGCATGTCTGACAGGGGCGCTGAAACCGTTGCATAATTCCGAACAAATCTTCGGTACCACCCGCACACACCAAGGAAACGTCGTAGCTGCTTAACTGTTTTTGGTAAGGGGAACTCATTAATCGCACGATTTTTGTCTGGATCCGTTTTGATAGTGCCATGTCCTATGACATGTCCTAGGTATCGGACTTCTTTCATGACAAACTTACTTTCTGTACGTTGATGGTGAGTCCCGCCTTACTGATGTGCAGGGCTACTTCTTGCAGGAGTAGGAGGTGTTGGTCGAACGTTTCCGTGATGAGTAAAAGATCATCCAGGTACACAAACACTTGGTGTTTCAGATGAGGTGGGTTGACTTTGTCCATCAGCCGAGTCATCGTTTGCGGCGCGTTACACAGGGCAAAGGGCATTGTGACGAACTGATATAATGGTCGTCCAGGCACTGTGAAGGCGGTCTTATTCCTCGACCCCTCATCGAGTGGAATTTGCCAGAAGGCGTCTGTTCGGTCGAGACTGGTAATATAATTGCTTTCGGCAGTCCCCCTAGTATTCCATCGATGAGCTGAAGAGGGTAAGCGTCCTTGATGGTCACCGCGTTTACCTTACGGGCATCTCGACAACGAAGGACTTTACCGCCACCAGCAAGGTTTTTTTTTTGTGGTAGGGAGGTGAAGGCATTTACGCCCGCCGAGTCTGGCAGTGTGGGACTCCCATGGAGGATACCTTTGGACTACCCACTAAACACCTCCCCTGTCAATCTGAGAATCTAGCCTGGAACCGTTTGACACATTACTTCGGGCCAGGTCTCGTTTTGTTACGCCATGGGGCGCCTTCAAGCTGGGGAGTCCCTTTCCTAGCGGGAGGGAAGAGGGGAAGAGGAAATGCCAGAAGAGCGATCCCCCAGCCCCAGTGCCTCTGGCTGCTGCGAGTCCCTTTTATCTTTTAGGACTGCCCGAGCATAATGTGCCACCTGGTTCCATTTGTCAACCGATTCGAGCATCACCGCAACTATATTATCCGGGATGAGCTCTCCCGTCTCCCTGTAGAGTTCCCTTCGCAGCCTGGCCCATTTGGTACACGCAAAAAATGTGTGACAGGCATTGTCCTCCTCTCCTGGGCAAAACCGACAATCGGGAGACCGTGACTTACCGCTCTTGTGCAGGTAAGACTGAAAACACCCGTGCCCGCTCAAAAGCTGGGTCAGATAGAAGTCAGTCTCACCAAGCCTTCGATTTACCCACGGTCTCACATCCGGGATGAGGCGCGCAGTCCACCTTCCCTTCGTGCAATTCCTCCAAGACTGCTGCCAATCGTTGAGCGAGCGTTGTCTCTCCTCGCGGACAACCATCTCCCTCGCATCCTCGTTTCGGCGCAGGTAAATAGCGCGGCGCTCTCTAGCAAGGAGGGCGACAGGTATCACGCCTGCAATCACTCTCACCGCCGAGTCGGAGACTGTTGGATACGAAGATGCAATTCTCAGTACTCCTCTTCTCTGTACCTGTGCCAATCGTTTTCGGTATACCTCCTTGCTGAGAGCGTCGCCCCATACCTCTGCTCCGTACAGTAGCACAGACCCTACAGCACTCATCAAGAGGCGTCTTCTTGATGGGCTGGGTCCCCCTACGTTGGCCATAAGTCGACTCAGGGCCGATATTCCCGAAGCAGCCTTCTCAGCCGTTGCCCTGGTTTGCTCAGAGAAACTCATCTTCGAGTTGATCAGTAGCCCCAGGTACTTCACTGCTGGCTTCGATTCGATTTGTATATTTCCAATACTGATCATCCTTACTCTAGGGATTCTCTTTTTTGTCAAGATGACCACTTCGGTTTTCTCCAGTGCTAAACTGAGCCCGCAAGCAGTCATCCAGTCCCTCACTCAGCGCATTAGCATACCTAGCCTAAGTTGCGCTTGTTCAACGGTGCGTCCGGTGACCAGAGCCGCAACATCATCCGCATAGCCGACCAAGCGTGACTCATCTGGCATCTCGAGTCTCAGTAGCCCGTCGTAAGACACGTTCCACAGGTCCGGACCAAGGATAGATCCCTGGGCACCCGATGTAATTCCCATCCTTCGTTGGCCCTGTGTCGTGTTGTAGAGCAGGCTTCGGTCTTTTAGGTACTTCCTCAAAAGCCGCATTAGATATTCTGGAACTTGAAAAGAGTTTTCCAGCGTGCCCAGAATATCCACCCATCTTGCGGAGTTGAAGGCATTCCTGACGTCAAGTGTCACCAACAGGATGATCCGTCGCTTGGTGCGACTATATGCCTCTGCCTTTTGGACCGCGTTCACCACCTCTGCAATCGCATGAATGGTAGAACGTCCTGCTCTGAAGCCGTACTGCCGAGGAGATAGGTCCCCAGCAGCACGAATCGCGTCAGTGAGTCTTCCCTTGATGAGTTTCTCTAGCACTTTCCCAGCCGTGTCTAGCATGCATAACGGGCAGTATGCAGATGGCGATTCGGGATTTTCCTTCCCCTTGCTGACCAGCACGAGCCTCGTCACCTTCCATCGTACCGGGAAAACCCCGTCCCGTAGGCAAGCGTTGAATGTGCTGAGCAGCGAGTCAGGACAATGGTGATAGACGAGCTGCAAACCCTCAGCTGGAACACCATCTGGACCTGGAGCCTTACTCGCTTTCAGGGAGAGGATTGCCTCCTCCAGTTCCAGCTGTGTGAAGAGTGGGCACTCGACTGCTGTTTCACCATGGACAGCGTCAACACGGACGGGATGGGCGGGGAAGAGTCCCCGCACTATCGCGTCCATCTTTTCCGCGTCATGTATACAAGGCTTCCGTAGGGCACCAAGTTTCCCCATGACCAGCTTGTAGCCAAGGCCCCACGGATCCCTATTTACATCATCCACGAGGTCTTGCCAGCATCGGGCCTTGCTCTTGTTAATAAGCCTGCGAAGATATTTCCTGCCGGACCTGTATGCTGCTAGCCTAGTGTCTGCCTCCTCCCGTGTTCGCGCCCGCTGGGCCTCTTGCCGAAGTTTGTGCCACTCGCTTCTTTGTTCGGCGATCTCGTTTGACCACCAGTATACTGGAGGCTTACCATGTCGGGGTCTCCGACGGGGCATGGAAGACTCGCAAGCAGCTATGATGGTACTCATAGTTGAGTTCACCAAGTCCTTGGCTGTAGGCCCTCCACTCCCTGGCGGGGCTCCCAGCAACGGTGTGCTTGCCGTAAGCGCATCAGAGAACCTCTCAACGTCCATCCTCCCAGTCCTCCATCCGAGGATTGAAGTTTGGGCATATGTACGCAGAGTGACACTGTCGTGAATCTCAACCGCTATATACTGGTGATCACTAGCCGAGTAGTCCTCTAGTACTCGCCAGTTCTGTACTCTAGGTACCAGGGACTCCGAAGCGAGTGTCACATCTGGTATGGTTCCTACGCAACCCCAGCGGCGGAAAGTAGGGATGTTACCAGTATTTAGGACAAAAAGCGCTGTTCTGGCCGCCATGTCCAAGATTTGCTTTCCCCTTGGGTCGGATTGTGGCATACCCCATTCAATGGCTCTAGCGTTAAAGTCTGCCCCGACCAGCATGTGGCCCTCTGTGTTCGAGACAGCGTCCTCCAGGGCATCGAGTTTGGTTCGAAAAGATCGCATTGCCTCGTTAGGCGTCAGATAAACACTGAAATATGCTATCCCTGAACACCGCACCCACACAAAACCATCCCCGCGTCCATGGCCCTGCACCTGAAGGCGGGCGCTGTCTTGAACCCAGATGGCCGAGGTACTAGATTTGTCAGGGTACCACGCTTGCGAGACCTTGTTATGATGTTGCTCGCTCAGCAACAGGAGGTCAGCTTTCTTATCCCTCGCAAACTGCTCAAGTAGGTCCTGGGCGTTTGTGCTTCGGTGCAAATTGATCTGCAGGATACGGATCATTTGAGTACCGATTTGGCTTTAGTTAGGGCCTCCTTGAAAACCCAGCATCTCCCTGTCCCCGGCTCATGTTTGAGGTCGCCGGGTTCTAGCTTAGCATCCTTGCAAAGAATGCATTTTGCCTCGTTCGTGCACTCCTTCCTTTTGTGCCCCGTTTCACCACATTTGTAGCACAGAGATCTCCTGTTGGGTCCCCTACAGCCATACGCGGTGTGTCTGTATTCGAAGCATCTGAAGCAGCGGATAGGGATCACTCTTCTCCGTATCCTGCAGATCACCCAACCTATCTTAATTTTGCCCTTCGCCAGGATTTGCTGGGCGTCTTTATCAGCTAGTTCGACAATAGCCATGCGTTGCCCCCTTGTGTTTTCACGTGTCAATCTTGCCTTGACTTCACTTAAGCTGGGGAACTCTCTCCTAATGGCATCATCTACTTCAGCTTTGTCCGTGACGCAGTTGAGGTCCCTGATTTCCAGGGTGGCCATTGGTTCGAGCGAGGCAACCGTTGCCGCATCTCCAAAAACCTTTTGAACCGCGTCACGGAATGCATCTTTGTTTGTGGCCTCTGGCCCGAATTCCACCAGCAGGCCACCGGTCCGGGTTGGTCGAACTGCTTTGATGGCAGTTTTGGTGTCGTCTGGCTTGACCGCTCCTTTAATTTCACGGAGGACATCTGCATAGGTTCGGCCCTTAGTGGGTTTAATAAGCAGTGCCTCTCGCAAGGATTTGCGCCACGGTTTGCTGTTTGTTTTCTGCGGTATATCGGGGGGTTCTTTGTTCTTTTCGTGGTTGAGCTCTTTGTCTGTTTTTTCTAGGAGTAGCTTTTTGGCCGCTTTTTTCGCTACCTTGTTTCGCACCACATGAAACTCCTCGCCTGGAGTGTCAACTTCGTTTATGGTCTCGTCCTTTCTCCTTTTCTCACGGTCGCCTTCAATTGGGCTACCGGCCATTCTTTTGCTGCTGCTAGGACCCACTGATGCCTCGAGGGAGAGTGTGTCTTTTTGGTGCTTTTCGGTTGCAAGCCACCTCCGCCTGTAGTGCGTTATGCGGTCAAAAAGCTCCTCCAGTTCAAGAATGCCATTCTTGACACTCTTGCCTATGTTTTTCTGCACTTCGCAGGCAGCCCTCAGTTGTTTGACGATAGTCCCCGCTTTCCGAGTAAGCCGCTCCTCTTCGGCGCGGTCAAGGGCGATTGTGTTATATGGCGACACCTCTTGGGAGAGGCCCCCGTTTCCTAGCCCTTTTGCTTCTATCGCTTGGGTCGCGTTTGAAGTGGCGTCGGCCAACGGCAAAACTTCTCCCTCCCCCAGTCTTACACTGGCCTCTGTTGATGTCGCAGCTATATCCGGATTGTGTACGTCATGGACTGGACGCTCCAGGGTGCGCATAGTCCTTCTACTGCGGCCAAAGGCCACAATGATGCCAGGTTGCACAACGCACTCTGCCTTCTTTCGTTCGTTAGTCCGTCTGTGGTCTGTCTCCGATGATTTAACCTGTGATGTTGACTTTGACAGTGTTTCTGGGATGTGCTGCCTCCCCGCAATCGGTGACTTGTTTTATCGGTATTCTTGCCAACAGCGGTTTTTGCCTGAAAGGGTTCTCCGTGCTAGCGTCCTGTTTGCTTGTAGTTATATCTGTTACAGCAGCCAAGTTCACCACTTCTATAACATTGCAGTCGCTGGATGACGACGGCCGGGAGCCTGCTTGCTCACTACCCTCTGCCGCCGGTACTGGGGATGCGACCCCCTGCACCGTAATTTGGTTCCCCTTGTGGACCTGCATGATTTGGTTTTCTGTCTGGGTTTCCGTTCCCATAGCATTTTACCTACTGCCAGGATATATGGATAATTGATGACGCCATATATTTCGTCATGTCAGAGTGAAGATCATTGACACTCAGGTATTTGTCCTGAGACTCTCCCTTCACTGCCGACCATTGTCCACGGCTGCTTATTGGTTATTCGCAGCGATCCTTTCGAAGAAGGTCTTCCCCTATCCGCAACCCTGGGGACGCGTTTGGTTTCCGTGATGAGTAAAAGATCATCCAGGTACACAAACACTTGGTGTTTTAGGTGAGGTGGGTTGACTTTGTCCATCAGCCGAGTCATCGTTTGCGGCGCATTACACAGGCCAAAGAGCATTGTGACGAACTGATATAATGGTCGTCCAGGCACTGTGAAGGCGGTCTTATTCCTCGACCCCTCATCGAGTGGAATTTGCCAGAAGGCGTCTTTCAGGTCGAGCTGGTAATATAATTGGCTCTCGGCAGTCTCCCTAGTATTCCATCGATGAGCGGAAGAGGGTAAGCGTCCTTGATGGTCACCGCGTTTACCTTACGGGCATCTAGACAAAGAAGGACTTCACCTGGCTTCACCACCAAGGTTACCGGTGAGGACCAGGCACTTTGGGACTCCTCTATAACCCCCAACTCGAGCATCCTATCCAGCTCCGCATACACCAACTTCTCCATGGCCGGTGAGATGGCATAGTGTCTCTGCTTAATTGGCTTACTATTGCCAACGTCGATGACGTGTGAGACTAGGGTGGTGCGGCCACGCCCTTGGGTAGCGTAAGATGGAAAAGCAGCGATGGATGCTTCCAGGCGTTGCCGTTGGTTAGGGGTCAGTTCATGCCTATCGGGAATAGAAGTGAGTTCATTGACATATCTGGTGTTTAAAGACAAATCTGTGAATAAATTGGAGGCCTGTTACGACCCTGCGATGCTATGCATGGGTTGTATGCAACATCATCTGTCGTCCCCTACACTTACCTATATCCTGTGCCTCTACTTTTTCCTTTCAGGCAAAATATTAGTTTGTATATTTACCTAGTAATTCTAGAGCGTCTAGGCACGCATATAGTTAAGGCGATCAACGCCGGATTGATTGTCTTCATGGAAGAAGACAGAGGCAAACTCGCCGATTTAAGTTAGACCAAGAAGTGTGTATATTTACCTAGTAATTAAAGAGCGTCTAGGCACGCATATAGTTAAGGCGGTTAACGCCGGAATGACTTAGTGAAAACAGAGACGAAGTCGCCAGTTTAACGTTTGACCAAAAAGTGTTTTATTTCCACATCGACTTCTCCTATTTATACAATTTTACTTCGTCTTCAATACAAATACATATTCAATTTCTTAACATATTCTAAACATATTTTGTCTACTCTAGCAAAAACATTTTACATACAATTTCCTATCTCTAATATTCTTTCCCGAAAAACTGTGCAAAAAAAATTCACATTCTTAATAGCAATACCAAATATATTGCATTTCTCATATTGATAAAAACTTTAACTCAACGTGAAGTAAATGCCTTTAACACTTTCATGTAATTTAACACGCGATAGTCTTCGTTCATTATACGTTTGTGCTGTTGTACATATGAAACCATGTGTACACAGAATTATCTTTGTTCGTTGTACGTTAGTACTGTTGTACATATGAAACCATGTGTGTACGGAAATGTTTATACGTACGAACGTGTTTTCATATGGGGCTAATGGTAATGTACGTTTAAAAGATGTTCATTGTTTACGATTTGCTTTAGATTTTAATGAATGCATTACAATTTTCCTTTCCGTAATTCTTCAAGAAAATTCATATGCAGGTTCAAGCTTAACCCGATACTTTTCATAACATTTTCATTGACGGTGAACATCTTCTTTAACGTGATTCTTTATTAAAATCTTGGCGCAAGTTTCTTACATAACAAAATACATTACGAACAAAACGATTATGCGTCTCGGGTATCCCATCACTCGTCGTACGGAAAGAGTTTCTAGACGCTTGATTCATGATGAAATTTAACCAAAACAATAACAAATGTGGACATGTGTCCATAGTGGCACGAGCCAATGCTTTTGCTTTTAGTTCCGCCGAGTGTTATTTGAGCTGGGAATCCCCTTCGTGGTGACGTATGTGGTGAATGAATGTTTGGATAATTTAGTGGTCGCTCAAAATGCTTAACTGGACAAATGAAGGCTTTTTAAAATGTTATCGATATTTATTTTTATGGCGTACTCATCTCAATCAGACTTGGGGTGATATTTAGCGGAAGACACTTACAGAGGAACCTTTAGTAAATGCTTTGGCATTTAACTACATGGTAGCTGGAATAGTTCCTTCTGTTCAGCGTGTCTTTTAGGGCGTAACAATATCTTCCCCCATTTTAAATGTCTGTGGCGAGTCTTGGAGAGATGAGCCGCACGTCGATTGTTATGTTATTTTAAGAGTTGAAACTAGTAGGTTGTTTTTTTTTTTGTTCTTTCTTTTTTTTTAAATTAATTGATTTATTTTTGGCTCTATACGTTGATTGTCATTAGTTGCATTAAACATTTATGGCGACTGTTAGTTTGTTAAAGATTACGCTGTGGTATTTTTATTCTATTTAAAAAAAATTTAATGGTTTGTTTTACTTTATTGACATTGGTTGCATTATTTTGAGTGGTATATAATGGATTTATCTATTAATATATATCTATATTTTGCTATGTAATTAATTTCAATTTTTTGTGGAGCTTAATGTTTTTCTTGTTTTTAACAATAGATGTAAATATATATATATATATATATATATATATATATATATATATATATATATATATATATATATATATATATATATATATATATATATATATATATTTTTTTTTGTGATAACAATTGCACTTTCTGTATTTAAAGTATTGATGTACTTAATAATATTATGTATGTGTTCTTATGATTAACAATATTTCTGCATCTGGATTTTTGTTTTTTTTTTATAATGCTACTAGCAGATCTTGATGCTTAAAAATAAAATTGTTATAGTATAGTTTTTTTTTTTCTTGGAATTATGTACATTTTCTTGTAACTTATATTTAAATTTTAATCGAGTTGCCTTGCAGAGCTCGGTGTTTACAGATGATTATTATTGTTATTGTAAACAAATAGAAGCAATACATTTTTTTTTTGTTTGAGGTGAGTAGCAGAGCTCAGTTAATTTTTTTTTTGTTTTTTTTTTGTTTTTGTACTTTTTGTGGTGATTTACCATTTTTTTAAATATTTGCTTATTCACAGCTAGATTTTTACAAATTATTATATTTGATCGAGGTTATGAGCAGAGCTCGATTTTTATTTACTATGATCGAGTTGATAAGCAGAGCTCGATTTTTATTTATTACTATCGAGTTGATAAGCAGAGCTCGATTTTTATTTACTATGATCGAGTTGATAAGCAGAGCTCGATTTTTATTTACTATGATCGAGTTGATAAGCAGAGCTCGATTTTTATTTACTATGATCGAGTTGGTAAGCAGAGCTCGATTTTTATTTATTACTATCGAGTTGATAAGCAGAGCTCGATTTTTATTTACTATGATCGAGTTGATAAGCAGAGCTCGATTTATTATTTACTATGATCGAGTTGATAAGCAGAGCTCGATTTTTATTTAATATGATCGAGTTGATAAGCAGAGCTCGATTTTTATTTACTATGATCGAGTTGATAAGCAGAGCTCGATTTTTATTTATTATTATCGAGTTGATAAGCAGAGGTCGATTTTTATTTACTATGATCGAGTTGATAAGCAGAGCTCGATTTTTATTTACTATTATCGAGTTGATAAGCAGAGCTCGATTTTTACAAATTAATATTAGTATTTCGTTAGAGGTTAATCGTTAATAGTTAATGAATAGGAAATAGGGCTTCTCTTTTTTGTTGTTGTATAAGGATTGGTTTTGGCTTGAACCGTGATTACAACGGAGATTAGTAGTAAAATTATTGCATTTGCCATGACTGAAAGGGGGAAAAGGAAAAGTTATTCGTAGAATGGTTTTAATCTGTTATTATGGACATTTACTAGCTTCTTCCCTATCGCAATTGTTGTGTTGACAGGGGAGGTGATTGATTTAACAATATAAGGGCCTACCCATACTTGCACTAATTTATGCTTCCTGTTTTCATTTTTTAATAAAACTTTGTCTCCTATGTGGAAAGATATTGGTTTCGTGTTTTGGTCATAGTATGTTTTTGATTTTACTTTGCTTTTTAATATATTTTTTCGCGCTATCGAATACATTTTCTGAAGCTTATATTTTAAAAGGAAATAATAATTTTCGTGGTTGTAGATTGGGGTTGGCTCTTTTTTAAGGTTTGAGGGTATTTCTGCTGTAAAACCGAAAAGGCAGTCCATTGGTGTGAGCTTGGTGCTGTCGTGTTCACTATTGTTATATACAAAGGCTGCGGTTCTTAAAAATTGGTCCCATGATTCTGGGTTGCTATCTACCGTAGAACGTAGATATTCTATCAGCGGTCTATGAGCTCTTTCTTAAGCTCCATTTGACTGGGGATGGTAGGCTGATGTTTGCAGCTTTTTTATATGTAAGAGTTTACATACTCTTTTAAATAGCTCACTTATAAAATTAGCCCCTTGATCTGTCACTACTTGTTTGGGTATTCTGTACCTTGTTATTATTTCATCGAAAAAAATTTTTGCTATTGTTTCCGATTCTATATTGGGTATGGCGTACCAATCTACGAATTTGGTGAGGTTGTCCTGGAATGTTAATATGTATTTATTTCCTGAGGATGTTTCTACTAAGGGTCCTACTATATCTAGGTAAATCTTATCGAAGGATTTTTCGGCTATATCAGTGATTACCATGGGCATGCGATGTTTTTGGGAGTTTTTCATTGTTTGACACTTCTTCCATTTCTTGACATAGTTTTTGATATCTTTCAGCATTTTTTTCCATCTATACTGTTTCTTAATTTTTTTGTAAGTTTTTGAGACTCCTTGGTGTCCTCCAAAGGTGGAGTCGTGGAATTCATATAGCACCGCGCTAATTACTTCGGGGGATGTTAGGATAGTTACTTTGGGTTGGCCTTGTAATATATTTTGGGTAGGGTCTGATAGTGCCGAATCATTGCCAATATTATTAGGATTTGTTGTTTCTGGAACTGTATCTGTTACTTGTTTGGTAGCTGGTATATTAATCTGTGAGTCTAACAATTCTTCATTGTTAATCGCTGCAGGTGGTGGTTTGTCTTGTAGCTGCACTTGTTTTTGCACCTGTGCTCGTGTGACTATGTTGCACTGATTATTTTGTTCAGACTCTTCTAGTGCCTCATGGGGAATTCTGCTCAATGCATCGGCATTAGTATTATATTTGCCCGGTTTATACTCTATTTGATAGTCGAATTCTGAAAGTTTGTGATGGAACCTTACCAATCGTGTGGTAGGGTCTTTTACATTGAATATTCCTTTAAGAGGTTTGTGGTCAGTATAAACCGTGAAACGCCGGCCTTGTAAGTAGCATCGAAAATTTTTTGCTGCCCACACAATTGCCAGGAGTTCCTTTTCAATGGTCGAATAGTTACGTTCCGCTTTATTTAGTGTGCGACTTGCATATGCTACTGGTTTATCTTTTCCAATTTCTCCCTGTGACAGGACTGCTCCTAACGCTTCATTGCTGGCGTCAGTGGTAAGATTGAATGGCTTAGTGAAATCAGGGTAGGCTAAAAGAGGGGGTTTAATTAAAGAATTTTTTAAAAGTTGGAATGCTTCCATGCATTTGTTAGTCCAAGTATATTTGACACCCTTCCGGAGTAAGTTCGTTAGAGGCTTGGCTATTTTAGAGAAGTCTGGAATAAATTTACGATAGTAATTAGCTAGGCCTAAGAAGGATTGCAGTCGTCTAACTGTATTGGGAACCGGGAAATCTTGAACGCATTGAGTTTTACTGGGATCGGGGCGAGCGCCTTTTTGGGAACAAATGTGACCTAAATAGACGACCTCAGGTCGTAAGAATTGACACTTCTCAGGTTGAAGTTTCAGGTTATTCTCTTTAAGTCTGGTGAAAATTTTTCGCAGTTTGCTGATATGGTCTTCTAAATTTTTTCCATAAACTACTATATCATCCAGGTAGACAAAACAATCAAATCCTTGTAGACCGGTTAGGATATAATTCATCAGTCTTTGGAATGTGGCGGGTGCCCCTTTTAATCCAAATGGCATTCGCTTGAATTCATAGTTGCCATAATTTGTACTGAAAGCTGTTTTAGGTCGATCTTTAGGTTGCACGAGCACTTGGTGGTACCCGCTAGCTAAATCGAGGGTGCTGAAGTAACGTGAGTGGCCAAGTTGGTCTAAGATGTCCTCAATTCGTGGTAGTGGAAAGGCATCTCCTATTGTTTTGTCGTTTAATTTTCTGAAATCCACTACAACTCGCCATTTCTTTTCCCCGTCGGCGCCTGCTTTCTTGGGTACTACCAAGAGAGGGGAATTCCAGGGGCTTTTGCTTTGTTGGACGATGTCACTGTCCAACATTTCTTTCAGTTGTTCATTTATTATTTCCTTCTGAGGTTGACTAAGCCGGTACATCTTTTGGTTAATTGGGGCTTGGTTGGCTATTAGCGGGATTTCATGAGTCATTGCTTTTGTATAGGTGAGTTTGTCACCTGGTAAATGGGAAATTTCGTTAAAGTCTTGACAAAGTTTTGTTATTGCCGCTTTTTCTTCGGGATTTAAATGTTCATATAGTGAGAATTGTTGCTTCAGCTTTGGGTTCCGCATTATTACTTCTGGGTGAAAGCTAGCTTTATTAGATGCCAACGTAAGTTGGTTTATTTGTTTATTACCCGTAATGCTTGGGTTAGGATTGTATTCCCTTTCTGGCTCATAAATTCCGCTTATTTTATTTAATGTTTCGATATGGTATTCATTCAATGCCTGGAGCACCAATTGCAGCTGAGTAATTGTAACAGGGGACTCATTGGAGTTAAGGATACTGACCACTGTTTTTGATGGGCCAACCGGACAGTTTGCCAAAAATACTCCGGGTTCCATCTCTTGCGAGAGACAGAGCATTTCTTGTGCTAAATGTATCGGTACCTCTACTATATTTTGGGTTCGGGGGTACATAATAATGGCCTTCTCTAAAGTAACCTTATGTATCCCTTCTAAATTACCCCTAGTGGGTGCCTTTACTATTTCGCAGTCACAGTTTTCATCACTCTGTAGCCCTTTTTGTTGTGTCACGCCTGCTGAAACCTTTTTGGGTATCACTATAGCGCCATTCGACATCACCGTTTGAGCTTGATGCCTATTCGCTGTGCCTGCTTGAATTTTCAGTGGGACTGAAAATTCCTTACAGTTAAATTCCGTGCGAGGAAACTTGAGTGTCTGGTTTGGTCCTTCGATATCACAATTTTTTGCTAAGAAATCGTTTCCTAGCAAGCCGTCATTGGGTATTCCTGGTATTGTGTCTACAACTTGGAAAGTGCAAGGTAGCGTGGAAGAGAGGGTAAAGTTGCCTTGCGTTACTCCCAGGGTTTTACCTTTTCCAAAGGGGCTTAGCAGTGTTATTTTTTGCTCGGGGATGATTAAACAGGAATCGTTTAACGCGGTTCTTTTGATTATACTGACTTCTGCGCCAGTGTCTATTGTTAGGGTTGTATAATCTTGAATTCCTATATCTAAGGGTAGCTTTACTGTAACTAGTTTAGAATCATGGTTCATATTCTCTCTTTTTATTATTTTTTGCTTGTTTTCTTTTGAGGAATTTTGCTCCATTACTTGAGTAGGTTTAGTAATGACCACTTTTTCTGTTCTTAATTTTAAAGTCGAGTCGGGGGTTTCCGGCTCGACTGTTGTCCGTTTCCCTGGGTTTTTGCTTCCCATTTTTCCTTTTGACGACATGTGCTTACGGTGTGACTTGTACGACCGCAAAAATCACATGGTGCTTGTACACTGTAAACTTTTTTTGTATCGCTGATGTTGAGTTGGGTGCTGGGTGGGTTTGCATTACAGTCCCTCAGATCGTGTCCATATTCTTTACAGTTTGGGCAAAAAGGGGTATTTTTCCTGTGGTAACAGTCTCTGTAGGTGTGCCCCTTTCTCTTGCAAAAATTGCAAGTAATGTTTGAATATTTATTAGGCTTCCCTACATTCGTATTTGAAGTGACTGGAGCTTGTTGTTGAAAGGGTGCAACGTAGGGGTTAAGTTGAAATGTTGTGGGGTTAAAGGAAATGGGGGCTGGGGTGAGTAGAAAATTTAAATATGGTTGACCGCAGTTTGGTTGGAAGGGGACAGCTCCCTGTTGAAGTTTTTCCCTATCTAACGCCTTAGAGACTAGTTCCTCGAAAGTAGCTTCCTCGTTATTGAGCAGATACTGACACAGATGAGGATCAGTTACTCCACTTCTAAGCCTTCCTTTTGCAAAATCCTCCAAATGTAGACTGATTACCTTAGTAACTTGTTCGCCATATTTGTCTAACGCAGCTTCCTGGCACCGCTTTAGTAGCTGTCGCAGACGTGATGTAAAAGCCGCGAGAGTCTCGGAAGAACCCTGTTTAGCCGTAATCAATCCATTTATCAAATCCTGGTAAGTCTCTCTTGGTAGATAGACTTGGTTTAGGAGTTTTTCGGCAGCTTCGATGGTCGTGGCGAAGTTTGAGGCAATGAGTTGGTATGCTTCACCGCGGAGACGCGTGGGGAAAATTTGCATAAAGGCCGACTGTTCCGGGGAACTCAGGCATTGCCAGACTCTTTTGCTACAGCCTATGAATGTTTGTAGCTCAAGAATCAATGTAGGGGTCGGGGCTCCTGAGAAAACGGGTATCATTTGCCCCATTAATTTGGCCACTTTTGTATAGTCTGCCATATTGCTGGTTTTTAATACAGATTTTTCAGAGTTTTTATCGTTTGTCATGAGGCTGTGCCGCAAGGAAGGGGGTGTTTGCAGAACGTTATATGATTCGAAGGAAAACTTAAAGTCTTGGGACGTAAGGGCTGGTTTAAACGATTGCGATAGGTCTCGAGGACTGATTTCTTGACCTAACGAGATTTCACGAAATCGTTGGATTTCTTCTTTAAACCGTTCTGTATTTTCGCGAAAGTGTATGACTCTTTCGAGTCTTTTGTTGTGTATTTGGCTTATAGCATCTGTTAATTTGATAATAGATGCTAATTCCTGGGTCGCAAGTTCTTGTGTGACTCCAAATTGGGTTTCTAATAAAGATGATTCTGACTTACTTCTAATTGGTTGTAGAGTTCGACCACTTCTTAATGTTAAACCAGTACTTTCACCGGTTGGAGTAGATTGATGGTGGATATCGTTGTCGTTGAAAGTTCTTTCGTTCATAAGTTCAATTTGTTAGTCAGCGTATAAACACCGTCGTATAAGTATTAATTGATAAGGGTGTATTTGTCTTGTAGCTCGCGTGTGAAATGTTTTATCGGGTATTTTCAGCACAGTTTAGTGTAGTGTTTTTTTTTTAACTTTGAATCAAACTTTTCTTCTCACTGTAATCAGGGAATATTATTGGTTAATGATTATACTATTATTAGTGCTTTTTGTTATAGCTTGGTTCTTCTATCTGGAGTTGAAGTTTGAGTATGGGCCGTGAGTACAGGGGTGTAAGGAGACGATATTGCAAGAATAAGAAGGAACGGATTCCGGAGGCTCCATGAGATTATGGCACCCAGTTTTATTGCAATGCAGTAAAAATATTGCAGGCCACGCAAACCGGAATCCTACCGGCTGCGCCAATTGTTACGACCCTGCGATGCTATGCATGGGTTGTATGCAACACCATCTGTCGTCCCTACACTTACCTATATCCTGTGCCTCTACTTTTTCCTTTCAGGCAAAATATTAGTTTGTATATTTACCTAGTAATTCTAGAGCGTCTAGGCACGCATATAGTTAAGGCGATCAACGCCGGATTGATTGTCTTCATGGAAGAAAACAGAGGCAAACTCGCCGATTTAAGTTAGACCAAGAAGTGTGTATATTTACCTAGTAATCAAAGAGCGTCTAGGCACGCATATAGTTAAGGCGGTTAACGCCGGAATGACTTAGTGAAAACAGAGGTGAAGTCGCCAGTTTAACGTTTGACCAAAAAGTGTTTTATTTCCACATCGACTTATCCTATTTATACAATTTTACTTCGTCTTCAATACAAATACATATTCAATTTCTTAACATATTCTAAACATATTTTGTCTACTCTAGCAAAAACATTTTACATACAATTTCCTATCTCTAATATTCTTTCCCGAAAAACTATGCAAAAAAAATTCACATTCTTAAAAGCAATACCAAATATATTGCATTTCTCATATTGATAAAAACTTTAACTCAACGTGAAGTAAATGCCTTTAACACTTTCATGTAATTTAACATGCGATAGTCTTCGTTCATTATACGTTTGTGCTGTTGTACATATGAAACCATGTGTACACAGAATTATCTTTGTTCGTTGTACGTTAGTACTGTTGTACATATGAAACCATGTGTGTACGGAAATGTTTATACGTACGAACGTGTTTTCATATGGGGCTAATGGTAATGTACGTTTAAAAGATATTCATTGTTTACGATTTGCTTTAGATTTTAATGAATGCATTACAATTTTCCTTTCCGTAATTCTTCAAGAAAATTCATATGCAGGTTCAAGCTTAACCCGATACTTTTCATAACATTTTCATTGACGGTGAACATCTTCTTTAACGTGATTCTTTATTAAAATCTTGGCGCAAGTTTCTTACATAACAAAATACATTACGAACAAAACGATTATGCGTCTCGGGTATCCCATCACTCGTCGTACGGAAAGAGTTTCTAGACGCTTGATTCATGATGAAATTTAACCAAACAATAACAAATGTGGACATGTGTCCATAGTGGCACGAGCCAATGCTTTTGCTTTTAGTTCCGCCGAGTGTTATTTGAGCTGGGAATCCCCTTCGTGGTGACGTATGTGGTGAATGAATGTTTGGATAATTTAGTGGTCGCTCAAAATGCTTAACTGGACAAATGAAGGCTTTTTAAAATGTTATCGATATTTATTTTTATGGCGTACTCATCTCAATCAGACTTGGGGTGATATTTAGCGGAAGACACTTACAGAGGAACCTTTAGTAAATGCTTTGGCATTTAATTACATGGTAGCTGGAATAGTTCCTTCTGTTCAGCGTGTCTTTTAGGGCGTAACAGGCCAATCCAAAACGAATGACGAAATCGACGCCAAGGTACACATTCTGGGTCAGGGACGGGATAATGTAGAAGGTAATATCCTTCGTCTGACCTCTGAACGTCACGGGTGTTGTTAGTCTACTTCGTATAGTGTGTTTGGTGCCATCAGCTGTACTGATTTCAGTGCGCCAGGGCTTAACCAAGATAGGATATTCATGGAGCACCTTCGAGCCAAGGCTCGAGGCAAGACAACTGATCCTGGCACCCGTGACAATCAATGCAAACGTGATTTCGCCCCATACCTTAATTGGGTGGTAGGGTCTGATATCATTCTCAGCAACCTCCAAGATGTCACAAAAGTTCAGTGTTTGATGGCAGGTGCGCACTCTCTTGCGGAAATTCCGCCAACGATGGGTTGACCATTTTGTTTTGCGCAGGCGAGAAGTGACTTCTTCGGAAGCAAATATTCGCTTTCGAGCCACCCGATATTCCTGCAGTCGAACATGATATGGTTTTAGTATGCGTATTTGAGGCCTCCGAGGTTCTTCAGGCAGTGACTGCGGTGGTCGCTTCAATACTGGCGTTGGCGAGGCCTCCGGAAGAGAGTGAACATCCGCAGTCATAGTGGTCATGGCTGGTTATCGTCAGGGTTGTTAGGGTGAGCAGCTGGCTGGGGAACTACTGCGGAGGCATGGAGTGCTGTTCCATTACTTGGTTTTTCGCGAGGGCTGCTACCTGTTGTGAGCACTCGCTTGCAAATTTTTTGCCTTCTTGCAGTTAGTACAGTCTGGTGTATGTATGTCTGGTTCCCCACAACGGAGACAAAAGACGTTGGGCTCTGCCTGGCATGCGGTAAAGTGATGTCCTGTCTGCCAGCAGTTCCAGCATCTAGGGGCCAGTTCATGTAGTTCAGTTTGATGGTGATGGGCTAATCCTGTGGAAGGGGCAAAATTGGTATTTGACGCACTGTCCGTTATAGATGGTCTGAAACAGGCTGGCGCGAGTAACGCCAGCACGCTGTATTCAAGCTCCATTACTGAGCGTCGTTCTAATTGCTCTCGTCGGCTGGAGAAATTGTCTTGGAGAGTGGACTGCTGGGACTGTTGTACGGCTTCTAGCACTTTTGCGGACTTGCGAAGCGCGTGCACATTGTGGCGTGGAGCAAATACCAGTCGCTCTCGCAGCTCTGGCTGAATTCCTTCCCAAAAGATGCTGAGAAACTTGGACTCCGGCATGGGATGCATCAGACGCTCCGACAAGCAGCACAGGGCCTCGTAGTAATCGTCTACGGACTCATGCGCCTGTTGGTGCCATCTCTTATCCGCCGCTTCCAGGTGTCCGCTTCGACTGGTGCGAACTCCCGCAATGCTGCTTCCCGCAACGTCTCCCAGTCCAATGTTGGAGAAAGGTCTACAAACCACCAAAACCAACGGAGCGCGTTCCCACTGAAAAGCATTTGAGCGCAGCGTGTGACTGCTCTCACATTCCCCCCTAAATTCAACCACGCCATATTTTCAACCCTCCTCATAAAGGCACCTATCGTCATAGGGTCATTCCGGCCTGTGAACACCAGCTTCCAGCCAGCCACTATCTTGGCTACCTTATACGGTGGAAGGTCTTCTGGCGTGGTGGGTGGTGGATGATCCCAGTTGTCATCGATCATGGGTCGAGATGGAGGGTCCAGAGGTGGTGGATCAGGAGGTGGTGGATCCAGAAGTGGCGGACTGGACAATTGCTGCAATTGCTGTTGCATTTGCTCCATGCTGGCAGCCAATTCTTGCACGGCGTCTAGTATTTGTGATATTTTTATTATGTATATCTAAAAGAAATAATTTAAACTTAAAAACAAAGTGGCCGTTAGTGGCGAACTATCAGTGCACCTCAAAAAAAAAATATATAAGCAGATAAATAACACAACAAGATAAATAGCTATTACCGATACAAAAAAAAATTTAAGCTAAATAAGTATGATGAACTAAGTAAAAGCAATGGGATTTAAATTTAATTTGAAATCAAATACGTTAAGTCAAAAAAAACAAGAAGATTAGCAATATCAAAACTAGTTCGGTCTTTCCATTCCGGTCCTTCTTCCCAAACAAGGACACCAATGGCACAATCCTCCTAAGGCGTCTCAGGGACTACTCTCTTGCGGCACCATGAGAATCAGGGTTCGGAAGTGCTCCCTCATCCGCAAGTTTTTACAAGTTACAACTTGTCAGCCCAGGGTTGAATTCTGACCCACAAGCAGCGCGTGTCTTGTCATGGATAGTCATGGATTAGCTAATCAGCCAATCACATGAAATCAAGATCCATGTAGTATAAGACAGTCAGGCACCACTTGGTTTGGGGAGCAGATCAGAATCCTCCGCAAAATAGATGTTGAAATAATAACTTCCGAATACAAATAGGAACTCTAATATCATTTGGCCTTACTAGTCATTCAATGGTGATAAACCACCAAAGTATAAATCAGAAGCAGGACCAAACGATATTAATGTCCAAAGACAACACACGTCCGGAAGTTACTAAGTTGCTGGGGCACGATTAGTGCAAAAGTCCTCGGTAGTTACCTACCCGCCAATAATTTGGACACCTTGTGGGACACCTAGAGACGATGGACTGTCTTGTGCTCACGACTGATGATACAGCCGGTCATTTTCGGGCCCCACGTTGGGCGCCATTTGTAGTGAATAAGTAAATTTCAAAGTCCGTAAAGGACTGCAGCGATGGTCTGCTGCCTCAGTGAATGCGCTGGCAGGCTAGCATTGCGGTGTCGTGGGATGGGTTCATTCCCCCACCACAAGGACCCACTACAAAGAATTTCGCATTCACAAAGTTCTGGGGTCGAACAAAAGCAAGGCGACCGAAGTCGCAAAAATTGTAGGCAACCATACCGAGAGAAAAAGGACTTGTTCCGAGAACAAGTGAAACAAGTAAAAAGGGGCGGACTTAGGGTAACTTCGTCGTTACCCGACGAGGCTCATGGCCCACAAATGAGAGAGGGGCAACTGGGTGGTCATGGAGCCCCTGCGCACCCACCCAACCGGATCAAAATCCATAATTGTTGCAGTGGCCAGGTATTCCTCTTCTGAGTGGAAAACTCATACAACTTAACTTGCATGAGCCTTCCCATCAGAAGAGAAGTACCCCAGTGATCAATTCATGCCATAGAGTTATGCAATTTGATAACATAACCGTATTTCATAAAGAGGCACCTTGCTCGGGCCACTCAACCCGCGCCGTCACCTGAAACAAAGAGGGTTAGTGAGTACCCAGAGGCTGGCTCATGTTTTATGGGGAAATCCTGGCACCGTGCCGGGTCCTTTACCCGGTTCGATTTTTTTTAAAGATTAGCACTTCATTGTATTTAATAGAATAGAAAGAAAAATTGTGAAATAAAGATTGCGGCGAATGTATTACAGCTTTCAATACTATGTGTACTCATACGTGATCATATATGTTAACAAATCAAAACTAGTTGATTGCACTTTCTTCATAAAATCATTCGTAACACGAGGTTGGATGAAATTCAGTCGACAAAATTTGCTGTTGGAGTTTAAGGTCATAATAACTATAACATTTTCGTGCATTGTTACACATTCGATATAACATAATAATCAGGTCTACTCTTCTTAATTCATTTCAAATATTTGCTTCAATAAATACACGTATTGATATTTTTTTAAATAAACAATTAGTCAAATATTTCGAATTCCACATTCAAGCATTGCAAAGTATTCATAATGCAATCTCAATAACAGGTGTGCATATTTTTCAGAGGAAAAATAATGAATGCATGCTGCATCATTAATTACTATTTTCAAAATGAAATTCCCACATATATGTCACGTCGGTGCATGTTTACAAATTAAAAGTACAAAAATTAAAATGTAATGGCTCGTCTCAGACAAATAATCAAAATAATTTCTACAAATTTTTATGGCAATTAGTTTCATGAAGCCGAAATACTAATAATAATCTCATATGCTGAAACTACACCATTGCAATCATAAATTCGATTTTGCTTAGCTTTATATAATACATTTTACTAATTCCAAATAATTAATTTCCTTACATACAACTTGAAGACTGTAGGTTTTTAAAAACTATTGACAATTACATTAATTTAATTTAGTTTAGAATATATGATAATAACTCACTCAAGCATCCACCAAACCCTTAAACTCCTACTTTTCTGTCTACCAAGTTGTTAATTATTCAAAAAAAACGACATCAAAATTTTCAATAAAGGGTACTTACCCATACCTCCTCCGACGAGCGCTCGTGTTCGGGGTGGGCACGGCCTGAATAACATGGAGTATTAATTGTTTTAATGGTAAAGATACGATGGATTGGAATCACTGAAAACCTTAACATATTATGCGTCCAAAAAAACGGAAAGTCTTGATCGACAGAGCTCACAAACGGATTAAAAACATTGATTCTTAACCAAATCCTATCCCAAATTTTATCTTAAGATGAAGAATGAGGAAAAATTAGAAAATTTATTGCCAGTCTTTCTTAATCTCGAATATCCAATCCCATTTCAAATGTTCATGCTCATCGTCGTCCGTGAACAGTGATGACACAGAATA
Organism: Odontomyia ornata; assembly: GCA_963969285.1. Taxonomy (NCBI): domain Eukaryota; kingdom Metazoa; phylum Arthropoda; class Insecta; order Diptera; family Stratiomyidae; genus Odontomyia; species Odontomyia ornata. Next base: position 116,169,351 of record OZ017741.1, read on the forward strand.
AGAAACACGTGCCACCATACCAAATGGCGCCTCTTCAACTGGTGTCGTGTAGCTTTAAATTTCCTTTTTTTCCGGGGGATATGAGCCAACCACGTGCGCCCTTTTTATCAATTGGAACGCGCCTTTACGATATGTTTCTTTCTTTGAACGTATTTATGTCCATGAACTATTTCAAACTAACCACGGAATGTAGAATTTGTTATTTGCAGCCCTTTTGGATTATAAATACGCTCAGTTTGGGATGCAATAAATTTAGATATCTTTCGAAGATAGTGAGTTTCAGTGCACATATAAACTAAATAAGCTGTTAAACAAGCCAAACATACTTCGCAGTATGTGCTGCCAAATCCTTTCCCTGCTTCAGCAAAATAATCATTAAGTGCCGTTATTGCTGATTCGAAGATATGCCTTTCAATAGGACCATCAAGTTCACTTGGACGCCTTGTATGAAATTTGACGGATGTTCTTTCACTGTAATCCCGTTAAGCGAACACTTTAGTGCAATTTCGTTGCACAATCCACCAGAATCACTCATTCCAAATCTGTTTCCTAGAAGCAACACGCAAAGTGTGATGATCGGATTTTATTTTAAATGAAACGTCGAGAAATAGCGCCGGTGTTGATGATGATGTTGATGTGATGATATTTGGTCGAGAATGTCGATGTTTGAGCGAGCAGCTAGGTTTCAATGAGACGATGCAAAGCTGCGATTACACACGACGAGTAGGAATCACTCAATGGCCGAATTTTTTCAATTCGTTTTATTCGGAACACAGCGGAACTTTCTTCACATTGCACTTGCGAACAATCAAATTTTCTTCCCCGATTTCCCCGAGTTTTATCATGTTTTCAATCACTTCTACCGCAAATGTAAGATCCCGAATGATATTTTCGATGGTTCATCGAACATAATAGCGAGGAATTCGCAACTAATACTTGGACCTATAGTTTGCCGATATTTCACTTGAACTCATTCATGCGCGCCCGTCAGCATACATTTGCATATGCAAAATTTTAAATTAGATCCAGTTTTATGCCCCGTTAAGGCACAGAACTGATAAATCCCGTTTCAAGCCTTCAATCAATTTCAATTTTGGATGAACTCACTAAGCATGTGAGTATTCACTGTCATTTAAAACCCTTTAGATACAATTCAATATTCAATGAAGAACCGGCCGATACAGCCGCACTGTAAAAATTGTTATTCAAAAACGCACAACAAGTGAACTAGCTCCTTTTTTATCAACACCCAATGCGCACTCGTAATAAAGGAAAAAATATCCACTTTCCTTTTCATATTTTCCGTATGTTTAGCCCATGTTTTTCTTACTTTCCCGCTTCGAACAACTGCGCGGTTACGGTTTTAAACAATCTCTTTTTCGCGGTGTAGACTCACTTCTCCACGGCCCAAGCGTAAATCCCCCCTTTATCTTTCCAATTCTCTATCATCAAGTTAATCCTAAACTAAAATCACAGGGCGACTTTCTAACGTGCGCACACAAATCAAATTTTTATTCCAGTCTCAATCCCAACCGGCACGAGCAACGCATAAATCAACACTCCCTCAAATGTCTCGCGGCAGGTTCTCCGCTCCACCATCATCGCCATCCTTCAATGTAAATGTGCATCCGCGGATGGGATGCATCGAATCTCAAGTTGTGTTGAGTGGATTGTACACTCATTCGAATTGTTACAGTTCGATGAATGTAAGTGTATATTTTTGGGTATGATTATGATGACGATGAGCGGAATGCGAGAATGTGTAATTTCCATACTACCAAGCCATATTAGGATTTCCTATATAAAAATGGATTGTTGGTTGTGTAGTGATTTAACAGGTTTGGCCTCTACTATGCAGGAATTCCCTTCAACCCTTTGCCTGCGCCAAATTCAAATCGAGCAGTTTTAGTTATGTTGAATATAAAAAAAATAAAATCTATAAATTGACATAAAAAAATAAAATTTAAATTCTACCTGAAACTATCAAACAATTTAAAGCAATAAAATAATAAATTTAACTAAGGGCTCGATTACTACAGTGTAGTATGAATGCTGCTCATCCAACTGTAAGTGCTTCGTTGTCAAGAGTGACATGTGTCTGAGCTACAAATATTCTGCCATAAATTTGTTGTAGTCCAGCCGCAGTTGATGGTGATGTTTAAATTGCTTCTCCAGGCCATATAATCGTTGAATTGCTTGTTCTCGCGAATCTCCAAGGGGCTGGGAAGTGGGCCGAAATGGAAGGCAAACTAGATATCTGCCCCTTTGTATACCATAAACCCAATTTGCATAGTGAAGCTTGCATTCCGTATATTCAGGAGTCCTGACAAATTGACTGTCTATATTTTCTGTTTCCCAGAATTTCAGCAATAGTGACTCTACGTGGATTGTGTACATTTCCGCAGCGTTTGCGTCATGATGAACATATGTGGCCGCTGAGTAATTGCCGCCGGGATTTACAATTCACGTAATGATCCATCCAAAAAATTTATTGCCAGCCGTGAATTTATTGGTTGTGATGGCACGTTGATCCAACATGATGCGCAAGATTGGCTCCATACCGAGTAACATATAAATATGTTTAGAAAATGTTTTTCTCCTTAGACGCAAATAAAATATTTTGTTTTTTATACATATATATATATATTTCGAGGGTAAGATCAGTACACTGAAGAAGAGGGAAAACTTACCCTCGAAATATATATATATGTATAAAAAACAAAATATTTTATTTGCGTCTAAGGAGAAAAACATTTTCTAAACATATTTTTAAATAAGCGCAAAAACACCGAGACCACAAACAATTTAACATATAAATATTTGCTGGCTTATCAAAGTCCCACACCGCAAGTTGTAACATGGGACTGATGCTAAGATGTTGAATTTTGATACGCTGGATTGGAATGTGCTCCAGTGTCTGACGCACCACCAACGCTGCCATTGTAATGTTCTTCATACCACCTTTTGAAGAAAATTTCACTGTAGTTATACCAAGCGTTCTCAATATTGAGTGCTCAGTGATTGCGGAAATTAATATTGTTGAGGTGACCAGGGAAGCCGCACTGTTTTTATGAGATTGTATGTAAAGAGTGAAACATCCGATGCTGGTTCCCGCAATATTTTGCATGGATGAACAGGTCCGAATTTTTGATGGATGAACGCTGTTGCCGTGGGTAATATTTAAACATATGCCGCACTGTTTTATGAGTGAGTTAATAAACACGTTTCCCAGAGAGCTTAATTTTTCCGTCTGCTCTCTTGTTTAGAAGTGGATGGTTAATTACCGTATTATAATGAGCCACGTAATGCATGTAGCAAGGTGTGATGTATGCTTATAATATATGCTTCTGTATTTGGTTGCCGTGTGACCAGGCGCAAAGCAGTTGAAGCATACATTTGCCTGCAGTACTGTCGCCTTCCACTGCTCTTCATTAATTTTGATGAATTCCGTGCATTTGCACAGCTGATGCTTTCCGCCGCAATGCCAACACGACGTTTGATTGGGTGTTGGTGATGTTGCTGCCCCTACGATCCACGACGTGGGGGATCGAAATGACTGCTGCCACGCGGGTGTATTTGAGAAGGATTGTAATGAGTCCGAGCCTGCTCCACTGCCGGCTCGCACATATGCGCATCGCTGCCATATGGCTTTCGAGCAAACGTCAGCTTTTTTTTTTTGTGGTAGGGAGGTGAAGGCATGTATGCCCACCAAGTCTGGCAGTGTGGGACTCCCATGGAGGATACCTTTGGACTACCCACTAAACACCTCCCCTGTCAATCTCAGAACCTAGCCTGGAACCGTTTGACACATTACTTCGGGCCAGGTCTCGTTTTGTTACGCCGTGGGGCGCCTTTAAGCTGGGGAGTCCCTTTCCTAGCGGGAGGGGAGGGGGAAGAGGAATTGCCAGAAGAGCGATCCCCCAGCCCCAGTGCCTCCGGCTGTTGTGAGTCCCTTTTATATTTTAGGACTGCCCGAGCATAATGTGCCACCTGGTTCCATTTGTCAACCGATTCGAGCATCACCGCAACTATATTATCCGGGGTGAGCTCTCCCGTCTCCCTGTAGAGTTCCCTTCGCAGCCTGGCCCATTTGGTACACGCAAAAAATGTGTGACAGGCATTGTCCTCCTCTCCTGGGCAAAACCGACAATCAGGAGACCGTGACTTGCCGATCTTGTGCAGGTAAGACTGAAAACACCCGTGCCCGCTCAAAAGCTGGGTCAGATAGAAGTCAGTCTCACCATGCCTTCGATTTAGCCACGGTCTCACATCCGGGATGAGGCGCGCAGTCCACCTTCCCATCGTGCAATTCCTCCAAGACTGCTGCCAATCGTTGAGCGAGCGTTGTCTCTCCTCGCGGATAACGATCTCCCTCGCATCCTCGTTTCGGCGCAGGTAAATAGCGCAGCGCTCTCTAGCAAGGAGGGTGACAGGTATCACGCCTCCAATCACTCTCACCGCCGAGTCGGAGACTGTTGGATACGAAGATGCAATTCTCAGTGCTCCTCTTCTCTGTATCTGTGCCAATCGTTTTCGGTATACCTCCTTGCTGAGAGCGTCGCCCCATGCCTCTGCTCCGTACAGTAGCACTGACCCTACAGCACTCATCAAGAGGCGTCTTCTTGATGGGCTGGGTCCCCTACGTTGGCCATAAGTCGACTCAGGGCCGATATTCCCGAAGCAGCCTTCTCAGCCGTTGCCCTGATTTGCTCAGAGAAACTCATCTTCGAGTCGATCAGTAGCCCCAGGTACTTCACCGCTGGCTTCGATTCGATCTGTATATCTTCAATACTGATCATCCTTACTCTAGGGATTCTCTTTTTTGTCAAGATGACCACTTCGGTTTTCTCCAGTGCTAAACTGAGCCCGCAAGCAGTCATCCAGTCCCTCACTCGGCGCATTAGCATACCTAGCCTAAGTTGCGCTTGTTCAACGGTGCGTCCGGTGACCAGAGCCGCAACATCATCCGCAAAGCCGACCAAGTGTGACTCATCTGGCATCTAAAGTCTCAGTAGCCCGTCGTAAGACACGTTCCACAGGTCCGGACCAAGGATAGATCCCTGGGCAACACCCGATGTAATTTCCATCCTTCGTTGGCCCTGTGTCGTGTCGTAGAGCAGGCTTTGGTCCTTTAGGTAGTTCCTCAAAAGCCGCATTAGATATTTTGGAACTTGAAAAGAGTTTTCCAGCGTGTCCAGAATATCCACCCATCTAGCGGAGTTGAAGGCATTCCTGACGTCGAGTGTCACCAACAGGACGATCCGTCGCTTGGTGCGACTATATGCCTCTGCCTTTTGGACCGCGTTCACCACCTCTGCAATCGCATCGATGGTAGAACGTCCTGCTCTAAAGCCGTACTGCCGAGGAGATAGGTCCCCAGCAGCACGAATCGCGTCAGTGAGTCTTCCCTTGATGAGTTTCTCTAGTACTTTCCCAGCCGTGTCTAGCATGCATAACGGGCGGTATGCAGACGGCGATTCGGGATTTCCCTTCCCCTTGCTGACCAGCACGAGCCTCGCCACCTTCCATCGTACCGGCGAAACCCCGTCCCGTAGGCAAGCGTTGAATGTGCTGAGCAGCAAGTCAGGATAATGGTGATAGACGAGCTGCAAAACCTCAGCTGGAACACCATCTGGACCTGGAGCCTTCCTCGCTTTCAGGGAGAGGACTGCCTCCTCCAGTTCCAGCTGTGTGAAGAGTGGGCACTCGACTGCTGTTTCACCATGGACAGCGTCAACACGGACGGGATGGGCGGGGAAGAGTCCCCGCACTATCGCGTCCATCTTTTCCGCGTCATGTATACAAGGCTTCCGTAGGGCACCAAGTTTCCCCATGACCAGCTTTGGATGACATTCCCATCCTACGTCAGTTTGATCGGGGAATGTCAAAGTGGCAGCCATATGGCAGAGCTAGTGGCGAGGGTGTCGTAAGAAAAGATTTTTGTCGAGTGTGTGCGCGCAGTAAATTCCAGGGAAGAGATAACCTAAAACTGTCTCGCTTCCGTGAACAGGATCTTGAAGGCGATTTCGAATGGCTTCGGCTACGAACGGAGTACGATTGATGTGAACAAAACAAAGTGGATAGTTTCTCGGCGGAGATAAAACGCCTCGACAGAATCTACAAAGATAATCAGATATATCTAGAAAAACCATCAAGGCGCCAATTACTCCACATTTCGTGCTGTTAGAAACACTTCCAATTATTCACAAAAGTGGTCAGAGCAGCCCGAAGAACATAGAGGATGAAACAAGTGCTTTGATTGCCGCAGATAGTCCCCTTGAAAGTGATCGTCTCAATGAAAAACTGCTTGTGCCTTCGGTTGTGGCGTGGGAATTAAAATCAGATGGTAGGAGTAGTGATTCAATTAATAATATAATATTGAACACAAAACTTATTCCCCCGCATATTCAAATGAATCCGGTTCGGGCGACAGGGATCACATACTAGAATCTTTCTTAACCCAGACACAAAAAAAATTGCAAAAGTGTCCCCAAGATCTAAATATGATGAGGGCTCTAGTCCGACCTTTTCCTTAATTTATATTAGCACGAGGAAATAAATTACTGGGTTCTATATAGGATAGTTTTTATCCCTTTCAAACTAGCCTTCCTCAGAACATTTCAAGCGTAAAATCAGTTAGGAAACCAATAGTAATGTTCTTATAGCCATCTAAATTTTTCCAGATAACCTCTACTGGATAACATTTATGGTTAAAATGTATCGTCTAGTTTTCAGAATATCAAAGTGGATATTGATTTTTTTTTTAAAAACTTATTTTTATAGTAGCTTCCAACATTTAATAAAATTTAATGGAAAATAATAAGAAATAATACGAACCATGCTAATAAATAACCAATAGCCCAAATAATACACTATAATACGAACCCTATTAATATCTAACAAATAATGCAAGAGAGAGAAAGAATACCAACTGATATATGATAATAAATAACCAATAATAAAAGAAAACAGAAAAAAAGCAGAAATAAATGTGGGAAAGAAATTAAGTCAAGCCTTATTTAATTCTAAATCTAAGGTCAAAGATTTAAGATTTTGCCTTAAAGTAAGATTGCGTCGTTTAAGTCTTCATTTCTTTTGGAGAGTGATTGCTCTCAAATTTTCATTATTGTTTTTTATTCAAAATTTGACCGAGTGAGTGGCTTGGCTGGAATTAAATTTTTTTGAGCCAGACTGTGTACTAGCTATAAGGAAAGTAGATTTGGTAAGAAATCAATGTAGAAATTTGTAAGCGACACAATTCGAATATTGTGATTTTTATTAAGTCTAGAGAGAATCAGAATTTTCATAAAACTAGCAAATAAAAACTGAAAAAAATTGTTCATAAGATAAATTTAATGTAATGCTAATGAAAATATCTGAAAATGAATTTTCCAAATTAAAAAAAAAATAAAAACACATCGACTGAATTTTTGTCGTAAATTTCTTAAAAAAATTTAAAATGTTTTTACACAAGCAGATATTGTGACATATATGAATGCAATTTAAACGTTTGTTACAAGTAAAACTCACAACCGGACTTTAGACACTTATTGTACTTGTAAATACAAATATTTAGAAGAATAAAAAGAAGAAAATGAATTGCTAGAGTTAAACTGGACTTTCTTTTCCAGCCTGCCCTTCTTTTCTCTCCAGCAGGAAGGAGAGTGCATGGTGAGTATGCCGTCGCAAGGGTAGGGTTTTAAATATCCGCGGATGGCCGGTTTCGCGTCGCGTGTGGTATGCGGTACCTTAGTTCGTCTTGTTTTTTTTTTAGCGTAGAGTTCTTCAGAATTGAGTTAACGTACTGTATTTTTCAGTACCGCGTCGGTAAATTCGGGAACGCGAAATGGAACTTAGACTTTTGTAATTGACTGAAAGGATGAATGAATACGGAATAACGTAACGTAGGTTTCTCTTCTGTATGTTTGTGTTTTCGACGCGTTTGAAACGGGCATTTAATGGTGGGTGAAATACGTAATTGAGCGTAATCAATTTTAAGACCTGCGACCGAAATCCTCTCCGTTCTAGCTGGCCGACAAGCAGTCACCGTGAAATGGATTACGGGTGCACGAACTGGTTGACTGATTGGTACCATTTGTTGGCACGACTCAGACTTCACGTCTAAAACCGATAAAAGTTCGCACAATTTAGACAGAGAAAATTCATTACAAATGACACCCAACGTGGTGATCAAAACACCCTAAGGGGATAAGAGATTCGCGTCTTCTGACGAGTTGGCCCTTTACGGAGGATGTAAGGTACCTTGGTACTCAAGCCCCACAGATACGAGCAGTGGAGTTGTGTTATCCACAGTTGCAGTCACTTCACGTGAGTCGTCGCTTCCGCTCTCCTTTGTTTGATTTTTTTTTCGCGACAGAATGCTTCCGATGTGTTGTCCCTGGTTGACCCCTGTAAGGACCTTCTATTTTCTTGATGGAACTGTTAGCCAGATGGGTTTCTCCTATCGGCCTGGAGTCTCAAGAAAATAGAAGGTTACCTTGCCTTAATGTCGCGGAAGGATTTTACTCATCTTTTAATGCGTGATAGACGCGTGGGTTCGGTTCAACGTTCGGTGGCATATGCTGGAGTTACGGAGCCCGGAATGCTTCTACGTGTTGGGAGTTTTGACCACGTACAAAGCTGTTACGGTAGCTCTACCACATGTCTCGTCGAGTCAATTAACGTAGTTTAGAGACGGTTTTTGTAATGTATGTGGGTTTGGGCATAAATTCATTAAATTGCCCGAAAGCACCCTTTTCTCGGCAGACTACCATTCACTCTCATTTACCTATGGAGGAGTTGGCGTGGCTGGAAAGGAAAGTGTTGAACAAATAATTTTTTTTCTTATATATACGAGGTGTGTTCAAAAAGTATCACGAATTTTGAATTTCGATTTTTTTTTGTGGCGTTATGTTGGTACTCATGTCTGTCACTTATGCCAACAAGCTCGGCCATTTTGAATGTTCACTTGATTGGTGATAGCTGCTTTACTTGCACGTGTTTTCAATCGTCTTCGATTTTTACTTATTCAAAAAAATGGATCAAAGAACGTGTATCAAATTTTGTGTGAAAAACGAAATTAAGTGCGCGGATGCATTCCGAATGTTAACTGTGGCATACGGAGAAGCTACCTTGGACCAAAGCAACGTTTATCGGTGGTACAAAATGTTTTTAGAAGGCCGAGAAGATGTGAACGACGAAGAGCGTGCCGGACGCCCGAGCACTTCAACAACAGACGAAAAAATTAATGAAGTGGAGAAAATGGTATTGGCCAATCGTCGAATCACCGTTAGAGAAGTTGCTGAGGACCTAAACATATCGCTTGGCTCGTGCCATTCGATTTTTATCAACGATTTGGGCATGAGACGGGTCGCCGCGAAATTCGTCCCAAAATTGCTCAATTGCGACCAAAAACAGCAACGCATGAACATTGCTAATGAGATGTTAAACTCTGTCCGCGACGAACCAAATTTGCTCCAGAGGGTCATAACTGGTGACGAATCGTGGGCTTATGGTTATGACGTGGAAACCAAAGCTCAATCATCTCAATGGAAGCTGCCGCATGAACCAAGACCGAAAAAAGTGCGCCAAGTTCGGTCGAATGTGAAAGTTTTGCTGACAGTTTTCTTCGATTGCAGGGGCGTGGTGCATCATGAGTTCTTGCCACAGGGAAAAACGGTCAATAAGGAATATTACCTGCAAGTTATGCGCGATTTGCGCGAAGCAATCCGCCAGAAACGCCCGGATTTGTGGGAGAACAAAAATTGGCTTTTGCACCACGATAACGCCCCTGCTCACACATCGTTGCTTGTGCGCGACTTTTTAGCCAAAAACAACACACTAATGATGCCGCAGCCACCGTATTCCCCAGATCTGGCCCCCTGTGACTTTTTCTTGTTTCTTAAACTGAAGAGGCCCATGAAAGGACGACGTTACGCTACGCTTGACGGGATAAAGACGGCATCGAAGGAGGAGCTGAACAAGATTAAAAAAAATGATTTTTTGAAGTGCTTCGAAGATTGGAAAAACCGTTGGCACAAGTGTATCATATCTCATGGGGATTACTTTGAAGGAGACAAAATAGATATTCATGAATAAATAAATAATTTTTGAAAAAAAACAAAATTCGTGATATTTTTTGAACACACCTCGTATATATATATATATATATATATATATATATATATATATATATATATATATATATATATATATATATATATATACCAAATAGCTCGCCACTATCGGCCACAAAATTTAGTACTGAGTTTTTTTTTATATATCTATAGCTTTGTAGTAAGGAGTAGTTTTTTCCTTTCTAGTAATACCTACTATCAACAACCTAGACAAAACCACAATGGCAACGAAACGAACACCCGGCAAACGTTGGACCCGATCCAAAATGGTCCAACCCACTAACTGTGGTATTTGTTTCGAGGACGTAGCGGAGGGCGTAAACAGCGTGCGATTGGAATGTGGACACTTGTTTCATTGCGTCTGTGTCCAGCAGCTCCTACTGACGTCCGAGCTTTGTCCACTATGCCGACGCCCCATAGATCAAACAGCCGTACACGCCTCCCTCGGAATGCACGTCCCGACGCGCGGAGCAGTGGCGAAGGGACCGCAAAATGTTGAACCACCTTAACTACTGTTGGACATCCCAGTTCCTGTAGCAGTTGTCCCGGCCGAGGTTCCAACAGCGCCTTCCACCAACTCCGTCGACACAATCCACTCTTGACCGGCTGATAATTGGACCCTCCCTCCAAGGAACACGGGAATGGATCCCAGGGCTCCCGAGTATCGACCGCGATACAGCACCGCACCTTCGTTGGTACACACAGTTCCCGATTCGGTCCCTTACAGCAGGCCCATCGAGGATGCGATTCACCCCGCGAACGTGTTGACACCCGTCCGAGATCTTACACCTCGTATCATGGAGAGTTGTCGCCTTAGCTTCAGCGGTTTCAATTCGACGACACCGGTGGACCGGTTCCTGTTTAGGATTCAGGCTCTAGTCACCAGCACGCTGGGAGGCGACTTCTCAGCTTTTCTCCAGCACGTACACCTTCTGTTCAGTGGAGATGCTGCCGAGTGGTACTGGAGTTTTATAGAATCGATGCCACGCCCCGATTGGAATTCTTTCTGTGCAGCCTTCCGCAACCGCTTTGACGACGGTTTCACTGAAAGAGAGCTACGGGAACAACTGAAGAAACGCAAGCAAGGTGCCCTCGAACCATTCGACCAGTATCACACCAGTATATTGCGCTTTAGCAATCAGTTACGAACAACAATGCTCGAGGACGAACTGGTGGAAATCATCAGGGAGAATATGTGATGGGAGCTTCAGAACAGTCTACTTCATGTGCCCGTTCACACCGTGCAAGAACTACCATTAGTTGAAGCAGTTACAAGTCCGACGGTCTGTTGGAACTGCCTACAACCGGGGCATCGGTTCTATGCATGTCCAGCGGAACCGACGATATTCTGTTACCGTTGCGGAAAGGCAAACACTTATGCAGCAGATTGCGCAGATTGCAAGTTACAAAAAAACTTGCCATCGAGCGCCGCGACCACCCGTTGGCACTCTTAGAAACTGTACGAACCAATACCGACCCTATCACTAGCCCCCAGACACAACCCCAACTTTACTGACTCGCACCCCCAAACCCAGTTCTCCTGAAGTTCCGCAGCTGACGTCACACGTTGTCGAGGCGAACGCGCAGGGGAATGGTAGCGAGACGAAGGTCCCTTGGCATATTAAGCCCTTCCACGTCAGACTGCGGGATTATTTGGCTAGTCGCCAACGCATCTTCAATGAGGAGATGCTTACAACTACCCCACCGCGAAGGAAGCGAGCCACGCGTCAGATGCGGTGCTTCTGGAGAAGGGTCAAGCAGTCGAGGAAGGGGTTCCGGGAAATACACAGACAAATTATTGAGGGATGACGTTCGACCATATGCGTCAGTTCACCTCCTGCAAAAGCGATTGTCAGGCTTAGTCGATACGGGAGCCAGTGTGAATTGCATATCAGCCGATTTCGCAGAGAGGTGCTGGCAACTCACATGGACCAAATCCATCATTTTACCACCTGGCTAAGCACGGCGCACGGAACTCGTCACTCCGTAGTGGGGAAAATTACGACGGATGTCACATTTAAAGGGGTAACTAAACCTCTGGAATTTTACATCATCCCCCAATTAACCCAGAATCTTTATCTAGGGGTGGATTTCGTTCGAAAATTCAACTTGGCTCCGGCACTATTTTCTGGCACGACCCTGGAGTCCGTCGACACTGTTTCTAAAGAAACTCCAACTTTCCACTCATTACGACATGCACTGGATGTGAATCAACAATTGCGACTTGACTCGGTTATATCGGCTTTTCCGTCGCATGAGAAGGTAGGTCTCAGCAGGACGGCCCTGGTGTTTCACACAGTAGATATGGGGAATGCTAAGCTCATAAAGCAGAGACATTTTGCCATACCTCCGGCGAAGGAAAAGTCGTTATATGCCGAAGTTGATCGAATGCTAGCACTAGGTGTGAAGAATTGCAGAGCGCGTGGGCTTCCCCGGTCAAGCCGAACAAGGTCCGGCTATGCTTAGATGCCAGGCGCTTGAACGCCGTCACTGTCAAGGACGCATACCCTCTACCATTAATTGAAGGTATCTTGAGTCGATCGCCTAAAGCCCATTAAATCACGACTTTAGACCTCAAGGATGCTTTCTGGGAAATTCTTTTAGACCCTGGCTCAAAGAAGAAAACAGCCTTCACTGTCCCAGGTCGCCCACTGTATCAATTTGTGACCCTGCCATTCGGATTGTGTAATGCCCCTCAGACAATGATGCACCTTATGGATAAGGTGATACCACCGCTATTACGGCACCAAGTTTTCGTATATTTGGACGATCTACTGCTCATAACCGAGACCTTTAACGAACACCTCGACCTGCTTCAGGAAGTGGGTTTGCACATCCGGAGGGCAGGGTTAACCATCAACATACAGAAGAGTCAGCTCTTGATGACGGAGTTGAAGTATTTGGGCCACGTCATTGGTCATGGCAACATCAAGACCAACCCGGACAAGACTCAAGCAATTGACGCTTTTCCACTACCATTAATTGAAGGTATCTTGAGTCGATCGCCTAAAGCCCACTTCATCACGAGCTTAGACCTCAAGGATGCTTTCTGGCAAATTCTTTTAGACCCTGGCTCAAAGAAGAAAACAGCCTTCACTGTCCCAGGTCGCCCACTGTATCAATTTGTGACCCTGCCATTCGGATTGTGTAATGCCCCTCAGACAATGATGCACCTTATGGATAAGGTGATACCAACTCATTTACGGCACCAAGTTTTCGTATATTTGGACGATCTACTGCTCATAACCGAGACCTTTAACGAACACATCGACCTGTTTCAGGAAGTGGCTTTGCACATCCGGAGGGCAGGGTTAACCATCAACATACAGAAGAGTCAGTTCCTGATGACGGAGTTGAAGTATTTGGGCCACATCATTGGTCATGGCAACATCAAGACCAACCCGGACAAGACTCAAGCAATTGACGCTTTTCCACTACCCAAGACCACCAAGCAGTTACGCTGATTCCTTGGTTTATGCGGATGGTACCAACGGTTTGTACGTGACTATGCCACCATCACCACACCTTTGACCGACATGCTGCGTAAGGGACGTAAGTTCGTCTGGGAAGGGCCCAGCTTGCGAGCCTTCGAAGAGCTAAAGAAAAGTCTGACAACAGCCCCCGTACTGCACAGCCCGGACTTTGGTAAACCGTTCTCAATCCATAATGACGCGAGTCAACATGGGGTGGGAGCAGTCTTAATCCAGGTTGCGCAAGACGGCGAGGAGAGGCCTATAGCCTTTATGTCTCACAAGCTGAACCCGGCCCAGCGAAACTCCACGGTCTCGGAGCAGGATTGCTTGGCGGCTGTGCTGGCGTTGAAACGCTTTCGAGCATTTGTCGAGGGACTTCCCTTTCAAATCGTCACTGACCATGCGTCTCTGAAAAGGCTGATGAGCCAGACGGATCTCCATGGGCGTTTGGCCAGATGGGCCTTGAAATTACAGGCGTTTCACTTCACGATAAAACACCGCAAGGAAAGTCAGCACGTGGTACCAGACGCATTTTCAAGGATGTTCGCCCCTGAAGGAGCCGAGCTGGCCCAGGAGGACGACAGCCCCCTATGGATCCACTTGGACCATCCCGCCTTCAAGTCAATAGGTTACACCCAGCTGATGAATACGATTCGGAACCAATTACCACAGCTGCCAGAACTGCAGCTGACGGAGGGATTTATATACAAGCGGATGGGACATGCCTCTGGAGACCCCATCCAAGAAGAGAAACAGTGGAAGTTATGAGTGCTCGAAGAACTGACCTTTGACTTGATTAAGCGGGCTCATGACCACCCATTGAGTGCGCATGGTGGTTATGGTCGAACGCTTCGGTGACTGAAGACGTGCTTCTTTTGGCCTAAGATGGCGCAGCATGTAAAAGAGTACATAGCCGCCTGTGAGCTGTGCAAATGCCCTAAAGCGCCCAATTCTGTTCTTCGACCCCCGATGGGCCAATTCGAGTTACCGGAGCGGGTGTTCCAGTGCCTGTATATAGATCTCATTGGTCCGTACCCTCGCTCGACTTCGGGATACACGGGATCTGTCGTGGTCCTGGACCAATTATCCAAATTCTCAATTATTGAACCCATTCGAAACCTGCACACCGGCCCGATACTCAGCTTTGTGGAAAAACGCGTTTTCCCTATATTTGGAGTACCGGAAAAGGTGGTCCCTGACAACGGAGTTCAGTTCACCTCGGCTAGATTTTGGGATCTAATGGACAAGTATGGCATCACTCATCAGCGGACTGCCGTTTATTCCCCGTAAGCTAATGCGTCCGAGCGGCTGAACCGCACCCTTATAGCCGCCATTCGGGCCTACGTCAAACCGGATCAGAAGGGTTGGGACCGCAGGATTTCCGCCATCACCTGTGCTCTGCGTTCGTCTTACCACTCCACCACAGGTATCTCCCCGTACTTTGCCGTGTTCGGCCAGTATATGATCTGCCACGGAAACTCGTACCGGCTATTGCGGCAGTTGAAAGGTTTGGAAGACCCAATAGTGGTTCTGGAGCCATACGAGAACCTCCAAATTTTACGAGAACAAATTCGGGAGAAGATTGAAGACAGTAGACGGGTGGGGGAGGAGCGTTATAACCTGCGATCCCATCATTTTGACTTCAAGGTCAGCGATAAAATCTACCGGCGGAATTTCCAACAAAGTGAAGCAAGCCGGCACTACAGTGCCAAACTAGACAAGAAGTTCGTGAAGTATCGTGTCCTACAAGTTTTAAGTCCCACGCAATATCTCATTGCGGACATGTTCGGCAAGGAGCTGGGAGTCTACCATGTCAAAGACCTACGATGGTGAAAAGTGCCAGCAAAGAATTTCTTCCTTCGCACTATTGCCTCCCACTGTTATCTCCTGCGTAGCAGCGATCACCTTCTCCTGGGCTCAAAATATCAGCGACCTCTTCGGGCCAGAACGTGCCGCGGGAAGATTTGCCATCCACAAGCCACACGACCTCTTCGGGCGTGATAAAAGTAAAGCCACCTATGGCAACCAGCGTTTCCTTCAGTCTCCCGATGCCTAGTTGGCATCGTGGACACTGCCTTGTAATGAGTCGACCCTGCGCCACTGCCGGCTTGCACACATGTGCCTTGAAGATCCCGTTGACGGAAGCGAGAAAGTTTTACGTTATCCCTTCCCTGGAATTTACTGCGCGCACACACTTGACAAAAATCTTTTCTTACGGCACCCTCGCCAGTAGCTCCGCCATATGGCTGCCACTTTGACATTCCCCGATCAAACTGACGTAGGATGGGAATGTCATCCAAAGCTGACGTTCGCTCGAAAGCCATATGGCAGCGATGCGCATATGTGCGAGCCGGCAGTGGCGCAGGGTCGACTCATTACAGGATTGTAGTTAATGCAGCCGCTCCTCAAGGCATGATATGAGTGATTTAAATGTCGGCCACTCATTCGCTGCTGAATGCTGCGCCCAAAGTTGTCTTGACATAGTGTCGAGCTTTTAGCTTGCTATGTACACCAACCCAAAATCCCAATGTGACATGTCATAGCCGAGTGCTTGGAGAGTTTTTGCTGCGTCTTCAGATATATTAACCAGCTGCCACATATCATGGGTCATGGACTTTGAGATGGTTGGATAATCTATCATCCACTTCAGATGTACTTCGGTGATGTATTTGGATTTGTGATACCGCACCTTAAATTGCTCTCATGCCGCTTTGATAAGAATAGGATAGCTTCAAGTTTGACGTGAAGTGCAAGGCCTGTAAGCTGACATCTGTGCGAAATTAGAAGCCTGTCACTTTGGTGTAATTTTGAATATTCTCGTTTGAGGCATGAGGATGCCCGAACAGGCAGTTTTGGTATCTAGAGGCTTAACGTCTTCCCTGATCTCCCGAAACACATCAATATAGAATTGACGATCTTGGGTTTCATGAGCATTGTCTGCCATCGCAGTCTCTTTTATAGCTTTTCCTATTCTGCATCACATCAGGTAATTATTTTTGTTGGGCACGTATGAGGACTTCATTTTCTGGGAAATTTCGAAAATGTTTTTGCTAGCTTTCTTCATGGCCATTGTCAGCATTGTCAAGAACTCCTCATCTGTTTGTTCATACCCGTTAACGGCTACCTCTTTCTACCTTTTATCCTGGTCTCCTATGATTGAACTTGAGGCCATTCTTTTGATGGTATCTGGGGGTGGAGCTTTCTGCGCTTCCTCAGTAATCTTAGCCCTGAGCGTTTCTGTCCCGTTCTGTTTTTTTCAGCTTACAACGAGCGCTGCTGGTAATGTCCAATTTGATCTAGGGGCTGGTCCTTACAACTTTGCTTATGTCTTTTGCGAGTCACATTCAAATTTAATTCTCTTCAGAATGCTTTCTATTTTCCAGATAAACCTTTGTTACTGACTTTACTTTGGAGAGAGGTTTTCTATTTTGTTTTCTGGGAGCAATGCTTCAGTAACATTTTTGATTTCGTTGGCTTTCTCACTCTTTTTTCTGCCACGGTTTGTTTTTTGACCTCGGGTAAGTTCAGTACACACTCTTCTCTTATAGGGCCATTTTATAGTGCTGGACGATTACATCTGGCTGTTGTGTGTTCTCTCAGCCTTTTCGTTCAGGCGTCCATTTTTTATTGTTCTTTGAATCCTTATTGTCTAGTAAAGTATTCAATGTCTAAGTCATTGTTGTTGCTTTTAATGAGTTCAAAGATGGCATATCTGTTGGAGCCATTATCTTCGTTCGTATGCCTAGTCAATTATTTAATTTCATAATTATCTTTGCAGAACGTGAAGGCTATGCGAGCCTTTATGGGGACAGGCTAGGCTCTCAGAAGATTCTGCTCTACTTTCTTAGAACAATAAACATCTTTTAACTTATTCAGCTATTTGAATGGTTCATCTTATACTTAATTTACCAAAGCCTCGCCTCCTACGTCTGATAATATGAATAGCAATAATTAGCAAAATCGTCTAGCGATGTAAAATAGAGAATCTCTTCTTCTCTTTTGGAGTCTTTCCGTCTGTGCTCATAAAAAAAAACCAAAGAAATTTTACCAGTTTGTAACATTTTGAATTCT
Organism: Odontomyia ornata; assembly: GCA_963969285.1. Classification (NCBI taxonomy): domain Eukaryota; kingdom Metazoa; phylum Arthropoda; class Insecta; order Diptera; family Stratiomyidae; genus Odontomyia; species Odontomyia ornata. Next base: position 116,187,031 of record OZ017741.1, read on the forward strand.
GATGAACAAGTAGAAGGCTTTTTAATTTAAAAATCACTGCCTTAAATATAAAATCTCTTAAACCTCATGATAAAAAAATTGCTTTACCACAGATCACTATTTTTCAGATTTTAAACAAGGTCCACCTGCATGAAAAACATTAGCCATTTTTTTAAAATTATATAGATCTTCACAATGATGCCGCCAGAGGTAAAACTGTTCTTGCACATTTAAGACATTCGGCTTTCCAAAATCCTTGCAATATTTTCTCTGCTTCTTCTCCTTCGTATATAATTGCAACATTACGTATGCGCCCACATGGTTGCTACATTAAGAGTAACTTTAGCTCAATCATTTGTAATTGGCTGACATCAAGTAATAAGTTCTCCTTATGTATTATTAATTCTGGCATCCCCACTTTCTCCAGTGGTAACTTATTTTTAAATAGCTTTTTGGTTTCGCCATTTTTTCTGGTATTAATTATGATACGTATGGTTCCTTTTTCTCTTTGGTGCCTCCCGACCATCATGCTCTCATTTTGTCTTTGCCTCTTTAGGATTATTATCCAATAACCACTAACCGCTCTCTAAGACGTTTTCTCAAAATATTGACTAGGCTTGCTTTGATAATCGCCTTTCTAATCTACTGGAAGGTAGTTTTTATGCCTAGATACTAAATATTCAGCAAATTGATGACTTTTTCGATTTCTTTCTGGTAGTGTTTCTGAATGTTTGGATAATTTCGTGTCTGGTAAGAAATTCTTTGATTCAAATATGACAATAATTCTCAATTATATTCATCTCATTTTCATTTAAAATTTATGGCTGCAAAAATTAAAAAATTCTTCCATCAAAATTAAAATAGAATCAATCCTACTAACATTTCCCTTTGATCACATATTTACTGCCGAGTAAAATTATTAGGGACCAAACCCGTATTGGACTAAATTCGATTTAACAAGCTCAATTCACTTCTCTGAAGACATTTTTGAGTGTGCTTAAAAAGGTTAATAAATTGACTGGTACGCTTTTGAGTATCCCACTATATCAGATATAATAACAAAATGTATGTTTCAGATGAAGAAAAATTAAATATCTGTTCTACTTACTAAAGAGACATTTATAAAAGTAATCCTTCACCCAATGCTATTCTTAAAATTCTTGTTGAAAATAAAATCAGCCTTTTCAATCAAAATTTTCTGGATCATATTTAACGATTTTTTCTGCTACAATTTTTTCATCACATCCCTCTTTCTCAAACAATCGTGAATTCTTTACTAGTATCGCTGAAGTGAGTAGCATTATACTTGGTTTGAACAGGACAAAATCTATAATTTTTCCGAAACTTGTAGTTGATAGCTAATCCTTTCTACAATAACTTTCATTTTTAGTATATGCGCATTTCGGGAGCGACTTACTCCCTTCCTCAGTACAATAGCTACTAATTCATTGACAATTTTTTGAATCTAATAAATAGTTTAGGTAGTAAAGCATAACATATGAACTTATACTATATGCAACAATAAAAGGTAATTATAGAAGACAATTTTACAAGGTAACAATTTGAATGAACTGACATACATAAATAAATAAAGGTAATTGGAGAGGATTAGGATGATTGGGTTTTTCTCGCTAGGACTTTAATAATTTTGGACGCACAATTTCCTGGATCCGTATTTAAAAGATTATCGGGATTTTGCCGGATAACGAAGAGGCTTTCCCAAGAGTCTAATGTGTAGGGTCGATTAACGTACTTTAGGAGCTTCAAATTGTCTTCGTCGATGGTATGGCCTTTCTCAATTATATGCATCGCTACCGCTGATGGTACGGTCATCTATTGAACTTACCCCCAAACAGCTCGAGCAGAAGAAATCGCAGTAAACATCGAAGCAGGCATCAAGGGACCCAGTAGCGAAACCAAGGAAGAAATTCGAAGTTGCCTGACCAAGATTATACAAAAAAGTGAAAGCAGAAACCCAATAACAAACCAACGACTAATTTCCACGAGACACAAACTTAGAGATACACCTGCTTATTTCCTGAAAGCCGACAAGGGAAACAATATAGTTGTAATCGATAAAAACGACTATGATAACGCAGTGGTCAAAAAACTAGATAGCGGCAACTTCCTCGAATTAAGGAAAGATCCATTGCCCGAATCCATGAAACGAATCGACCGAGAACTGAAAGAAGCTCGCGCCGTTTTTAAAGACATCAACAAGGTACGAATGCCAAACTCGTCCCTGCCCAGAATCAGATGCCAGCCCAAAATTCACAAGGATGGCAATGAAATGAGGGAAATCATCGCTGATTCAAACTCAACAACCTACAACATCGATAAGTGGCTAATTCACCAATGGACTGCTCTATGTGACTTGAAGAGTAAATTTGCAGTTAAAAACTCGGCCGAATTAATAAGTAAACTACAGAATATTGGAGAAATAAACAACAACGAAACCTTGGTCTCGTTTGACGTTAAAACTTTGTTCCCAAATACTTCAATTAAACATGCGATCTACCAACTAGAAGTTTGGCTCCATAAATTTGGTACAACAAAAGAATGGAGAAAGAAAGTGAAAACCTAAAAAAATCTAGCTCTTCTCTGTATGAACGAGAATTACTTTACCTTCCGCGATAAATTTCATAAAACAACAGCAGGAGTTGCGATGGGTAATCCTCTATCACCATTAATAGCGGAAATATTCATGGAATATATAGAATCAGTGATCTAGGAAAGAGGATTAATGCCGAAAGTCTGGTTAAGATATGTTGGTGACGTTTTCGCCATAGTGCAGAAAGACAAACTAGGCGATATTCTCAACGCAATCAACCAGGTACTGTAATGAATCATGCGACGCCGCTGGTGACCACTACCAACACACTTTGCTGCTATGTGGCTTGTTATTTTGCGTTGGCTGCGGCCAGTGCACATCCCATGTCTATTTTGTCGTGGGATGCCAACAGAATTTGACAGCCACATGTAATTGAAGTGTGGAGGTAGTGGCCGCCACCCACGAGGTAGTCCCGGAGTGTGAAAATTGAAACGGAAAGTGCAAGACTTGATTCCACGGCGATTATAGTGCATGGTGGCGATGTCGTAACGTCGATAAGAAATTGCGATACGGAGGAGAAACGACGCGAACGAATTTTTCAGTGCAAACAATGTGTGAAAACATTCAAACGCTCAAGTACATTATCGACTCACTTACTTATGCAGAGTGATACACGGCCATATCCTTGTCAATATTGCGGAAAGCGTTTCCATCAAAAGTCGGATTGCAGAAATTGGGAAAAAGAAGAAGAATACGAGTACGAGCCAACCGGAAAGGTATGTAAGGTAACCTAAAAAGTAGCATTGTAACTACGATTCGATTAGTGAGTTTTCGTTTCACCGCTCTAATAGTCTGTTTTTCCGGATTCTTCCTGCTATTTAGGAACAGGCTATATGTGCAACGAATGGTGCTGTTTATTATGCGCTACTCCACCGGCTCCGATAAGCAACACACCGAGGGATCAGCTTGCAGCAGTTTACCCACCAGCAGTTGTACCAACAATATACCCACCTTCAATGCCGTACCAGCCGTTTTAGCAGTACTACAGGGTGCAATGAATGTTCCCACCATTTGGCCTCAGAACTACCAAGGTTTAAGAATAAAAACAAGGACAGAATAAGGAAAAAGGGAAGAGCATAGACAAGGAGAAAAACTCATCCAATCATAGTTCAAAGGAGAAGACGCTCTTGAATTCATTCAAAAAAAAAAAACTACAACGGCCGCTACAACCGCTTTCACCAAATCTCATAAGCATAATGAACACTCAACGAAAAAACGAGGTAACATTTATTAAGAGGAGTAGTGACTTACTTAAATTCCCGGTCTAACTATATTCAGTAAGGACTATTCCTTTTTTTTTATTTCATATATATGAAATATTGGATGATCTTGCCTACTTACTTTTAAGATCTAAATGAGCACGATAATTTTTCCCAAATGCAATATTATTTATACTTACGATAAAAGAATGAAAGGTGACGTAAATTTTGGTGCAAATTTCAGAAAACAATGTAAGCCTAAATAGTAGTGCCCTATCGTTTTCCAATGTATCTTATTTCTATCATTTAGATAGGAGAAGGCTACAACCAAAAATTCACAGAAAGACAAAAAAAAAGGGAAATGAGGAAATTATGTACTTCAGATAGACTTAAGATAAGCCTTTATCAGTTAGATGAAATGGATACGGGTCACACAAATTACTTTTAATAGCAATCTCTTAAATACCGACATCTAATGATAATTGTAAGGTACCTGTAAATCCTACATTCCAGAAAATCAGGAAATTGTATTCTGACTTCAAGCAATGGAGTCAACTTTATTATAACTTGATTAGACTTATATATATATATATATATATATATATATATATATATACATATATACATATATATATATATATATATATATATATATATGTATATATATATATATATATATATATATATATATATATATATATATATCGCAGTGAATTAAAGAGTTTCATTAATGTCCGTGAAGGACTGCAGCGATGTTCTGCTGCCTCGGCAGAGGAAGGTGTTGGTTCCTGCCGAGAATGCCCTCGTCCGGAGACGCGTGAATGCGCTGGCAGGCTAGCATTGCGGTGTCGTGGGGCGGGTTCTTTTCCCCGGCACAAGGACTCACTACAAAACATTTCGCATTCACGAATTGCTTGCAGAACTCAGAAGACGACCGAAGTCGCAAAATTGTAAATAACCTCCACGAAGGAATTATGACTTGTTACGAGAACAAGTGCAACCTGACAAGAAAGGCGAACTTGGGGTGACCTCGTCTTTACCCAAATAAATTCAGGGCCCACAAATGAAAGAGGGGCAACCGGGTGGTGGTGGAGCCCCTTCATACCCACCCAACCGGAATAAATCCAATGTTAACTTGTTGAAGTGGCCAGGTATTCCTCTTCTGGGTGGAAAACTCATACAACTCGAATTATATGAACTTTCCCATCAGAAAGGGAGTACCCCGGTGACCAATTTATGTCATAGAATTATACAATTGAATTGCATAACTCTATGCCATAAAAAGGCACTTTGCTTGGGCCACTCAACCCATATCATATCCTTCTCAATTAACATCGATTTACATATTGAAATAAATCCTGGAATTTCATTATAAATATTTTCTTTTTTTTTTTTTATCATATGTAAACGGAATTTTGTATAGGAATGTTTAAACGTGATATTAATTCTGCTTGCGTAGAAAACAAATATGGTATTTCAGTTTTATTTTCTAAATAATATCAATTGAAATTTGCTGAATTACTAGGTTCTAACATGTAGTATTAAGTAGTTTCATTATAACGAATGTCGAATTTTCAAAGGAAAATGTTTTATTTACTATTTTGTAATAAAAAATCGCTGAGAAATGGTTATATGGAGTGCTATTTGTTTTAACTAGGTGAAAAAAAAAATCTATGCTTCTTCTTCCTTACGAACGATTCATTACTTAAGCATTTTTCAAATTAAATTTATTCACAATTAAGAGAATGTATTTAGCTTGTAGAAATTAGCAAAATATTTAAAAAAAATATCTGGTTTTGAATTTGTATTTAAATCTTTGACAATTACCATTCACTACATTGATGACAGTGTCCCTTTTAAAATTTAGCAATAGCAAAGCGCAAAATGGGGGATGTCCACATTAACTTTGACAAAATTAATTTTAATCTATTGAGACTCTATTAAAGAATTTTTTCTTTTTTTCCTTGGATTTAATGCTCTGTTGATAATTTCAACCAACATAACCAGTCTGAGTTCAGTATCAAAAAAAAAAAAAAAAAATACAACCAAAATCCAATGTTTCAGAATGATGCGCGATTTGATTTGGATTTAATTATGCTAATGCGTTGAATCGCGTTGAATTTTAAGCTGAATACATACAAACGCTAGTTTGCATACACATGATGAAAGAGTTAATAGCTTATAGGTTGTGAAGTGTTTTTTTTTTTTTGACAATTATATTAAGCATGTCAATTACTGAAGTGAGACAGAATCAAAAACAAATATGCAGAGATGGTTGAATCAAAAAAAACCGACTTGCTTTGATGGCTTCGTAGTTGGGAAAGAATAAAGATCAATCAACAAAACTATTCAATAGATTCAAAATCAAAAGGAATCTGTGTAACATAAAACACTCAAGAAAAGTCTGATGACTTTAAATGTAATTGAGTAAACTTCTATTGTTTCTCTGTATACCAATGCAATAGTGTTTTAATGTATTGTTCGTGACGTGTTGCGATATTCAAAAATCTGAATATGCCGAATTAAAGCAATTTTCCCATTTGCATTTATAAAAGAATTATTTTTTTTGTTTTAAATATAAATATTAATATATATAATTTTATAAATAATTAAAAGATATTTCGTTCGCAATAAATAGGTAAATAATAAAAATTTAAATTAAAATGGTACTTACAATACCTTTCCCTCGACGACGAGCGCTCGTTGACTATTTGGAGGTACTTGTGTATAAAATCCTATAAAAATTCGGCTATCAAAGTGTAAATACATGCAAACTTCTTTGAATATCACAACCGTATTGTCTTCGAACGTGGTAATGCTTGCTGCTACTTATTCTACTGCTTCCTATTTCATAGATAAATTGCTTTGACGTTTAGGCGAGGAGAAATTCATAAATAGTTTAGTTTCTCTAGACCCATGCACGAATGGTTTAAAATTACTTTCACACTTCACCGTGTTCCGTATAAGACAACGCACAATTTATGTTTGCTAGCATTAAAAATATACTTTAAAAAAAAAAATTCGAAATGATTCCACTCGAGTGAAATATTCCAAACTGACAGATACACTACAGTATCCGAAAATCTGTAATTCGGCACCTTCTCATCTTTCATAACCTTTCACGACTTGACAATCGGTCGGGTCTCGTCCAATCCAGCTCGCCGCTCTTCACAAATTGAATAGAAGTTGTGGTTCCTTCAATATCGCATAGAATTGCTTTCGCTGCAATTGTTTGCGGCATATCAATAGAAGTGTGTACTTCTCTAATCTTATCTAGCACTGTATAAAAACAATACTCAGGTTAATGAATTTTGAAAATTATGTTCAACTGACATCCGCCACGAATAATTTTCATCGGCTCTGTGATGTAGGAGTCCAGCTAGATGATAAGGTTTGTCCAGCAGAGGGTTCATTCTCACTCACAACACCCAATGCATCCACACTCCATCATAACCTATTCCAAGGCGAACGACCTTTCCTATGACGCGAATAATTCCTATTAATATTAGAATTTTTAGATCGGCCGTATGTGGCCCCCACTGAATACCTGTTTTCCGCTGCATTAATTTTTGCCATTATCGACTGTTATTTTTCCATGTACTCTGCGCAGTAAAAGTACAAATCCTATAAAACAAACGAATGCTTCGCAAGACGGAAAAAGAAATGATATCACTGACGCACGAGCGGGTCAAATACACTAATCGTTGTAAGCTTTTGGTTTACCGAGGTGCAAATTTTCCGGCCGCCAGTTTGAACGCTTTAAACAAAATCTTTTCCGACAGCCATTACTAGCTCCACCCGTAGAGCAATCGATTACAGGTCTTTTTTTTATCGATTTGCCATTTATGCGATTAATTTACTGCAAAACTGAAAGAACTTTCAATTGGTACGAAGAATGAAGATAACACTTTTTCAGTCACAATTTCTTAAAAATCGACCGTGCGGCTGATGCAAGCGGATTTTGTTCCCGCTTATTTGCGACACTCGGAATAACCTCGCTCGTACGATGTTATGGGGATTGTTAATAAGCGATGCGCGATCCCCATTAGAATGAAAAGATTATTACTTTACTGAAACACAAATATAACTTTATTAGGAAAACTAAAGAGAATTACAAGTATAGGAATGAATGTAGTTTGGACTACATGTTGGCGTGCGCGATGTTGACTCGTCGGAGGTTGCGAACGAAGCGAGCGTCTCGTTGACATGAGTTGTGAAATTCACTAATTCACTAACTGCTTGATGCGCTCCTTGCGGTGAGCATGTGGACGCCACAATGTGGAAATAGAAGTGCCATCTATGGGTGAACCCGCGGTGGTGATAATGCACACTCGTTTCGGTTGTTTTTAAAATTCCAAATCGTCTTTTTGTAGATTCGACTAAGTTTTCAATTGAAAGCAATTTATGTTTATAATTATTAGGCGTAATTAAGGGGGAAATAAATCGAAAGAATAAGACAGGCACGCGTTAATTACCGACAAACAAACAATTTTTAATTACTATTATGGTTTGAATGGGTGGAATTTGACAAATTTTGTGGGGTTTAAATGATACAATGATTTTATCGGTCATATAATTTAAGGGGTTAACCGTTTCGTTCTAAGCATTTGCATACCACGTTACACCGCAATTAGTTAAATTATATTCAAAAGATATTGAAATAAAATCACTACACATTAGATTTATTAAACAGTTTTAGAATTTTGTTTCCCGGGTGTTAAGTACAAAAGAAATTTTTTCACTTATTTTTCATGCGAAAAAAAAAAAAAAAGAGCGAGTGTTGCGATGGGGAAGGTGACTGAATCGACTGAATCCTTGTTAAATTGCGTTCGTGCTGTGTGCCTGTGTCAGCGCTGCTTTTAGAACCATAGCTCCTAGATTACTACAGGGCAGCTAATTTTCTGGTGATCCCAAGGCAATGCGGATTACGAAAAAGGAGCTGAAGGATCTTTCTGTGTCTCACGGGTTGGCTTCGACGTCGGGACTAGAGATGACGAACAATAAAAGAAGAACACAATTAACAGACGGACGGACTGACTTATGTCTATGTTTGCCTGGAAGTATACAACCTTTGCGCGTTTTTGAAAATATATGCGGACGGACAAACAGACGTGCCCAATTATCTATCGGCGCAGGTCTTTCGCGTGGTATATCCCCACTTCTTTTCCCGATGGATCCGTTATCAGGTACCGGTTAGGTCCCATTACCTGTTTTATGCGGCTTTTCAAAAATCGCCTGTCCAGCTTGGCGTTGTAATGCCCCGCGGCGTCACTTTGGCGGAAATTTCGCCGGAAAACTTCATCTCCTTCTTTGAAATTAGCAGAGCGTGACGGAGATTGTACTGCGCTTCATTTGCACTTCCTGCGGCCTTAATCTTTCGTCCGATTTGTTGGCGGAGGTCTCCTAAACGTTCGTGGGGCTTCAGCACAATGACGGGATCTCCCAAACACTTTAATTGCCGTAACAGCCGGTATGATTTACCGTGGCAAATCCGAAGGCGGCAAAGTAAGGGGCGACACCGGTGACGGAATGATACGAGGATCGCAGGGCGCATGTGATGGCAGACAATCGCCGATCCCAATCCTTTTGAGATGGGTGGACGTAGGAACGGATCGCGGCCAATAGGGTGCGGTTCAACCGTTCTGATGCGTTGGACTGAGGAGAGTATATGGGCGTCAGTTGGTGTTCAACGCCATACTGCTCAAGTAGGCTCTTAAACTGCCGAGACCGGAACTGTACTCCATTATCTGAGTACACACTCTCTGGAACACCGAACACTTGGAATACCCGGTTCTCTAAGAATTTCACGATCGATGGAGTTGTGAATTTACGGATAGGTTCCACCATTGGGAATTTTGAGAGCTGATCTAGAACGACTATAGCTCCGATATGTCCCATGGACGACCGAGGATATGGACCGAGTAGATCGATGTATAGACGCTGGAGTACGCGTTCTGGGACGTTGAGTTGACCCATAGGAGGTCGAAGAGGCTGGTTGGGCGCTTTGGTGCCTTTACAGGTCTCACAGGCGCTCACGTAGGCCAAAAGAAGTATTTCTTGAGTCGCCGTAGTGTTCGACCGTAACCTCCGTGGGCACTTAAAGGATGGTCATGTGCGCGGAAGATCAGATGTTGTGTCATTTCCTCCGGTACCCAGAGTTTCCAAGACTCTTCTTCCTGCCATGGATCACCAGTGGCGTATTCATTTCGTCTATACACATAGCCGTCTATTACCTTCAAATCAGGCAGCTGTGTTTGTTGGGTCGCTATGGTTTGCCTCAACTCTTTGTAGCTATCCGATTCGAAATGTGGGCTGTCCAAATCTATTTCGATGGGGTCCTCGTCATTTATTGTTATTTCAGCTCCCTCTGGGGAAAACATCCGTGAGAGAGTGTCGGGTACGATGTTCTGGGTTCCTTTCCGATGTTTGATGGAGAACTTGAACCCTTGCAGTTTAAGAGCCCATCTGGCTAGGCGTCCACTTAAATCTGCCTGGTTCATCAACCATTGTAGTGATGCGTGGTCCGTGATGATCTCGAATTGGTGGCCCTCGATATAAGCTCAGAATTTCTTCACAGCCATTACCGCTGCCAAACATTCTTGCTCGGAAACAGTATAGTTTCTTTGGGCCGAGTTCAGCTTATTGGACATGAAGGCGATGGGAGCTTCCTCTCCTTCATCGGTCAATTGCACCAGCACGGCTCCTACTCCATGTTGACTTGCGTCACAATGAATGGAGAAGGGCTTCGTGAAGTCGGGGCTGTGCAAGACAGGGGCTGATGTGAGGGCTTGTTTAAGCTCTTCAAATGCCTTTCGGCTGGGCTCGGTCCAAATGAACTTCCCTTTCCGCAGCATGTCTGACAGGGGCGCTGAAACTGTTGCATAATTTCGAACAAACCTTCGGTACCAACCGCACACACCAAGGAAACGTCGTAGCTGCTTAACTGTTTTTGGTAAGGGGAACTCATCAATCGCACGAGTTTTGTCTGGATCCGTTTTGATAGTGCCATGTTCTATGACATGTCCTAGGTATCGGACTTCTTTCATGACAAACTTACTTTTCTGTACGTTGATGGTGAGTCCCACCTTACTGATGTGCAAGGCTACTTCTTGTAGAAGTAGGAGGTGTTGATCGAACGTTTCCGTGATGAGTAACAGATCATCAAGGTACACGAACACTTGGTGTTTCAGGTGGGGTGGGATGACCTTGTCCATCAACCGAGTCATCGTTTGCGGTGCGTTACACAGGCCAAAGGGCATTGTGACGAACTGATATAATGGTCGTCCAGGTACTGTGAAGGCGGTCTTGTCCCTCGAGCCCTCATCGAGTGGAATTTGCCAGAAGGCGTCTTTTAGGTCGAGACTGGTGATATAATTGGCTTTCGGTAGTCTTCCTAGTATTCCATCGATGAGTGGAAGAGGGTACGCGTCCTTGATGGTAACCGCGTTTACCTTACGGGCATCAAGACAGAGGCGGACTTTACCTGGCTTCACAACCAAGTTTACCGGTGAGGACCATGCACTTTAGGACTCTTCTATGACCCCCAACTCGAGCATCCTATCTAGCTCCACATACACCGATTTCTCCATGGCCGGCGAGATGGCGTAGTGTCTCTGTTTAATCGGTTTACTATCGCCAACGTCGATGGTGTGTGAGACTAGAGTGGTGCGGCCAAGGCCTTGGGTAGCGTACGATGGGAAAGCCGCGATGGATGCATCCTAGCGTTGCCGTTGGTTAGGCGTCAGGTCATGCCTATCGGGAATAGAAGTGATTTCGTAGACATTTCTGGTTTTTAAAGACAAATCTGTGAATAAATCTGAGGCCAGTCCGAAGCGAAGGACGAAATCGACGCCAAGGTATACATTCTGAGTCAAAGACGGAATAATGTAGAACGTAATATCCTTCGTCTGATCCCTGAACGTCACGGGTGTGGTTAGTTTACCTCGTATAGGGTGTTTGGTGCCATCAGCTGTACTGATTTCAGTGCGCCAGGATTTAATCAAGTTCGGATAGTCTTGTAGCACCTTCGAGCCAAAGCTCGAGGCAAGACAACTGATACTGGCACCCGTGTCGATCAATGCAAACACGGTCTCGCCCAACACTTTAATTGGATGATAAGGTCTGATCTCATTCTCAGCAACCTCCGAGATGTTACAAGAGTTTACGGTTTGACGGCAGATGCGCACTCTCTTGCGGAAATTTCGCCAACGACGGGTTGACCATTTTGTCGTGCGCTGACGGGAAGTGACTACTTCGGAAGCAAATATTCGCTCTCGAGCCAACCGATATTCCTGCAGTCTAACATGATAAGGTTTTAGAGTGCGTATTTGAGGCTGCCGCGGTTCTTCTGGCAGTGACTGCGATGGTCGTTTTAATATTGTCGTTGGTGAGGTCTCCGGAAGAGAGTGAACATCCGCTGTCATAGTGGTCATGGCTGGTGGGTTAACGTCAGGTTTATTGGGGTGAGCAGCTGGCTGAGGAGCTACTGCGGGGTTTTCGAGTACCACTGAGGTGGTAGGGTACTCGTTCGTCCATTTTTTGGTGTGGCATCATCTGGGTAGTCCGGAACACAGGTTTTTGACTCCGTGCCTTCTTCCCGATCTGGGTTGTTGCGATTTAGTGTCACTTCGGCAATTTCACGTCGCGGACCCGTCCTCGCATGTAGGTAAGGCCGTTCTTGGAGGTCTTCTTTAAGCCTCTCCAATCGACTCACGACCCTCAGTAGTGCTTCCATGTTCTGCGGGTCCGAGTTTACAACATGGCAACGAAGTTCCGGCTGTAGATTCCGTTTCAACACCCGCAGCAGTTGAGTGGGAGACATAGGCTCTGACAACTGGTCATTCAACCTAAGGATATCGGCTCGATATTGATGAAAGGGCTCGTCCGGACGTTGCCATCTGGCATGGATCTTGTCCAGGACACTCTCATCCATGTTGACCGTCGAGTATTCCATGCGGAGTACCTCCTTCAGCCGTGTCCAGCGTATTGATGGTGGGGCCGAATGAATCCGCCAGTACGTCTCGAGTGCTGCTCCCCTGAACAGCATCGGTAAATATCCTGCCAGCACCGTGTAGTCGCCGGCCAACATCTCTTCGACTAAGGACTCCACGCGACCAATGAAGACTTCCACGTTCAGGGCGTTTGGCTCCCCGCTAAAATGAAGGTTCCAACCCTGTACAATGCTGGGGATATGCTTCGGTTTCAGCATATAGGGTTGTCCCTGCGGAGCCACTGGACCTAGAGTCGGTGGTGGTACTTGGTTGAGTCGTGGCGGAAGATCCCAGGCGGTCCAAGGCTGGTATCGAGATGGTGGATCCGGATCCTCAGACGGATGGTAGTCTGTTCTTCGAATCTTGTTCCGCTGGTCGATACTCGGTTGCTGAGGACGTCGTGCCGATCTGTGTCGTTGTAGGGATGTCTCTGTCTCTTTGCAGCGAAGTATGAAGGAGTATATTCGTTCTGCTTCCGTGTAACAACTACCACAGATTTGGTCTGGTGAACTATCTTCAAAAGTGATGTTCATGTTGAGGGACTCCTTCAGGAAGTCGACAACAAAAATCCTCCTCACTTCATCGACGGCACTATCACAGAGTGGATACATGTCTTCGCCAATCCGCAGGCAAAGTCTACATGCGTGTAGAAATTTCATTATCCTAACAATGTTGACGCTAATAATAAAATAGTAAAAAATCCTATAAAAGAAATAATTAACTATTATTATGACAAAACACAAAAACTGGCCGAAAGTGGCGAGCTATACTCAATCCTCACAAAAAAAACAAAGTAAATAAAAAAGTTTTAATCGTTATCCAAAAAAAATACTCGGTCCTTCCTTTGCGTCCTTCCTCCCAAGTATGGACACCATGGCACAATCCTTCTAGAACGTTTCCGGGACACTCTCTTGTGGCACCATGAAAATCAGGGTTCAGAAGTGATCCCTCATTAGCAAACTTCTCAAGTTACAACTTGTCAGCCCAGGGTGAGATTCTAATCCACAAGCAGCGCGTGTCTTGTCATGGATAGTCATGGATTAGCTAATCAGCCAATCACATGAAATCAAAATCCATGTAATTTAAGACACTTAGGCACCGCTGGTTTGGGGAGCGGATCAGAATCCTCCGCAAAGAGTTGTCGAGATAATAACTTCCGAACACAAAAAGGGACTCTAATATCATTTGGCCTTACTAGTTATACAATGGTGGTAAACCACCAAAGTATAAATCAAAAGCAGGACCAAACGATATTGATGTCCAAAGACAACACACGTCCGAAAGTTATTAAGCTGCTGGGGCACGATTAGTGCAAAAACCCTCGGGAGCTATCTACCCGCCAAAATTCTAACACCTAGTGGGGACACCTAGAGACGATGGACTGTCTCGTGCTCACGACTGATGATACAGCCGGGCATTTCGGGCCCCACGTTGGGCGCCATTTGTAGTGAATTAAAGAGTTTCACTAATGTCCGTGAAGGACTGCAGCGATGTTCTGCTGCCTCGGCAGAGGAAGGTGTTGGTTCCTGCCGAGAATGCCCTCGTCCGGAGACGCGTGAATGCGCTGGCAGGCTAGCATTGCGGTGTCGTGGGGCGGGTTCTTTTCCCCGGCACAAGGACTCACTACAAAACATTTCGCATTCACGAATTGCTTGCAGAACTCAGAAGACGACCGAAGTCGCAAAATTGTAAATAACCTCCACGAAGGAATTATGACTTGTTACGAGAACAAGTGCAACCTGACAAGAAAGGCGAACTTGGGGTGACCTCGTCTTTACCCAAATAAATTCAGGGCCCACAAATGAAAGAGGGGCAACCGGGTGGTGGTGGAGCCCCTTCATACCCACCCAACCGGAATAAATCCAATGTTAACTTGTTGAAGTGGCCAGGTATTCCTCTTCTGAGTGGAAAACTCATACAACTCGAATTATATGAACTTTCCCATCAGAAAGGGAGTACCCCGGTGACCAATTTATGTCATAGAATTATACAATTGAATTGCATAACTCTATGCCATAAAAAGGCACTTTGCTTGGGCCACTCAACCCATATCATATCCTTCTCAATTAACATCGATTTACATATTGAAATAAATCCTGGGATTTCATTATAAATATTTTCTTTTTTTTTTTATCATATGTAAACGGAATTTTGTATAGGAATGTTTAAACGTGATATTAATTCTGCTTGCGTAGAAATGAAATATGGTATTTCAGTTTTATTTTCTAAATAATATCAATTGAAATTTGCTGAATTACTAGGTTCTAACATGTAGTATTAAGTAGTTTCATTATAATGAATGTCGAATTTTCAAAGGAAAATGTTTTATTTACTATTTTGTAATAAAAAATCGCTGAGAAATGGTTATATGGAGTGCTATTTGTTTTAACTAGGTGAAAAAAATCTATGCTTCTTCTTCCTTACGAACGATTCATTACTTAAGCATTTTTCAAATTAAATTTATTCACAATTAAGAGAATGTATTTAGCTTGTAGAAATTAGCAAAATATTTAAAAAAAATATCTGGTTTTGAATTTGTATTTAAATCTTTGACAATTACCATTCACTACATCGATGACAGTGTCCCTTTTAAAATTTAGCAATAGCGCAGCGCAAAATGGGGGATGTCCACATTAACTTTGACAAAATTAATTTTAATCTATTGAGACTTTATTAAAGAATTTTTTCTATTTTTCCTTGGATTTAATGCTCTGTTGATAATTTCAACCAACATAACCAGTCTGAGTTCAGTATCAAAAAAAAAAAAAAAAAATACAACCAAAATCCAATGTTTCAGAATGATGCGCGATTTGATTTGGATTTAATTATGCTAATGCGTTGAATCGCGTTGAATTTTAAGCTGAATACATACAAACGCTAGTTTGCATACACATGATGAAAGAGTTAATAGCTTATAGGTTGTGAAGTGTTTTTTTTTTTTTGACAATTATATTAAGCATGTCAATTACTGTAGATTCAAAAGTGAGACAGAATCAAAAACAAATATGCAGAGATGGTTGAATCAAAAAAAACCGACTTGCTTTGATGGCTTCGTAGTTGGGAAAGAATAAAGATCAATCAACAAAACTATTCAATAGATTCAAAATCAAAAGGAATCTGTGTAACATAAAACACTCAAGAAAAGTCTGATGACTTTAAATGTAATTGAGTAAACTTCTATTGTTTCTCTGTATACCAATGCAATAGTGTTTTAATGTATTGTTCGTGACGTGTTGCGATATTCAAAAATCTGAATATGCCGAATTAAAGCAATTTTCCCATTTGCATTTATAAAAGAATTATTTTTTTTGTTTTAAATATAAATATTAATATATATATATGATTTTATAAATAATTAAAAGATATTTCGTTCGCAATAAATAGGTAAATAATAAAAATTTAAATTAAAATGGTACTTACAATACCTTTCCCTCGACGACGAGCGCTCGTTGACGTTATAAAATCCTATAAAAATTCGGCTATCAAAGTGTAAATACATGCAAACTTCTTTGAATATCACAACCGAATTGTCTTCGAACGTGGTAATGCTCGCTGCTACTTATTCTACTGCTTCCTATTTCATCGATAAATTGCTTTGACGTTTAGGCGAGGAGAAATTCATAAATAGTTTAGTTTCTCTAGACCCATGCACGAATGGTTTAAAATTACTTTCACACTTCACCGTGTTCCGTATAAGACAACGCACAATTTATGTTTGCTAGCATTAAAAATATACTTTAAAAAAAAAAAATTCGAAATGATTCCACTCGAGTGAAATATTCCAAACTGACAGATACACTACAGTATCCGAAAATCTGTAATTCGGCACCTTCTCATCTTTCATAACCTTTCACGACTTGACAATCGGTCGGGTCTCGTCCAATCCAGCTTGCCGCTCTTCACAAATTGAATAGAAGTTGTGGTTCCTTCAATATCGCATAGAATTGCTTTCGCTGCAATTGTTTGCGGCATATCAATAGAAGTGTGTACTTCTCTAATCTTAACTAGCACTGTATAAAAACAATTCTCAGGTTAATGAATTTTGAAAATTATGTTCAACTTACATCCGCCACGAATAATTTTCATCGGCTCTGTGATGTAGGAGTCCAGCTAGATGATAAGGTTTGTCCAGCAGAGGGTTCATTCTCACTCACAACACCCAATGCATCCACACTCCATCATAACCTATTCCAAGGCGAACGACCTTTCCTATGACGCGAATAATTCCTATTAATATTAGAATTTTTAGATCGGCCGTATGTGGCCCCCACTGAATACCCGTTTTCCGCTGCATTAATTTTTGCCATTATCGACTGTTATTTTTCCATGTACTCTGCGCAGTAAAAGTACAAATCCTATAAAACAAACGAATGCTTCGCGAGACGGAAAAAGAAATGATATCACTGACGCACGAGCGGGTCAAATACACTAATCGTTGTAAGCTTTTGGTTTACCGAGGTGCAAATTTTCCGGCCGCCAGTTTGAACGCTTTAAACAAAATCTTTTCCGACAGCCATTACTAGCTCCACCCGTAGACTGCACGTCTTTTTTTTTATCGATTTGCCATTTATGCGATTAATTTACTGCAAAACTGAAAGAACTTTCAATTGGTACGAAGAATGAAGATAACACTTTTTCAGTCACAATTTCTTAAAAATCGACCGTGCGGCTGATGCAAGCGGATTTTGTTCCCGCTTATTTGCGACACTCGGAATAACCTCGCTCGTACGATGTTATGGGGATTGTTAATAAGCGATGCGCGATCCCCATTAGAAAGAAAAGATTATTACTTTACTGAAACACAAATATAACTTTATTAGGAAAACTAAAGAGAATTACAAGTATAGGAATGAATGTAGTTTGGACTACATGTTGGCGTGCGCGATGTTGACTCGTCGGAGGTTGCGAACGAAGCGAGCGTCTCGTTGACATGAGTTGTGAAATTCACTAATTCACTAACTGCTTGATGTGCTCCTTGCGGTGAGCATGTGGACGCCACAATGTGGAAATAGAAGTGCCATCTATGGGTGAACCCGCGGTGGTGATAATGCACACTCGTTTCGGTTGTTTTTAAAATTCCAAATCGTCTTTTTGTAGATTCGACTAAGTTTTCAATTGAAAGCAATTTATGTTTATAATTATTAGGCGTAATTAAGGGGGAAATAAATCGAAAGAATAAGACAGGCACGCGTTAATTACCGACAAACAAACAATTTTTAATTACTATTATGGTTGGAATGGGTGGAATTCGACAAATTTTGTGGGGTTTAAATGATGCAATGATTTTATCGGTCATATAATTTAAGGGGTTAACCGTTTCGTTCTAAGCATTTGCATACCGCGTTACACCGCAATTAGTTAAATTATATTCAAAAGATATTGAAATAAAATCACTATTCATTAGAAATATTAAACAGTTTTAGAATTTTGTTTCCCGGGTGTTAAGTACAAAAGAAATTTTTTCACTTATTTTCATGCGAAAAAAAAAGAGCGAGTGTTGCGATGGGGAAGGTGACTGAATCGACTCAATCCTTGTTAAATTGCGTTCGTGCTGTGTGCCTGTGTCAGCGCTGCTTTTAGAACCATAGCTCCTAGATTACTACAATATATATATATATATATATATATATATATATATATATATATATATATATATATATATATATATATATATAAACAAAAACTTTGAGAGGTGTATCAGATTATCCGCATTAGTTTATCATCGGGTGTAAATATGTTGAAATGACAAACACAATAATAACAACTAATCCATATAAATTGTTAGGAATTTTACAAACCATAATAATAAATAACGGATAATCCCTACCATCTTAAAAAATAATTCAAACCATATTAATAAATAGAAAATAATACAAATGATAATAAAAAAATATATATATAAAATGAACCATGTTAATAATTATCAGTAACCTAAATAATAATACGACATAAAACCGACCCTATTAATACACTAACAAATGATGCAAATAATAATAAAAAAAAACGATCCACAACTGCACCAACAACAGCTTCAACAACGTGGCCTACTTCATATTATAATTTTAGTGAGTGTGCCTCAAAATATCTTATACATCTCAAAGAAGAATATATTTTCTTTTTTTATGAGTATTTCGTATAGTAACGTCGAGTTATTCGCATCTAATTATTTATTTTTTGTATTTTAGAAATGTGACTTTAATATTCTTAAAGAATAAACAAAATCATTGACAATTGATAAAAATGAAAATTCACCTCCTATCATGTTTGATACCCTTGGGCCTTAAGAATATATTCATTGAATTTAGAAATCGGTACCAGTAAAATGCCAGCATATATAAAATATATAATACATAATCATGAAAAAAATAATAACATGAAATCATACATCCCATGTTTACAAATGATAAGTAATAGAAATAATAATAAGTACTAACTTAATATGGTACTCTCAAGAAATGTTTGATAACATAAGCACAACCCTCTGCCAATGGCGGTTAGGATTCTACTTAATAGATTATACGGAATTTTAGGTTTTTTTTATATTCTTTAAACTAATTCTTAAACACAAAATAATACAAGTAAGATAGAAGACAAAAAAGGAGTACCGTCAGAAAGACCGTAATATATATAGCCCCTTTGTTTTTATGAAATAATAAAAAAAACTGTGTATTGCTAACCTTAACAACGACTTTCCTTTCCCGTGGTGCTTCTTTTCAGCGGGAAACGAGGTGCAAGATAGGTATGCCGTCGCGAGGGTAGGGTTTGAGAAAATCCGCTG
Organism: Odontomyia ornata; assembly: GCA_963969285.1. Lineage (NCBI taxonomy): Eukaryota > Metazoa > Arthropoda > Insecta > Diptera > Stratiomyidae > Odontomyia > Odontomyia ornata. The sequence goes on from OZ017741.1 coordinate 116,206,588, forward strand.
AGGTCGGTTTCGCGTCGCGCGCGGTACGTGGTACCTTTGGGGTTTTGCCGTTTTATTAGAGTAGCTTTCGTCGGGATGAGTTAACGTAGTATACTTTTCGGTACTGCGTCGGAAATTCGAGAACGCGAAGTAAAAATTAGACTTTGTTCTTTGACTGATTGATGAAGAAATACGGAGTAACGTAAAATAGGTTTCCTCTCCGTATGGTTTTGTTCTGGTGACGCGTTTGAAAACGGGCATGTATTGGTGGCTGAATATTGTCAATGAGCGAAAGCCATTCGGAGACCCACGACCGAAATCCTCTCCGATCTAGCTGGCTGACAAGCAGCCACCGCGTGAATGGGTTACGGTGCACGGATTGGTTGACCGGTTGGTACCATCCGTTGGCACTACTCAGACTTAACGTCAAGAACCGATGAGAGGTCGGTTCCGCGTTCACACGTAGACTTAAAATCATTACAAATGGTGCCCAACGTGGGGCCAAAAAACATCCTAAGGGGATAAAAGATTCGCGTCTTCTGACGAGTTGGTCCTTTACGGAGGATGTAAGGTACTTTGGTACTCGAGCCTCACAAACAGGAGCAGTGGAGTTGTGTGATACACACTAGCAGTCGCTTCACGTGAGTTGTAGCTTCCGCTCTCCTTTGTTTGATTTTTTTTCGCGACAGAATCCTTCCGATGTGTTGTCCCAGGTTAACCCCTGTAAGGACCTTCTATTTTCTTGGTGGAACTGTCAGCCGGATGGGATTTCTCCTGTCGGCCTGGATTCTCAAGAAAATAGAAGGCTACCTTGCCTTTATGTCGCGGAAGGATTCTACTTATTTCGTATGCGTGATAGACGAGTGGTATCGGTTCAACGTTCGATGGCGTATGCTGGAGTTGCGGAGCCCGGAATGCTTCCACGCATCGGGAATTTCGACTGCGTACAAAACCGTTACGGTAGCTCTATGACTTGTCTCGTCGAGTCATTTAACGTAGTTTAGAGACGGTTTTTGTAATGTATGTGGGTATGGGGTTAATTATTGTAAATCGACCGAAAGCACCCTTTCTTCAGCAGACTACCACGCACTCTCATTTCCCTTTGGAGGAGTTGACTGCTGGAAGGGAAAGTAGCTGTCCAATATTTTTTTCCCCCACTATTAATAGCTCGCCACTATCGGCCACTAATTTAGTATTAAGTTCTGTCCGCTTATATATATTAGGGTTATAATGGTAATAATTATATTTTATATAGTTTTTTTTCTTTCAGTAATACTAGCACTAACCACACACAGCAAAACAAATATGGCAACGGAGCGGACCCCAGATAAGCGTTGGACCAGATCCAAAACGGTCCAACCAGCTAACTGCGGGATCTACTTTGAAGACGTAGTGGAGGGCGTACACAGCGTGCGATTGGATTGTGGACACCTTTTCCATCGTGCCTGTGTCCAACAGCTCCTCTTCACGTCCGAGCTTTGCCCACTATGCCGGCGACCCATAGAGCGGACCGCCGTAGACGTCCCCCTCGGAACGCCCGTCCCAACGCGTGGAGCAGTGGCGAAAGGGGTTCCAGAGGCCGAACCGCCCCAATCACTGATGGACTTGCAAGGAGCCGTGGGCGGTGAAATTCCTGCTGCAGTTGTCGCGGCCGAGGTTACACCCGCGCCTTCCACCCACTCCATTGGCACCCTCGTGGCATTAATGCGAGATATGTCTGAGAGGATTGGCAACTTGGAGGGAAGGCTCCAGAACCTCCCCATGAGCCAACCACCCAGCCGCGTGAGAACTCCGCTTGGCTGGGAGCCCAATCCCAGTGTGGCTATGCCCCACTCTCGACCATCTGATCAATGGACCCTACCTCCAAGGAACTCGAGAATGGACACCAGGGCTCCCGAGTATAGACCACGACACAGCACCGCACCTCCGTTGGTACCTCCAGTCCCCGAGGCAGTTCTTTACAACAGGTCAATCGAAGATGCGATTCCCCCCGGGTACGCATTGACACCTTTCCGAGACCCTGAACTTCACGGGTTTCAACGCGACGATATCAGCGGACCGGTTCCTTTTCAGGATTCAGGCGTTAGTATCCAGCACCCTGGGAGGTGATTTCTCGGCCTTCCTCCAGCATGCACACCTTTTGTTCAGCGGAGATGCTGCCACTGGTTCTGGAGTTTTAAGGAGTCGACGCCACGTCCCACTTGGGATTCTTTCAGTGCAGCCTTCCGCAATCGATTTGATGATGGCTTCACTGAAAGAGAACTAAGGGAACAGATAAAGAAACGGAAACAAGGCGCTCACGAACCGTTCGACCAGTACTACACAAGGATAGTGAGATTGAGCACTCGCTTACGAACAACCATGCCCGAGGACGAACTGGTAGAAATTATCAGAGAGAATATGCGTTGGGAGCTTCAGAACAGCCTTCTGGATTTTCCCATCAACACCATATAGGGATTGCGCCTCCATGCCTGTAGGCAAGAACAACTGGATGAGCGGCGAGGTATCTTCCGTCCACAACCTCGCATAACGGGACCAAATCCCCGAAATCATCACACCGCGGAGTTGATGGCAGCGGACCACCTACTTGCTGTCCCAGTACCAGTACCGAGGAGCGGAGCACCACAGGAGCTTGAGGACCCAGCAATGATTGATCGACCCTCCCTTGAAGCAATTACAAGCCCGACGGTCTGTTGGAACTGCCGACAAACGGGGCATCGGTTCTATGCATGTCCAGCGGAACCGACGCTCTTCTGTTACCGATGCCGGAAGGCCGACACGTACGCACCTGATTGCGCAAATTGCAAATTGCGAAAAAACTTGCCAGCGAGTGCCGCGACCACCCGTCGGCACTCCTTAAACCCAGACGAACCAAGGCTGATCCCATCACTAGCTATGACCAAGCCCCAGACATGACTCCAATCCTGCTGACTTGCACCGCCAAACACAGTTCTCCCGAAGTTCCACAACTGACGCCATCCTTTGTCGAGGCGGACGCGCAGGGAAATGATAGCGAGGTGAAAGTTCCGTGGCATGTCAAACCCTTCCACGTCAGACCGCGGAATTATTTGGCTACTCGACAGCGCATCTTCCATGAGGAGTTGGCTACAACTGTCCCACCGCGAAGAAAGCGAGCCACGCGTCGGATGCGGAGCTTCTGGAGAAGGGTCAGGCAGTCGAGGAAGGTGCTGAAGGACATACACTTAGACGAATTATTGAGGGATGACGTTCGACCATATGCGTCAGTACACCTCCTGCAAAAACGATTGTCAGGTTTAGTCGATACGGGAGCCAGTGTGAATTGCATATCAGCCGATTTTGCAGGGGAGGTACTGGCAATGCACGCGGACCAAATCCACCATTTTACCACCTCTGTAGTGGGAAAAATTACGACGGATGTCACTTTTAAGGGAGTAACTAAACCTCTGGAATTTTACATCATACCTCAACTAACCCAGAATCTTTATCTAGGAGTGGATTTCGTTCGAAAATTTAACTTGGCCCCGGCACTGTTTTCCGGCACGACCCTGGAGTCCGTCACCACAGTTCCTGACCAAACTCAAACCACTCACTTATTACGACATACCCTGGATGTGAATCAGCAACTGCGACTTGACTCGGTTATATCGGCTTTTCCATCGCATGAGAAGGAAGGTCTCGGGCGGACGGCGCTGGTGTTACACACAATAGATGTGGGGGATGCTAAACCCATAAAACAGAGACATTTTGCCATATCTCCGGCGAAGGAAAAGTTGTTATATGCCGAAGTTGATCGAATGCTTGCATTAGGCGTGATCGAAGAATCGCAGAGCGCGTGGGCTTCCCCGGTCACCTTAGTTGTCAATCCGAACAAGGTCCGGCTATGCTTAGATGCCAGATGCTTGAACGCCGTCACTGTCAAGGATGCATACCCTCTACCGTTGATTGAAGGCATTTTGAGTCGGTTGCCTAAAGCCCACTTCATCATGAGCTTAGACCTCAAGGACGCCTTCTGGCAAATTCTTTTAGACCCTGACTCAAAGGAGAAAACAGCCTACACAGTCCCAGGTCGGCCCCTGTATCAATTCGTGACCATGCCATTCGGATTGTGCAATGCCCCCCAGACAATGACGCGCCTTATGGATAAGGTGATACCACCTCATTTACGGCACCAAGTTTTCGTTTACTTGGACGATCTGCAGCTTATAACCGAGACCTTTAACGAACACATCGACCTGCTTCAGGAGGTGGTGTTGCGAGTGAACACATAAACATACTCGGATATATTCCCGCTTCATAACTATAATAGTAGCGAGCAAACAACATCCATGTACTCGCACTTCGCCAATGAAAATTAGCCATGGAAACACATGCGCAAGTAAATAAGCGAGCAGTTAAGTAAACGAGAAAGTTCAACCCGCAACGATAATCACATCGTGAACGAACGGGGTGCTTCGAAGAGAGGTAAGCGGATTGGCTGCGCCAATTTTGTTACAAACCAGTATACCCTATGTATACTGGTAAGAACTGGGAGCTCAACTTGATGCGTATCCTATATACAACATCAAGGCTCCCGGGGAAAGAACTCACTGTACACCACTTACCTGCTACTCTGTCCATTTTCACTAAATCAACCAAGGCAAAAAGTTTATTTTATTAATTATTTTATTTTCTCTGTTCATATTTTTATCTAACATTACATTTTACAAATTAAATTATTGAAGACTTATATCAATATTGAGCCTGTAGAGAATCAAATGGACGTGTTAATGGTTCGGGGTGGCCATACAGCGTGGAACGCAAAAAGGCCGATTGAGGATCGCGGCGCAAGCCAACACCTCACCCCTCACTACTTCGTTGAACACTGGACGATATCTTCGGCTGAACTTTAAATCGCGAATACTTTAACCGTCTAAATGATAACTGGGTAGCAGCACGCTCCCTTTTGGATTTGAATACAAACTCACTCGTATAAGACAGCCCAAGAACATTAAATACCATTCTTTAGTGAGCTTTCAACCTAAATTCTCTTTAAAGGTGCTGAGTAGCCGAACACGTGCGCTCTCGTTCCACGAAAGTTTTTCCTCCCCGCTTCGTCTCGCTTGCTCGGCTGGTGAATATGCGAAACTGGGGAAATTGAGCGAAAGAGTGTTTCTCGCTTAAGCTTTCGACTTCGAAAGAGTGCTTTCAGTTTAAGCTTTCGGCTTTCCCAAGATCTCTTGAGGTAAAATAGCGAAACTGGGGACATTGAGCGAAAGAGTGTTTATTCCGGAACTTTCGGTTTTCCTTTCCGCTTACCTCTCTTCGAAGCACCCCGTTCGTTCACGATGTGATTATCGTTGCGGGTTGAACTTTCTCGTTTACTTAACTGCTCGCTTATTTACTTGCGCATGTGTTTCCATGGCTAATTTTCATTGGCGACGTGCGAGTACATAGGTGTTGTTTGCTCGCTACTATTATAGTTATGAAGCGGGAATATATCCGAGTATGTTTATGTGTTCACTCGCAACAGCAGCAGCAAAAGAATGGCCAGTAGCCCAATTGAAGGCGACAGTGAGAAAAGGAGGAAGGACGAGGCCATAAACGAAGTTGACACTCCAGGCGAGGAGTTTCATGTGGTGCGAAACAAGGCAGCGAAAAGCGGCCAAAAAGCTACTCCTAGAAAAAACAGACAAAGAGCTCAACCACAAGAAACAGAAAAGAACAAAGAACCCCCCGATATACCGCAGAAAACAAAAAGCGAACCGCGGCGCAAACCCTTGCGAGAGGCACTGCTTATTAAACCCACTAAGGGCTGAACCTACGCAGATGTCCTCCGTGAAATTAAAGGAGCGGTCAAGCCAGACGACACCAAAACTACCATCAAAGCAGTTCGACCAACCCAGACCGGTGGCCTGCTGGTGGAATTCGGGCCAGAGGCCACAAACAAAGATGCATTCCGTGACGCGGTTCAAAAGGTTCTTGGAGATGCGCAACGGTTGCCTCGCTCGAACCAATGGCCACCCTGGAAATCAGGGACCTCGACTGCGTCACGGACAAAGCTGAAGTAGAGGATGCCATCAGGAGGGAGTTCCCCAGCTTAAGTGAAGTCAAGGCAAGATTGACACGTGAAAACACAAGGGGGCAACGCATGGCTATTGTCGAACTAGCTGATAAAGACGCCCAGCAAATCCTGGCGAAGGGCAAAATTAAGATAGGTTGGGTGATCTGCAGGATACGGAGAAGAGCGATCCCTATCCGCTGCTTCAGATGCCTCGAATACGGACACACCGCGTATGGCTGTAGGGGACCCGACAGGAGATCTCTGTGCTACAAATGTGGTGAAACGAGGCACAAAAGGAAGGAGTGCACGAACGAGGCAAAATGCATTCTTTGCAAGGATGCTAAGCTAGCACCCGGCGACCTCAAACATGAGCCGGGAACAAGGAGATGCTGGGTTTTCAAGGAGGCCCTAACTAAAGCCAAATCGATACTCAAATGATCCGTATCCTGCAGATCAATTCGCACCGAAGCACAAACGCCCAGGACCTACTTTAGCAGTTTGCGAGGGATAAGAAAGCTGACTTGCTGTTGCTGAGCGAGCAACATCAAAACAAGGACTCGCAAGCGTGGTACCCTGACAAATCGGCCATCTGGGTTCGAGACAGCGCCCACCTTCAGGTGCAGGGCCATGGACGCGGGGATGGTTTTGTGTGGGTGCGATGTTCAGGGATAACATATTTCAGTGTTTATCTGACGCCTAACGAAGCAATGCGATCTTTTCGAACCAAACTCGATGCCCTGGAGGACGCTTTCTCGAACACAGAGGGCCACATGCTGGTCGGGGGAGACTTCAACGCTAGAGCCATTGAATGGAGTATGCCACAATCCGACCCAAGGGGAAAGCAGATCTTGGACATGGCGGCCAGAACAGCGCTTTCTGTCCTAAATACTGGTAACACCCCTACTTTCCGCCGATGGGGTTGCGTAGGAACCATACCCGATGTGACACTCGCTTCGGAGTCCCTGGTGCCTAGAGTACACAGCTGGCGAGTACTAGAGGACTACTCGGCTAGTGATCACCAGTATATAGCGGTTGAGATTCACGACGGTGCCACTCTGCGTGCATACGCCCAAACTTCAATCCCCGGATGGAGGACTGGGAGGATGGACGTTGAGAGGTTCGCTGACGCGCTTACGGCAGGCGCACCGTTGCTGGGAGCTCCGCCAGGGAGTGGAGGGCCCACAGCCAAGGACTTGGTGAACTCAACTATCAGTACCATCATAGCTGCTTGCGAGTCTTCCATGCCCCGTCGGAGACCCCGAAACGGTAAGCCTCCAGTATACTGGTGGTCAAACGAGATCGCCGAACAAAGAAGCGAGTGTCACAAACTTCGGCGAGAGGCCCAGCGGGCGCGAACACGGGAGGAGGCAGACACTAGGCTAGCAGCATACAGGTCCGGCAGGAAATATCTTCACAGGCTTATTAACAAGAGCAAGGCCCGATGCTGGCAAGACCTCGTGGACGATGTAAATAGGGATCCGTGGGGCCTTGGCTACAAGCTGGTCATGGGGAAACTTGGTGCCCTACGGAAGCCTTGTATACATGACGCGGAAAAGATGGACGCGATAGTGCGGGGACTCTTCCCCGCCCACCCCGTCCGTGTTGACGCTGTCCGTGGTGAAACAGCGGTCGAGTGCCCACTCTTCACACAGCTGGAGCTGGAGGAAGCAGTCCTCTCCCTGAAAGCGAGGAAGGCTCCAAGTCCAGATGGTGTTCCAGCTGAGGTTTTGCAGCTCGTCTATCACCATTGTCCTGACTTGCTGCTCAGCACATTCAACGCTTGCCTACGGGACGGGGTTTTCCCGGTACGATGGAAGGTGGCGAGGCTCGTGCTGATCAGCAAGGGGAAGGGAAATCCCGAATCGCCGTCTGCATACCGCCCGTTATGCATGCTAGACACGGCTGGGAAAGTGCTAGAGAAACGCGATTCGTGCTGCTGGGGACCTATCTCCTCGGCAGTATGGCTTTAGAGCAGGACGTTCTGCCATCGATGCGATTGCAGAGGTGATGAACGCGGTCCAAAAGGCAGAGGCATGTAGTCGCACCAAGCGACGGATCGTCCTGTTGGTGACACTCGACGTCAGGAATGCCTTCAACTCCGCTAGATGGGTGGATATTCTGGACACGCTGGAAAACTCTTTTCAAGTTCCAGAATATCTAATGCGGCTTTTGAGGAACTACCTGAAGAACCGAGGCCTGCTCTACGACACGACACAGGGCCAACGAAGGATGGAAATTACATCGGGTGTTGCCCAGGGATCTATCCTTGGTCCAGACCTGTGGAACGTGTCGGCTATGCGGATGATGTTGCGGTTCTGGTCGCCGGACGCACCGTTGAACAAGCGCAACTTAGGCTAGGTATGCTAATGCACCGAGTGAGGGACTGGATGACTGCTCGCGGGCTCAGTTCAGCACTGGAGAAAACCGAAGTGGTCATCTTGACAAAAAAGAGAATCCCTAGAGTAAGGATGATCAGTATTGGAGATATACAGATCGAATCGAAGCCAGCGGTGAAGTACCTGGGGCTACTGATCGACTCGAAGATGAGTTTCTCTGAGCAAATCAGGGCAACGGCTGAGAAGGCTGCTTCGGGAATATCGGCCCTGAGTCGACTTATGGCCAACGTAGGGGGACCCAGCCCATCAAGAAGACGCCTCTTGATGAGTGCTGTAGGATCAGTGCTACTGTACGGAGCAGAGGTATGAGGCGATGCTCTCAGCAAGGAGGTATACCGAAAACGATTGGCACAGGTACAGAGAAGAGGAGCACTGAGAATTGCATCTTCGTATCCAACAGTTTCCGACTCGGCGGTGAGAGTGATTGGAGGCGTGATACCTGTCGCCCTCCTTGCTAGAGAGTGCCGCGCTATATACCTGCGCCGGAACGAGGATGCAAGGGAGATGGTTGTCCGCGAGGAGAGACAACGCTCGCTCAACGATTGGCAGCAGTCTTGGAGGAATTGCACGAAGGGAAGGTGGACTGCGCGCCTCATCCCGGATGTGAGACCGTGGCTAAATCCAAGGCATGGGGAGATTGACTTCTATCTGACCCAGCTTTTGAGCGGGCACGGGTGTTTTCAGTCTTACCTGCATAAGATCGGTAAGTCACGGTCTCCCGATTGTCGGTTTTGCCCAGGAGAGGAGGACAACACATTTTTTGCGTGTACCAAATGGGCCAGGCTGCGAAGGGAACTCTACAGGGAGACGGGAGAGCTCACCCCGGATAATATAGTGGCAGTGATGCTCGAATCGGTTGACAAATGGATCCAGGTGGCACATTATGCTCGGGCAGTCCTAAAAGATAAAAGAAACTCACAGCAGCCGGAGGTGCTGGGGCTGGGGGATCGCTCTTCTGGCATTTCCTCTTCCCCTCTCCCCTCCCGCTAGGAAAGGGACTCCCCAGCTTGAAGACACCCCACGGCGTAACAAAACGAGACCTGGCCCGAAGTAATGTGTCAAACGGTTCCAGGCTAGGTTCTCAGATTGACAGGGTAGTGGGTAGTCCAAGGGTATCCTCCATGGGAGTCCCACACTGCCAGACTCTGCGGGCGTAAATGCCTTCACCTCCCTACCACAAAAAAAACAAAAAAAACACAAAATAATACAAGTAAGATAGAAGACAAAAAAAGGAGTACTGTCAGAAAGACTGTAATATATATACCCCTTTGTTTTTATGAAATAATAAAAAAACTATGTATTGCTAACTTTAGCAACGACTTTCCTTTCCAGTGGTGCTTCTTTTCAGCGGGAAACGAGGTGCAAGATAGGTATGCCGTCGCGAGGGTAGGGTTTGAGAAAATCCGCTGAGGTCGGTTTCGCGTCGCGCACGGTACGTGGTACCTTTGGTGTTTTGCCGTTATATTAGAGTAGCTTTCATCGGGATGAGTTAACGTAGTATACTTTTCGGTACCGCGTCGGAAATTCGGGAACGCGAAGTAAAAATTAGACTTTGTTCTTTGACTGATTGATGAAGAAATACGGAGTAACGTAAAATAGGTTTCCTCTCCGTATGGTTTTGTTCTGGTGACGCGTTTGAAAACGGGCATGTATTGGTGGCTGAATATTGTCAATGAGCGTAAGCCATTCAGAGACCCGCGACCGAAACCCTCTCCGATCTAGCTGGCCGACAAGCAGCCACCGCGTGAATGGGTTACGGTGCACGGATTGGTTGACCGGTTTGTACCATCCGTTGGCACTACTCAGACTTAACGTCAAGAACCGATGAGAGGTCGGTTCCGCGTTCACACGTAGACTTAAAATCATTACAAATGGTGCCCAACGTGGGGCCAAAAAACATCCTAAGGGGATAAAAGATTCGCGTCTTCTGACGAGTTGGTCCTTTACGGAGGATGTAAGGTACTTTGGTACTCGAGCCTCACAAACAGGAGCAGTGGAGTTGGGTGATACACACTAGCAGTCGCTTCACGTGAGTTGTAGCTTCCGCTCTCCTTTTTTTTTTTTGTTGTGGTAGGGAGGTGAAGGCATTTATGCCCGCCGAGTCTGGCAGTGTGGGACTCCCATGGGGGATACCTTTGGACTACCCACTAAACTTCTCCCCTGTCAATCTGAGAACCTAGCCTGGAACCGTTTGACACATTACTTCGGGCCAGGTCTCGTTTTGTTACGCCGTGGGGCGCCTTCAAGCTGGGGAGTCCCTTTCCTAGCGGGAGGGGAGGGGGGAAGAGGAATTGCCAGAAGAGCGATCCCCCAGCCCCAGTGCCTCCGGCTGCTGTGAGTCCCTTTTATCTTTTAGGACTGCCCGAGCATAATGTGCCACCTGGTTCCATTTGTCAACCGATTCGAGCATCACCGCAACTATATTATCCGGGGTGAGCTCTCCCGTCTCCCTGTAGAGTTCCCTTCGCAGCCTGGCCCATTTGGTACACGCAAAAATTGTGTGACAGGCATTGTCCTCCTCTCCTGGGCAAAACCGACAATCGGGAGACCGTGACTTGCCGATCTTGTGCAGGTAAGACTGAAAACACCCGTGCCCGCTCAAAAGCTGGGTCAGATAGAAGTCAGTCTCACCATGCCTTCGATTTAGCCACGGTCTCACATCCGGGATGAGGCGCGCAGTCCACCTTCCCTTCGTGCAATTCCTCAAAGACTGCTGCCAATCGTTGAGCGAGCGTTGTCTCTCCTCGCGGATAACGATCTCCCTCGCATCCTCGTTTCGGCGCAGGTAAATAGCGCGGCGCTCTCTAGCAAGGAGGGCGACAGGTACCACGCCTGCAATTACTCTCACCGCCGAGTCAGAGACTGTTGGATACAAAGATGCAATTCTCAGTGCTCCTCTTCTCTGTACCTGTGCCAATCGTTTTCGGTATACCTCCTTGCTGAGAGCGTCGCCCCATACCTCTGCTCCGTACAGTAGCACTGACCCTACAGCACTCATCAAGAGGCGTCTTCTTGATGGGCTGGGTCCCCCTACGTTGGCCATAAGTCGACTCAGGGCCGATATTGCCGAAGCAGCCTTCTCAGCCGTTGCCCTGATTTGCTCAGAGAAACTCATCTTCGAGTCGATCAGTAGCCCCAGGTACTTCACCGCTGGCTTCGATTCGATCTGTATATCTCCAATACTGATCATCCTTACTCTAGGGATTCTCTTTTTTGTCAAGATGACCACTTCGGTTTTCTCCAGTGCTAAACTGAGCCGCGAGCAGTCATCCAGTCCCTCACTCGGCGCATTAGCATACTTAACCTAAGTTGCGCTTGTTCAACGGTGCGTCCGGCGACCAGAGCCGCAACATCATCCGCATAGCCGACCAAGCGCGACTCATCTGGCATCTCAAGTCTCAGTAGCCCGTCGTAAGACACGTTCCACAGGTCTGCTCTTGTTAATAAGCCTGCGAAGATATTTCCTGCCGGACCTGTATGCTGCTAGCCTAGTGTCTGCCTCCTCCCGTGTTCGCGCCCGCTGGGCCTCTCGCCGAAGTTTGTGACACTCACTTCTTTGTTCGGCGATCTCATTTGACCACCAGTATACTGGAGGCCTGCAATGTCGGGGTGACCGGTGGGGCATGGAAGACTCGCAAGCAGCTATGATGGTACTCATAGTTGAGTTCACCAAGTCCTTGGCTGTAGGCCCTCCACTCCCTGGCGGAGCTCCCAGCAACGGTGCGCCTGCCGTAAGCGCGTCAGTGAACTTCTCGACGTCCATCCTCCCAGTCCTCCATCCGAGGATTGAAGTTTGGGCATATGCACGCAGAGTGGCACCGTCGTGAATCTCAACCGCTATATACTGGTGATCACTAGCCGAGTAGTTCTCTAGTACTCGCCAGTTGTGTACTCTAGGTACCAGGGACTCCGAAGCGAGTGTCACATCGGGTATGGTTCCTACGCAACCCCAGCGGCGGAAAGTAGGGGTGTTACCAGTATTTAGGACAAAAAGCGCTGTTCTGGCCGCCATGTCCAAGATTTGCTTTCCCCTTGGGTCAGATTGTGGCATAACCCATTCAATGGCTCTAGCGTTGAAGTCTCCCCCGACCAGCATGTGGCCCTCTGTGTTCGAGACAGCGTCCTCCAGGGCATCGAGTTTGGTTCGAAAGGATCGTATTGCCTCGTTAGGCGTCAGATAAACACTGAAATATGTTATCCCTGAACACCGCACCCACACAAAACCATCCCCGCGTCCATGGCCCTGCACCTGAAGGCGGGCGCTGTCTCAAACCCAGATGGCCGAGGTACCAGTTTTGTCAGGGTACCACGCTTGCGAGTCCTTGTTATGATGTTGCTCGCTCAGCAACAGGAGGTCAGCTTTCTTATCCCTCGCAAACTGCTCAAGTAGGTCCTGGGCGTTTGTGCTTTGGTGCAAATTGATCTGCAGGATACGGATCATTCGAGTATCGATTTGGCTTTAGTTAGGGCCTCCTTGAAAACCCAGCATCTCCTTGTCCCCGGCTCATGTTTGAGGTCGCCGGGTGCTAGCTTAGCATCCTTGCAAAGAATGCATTTGGCCTCGTTCGTGCACTCCTTCCTTTTGTGCCCCGTTTCACCACATTTGTAGCACAGAGATCTCCTGTCGGGTCCCCTACAGCCATACGCGGTGTGTCCGTATTCGAAGCATCTGAAGCAGCGGATAGGGATCGCTCTTCTCCGTATCCTGCAGATCACCCAACCTATCTTAATATTGACCTTCGCCAGGATTTGCTGGGCGTCTTTATCAGCTAGTTCGACAATAGCCATGCGTTGGCCCCTTGTGTTTTCATGTGTCAATCTTGCCTTGACTTCACTTAAGCTGGGGAACTCCCTCCTAATGGCATCCTCTACTTCAGCTTTGTCCGTGGCGCAGTCGAGGTCCCTGATTTCCAGGGTGGCCATTGGTTCGAGCGAGGCAACCGTTGCCGCATCTCCAAGAACCTTTTGAACCGCGTCACGGAATGCATCTTTGTTTGTGGCCTCTGGCCCGAATTCCACCAGCAGGCCACCGGTCCACCGCTCCTTTAATTTCACGAAGGACATCTGCGTAGGTTCGGCCCTTAGTGGGTTTAATAAGCAGTGCCTCTCGCAAGAGTTTGCGCTACGGTTTGCTTTTTGTTTTCTGCGGTATATCGGGGGGTTCTTTGTTCTTTTCGTGGTTGAGCTCTTTGTCTGTTTTTTCTATGAGTAGCTTTTTGGCCGCTTTTTTCGCTGCCTTGTTTCGCACCACATGAAACTCCTCGCCTGGAGTGTCAACTTCGTTTATGGTCTCGTCCTTCCTCCTTTTCTCACAGTCGCCTTCAATTGGGCTACCGGCCATTCTTTTGCTGCTGCTAGGACCCACCGATGCCTCGAGGGAGAGCGTGTCTTTTTGGTGCTTTTCGGTTGCAAGCCACCTCCGCCTGTAGTGCGTTATGCGGCCAAAAAGCTCCTCCAGTTCAAGAATGCCATTCTTGACACTCTTGCCTATGTTTTTCTGCACTTCGCAGGCAGCCCTCAGTTGTTTGACGATATTCCCCGCTTTCCGAGTAAGCCACTCCTCTTCGGCGCGGTCAAGGGCGATTGTGTTATTTGGCGCCACCTCTTGGGAGAGGCCCCCGTTTCCTGGCCCTTTTGCTTCTATCGCTTGGGTCGTGTTTGAAGTGGCGTCGGCCAAGGGCAAAACTTCTCCCTCCCCCAGTCTTACACTGGCCTCCGTTGGTGTCGCAGCTTGATCCGGATTGTGTACGTCTTGCACTAGGCGCTCCGGGGTGCGCATAGTCCTTCTACTGCGCCCAAAGGCCGCAATGATGCCAGGTTGCACAACGCACTCTGCCTTCTTTCGTTCGTTAGTCCGTCTGTGGCCTGTCTCCGATGATTTAACCTGTGATGTTGACTTTGACAGTGTTTCTGGGGTTTGCTGCCTCCCCCCGCAATCGGTGACTTGTTTAATCGGTGTTCTTGCCAACAGCGGTTTTTGCCTGAAAGGGTTCTCCGTGCTAGCGTCCTGTTTGCTTGTGGTTTCATTTGTTTGGTCCATTTTATTGGGTCCCCCCTCGGAGCCGCTATCTCCGTTCGTGTGTGTAGTCGCCTTTTTGGTCCCATGGTTATCTTTGCAGAGCAGGGAGGCCATGCGAGGGTTGCCACAAGCCCTTATGGGGACAAGTGCTCAGAGCCAGACCAGCGCTAATCGGGAGTCCGTCTCAACCGAACCTACACCACCAACCCAATGGTGCGAACTTCGAACGTACTCCGAGGCCTGCCAAGGTTTAACCGGGACGGAGACGGTATGATAGTTGAATTGGAGCCGTTCACACACGAGTTTCACCTCGGCGCTACTGTGCAAAGCAACTAGGTCCAAACCATCACATCCGCCAGCCCAAAGCGTCAATTCCAGTTCGTTGTCCAAAGCGTAATCCAGATACAATAAGAGGGAACCTCACGGCACCCCCCATATCCTCGGGTCCGTGGGGGCGGCACTCCCCAAAGAATGCTAGCCTCCAAGAATGTTCTTGTCGACCGGCTTTCTCCCTGCGGGAATTTCCTCGGGTAAGTGGGGGCGGAACTCCCCAAAGAATGCTAGCCTCCAAGAGTGGTCTTGTCGACCGGCGTTCCCCCTGCGGAGTTTCCTCGGGTACGTGGGGGCGGAACTCCCCAAAGAATGCTAGCCTCCAAGAGAGCTCTTGTCGACCGGCATTCCCCCTGCGGGGTTCCGCTCTCCTTTGTTTGATTTTCTTTCACGACAGAATCCTTCCGATGTGTTGTCCCAGGCTAACCCCTGTAAGGACCTTCTATTTTCTTGGTGGAACTGTCAGCCTGGACTCTCAAGAAAATAGAAGGCTACCTTGCCTTTATGTCGCGGAAGGATTCTACTTATTTCGTATGCGTGATAGACGAGTGGTATCGGTTCAACGTTCGGTGGCGTGTGCTGGAGTTGCGGAGCCCGGAATGCTTCCACGCATCGGGAATTTCGACCGCGTACAAAACCGTTACGGTAGCTCTACGACTTGTCTCGTCGAGTCATTTAACGTAGTTTAGAGACGGTTTTTGTAATGTATGTGGGTATGGGGTTAATTATTGTAAATCGACCGAAAGCACCCTTTCTTCGGCAGACTACCACGCACTCTCATTTCCCTTTGGAAGAGTTGACTGCTGGAATTGAAAGTAGCTGCCAATATTTTTTTTCCCCCACTATTAATAGCTCGCCACTATCGGCCACTAATTTAGTATTAAGTTCTGTCCGCTTATATATATTAGGGTTATAATAAAAATAATTATATTTTATATAGTTTTTTTCTTTCAGTAATACTAGCACTAACCACACACAGCAAAACAAATATGGCAACGGAGCGGACCCCAGATAAGCGTTGGACCAGATCCAAAACGGTCCAACCAGCTAACTGCGGGATCTGCTTTGAAGACGTAGTGGAGGGCGTACACAGCGTGCGATTGGATTGTGGACACCTTTTCCATCGTGCCTGTGTCCAACAGCTCCTCCTCACGTCCGAGCTTTGCCCACTATGCCGGCAACCCATAGAGCGGACCGCCGTAGACGTCCCCCTCGGAACACCCGTCCCAACGCGTGGAGCAGTGGTGAAAGAGGTCCCAGAGGCCGAACCGCCCCAATCACTGATGGACTTGCAAAGAGCTGTGGGTGGTGAAGTTCCTGCTGCAGTTGTCGCGGCCGAGGTTAATCCCGCGCCTTCCACCCACTCCATTGACACCCTCGTGGCATTAATGCGAGATATGTCTGAGAGGATTGGCAACTTGGAGGGAAGGCTCCAGAACCTCCCGATGAGCCAACCACCCAGCCGCGTGAGAACTCCGCTTGGCTGGGAATGGACCCCAGGGCTCCCGAGTATAGACCACGACACAGCACCGCACCTCCGTTGGTACCTCCAGTACTTTTACAACAGGTCAATCGAAGATGCGATTCCCCCCGGGAACGCATTGACACCTTTCTGAGACCCAACGCCTCGTATCATGGAGAGTTGGCGCCTGAACTTCACGGGTCTCAACGCGATGATATCAGCGGACCGGTTCCTTTTCAGGATTCAGGCGTTAGTATCCAGCACCCTGGGAGGTGATTTCTCGGCCTTCCTCCGGCATGCACACCTTTTGTTCAGCGGAGATGCTGCCACTGGTTCTGGAGTTTTAAGGAGTCGACGCCACGTCCCACTTGGGATTCTTTCAGTGCAGCCTTCCGCAATCGATTTGATGATGGCTTCACTGAAAGAGAACTAAGGGAACAGATAAAGAAACGGAAACAAGGCGCTCACGAACCGTTCGACCAGTACTACACAAGGATAGTGAGATTGAGCACTCGCTTACGAACAACCATGCCCGAGGACGAACTGGTAGAAATTATCAGAGAGAATATGCGTTGGGAGCTTCAGAACAGCCTTCTGGATTTTCCCATCAACACCATACAGGGATTGCGCCTCCATGCCTGTAGGCAAGAACAACTGGATGAGCGGCGAGGTATCTTCCGTCCACAACCTCGCATAACGGGACCAAATCCCCGAAATCATCACACCGCGGAGTTGATGGCAGCGGACCACCTACTTGCTGTCCCAGTACCAGTACCGAGGAGCGGAGCACCACAGGAGCTTGAGGACCCAGCAATGATTGATCGACCCTCCCTTGAAGCAATTACAAGCCCGACGGTCTGTTGGAACTGCCGACAAACGGGGCATCGGTTCTATGCATGTCCAGCGGAACCGACGCTCTTCTGTTACCGATGCCGGAAGGCCGACACGTACGCACCTGATTGCGCAAATTGCAAATTGCGAAAAAACTTGCCAGCGAGTGCCGCGACCACCCGTCGGCACTCCTTAAACCCAGACGAACCAAGGCTGATCCCATCACTAGCTATGACCAAGCCCCAGACATGACTCCAATCCTGCTGACTTGCACCGCCAAACACAGTTCTCCCGAAGTTCCACAACCGACGCCATCCTTTGTCGAGGCGGACGCGCAGGGAAATGATAGCGAGGTGAAAGTTCCGTGGCATGTCAAACCCTTCCACGTCAAACCGCGGAATTATTTGGCTACTCGACAGCGCATCTTCCATGAGGAGTTGGCTACAACTGTCCCACCGCGAAGAAAGCGAGCCACGCGTCGGATGCGGAGCTTCTGGAGAAGGGTCAGGCAGTCGAGGAAGGTGCTGAAGGACATACACTTAGACGAATTATTGAGGGATGACGTTCGACCATATGCGTCAGTACACCTCCTGCAAAAACGATTGTCAGGTTTAGTCGATACGGGAGCCAGTGTGAATTGTATATCAGCCGATTTTGCAGGGGAGGTACTGGCAATGCACGCGGACCAAATCCACCATTTTACCACCTCTGTAGTGGGAAAAATTACGACGGATGTCACTTTTAAGGGAGTAACTAAACCTCTGGAATTTTACATCATACCTCAACTAACCCAGAATCTTTATCTAGGAGTGGATTTCGTTCGAAAATTTAACTTGGCCCCGGCACTGCTTTCCCGCACGACCCTGGAGTCCGTCACCACAGTTCCTGACAAAACTCAAACCACTCACTTATTACGACATACCCTGGATGTGAATCAGCAACTGCGACTTGACTCGGTTATATCGGCTTTTCCATCGCATGAGAAGGAAGGTCTCGGGCGGACGGCGCTGGTGTTACACACAATAGATGTGGGGGATGCTAAACCCATAAAACAGAGACATTTTGCCATATCTCCGGCGAAGGAAAAGTTGTTATATGCCGAAGTTGATCGAATGCTTGCATTAGGCGTGATCGAAGAATCGCAGAGCGCGTGGGCTTCCCCGGTCACCTTAGTTGTCAAGCCGAACAAGGTCCGGCTATGCTTAGATGCCAGACGCTTGAACGCCGTCCCTGTCAAGGATGCATACCCTCTACCGTTGATTGAAGGCATTTTGAGTCGGTTGCCTAAAGCCCACTTCATCATGAGCTTAGACCTCAAGGACGCCTTCTGGCAAATTCTTTTAGACCCTGACTCAAAGGAGAAAACAGCCTACACAGTCCCAGGTCGGCCCCTGTATCAATTCGTGACCATGCCATTCGGATTGTGCAATGCCCCCCAGACAATGACGCGCCTTATGGATAAGGTGATACCACCTCATTTACGGCACCAAGTTTTCGTTTACTTGGACGATCTGCTGCTTATAACCGAGACCTTTAACGAACACATCGACCTGCTTCAGGAGGTGGCTCTACACATCCGGAGGGCAGGGTTAACCATCAACATACAGAAGAGTTAGTTCGTGATGACGGAAGTGAAGTATTTGGGTCACATCATTGGGCATGGCAATATCAAGACCGATCCAGACAAGACGCAAGCAATTGACGTTTTTCCATTACCCAAGACTACCAAGCAGTTACGCCGATTCCTAGGCGTATGCGGATGGTACCAGTGTTTCGTGCGTGACTATGCCACCATAACCACTCCTTTGACCGACATGCTGCGTAAGGGACGTAAGTTCGTCTGGGAAGAGCCCAGCTTGCGAGCCTTTGAAGAGCTAAAGAAGAGTCTGACTACAGCCCCCGTACTGCACAGCCCGGACTTTGACAAACCGTTCTCAATCCATTGTGACGCGAGTCAACATGGGGTGGGAGCAGTCTTAGTACAGGTTGCACAAGACGGCGAGGAGAGACCTATAGCCTTCATGCCCCACAAGCTGAACCCGGCCCAGCGAAACTACACGGTCTTGGAGCAGGAATGCCTGGCGGCTGTGCTGGCAGTGAAACGTTTTCGAGCATTTGTAGAAGGACATCCTTTTGAAATCGTCACTGATCATGCGTCACTGAAATGGCTGATGAGCCAAACTGATCTCCACGGCCGCTTGGCCAGATGGGCCTTGAAATTACAGGCGTTTGACTTCACGATAAGATACTGCAAAGGAAGTTAGCACGTGGTACCGGACACACTATCAAGGATGTTCGCCCCTGAAGGAGCCGAGTTGGCCCAGGAGGACGACAGCCCCCTATGGATCGACTTGGACCATCCCGCCTTCAAGTCAGCATGTTATACCCAGCTGATGAATACGATTCAGGACCAGTTACCACAGCTGCCAGAACTACGGGTGACGGAGGGATTTATATACAAGTGGACGAGACACGCCTCCGGAGACCCCATTTAAGAAGAGGAACAGTGGCAGTTATGGGTGCCCGAAGAACTGACATGCGAATTGATTAAGCGGGCTCATGACCACCCATTGAGTGCACACGGCGGTTATGGTCGTATGCTTCGGCGACTGAAGACTTGCTTCTTTTGGCCTAAGATGGCGCAGCAAGTGAAAAAGTACGTAGCCGCTTGTGAGCTGTGCAAATGCACTAAAGCGCCCAATTCTGTTCTTCGGCCCCCGATGGGAAAATTCGAATTGCCGGAGCGGGTGTTCCAGCGCCTGTATATAGGTCGCATCGGTCCGTACCCTCGCTCGACTTCGGGATACATGGGAGCTGTCTTGGTCCTGGACCACTTGTCCAAATTTCCGATTATGGAACCTCTTCGAAACCTGCACACCGGCCCCATTGTCAGTTTTCTGGAAAATCGCTTTTTCCATATATTTGGAGTACCGGAGTTCAGTTCACCTCGTCTAGATTTCGAGAATTAATGGAGAAGTATGGCATGACGCATCAGCGGACTGCCGTTTATTCTCCGCAAGGCAATGCGTCCGAGTGGTTGCACCGCACCCTCATAGCCGCTATTCGGGCCTACGTCCAACCGGATCAGAAGGATTGGGACCACAGGATTTTCGCCATCACCTGTGCCCTGCGTCCGTCTTATCGCTCCACTACAGGCATCTCCCCATACTTTGCCGTGTTCGGCCAACATATGATTTGCCACGGAAACTCGTACCGGCTATTGCGGCAGTTGAAAGGGTTGGAAGACCCAATAGTGGTGCTGGAGCCGCACGAGAAACTCGAAATTCTACGAGAACAAATCCGGGAGAGGATTGAAGACAGTAGACGGGTGGGGGAGGAGCGGTACAATCTGCGATCCCATCCTTCTGGCTTCAAGGCAGGCGACGAAATCTACCGACGGAATTTTAGGCAAAGTGAAGCAGGTCGGCACTACTCTGCCAAGTTAGACAAGAGGTTCGTGAAGTGTCGAGTCTTACAAGTTTTAAGTCCCACGCGGTACCTCATTGCGGACATGTCTAGAAGGGAGTTGGGAGTTTACCATGCCAAAGACCTACGACGCTGAGAAAAAAAAACACAATACACAACGAAAAAAAACGTCATAGGACCAAGCAGCGTTTCCTTCAGTCTCCCCATGCCTGGTAGGCACCGTGGACACTGCCCTGTAATGCATCATGCGACGCCGCTGGTGACCACTACCAACACACCTTGCTGCTATGTGGCTTGTCATTTTGCGTTGGTTGCGACCAGTACACATCCTACGTCTATTTTGTCGTGGGATGCCAACAGAATTTGACAGCCACATGTAATTGAAGTGTGTGTAATGATTTTCTACTTTCAGATCGAACGCGGAACCGACCTCTCATCGGTTCTAGACGTTAAGTCTGAGTAGTGCCAACGGATGGTACCAACAGGTCAACCAATCCGTGCACCGTAACCCATTCACGCGGTGACTGCTTGTCGGCCAGCTAGTTCGGAGAAGATTTCGGTCGCGGGTCTCCGAATGAGTTACGCTCAATTACAATATTTCAGTCACCTGGACATGCCCGTTTTCCAAACGCGTCAACAATTACTCATCCAGAACGAGAAACCTACATTATGTTAATTCTGGATGTGATCTATCCACAGATCTCAAATCAAAAACGCTACAAAATCCCATAGGCGCGTTACCGATTCACCGACGCGGTACCGAAAAATATGCTACTCGAACTTAAACCGAAGAAAACTACTCTAAAGAAATGACGAAACAATCAAAGGTACCGCGTACCGCGCGCGACGCGAAACCGACTTCAGCGGATTTGTCGAAACCCTAACCTCGCGACGGCATACCTACCCTGCACTTCCCTTTCACGCTGAAAAAGAACGAGCCCCTGAAAAGGAAAGTCGTTCGTTATCTAGCAATTCATTTTTATTCATTAAATTTTCTTCAAGTTAAATTGTTGTCTCGAAAACATACGCACAAGATAATGATTACAGTCTTTTCTTCCTTAAAATTCTTACATGAATAAACAAAAATTTAAAAAAATGTATAGAAATATGCCTTGCTAAGAAATCTTAAATCAAATTGAGTTTATTCATAGAAACATTTACTTTTAAGTGCGAGAAAATAATTGAATGTTAAATGAAAAATTACTTCATCAAATAAACACTATTCTGTGCATTTCAAAATGCTATTTAAAATTCTCTACTCATTGCAAAGCATGTATAATAATGCGTTACGTTCATTCGACGGCACAAAATTCGTTTCCTACGTGCAATTTTCATCAGCGTTTAAAAATGTTTAACTTTCCACATTAACGCTAGGAGCATCGCAGTCTCCATTTTCGATAAATTTACTATTTTATCACTGTTATCGTCATATTTATTTTTTTTTTTGTAACTAATCGCAACAAAAAAACGTAAAATCTTTATTTCCTTTCTTTATCAAATTAAAAATCAAATATCTTTATCCGGAGCGCATTCAAGAACAAGCAAAAAGGAAAAGAAAAGAAAGTAGGAACTAACTAAGCGCGATTATGCCATATCACAAAAATGTTGTGCCTTTATCTAAGAACATGACAAAACGTAATAAAATATTTTTAATATAAAAAAATGTAAAAATGTGTGTGGTTTGTTTGTGCAACTACTGTTTATTATTCTTTTCTTATAAGAACAGACTAATAAATTACACAAGCAATTTATCTTTCAACCCTGAAATGATTCCATTTCCTTACTAAAATACTAGTTTCATTAGTACTGCAAGATTGAAATTATAATAAACTGCTCAATCTATCAAATACGACAATGGATACCAATTTAAAAGCTAAACCTCCTTAGAAATAATTTTGCAACATACAACTAGTATTATAGGTAGTATTTTGAACTTAACTGAATTAATAATTATTCATACGTACTTAAAAATATTTCTTACACATAAAGTTTCGTAAAATTTTAAATTTTATGGCAAAAGATTTGAATGATTTAGATTTAGATTCTTAGCTGATTTCCAGTGCGAGTATTTATTCATTAGAGTATCTGAGAGCAATTTTAAAGAAGTCGAAAACATAAGCAAGGGGCCGCTAAGCATTTATTAAAATTGTCGACGGGCTTGTATCAGATTGCAAACCAAATTGTAAGAAATTATTTAAAGAGAATTACAGTTTGTTATGAAATACAATTAAATCTCTTCAGGGAATTGTAAGACAAAACAGAGCCAAATTTCAATTGCAATGTTTAAACTAAATCAATCAATTATTAGAAATCATCAAAAAGGCATTCTACGCAAGGATATAGTGCCGTTCAAAATCGATTCAAGATCTGGAATTTTTAATAAATGCTTAAAACGTCCGTTTCAAAAGTATCCCCACTAGCGCTCATATTCCGAAAATGGCACGGCATTTACTTTTGTGTCAAATAAATAAGGGTTCTGAATCAACTTTTATAATAATCTTTCTAAACTATGGCAAATATTTGTTTGCTTAATTTCTATTGAAAAGAAATTACAATACCTCAATCCTTGCACTTTCCTATGAATGCGGAAACCGCTCAATATGCACGAAGAAAGTCAATCGATCCCCACATTTTTCGCCGCACATGTTACATTTGAACTCATCGTCGCAGCTATGGTATCCCATGTGGATCGTATGCAGAACAGCATCACGGAAGTAGATTCCGCCGGATTTGCATTCGAAAGTGTCCTTAGGAGTCAGCCTGGAATTGGGATCTTCAGTGTGAGCATTGGGTAACGTTGAGTTGGAAATATTTGTCGAGTCTTTTTCTGACACTGAAGCCACGTCTTCCTCAATTTCTTTGGAAGTTTCTACCTCCATTGGCTGATTCGAGGTTTTGACAGTATCGGAAAAGTTGTCTAGCGCAAGTTTAGCTGATTGTAGATCGTATGGTCCTTCATTTTCAGGTTCAACTCCAGATGCATCAAACCTGAAAGCCCGACCCTTCCGTCGGTTTACTTTCGATGAGGATAAGACTGGAGTCGTAGTGATCTGATCAACGCGACTTGGACTGCTGGTTGCAGATGGAGTTTCGACGGTTCGAAATATGCTACAAAAATGAAACATCACAAATTTTACATATCACGGATACGAATTGTTTCATTATCCCTACCGTCACGATCTGTTCCAGCCTGAGGCAATGTTCCGTTGAAGTTCTCCAGGGTTGGATGTTCCACGTGCAGCCCTCTTGAGTACACCTCGCTCCGACCGAGTCCTACACACAAACGATCGTCAATCAAAGCACGTTAAGAGGCAGAAAAGCACTTAAAATGTTCTAGACAGCCAAAACACGATCGCGAACTATCGATCACCACAAAAAGTACTTTTCTTTTTCTTCGCCGCCATGTGGCTGTCAAAATCCCAGGTTGTCACCTCGGACAAAACATCTGTGTGTGGAGTGGCACGCCATATGGCGGCAATGTGCCTCTCCAGTTGTCGCCAGTGGCATAGTTTTCTCGATGGCCACGGTGGAGGGGCATTTCCAGATGGCTATGTCTCGAAATGTGCCGGGGTTTGGGATTAATTCTATATTTCGAATATTTATCTCCACAGATCGAAATATTCGGACAGAAAAAAAAATATTTTCTGCACAACGATATCCGCACGACAGATGAAGTCCGCTGGCACTTCGAGGACATATCCATCTGGCCGGTTGCAAGGGTTCGGGATCGGAATCACTTCGATTCCCGGGCGTAGGCGTCACATTACACATTCCCCCCCCCCAAAATCGAAGTAATTACGATCCCGTCTCCTATATAAAAGGTCTTGGTTAGGGCCGTGGCGGGTCGAAGGTCGGTTCCGAGGAATAGGCTACAACCATGTTCGTGAAGACTCGACAGTGACTATATAGTAGGAAGTCAGGTGTTATTCGGAGGCCTTCGTCTAGGCAAAGATTGGGGTACGCCAAGGTTTTTCGTGGGAAATAGTTGCACTTCATCGTCTAAGGTCTTTTGCGTGATAAATTCCCAGGGTTTTACCAGTCATGTCCGCGATGAGGTATCGGGTGGGGCTTATTACTTGAAGAACTCGACACTTCACGAATTTCTTGTCTAGTTTGGCATTGTAATGTCGGGTGGCATCGCTCTGCCGGAAGTTTCGACGATATATCTCGTCGCCTGCCTTAAAGCCAGAAGGATGGGATCGCAAGTTGTACCGCTCCTCTCCCATCCGTCTACTTTCTTCAATCTTCTCCCGCAGTTGATCTCGCAGAAGTTGGAGCTTTTCGTGCGGTTCTAGAACCACGATTGGGTCCTCTAGCGATTTCAGCTGTCGCAATAGCCGGTAAGCGCTCCCATGACAGATCATGTACTGGCCGAACACTGCGAAATACGGCGAAATGCCGGTAGTGGCGTGGTACGACGAGCGCAGCGCACTAGTGATGGCGGACAATTTGCGATCCCAGTCCTTCTGATTCGGGTGGACATAGGCGCGGATGGCCGCTATGAGCGTACGATTCAGTCGTTCGGATGCGTTGGCTTGTGGTGAATAGACGGCAGTTCGTTGGTGGATGATGCCGTATTTGGACATTAGGTCTCGGAACTTGCTGGAGGTGAACTGGACCCCATTGTCGGAGACAAGTTTCTCCGGAACTCCAAACATGTGAAAGACTCGGTTCTCCAAAAAGTTGATTATAGGTCCAGTGTGCATGTTACGTAGTGGTTCTATGATAGGGAATTTAGAGAGCTGGTCCAGGACCACGACAGCTCCCGTGTGACCAGAAGCAGATCGAGGGTAAGGACCGATAAGATCAATGTACAAGCGCTGGAACACGCGTTCGGGGACCTCAACCTTACCCATGGGTGGCCGAAGAATGGTGTTGGGCGCTTTAGTGCACTTGCATAGCTCACAGGAGGCTACGTACGCTTTTATCTGTTGTGCCATCTTAGGCCAAAAGAAGCAGGTTTTCAACCGCCTAAGTGTACGCCCGTATCCGCCATGCGCACTTGATGGGTGGTCATGGGCCCGTCTGATAAGATCAGTGGTTAATTCTTCGGGCACCCACAACTTCCACTGTTCTTCTTCTTGTATGGGGTCTCCGGATGCGTGTCTCATCCGCTTATAAATAAATCCATCCGTCAACCGCAGTTCAGGCAGCTGGGGCTGTTGATTCTGGATAGTATGAATCAGTTGTGTGTAGGTTGCTGACTTGAAGGCAGGATGGTCCAAATCGATCAATTGGGGGCTGTCGTCCTCTTGGACCAACTCGGCTCCTTCAGGGGCGAACATTCTGGATAGGGTGTCGGGGACTACATGCTGGCTTCCTTTTCGGTGGCGGATTGTGAAGTCAAAAGCCTGTAATTTCAGTGCCCACCTTGCCAATCTGCCGTTGAGATCAGTCTGGCTCATTAGCCATTTCAGAGAAGCGTGATCCGTAACGATTTCAAAGGTGTGTCCCTCCACATAGGCTCGGAAGCGTTTCACTGCCAACACCGCCGCTAAACATTCCTGCTCGGAGACCGTGTAATTTCGCTGGGCTGGGTTCAGCTTGTGAGACATGAAGGCTATAGGTCTCTCCTCGCCGTCTTGTGCAACCTGGACTAAGACTGCTCCCACCCCATGTTGACTCGCGTCACAATGGATTGAGAACGGTTTGTCAAAGTCCGGGCTGTGCAGTACGGGGGCTGTAGTCAGACTCTTCTTTAGCTCTTCAAAGGCTCGCAAGCTGGGCTCTTCCCAGACGAATTTACGTCCCTTACGCAGCATGTCGGTCAAAGGAGTGGTTATGGTGGCATAGTCACGTACAAAACGCTGGTACCATCCGCATAAACCTAAGAATCGGCGTAACTATTTGGTGGTCTTGGGTAGTGGAAAAACGTCAATCGCTTGAGTCTTTTCCGGATCGGTCTTGATATGGCCATGCCCAATGATGTGACCTAAATACTTCACCTCCGTCATCACGAACTGGCTCTTCCTTATGTTGATGGTTAATCTTGCCCTCCGGATGTGAAGAGCCACCTCCTGAAGCAGGTCGATGTGTTCATCAAAGGTCTCGGTTATAAGCAACAGATCGTCCAAGTAAACGAAAACTTGGTGCCGCAAATGAGGTGGTATCACCTTATCCATAAGGCGCGTCATTGTTTGGGGGGCATTACACAATCCGAATGGCATGGTCACGAATTGATATAGGGGCCGACCTGGGACTGTGAAGGCTGTTTTCTCCTTTGAACTGGGGTCTAAAGGAATTTGCCAGAAGGCGTCCTTGAGGTCTAAGCTCGTGATGAAATGGGCTTTAGGCAATCGACTCAAAATGCCTTCGATCAACGGTAGAGGATATGCGTCCTTGACTGTGACGGCGTTCAAGCGTCTGGCATCTAAGCATAACCGGACCTTGTTCGGCTTGACAACTAAGGTGACTGGGGAAGCCCACGCGCTCTGTGATTCTTCGATTACGCCTAATGCTAGCATTCGATCCACTTCGGCATATAACGATTTTTCCTTCGCCGGAGATATGGCGAAATGTCTCTGTTTTATGGGTTTAGCATCCCCCACATCTATAGTGTGGAACACCAGGGCAGTCCGCCCGAGACCTTCTTTCTCGTGCGATGGAAAAGCCGATATAGCCGAGTCAAGACGTAGTTGCTGATTTACATCCAGTGTATGTCGTAATAAGTTAGTGGGTTGCGATTGGTCAGGAACGGTGGTGACAGACTCCAGGGTCAAACCGGAAAATAGTGCCGGGGCCAAGTTAAATTTTCGAACGAAATCCACTCCTAAATAAAGATTCTGGGTTAACTGAGGTATGATGAAAAATTCCATAGGTTTAGTTACCCCTTTAAAGGTGACATCCGTCATAATTTTTCCCACTACAGAGTGACGAGTTCCGTCCGCCGTGCTTAACCAGGAGGTGAAATGACGGATTTGGTCCGCGTGCTTTGCCAGTACCTCCCCTGCAAACTCGGCAGATATGCAATTCACACTGGCTCCCGTATCGACTAAGCCTGATACTCGTTTTTGCAGGAGGTGTACTGACGCATATGGCCGAACATCATCTCTCAATAATTCGTCTAAGTATATGTCCTTCAACACTTTCCTCGACTGCCTGACTTTTCTCCAGAAGCTCCGCATCCGACGCGTGGCTCGCTTGCTTCGCGGTGGGACAGTTGTGGCCAATTCCTCATGGAAGATGCGCTGTCGAGTAGCCAAATAATTCCGCAGCCTGACATGAAAAGGTTTTACATGCCAAGGAACTTTCGCCTCGCTATCATTTCCCTGCGCGTTGGCATCGGCGAAGGACGGCGTCGGTTGTGGAACTTCGGGAGAATTGTGGTTAGCGGTGCGAGTCAGCAGAATTGGAGTCCTGTTGGAAGCTGGGTCATAACTAGTGATGGGGTCTGGATTGGTTCGTCCGGGGTTTAGGAGTGCCGACGGGTGGTCGCGGCACTCGGTGGCAAGTTTTTTCGCCCTTTGCAATTTGCACAGTCAGGTGCGTATGTGTCGGCCTTCCCGCAGCGGTAGCAGAAAAGCGTCGGCTCCGCTGGACATGCATAGAACCGGTGTCCCGGTTGTCGGCAATTCCAACAGACCGTCGGGCTTGTAATTGCTTCAAGGGAGGGTCGATCAATCAATGTTGGGTCCTCAAGCTCCGGTGGTGCTCCGCTCCTCGGTACTGGTACTGGATCAGCAAGTAGGTGGTCTGCTGCCATCAACTCCGCGGTGTGATGATTTCGGGGATTTGGTCCCGTTATGCGAGGTTGTGGACGGAAGGTACCTCGTCGCTCATCCAAGTGTTCTTGTCTACGGGCATGGAGGCGCAATCCCTGTATGGTGTTGATGGGAAAATGTAGAAGGCTGTTTTGGAGATCCCAGCGCATGTTCTCTCTGATAATTTCTACCAATTCGTCCTCGGGCATGGTATTTCGCAGGCGAGTGCTCAATCTCACTATACTGGTGTAGTACTGGTCGAACGGTTCGTGAGCGCCTTGTTTCCGTTTCTTTATTTGCTCCCTTAGCTCTCTCTCAGTGAAGCCATCCTCAAATCGATTGCGGAAGGCTGCACTGAAAGAGTGCCAAGTGGGACGTGGCGTTGACTCTTTAAAGCTCCAGTACCAGTCGGCAGCGTCGCCGCTGAACAAAAGATGTGCATGCCGGAGGAAGGCCGAGGAATCACCTCCCAGGGTGCTGGATACCAACGCCTGAATCCGGAAAAGGAACCGGTCCGCCGATATCATATCGTTGAACCCTGTAAAGTTCAGGCGCCAACTCTCCATGATACGAGGCGTCGGGTCTCGAAAAAGTGCCAATGCGTTCCCGGGGGGAATCACGTCCTCGATTGACCTGTTGTACTGAACGGCCTCGGGGGCTGGAGGTACCAACGGAGGTCCGGTATTGTGTCGCGGTCTATATTCGGGAGCTCTGGGATCCATTCCCGAGTTCCTTGGAGGTGGGACCCATTGCTCGGATTGTCGGGAGTGGGGCATAGCCACACTGGGATTTGGCTCCCAGCCAAGCGGAGTTCTCACGCGGCTGGGTGGTTGGCTCATAGGGAGATTCTGGATCTTTCCCTCCAGGTTGCCAATCCTCTCCGACATATCTCTCATCAACACCTCGAGGGTGTCAATGGAGTGAGCGGAAGGCATGGTTGTCACCTCGGACACGACACTTGCAGCCGGAACTTCACCGCCTACTGCTCCTTGCAGGTCTAAGAGTGGTTGTGACGGTTCGGCTTCTGGAGCTCCTTTCGCCACTGCTCCACGCGTCGGTAGGGGCGTTCCGAGGGGGACGTCTAGGGCGGTCCGCTCGATGGGTCGCCGACATAATGGACACAGCTCGGACGTGAGGAGGAGCTGTTGGACACAGGCACGGTGGAATAGATGTCCACAATCCAACCGCACGCTGTGTACCCCTTCCACTACGTCCTCGAAACAGATCCCGCAGTTCACGGGTTGGACCGTTTTGGACCGGGTCCACCGCTTATCGGGAGTCCGCTTCGTTGCCATTTTTGGTTCTGTCTGGTGTGAGGTAAAAGTAAGTTTTTTATTACAAAAAAAAAAGAAGAAAAGGTTAACCCTACTATATATATGAAAAAGCCTAAAAATAACTTCGTGGCCGATAGTGGCGAGCTATATGTTAAGTGGGAAAAAAAAATTGTTTAAGACACACTTTCCTTTCCAGTGGTCGACCTCTTCAGCGGGAAATGAGAGTGCGTGGTAATCTGCCGAAGAAAGGGTGCTTCGGTCGATTTACGAAATTTATCCCCATAACCCACATACATTACAAAAAACCGTCTCTAAACTACGTTAAAGTGACTCGACGAGACAAGTGGTAGAGCTACCGTAACGACTTTGTACGCGGTCAAAATTCCCGACGCGTGGAAGCATTCCGGGCTTCGCAACTCCAGCATACGCCACCGAACGTTGAACCGATACCACTCGTCTAACACGCATAAGAAATAGTTAGAATCCTTCCGCGACATAAAGGCAAGGTAGCCTTCTATTTTCTTGAGAGTCCATGCTGATAGGTAAACCCATCAGACTGGCAGTTCCATCAAGAAAATAGAAGGTCCTTACAGGGGTTAGCCTAGGACAACACATCGGAAGGATTCTGTCGCGAAAGCAAAATCAAACAAAGGAGAGCGGAAGCTACAACTCACGTGAAGCGACTGCGAGTGTGTATCACACAACTCCACTGCTCCTGTTAGTGGGACTCGAGTACCAAAGTACCTTACATCCTCCGTAAAGGACCAACTCGTCAGAAGACGCGAAGTTCTTTCCCCCTTAGGATGTTTTTGGCCCCACGTTGGGCGCCATTTGTAATGATTTTCTACTTTCAGATCGAACGCGGAACCGACCTCTCATCGGTTCTAGACGTTAAGTCTGAGTAGTGCCAACGGATGGTACCAACAGGTCAACCAATCCGTGCACCGTAACCCATTCACGCGGTGACTGCTTGTCGGCCAGCTAGTTCGGAGAGGATTTCGGTCGCGGGTCTCCGAATGAGTTACGCTCAATTACAATATTTCAGTCACCTGGACATGCCCGTTTTCCAAACGCGTCAACAATTACTCATCCAGAACGAGAAACCTACATTACGTTAATTCTGGATGTGATCTATCCACAGATCTCAAATCAAAAACGCTACAAAATCCCATAGGCGCGTTACCGATTCACCGACGCGGTACCGAAAAATATGCTACTCGAACTTAAACCGAAGAAAACTACTCTAAAGAAATGACGAAACAATCAAAGGTACCACGTACCGCGCGCGACGCGAAACCGACTTCAGCGGATTTGTCGAAACCCTAACCTCGCGACGGCATACCTACCCTGCACTTCCCTTTCACGCTGAAAAAGAACGAGCCCCTGAAAAGGAAAGTCGTTCGTTATCTAGCAATTCATTTTTATTCATTAAATTTTCTTCAAGTTAAATTGTTGTCTCGAAAACATACGCACAAGATAATGATTACAGTCTTTTCTTCCTTAAAATTCTTACATGAATAAACAAAAATTTAAAAAAATGTATAGAAATATGCCTTGCTAAGAAATCTTAAATCAAATTGAGTTTATTCATAGAAACATTTACTTTTAAGTGCGAAAAAATAATTGAATGTTAAATGAAAAATTACTTCATCAAATAAACACTATTCTGTGCATTTCAAAATGCTATTTAAAATTCTCTACTCATTGCAAAGCATGTATAATAATGCGTTACGTTCATTCGACGGCACAAAATTCGTTTCCTACGTGCAATTTTCATCAGCGTTTAAAAATGTTTAACTTTCCACATTAACGCTAGGAGCATCGCAGTCTCCATTTTCGATAAATTTACTATTTTATCACTGTTATCGTCATATTTATTTTTTTTTTTTTGTAACTAATCGCAACAAAAAAACGTAAAATCTTTATTTCCTTTCTTTATCAAATTAAAAATCAAATATCTTTATCCGGAGCGCGTTCAAGAACAAGCAAAAAGGAAAAGAAAAGAAAGTAGGAACTAACTAAGCGCGATTATGCCATATCACAAAAATGTTGTGCCTTTATCTAAGAACATGACAAAACGTAATAAAATATTTTTAATATAAAAAAATGTAAAAATGTGTGTGGTTTGTTTGTGCAACTACTGTTTATCATTCTTTTCTTATAAGAACAGACTAATAAATTACACAAGCAATTTATCTTTCAACCCTGAAATGATTCCATTTCCTTACTAAAATACTAGTTTCATTAGTACTGCAAGATTGAAATTATAATAAACTGCTCAATCTATCAAATACGACAATGGATACCAATTTAAAAGCTAAACCTCCTTAGAAATAATTTTGCAACATACAACTAGTATTATAGGTAGTATTTTGAACTTAACTGAATTAATAATTATTCATACGTACTTAAAAATATTTCTTACACATAAAGTTTCGTAAAATTTTAAATTTTATGGCAAAAGATTTGAATGATTTAGATTTAGATTCTTAGCTGATTTCCAGTGCGAGTATTTATTCATTAGAGTATCTGAGAGCAATTTTAAAGAAGTCGAAAACATAAGCAAGGGGCCGCTAAGCATTTATTAAAATTGTCGACGGGCTTGTATCAGATTGCAAACCAAATTGAAAGAAATTATTGAAAGAGAATTACAGTTTGTTATGAAATACAATTAAATCTCTTCAGGGAATTGTAAGACAAAACAGAGCCAAATTTCAATTGCAATGTTTAAACTAAATCAATGAATTATTAGAAATCATCAAAAAGGCATTCTACGCAAGGATATAGTGCCGTTCAAAATCGATTCAAGATCTGGAATTTTTAATAAATGCTTAAAACGTCCGTTTCAAAAGTATCCCCACTAGCGCTCATATTCCGAAAATGGCACGGCATTTACTTTTGTGTCAAATAAATAAGGGTTCTGAATCAACTTTTATAATAATCTTTCTAAACTATGGCAAATATTTGTTTGCTTAATTTCTATTGAAAAGAAATTACAATACCTCAATCCTTGCACTTTCCTATGAATGCGGAAACCGCTCAATATGCACGAAGAAAGTCAATCGATCCCCACATTTTTCGCCGCACATGTTACATTTGAACTCATCGTCGCAGCTATGGTATCCCATGTGGATCGTATGCAGAACAGCATCACGGAAGTAGATTCCGCCGGATTTGCATTCGAAAGTGTCCTTAGGAGTCAGCCTGGAATTGGGATCTTCAGTGTGAGCATTGGGTAACGTTGAGTTGGAAATATTTGTCGAGTCTTTTTCTGACACTGAAGCCACGTCTTCCTCAATTTCTTTGGAAGTTTCTACCTCCATTGGCTGATTCGAGGTTTTGACAGTATCGGAAAAGTTGTCTAGTGCAAGTTTAGCTGATTGTAGATCGTATGGTCCTTCATTTTCAGGTTCAACTCCAGATGCATCAAACCTGAAAGCCCGACCCTTCCGTCGGTTTACTTTCGATGAGGATAAGACTGGAGTCGTAGTGATCTGATCAACGCGACTTGGACTGCTGGTTGCAGATGGAGTTTCGACGGTTCGAAATATGCTACAAAAATGAAACATCACAAATTTTACATATCACGGGTACGAATTGTTTCATTATCCCTACCGTCACGATCTGTTCCAGCCTGAGGCAATGTTCCGTTGAAGTTCTCCAGGGTTGGATGTTCCACGTGCAGCCCTCTTGAGTACACCTCGCTCCGACCGAGTCCTACACACAAACGATCGTCAATCAAAGCACGTTAAGAGGCAGAAAAGCACTTAAAATGTTCTAGACAGCCAAAACACGATCGCGAACTATCGATCACCACAAAAAGTACTTTTCTTTTTCTTCGCCGCCATGTGGCTGTCAAAATCCCAGGTTGTCACCTCGGACAAAACATCTGTGTGTGGAGTGGCACGCCATATGGCGGCAATGTGCCTCTCCAGTTGTCGCCAGTGGCATAGTTTTCTCGATGGCCACAGTGGAGGGGCATTTCCAGATGGCTATGTCTCGAAATGTGCCGGGGTTTGGGATTAATTCTATATTTCGAATATTTATCTCCACAAATCGAAATATTCGGACAGAAAAAAAAATATTTTCTGCACAACGATATCCGCACGACAGATGAAGTCCGCTGGCACTTCGAGGACATATCCATCTGGCCGGTTGCAAGGGTTCGGGATCGGAATCACTTCGATTCCCGGGCGTAGGCGTCACATTACACATTCCCCCCCCCCCAAAATCGAAGTAATTACGATCCCGTCTCCTATATAAAAGGTCTTGGTTAGGGCCGTGGCGGGTCGAAGGTCGGTTCCGAGGAATAGGCTACAACCATGTTCGTGAAGACTCGACAGTGACTATATAGTAGGAAGTCAGGTGTTATTCGGAGGCCTTCGTCTAGGCAAAGATTGGGGTACGCCAAGGTTTTTCGTGGGAAATAGTTGCACTTCATCGTCTAAGGTCTTTTGCGTGATAAATTCCCAGGGTTTTACCAGTCATGTCCGCGATGAGGTATCGGGTGGGGCTTATTACTTGAAGAACTCGACACTTCACGAATTTCTTGTCTAGTTTGGCATTGTAATGTCGGGTGGCATCGCTCTGCCGGAAGTTTCGACGATATATCTCGTCGCCTGCCTTAAAGCCAGAAGGATGGGATCGCAAGTTGTACCGCTCCTCTCCCATCCGTCTACTTTCTTCAATCTTCTCCCGCAGTTGATCTCGCAGAAGTTGGAGCTTTTCGTGCGGTTCTAGAACCACGATTGGGTCCTCTAGCGATTTCAGCTGTCGCAATAGCCGGTAAGCGCTCCCATGACAGATCATGTACTGGCCGAACACTGCGAAATACGGTGAAATGCCGGTAGTGGCGTGGTACGACGAGCGCAGCGCACTAGTGATGGCGGACAATTTGCGATCCCAGTCCTTCTGATTCGGGTGGACATAGGCGCGGATGGCCGCTATGAGCGTACGGTTCAGTCGTGCGGATGCGTTGGCTTGTGGTGAATAGACGGCAGTTCGTTGGTGGATGATGCCGTATTTGGACATTAGGTCTCGGAACTTGCTGGAGGTGAACTGGACCCCATTGTCGGAGACAAGTTTCTCCGGAACTCCAAACATGTGAAAGACTCGGTTCTCCAAAAAGTTGATTATAGGTCCAGTGTGCATGTTACGTAGTGGTTCTATGATAGGGAATTTAGAGAGCTGGTCCAGGACCACGACAGCTCCCGTGTGACCAGAAGCAGATCGAGGGTAAGGACCGATAAGATCAATGTACAAGCGCTGGAACACGCGTTCGGGGACCTCAACCTTACCCATGGGTGGCCGAAGAATGGTGTTGGGCGCTTTAGTGCACTTGCATAGCTCACAGGAGGCTACGTACGCTTTTATCTGTTGTGCCATCTTAGGCCAAAGGAAGCAGGTTTTCAACCGCCTAAGTGTACGCCCGTATCCGCCATGCGCACTTGATGGGTGGTCATGGGCCCGTCTGATAAGATCAGTGGTTAATTCTTCGGGCACCCACAACTTCCACTGTTCTTCTTCTTGTATGGGGTCTCCAGATGCGTGTCCCATCCGCTTATAAATAAATCCATCCGTCAACCGCAGTTCAGGCAGCTGGGGCTGTTGATTCTGGATAGTATGAATCAGTTGTGTGTAGGTTGCTGACTTGAAGGCAGGATGGTCCAAATCGATCAATTGGGGGCTGTCGTCCTCTTGGACCAACTCGGCTCCTTCAGGGGCAAACATTCTGGATAGGGTGTCGGGGACTACATGCTGGCTTCCTTTTCGGTGGCGGATTGTGAAGTCAAATGCCTGTAATTTCAGTGCCCACCTTGCCAATCTGCCGTTGAGATCAGTCTGGCTCATTAGCCATTTCAGAGAAGCGTGATCCGTAACGATTTCAAAGGTGTGTCCCTCCACATAGGCTCGGAAGCGTTTCACTGCCAACACCGCCGCTAAACATTCCTGCTCGGAGACCATGTAATTTCGCTGGGCTGGGTTCAGCTTGTGAAACATGAAGGCTATAGGTCTCTCCTCGCCGTCTTGTGCAACCTGGACTAAGACTGCTCCCACCCCATGTTGACTCGCGTCACAATGGATTGAGAACGGTTTGTCAAAGTCCGGGCTGTGCAGTACGGGGGCTGTAGTCAGACTCTTCTTTAGCTCTTCAAAGGCTCGCAAGCTGGGCTCTTCCCAGACGAATTTACGTCCCTTACGCAGCATGTCGGTCAAAGGAGTGGTTATGGTGGCATAGTCACGTACAAAACGCTGGTACCATCCGCATAAACCTAAGAATCGGCGTAACTATTTGGTGGTCTTGGGTAGTGGAAAAACGTCAATCGCTTGAGTCTTTTCCGGATCGGTCTTGATATGGCCATGCCCAATGATGTGACCTAAATACTTCACCTCCGTCATCACGAACTGGCTCTTCCTTATGTTGATGGTTAATCTTGCCCTCCGGATGTGAAGAGCCACCTCCTGAAGCAGGTCGATGTGTTCATCAAAGGTCTCGGTTATAAGCAACAGATCGTCCAAGTAAACGAAAACTTGGTGCCGCAAATGAGGTGGTATCACCTTATCCATAAGGCGCGTCATTGTTTGGGGGGCATTACACAATCCGAATGGCATGGTCACGAATTGATATAGGGGCCGACCTGGGACTGTGAAGGCTGTTTTCTCCTTTGAACTGGGGTCTAAAGGAATTTGCCAGAAGGCGTCCTTGAGGTCTAAGCTCGTGATGAAATGGGCTTTAGGCAATCGACTCAAAATGCCTTCGATCAACGGTAGAGGATATGCGTCCTTGACTGTGACGGCGTTCAAGCGTCTGGCATCTAAGCATAACCGGACCTTGTTCGGCTTGACAACTAAGGTGACTGGGGAAGCCCACGCGCTCTGTGATTCTTCGATTACGCCTAATGCTAGCATTCGATCCACTTCGGCATATAACGATTTTTCCTTCGCCGGAGATATGGCGAAATGTCTCTGTTTTATGGGTTTAGCATCCCCCACATCTATAGTGTGGAACACCAGGGCAGTCCGCCCGAGACCTTCTTTCTCGTGCGATGGAAAAGCCGATATAGCCGAGTCAAGACGTAGTTGCTGATTTACATCCAGTGTATGTCGTAATAAGTTAGTGGGTTGCGATTGGTCAGGAACGGTGGTGACGGACTCCAGGGTCAAACCGGAAAATAGTGCCGGGGCCAAGTTAAATTTTCGAACGAAATCCACTCCTAAATAAAGATTCTGGGTTAACTGAGGTATGATGAAAAATTCCATAGGTTTAGTTACCCCTTTAAAGGTGACATCCGTCATAATTTTTCCCACTACAGAGTGACGAGTTCCGTCCGCCGTGCTTAACCAGGAGGTGAAATGACGGATTTGGTCCGCGTGCTTTGCCAGTACCTCCCCTGCAAACTCGGCAGATATGCAATTCACACTGGCTCCCGTATCGACTAAGCCTGATACTCGTTTTTGCAGGAGGTGTACTGACGCATATGGCCGAACATCATCTCTCAATAATTCGTCTAAGTATATGTCCTTCAACACTTTCCTCGACTGCCTGACTTTTCTCCAGAAGCTCCGCATCCGACGCGTGGCTCGCTTGCTTCGCGGTGGGACAGTTGTGGCCAATTCCTCATGGAAGATGCGCTGTCGAGTAGCCAAATAATTCCGCAGCCTGACATGAAAAGGTTTTACATGCCAAGGAACTTTCGCCTCGCTATCATTTCCCTGCGCGTTGGCATCGGCGAAGGACGGCGTCGGTTGTGGAACTTCGGGAGAATTGTGGTTAGCGGTGCGAGTCAGCAGAATTGGAGTCCTGTTGGAAGCTGGGTCATAACTAGTGATGGGGTCTGGATTGGTTCGTCCGGGGTTTAGGAGTGCCGACGGGTGGTCGCGGCACTCGGTGGCAAGTTTTTTCGCCCTTTGCAATTTGCACAGTCAGGTGCGTATGTGTCGGCCTTCCCGCAGCGGTAGCAGAAAAGCGTCGCTCCGCTGGACATGCATAGAACCGGTGTCCCGGTTGTCGGCAATTCCAACAAACCGTCGGGCTTGTAATTGCTTCAAGGGAGGGTCGATCAATCAATGTTGGGTCCTCAAGCTCCGGTGGTGCTCCGCTCCTCGGTACTGGTACTGGATCAGCAAGTAGGTGGTCTGCTGCCATCAACTCCGCGGTGTGATGATTTCGGGGATTTGGTCCCGTTATGCGAGGTTGTGGACGGAAGGTACCTCGTCGCCCATCCAAGTGTTCTTGTCTACGGGCATGGAGGCGCAATCCCTGTATGGTGTTGATGGGAAAATGTAGAAGGCTGTTCTGGAGATCCCAGCGCATGTTCTCTCTGATAATTTCTACCAATTCGTCCTCGGGCATGGCATTTCGCAGGCGAGTGCTCAATCTCACTATACTGGTGTAGTACTGGTCGAACGGTTCGTGAGCGCCTTGTTTCCGTTTCTTTATTTGCTCCCTTAGCTCTCTCTCAGTGAAGCCATCCTCAAATCGATTGCGGAAGGCTGCACTGAAAGAGTGCCAAGTGGGACGTGGCGTTGACTCTTTAAAGCTCCAGTACCAGTCGGCAGCGTCGCCGCTGAACAAAAGATGTGCATGCCGGAGGAAGGCCGAGGAATCACCTCCCAGGGTGCTGGATACCAACGCCTGAATCCGGAAAAGGAACCGGTCCGCCGATATCATATCGTTGAACCCTGTAAAGTTCAGGCGCCAACTCTCCATGATACGAGGCGTCGGGTCTCGAAAAAGTGCCAATGCGTTCCCGGGGGGAATCACGTCCTCGATTGACCTGTTGTACTGAACGGCCTCGGGGGCTGGAGGTACCAACGGAGGTCCGGTATTGTGTCGCGGTCTATATTCGGGAGCTCTGGGATCCATTCCCGAGTTCCTTGGAGGTGGGACCCATTGCTCGGATTGTCGGGAGTGGGGCATAGCCACACTGGGATTTGGCTCCCAGCCAAGCGGAGTTCTCACGCGGCTGGGTGGTTGGCTCATAGGGAGATTCTGGATCTTTCCCTCCAGGTTGCCAATCCTCTCCGACATATCTCTCATCAACACCTCGAGGGTGTCAATGGAGTGAGCGGAAGGCATGGTTGTCACCTCGGACACGACACTTGCAGCCGGAACTTCACCGCCTACTGCTCCTTGCAGGTCTAAGAGTGGTTGTGACGGTTCGGCTTCTGGAGCTCCTTTCGCCACTGCTCCACGCGTCGGTAGGGGCGTTCCGAGGGGGACGTCTAGGGCGGTCCGCTCGATGGGTCGCCGACATAATGGACACAGCTCGGACGTGAGGAGGAGCTGTTGGACACAGGCACGGTGGAATAGATGTCCACAATCCAACCGCACGCTGTGTACCCCTTCCACTACGTCCTCGAAACAGATCCCGCAGTTCACGGGTTGGACCGTTTTGGACCGGGTCCACCGCTTATCGGGAGTCCGCTTCGTTGCCATTTTTGGTTCTGTCTGGTGTGAGGTAAAAGTAAGTTTTTTATTACAAAAAAAAAAGAAGAAAAGGTTAACCCTACTATATATATGAAAAAGCCTAAAAATAACTTCGTGGCCGATAGTGGCGAGCTATATGTTAAGTGGGAAAAAAAAATTGTTTAAGACACACTTTCCTTTCCAGTGGTCGACCTCTTCAGCGGGAAATGAGAGTGCGTGGTAATCTGCCGAAGAAAGGGTGCTTCGGTCGATTTATGAAATTTATCCCCATAACCCACATACATTACAAAAAACCGTCTCTAAACTACGTTAAAGTGACTCGACGAGACAAGTGGTAGAGCTACCGTAACGACTTTGTACGCGGTCAAAATTCCCGACGCGTGGAAGCATTCCGGGCTTCGCAACTCCAGCATACGCCACCGAACGTTGAACCGATACCACTCGTCTAACACGCATAAGAAATAGTTAGAATCCTTCCGCGACATAAAGGCAAGGTAGCCTTCTATTTTCTTGAGAGTCCATGCTGATAGGTAAACCCATCAGACTGGCAGTTCCATCAAGAAAATAGAAGGTCCTTACAGGGGTTAGCCTAGGACAACACATCGGAAGGATTCTGTCGCGAAAGCAAAATCAAACAAAGGAGAGCGGAAGCTACAACTCACGTGAAGCGACTGCGAGTGTGTATCACACAACT
The DNA here is from genome assembly GCA_963969285.1 of Odontomyia ornata. Lineage (NCBI taxonomy): Eukaryota > Metazoa > Arthropoda > Insecta > Diptera > Stratiomyidae > Odontomyia > Odontomyia ornata. The sequence goes on from OZ017741.1 coordinate 116,246,151, forward strand.
CCACTGCTCCTGTTAGTGGGACTCGAGTACCAAAGTACCTTACATCCTCCGTAAAGGACCAACTCGTCAGAAGACGCGAAGTTCTTTCCCCCTTAGGATGTTTTTGGCCCCACGTTGGGCGCCATTTGTAATGATTTTCTACTTTCAGATCGAACGCGGAACCGACCTCTCATCGGTTCTAGACGTTAAGTCTGAGTAGTGCCAACGGATGGTACCAACAGGTCAACCAATCCGTGCACCGTAACCCATTCACGCGGTGACTGCTTGTCGGCCAGCTAGTTCGGAGAGGATTTCGGTCGCGGGTCTCCGAATGAGTTACGCTCAATTACAATATTTCAGTCACCTGGACATGCCCGTTTTCCAAACGCGTCAACAATTACTCATCCAGAACGAGAAACCTACATTACGTTAATTCTGGATGTGATCTATCCACAGATCTCAAATCAAAAACGCTACAAAATCCCATAGGCGCGTTACCGATTCACCGACGCGGTACCGAAAAATATGCTACTCGAACTTAAACCGAAGAAAACTACTCTAAAGAAATGACGAAACAATCAAAGGTACCGCGTACCGCGCGCGACGCGAAACCGACTTCAGCGGATTTGTCGAAACCCTAACCTCGCGACGGCATACCTACCCTGCACTTCCCTTTCACGCTGAAAAAGAACGAGCCCCTGAAAAGGAAAGTCGTTCGTTATCTAGCAATTCATTTTTATTCATTAAATTTTCTTCAAGTTAAATTGTTGTCTCGAAAACATACGCACAAGATAATGATTACAGTCTTTTCTTCCTTAAAATTCTTACATGAATAAACAAAAATTTAAAAAAATGTATAGAAATATGCCTTGCTAAGAAATCTTAAATCAAATTGAGTTTATTCATAGAAACATTTACTTTTAAGTGCGAAAAAATAATTGAATGTTAAATGAAAAATTACTTCATCAAATAAACACTATTCTGTGCATTTCAAAATGCTATTTAAAATTCTCTACTCATTGCAAAGCATGTATAATAATGCGTTACGTTCATTCGACGGCACAAAATTCGTTTCCTACGTGCAATTTTCATCAGCGTTTAAAAATGTTTAACTTTCCACATTAACGCTAGGAGCATCGCTGTCTCCATTTTCGATAAATTTACTATTTTATCACTGTTATCGTCATATTTATTTTTTTTTTTTGTAACTAATCGCAACAAAAAAACGTAAAATCTTTATTTCCTTTCTTTATCAAATTAAAAATCAAATATCTTTATCCGGAGCGCATTCAAGAACAAGCAAAAAGGAAAAAAAAAGAAAGTAGGAACTAACTAAGCGCGATTATGCCATATCACAAAAATGTTGTGCCTTTATCTAAGAACATGACAAAACGTAATAAAATATTTTTAATATAAAAAAATGTAAAAATGTGTGTGGTTTGTTTGTGCAACTACTGTTTATTATTCTTTTCTTATAAGAACAGACTAATAAATTACACAAGCAATTTATCTTTCAACCCTGAAATGATTCCATTTCCTTACTAAAATACTAGTTTCATTAGTACTGCAAGATTGAAATTATAATAAACTGCTCAATCTATCAAATACGACAATGGATACCAATTTAAAAGCTAAACCTCCTTAGAAATAATTTTGCAACATACAACTAGTATTATAGGTAGTATTTTGAACTTAACTGAATTAATAATTATTCATACGTACTTAAAAATATTTCTTACACATAAAGTTTCGTAAAATTTTAAATTTTATGGCAAAAGATTTGAATGATTTAGATTTAGATTCTTAGCTGATTTCCAGTGCGAGTATTTATTCATTAGAGTATCTGAGAGCAATTTTAAAGAAGTCGAAAACATAAGCAAGGGGCCGCTAAGCATTTATTAAAATTGTCGACGGGCTTGTATCAGATTGCAAACCAAATTGTAAGAAATTATTTAAAGAGAATTACAGTTTGTTATGAAATACAATTAAATCTCTTCAGGGAATTGTAAGACAAAACAGAGCCAAATTTCAATTGCAATGTTTAAACTAAATCAATCAATTATTAGAAATCATCAAAAAGGCATTCTACGCAAGGATATAGTGCCGTTCAAAATCGATTCAAGATCTGGAATTTTTAATAAATGCTTAAGGCGCAGCCCCCAGTGAAACGGAAAATTTGGGTAAATTTCACAGCCGTCCACCTCAGAAACGTTACGAATATTTGCAAAAATTTTTTTGAAGAAGGTCGAAATGAACCTTTAACTATCGAATGAACTCATCACATTTTGCAAAAAGTTTGTCGTAAAAGTTATTAAATTCAAACAAAATAGCATGTTTTCGTTAAAAAATGTAGTAGATCTCGGAAATTACTTAACGTATCGAGTTGATTTAAGCTATGGTTGTTAGATCTAAATTATTCGCAGTGAATTAACTCATCAAAAATTTAAAAAAGTTTTTTGAAAAAAAATTTCTAGAACAAAATGTGTAATTTGCACACACTGAACAAATATCATGCATGCACATTGATTTGTCTCAAATTTCCACATTTTGTTCTAGGAAATTTTTTGCAAAAAACCTTTTTAAATTTTTAATGAGTTAATTCACTGCAAATAATTTAGATCTAACTACCATAGCTTAAATCAACTCGGTACGTTAAGTAGTTTCCGAGATCTACTACATTTTTTAACGAAAACATGCTATTTTGTTTGAACTTAATAACTTTTGCAACAAACTTTTTGCAAAATGTAATGAGTTGATTCGATAGCCAAAGGTTCATTCCGACTTTTTGCTAAAAAATTTTTGCAAATATTCGTAACGTTTCTGAGGTGGACGGCTGTAAAGTTTACCCAAATTTTCAGTTTCACTGGGGGCTGCGCCTTAAAACGTCCGTTTCAAAAGTATCCCCACTAGCGCTCATATTCCGAAAATGGCACGGCATTTACTTTTGTGTCAAATAAATAAGGGTTCTGAATCAACTTTTATAATAATCTTTCTAAACTATGGCAAATATTTGTTTGCTTAATTTCTATTGAAAAGAAATTACAATACCTCAATCCTTGCACTTTCCTATGAATGCGGAAACCGCTCAATATGCACGAAGAAAGTCAATCGATCCCCACATTTTTCGCCGCACATGTTACATTTGAACTCATCGTCGCAGCTATGGTATCCCATGTGGATCGTATGCAGAACAGCATCACGGAAGTAGATTCCGCCGGATTTGCATTCGAAAGTGTCCTTAGGAGTCAGCCTGGAATTGGGATCTTCAGTGTGAGCATTGGGTAACGTTGAGTTGGAAATATTTGTCGAGTCTTTTTCTGACACTGAAGCCACGTCTTCCTCAATTTCTTTGGAAGTTTCTACCTCCATTGGCTGATTCGAGGTTTTGACAGTATCGGAAAAGTTGTCTAGCGCAAGTTTAGCTGATTGTAGATCGTATGGTCCTTCATTTTCAGGTTCAACTCCAGATGCATCAAACCTGAAAGCCCGACCCTTCCGTCGGTTTACTTTCGATGAGGATAAGACTGGAGTCGTAGTGATCTGATCAACGCGACTTGGACTGCTGGTTGCAGATGGAGTTTCGACGGTTCGAAATATGCTACAAAAATGAAACATCACAAATTTTACATATCACGGATACGAATTGTTTCATTATCCCTACCGTCACGATCTGTTCCAGCCTGAGGCAATGTTCCGTTGAAGTTCTCCAGGGTTGGATGTTCCACGTGCAGCCCTCTTGAGTACACCTCGCTCCGACCGAGTCCTACACACAAACGATCGTCAATCAAAGCACGTTAAGAGGCAGAAAAGCACTTAAAATGTTCTAGACAGCCAAAACACGATCGCGAACTATCGATCACCACAAAAAGTACTTTTCTTTTTCTTCGCCGCCATGTGGCTGTCAAAATCCCAGGTTGTCACCTCGGACAAAACATCTGTGTGTGGAGTGGCACGCCATATGGCGGCAATGTGCCTCTCCAGTTGTCGCCAGTGGCATAGTTTTCTCGATGGCCACGGTGGAGGGGCATTTCCAGATGGCTATGTCTCGAAATGTGCCGGGGTTTGGGATTAATTCTATATTTCGAATATTTATCTCCACAGATCGAAATATTCGGACAGAAAAAAAAATATTTTCTGCACAACGATATCCGCACGACAGATGAAGTCCGCTGGCACTTCGAGGACATATCCATCTGGCCGGCTGCAAGGGTTCGGGATCGGAATCACTTCGATTCCCGGGCGTAGGCGTCACATTACATGTGGAGGTAGTGGCCGCCACCCACGAGGTAGTCCCGGAGTGTGAAAATTGAAACGGAAAGTGCAAGACTTGATTCCACGGCGATTATAGTGCATGGTGGCGATGTCGTAACGTCGATAAGAAATTGCGATACGGAGGAAAAACGACGCGAACGAATTTTTCAGTGCAAACAATGTGTGAAAACATTCAAACGCTCAAATACATTATCGACTCACTTACTTATACAGAGTGATACACGGCCATATCCTTGTCAATATTGCGGAAAGCGTTTCCATCAAAAGTCGGATTGCAGGAATTGGGAAAAAGAAGAAGAATACGAGTACGAGCCAACCGGAAAGGTATGTAAGGTAACCTAAAAAGTAGCATTGTAACTACGATTCGATTAGTGAGTTTTCGTTTCACCGCTCTAATAGTCTGTTTTTCTGGATTCTTCCTGCTATTTAGGAACAGACTATATGTGCAACAAATGGTGCCGTTTATTATGCGCTACTCCACCGGCTCCGATAAGCAACACACCGAGGGATCAGCTTGCAGCAGTTTACCCACCAGCAGTTGTGCCAACAATATACCCACCTTCAATGCCGTACCAGCCGTTTTAGCAGTACTACAGGGTGAAATGAATGTTCCCACCATTTGGCCTCAGAGCTACCAAGGCTTAAGAACAAAAACAAGAACAGGATAAGGAAAAAGGGAAGAGCATAGACAAGGAGAAAAACTCATCCAATCATAGTTCAAAGGAGAAGACGCTCTTGAATTCATTCAAAAAAAAAAACTACAACTGCCGCTACAAACGCTTTCACCAAATCTCATAAGCATAATGAACACTCAACGAAAAACCGAGGTAACATTTATTAAGAGGAGTAGTGATTTACTTAAATTCCCGGTCTAACTATATTCAGTAAGGACCATTCCATTTTTTTTATTTCATATATATGAAATATTGGATGATCTTGCCTACTTACTTTTAAGATCTAAATGAACACGGTAATTCTTCCCAAATGCAATATTATTTATACTTACGATAAAAGAATGAAGGGTGACGTAAATTTTGGTGCAAATTTCAGAAAACAATATAAGCCTAAATAGTAGTGCCCTATCGTTTTCCAATGTATCTAATTTCTATCATTTAGATAGGAGAAGGCTACAACCAAGAATTCACAGAAAGACAAAAAAAAGGGAAATGAGAAAATTATGTACTTCAGATAAACTTAAGATAAGCCTTTATCAGTTAGATGAAATGGATACGGGTCACACAAATTACTTTTAATAGCAATCTCTTAAATACCGACATCTAATGATAATTGCAAGGTACCTGCAAATCCTACATTCCAGAAATTCAGGAAATTGTATTCTGACTTCAAGCAATGGAGTCAATTTTATTATAATTTGATTAGACTTATATATATATATATATATATATATATATATATATATATATATATATATATATATATATATATATATATATACATATATATATATATATATATATATATATATATATATATATATATATATATATATATATATATATATATATATATATAAAAACAAAAACTTTGAGAGGTGTATCAGATTATCCGCATTAGTTTATAATCGGGTGTAAATATGTTGAAATGACAAACACAATAATAACAACTAATCCATATAAATTGTTAGGAATTTTACAAATCATAATAATTAATAACGGATAATCCCTACCATCTTAAAAAATAATACAAACCATATTAATAAATAGAAAATAATACAAATGATAAAAAAATATACATATAAAATGAACCATGTTAATAATTAACAGTAACCTAAATAATACGACATAAAACCGACCCTATTAATACTCTAACAAATGATGCAAATAATAATAAAAAAAAAGATCCACAACAGCACCAACAACAGCTTCAACAACGTGGCCTACTTAATATTATAATTTTAGTGAGTGTGCCTCAAAATATCTTCTACATATCATAGAAGAATTTGGAAAAGTGTGATCTAAACAAGAAGAATATATTTTCTTTTTTTATAAGTATTTCGTATAGTAACGTCGAGTTATTCGCATCTAATTATTTATTTTTTTGTATTTTAGAAATGTGAAGTTAATATTCTTAAAGAATAAACAAAATCATTGACAATTGATAAAAATGAAAATTCACCTCCTATCATGTTTGATACCCTTGGGCCTTAAGACTATATTCATTGAATTTAGAAATCGGTACCAGTAAAATGCCAGCATATATAAAATATATAATACATAATCATGAAAAAAAAATAACAAGAAATCATACATCCCATGTTTATAAATAATAAGTAATAGAAATAATAATAAGTACTAACTTAATATGGTACTCTCAAGAAATGTTTGATAACATAAGCACAACCCTTTTGCCAATGGCGGTTAGGATTCTACTTAATAGATTATACGGAATTTTAGGTTTTTTTTATATTCTTTAAACTAATTCTTAAACACAAAATAAACTACTACAAGCAAACAGGATGCTAGCACGGAGAACCCTTTCAGGCAACAACCGCTGTTGGCAAGAATACCGATAAAGCAAGTCACCGATTGCGGGGGGAGGAAGCAAACCCCAGAAACACTGTCGAAGTCAACATTACAGGTTAAATCATCGGAGACAGGCCACAGACGGACTAACGAACGAAAGAAGGCAGAGTGCGTTGTGCAACCTGGCATCATTGCGGCCTTTGGGCGCAGTAGAAGGACTATGCGCACCCCGGAGCGTCCAGTGCAAGACGTACACAATCCGGATCAAGCTGCGACACCAACAGAGGCCAGTGTAAGACTGGGGGAAGGAGAAGTTTTGCCGTTGGCCGACGCCACTTCAAACACGACCCAAGCGGTAGAAGCAAAAGGGCTAGGAAACGGGGGCCTCTCCCAAGAGGTGGCGCCAAATAACACAATCGCCCTTGACCACGTCGAAGAGGAGCGGCTTACTCGGAAAGCGGGGACTATCGTCAAACAACTGAGGGCTGCCTGCGAAGTGCAGAAAAACATAGGCAAGAGTGTCAAGAATGGCATTCTTGAACTGGAGGAGCTTTTTGACCGCGTAACGCACTACAGGCGGAGGTGGCTTGCAACCCAAAAGCACCAAAAAGACACGCTCTCCCTCGAGGCATCAGTGGGTCCTAGCAGCAGCAAAAGAATGGCCGGTAGCCCAATTGAAGGCGACCGTGAGAAAAGGAGGAAGGACAAGACCATAAACGAAGTTGACACTCCAGGCGAGGAGTTTCATGTGGTGCGAAACAAGGCAGCGAAAAAAGCGGCCAAAAAGCTACTCCTAGAAAAAACAGACAAAGAGCTCAACCACAAGAAAGAGAAAAGAACAAAGACCCCCCGATATACCGCAGAAAACAAAAAGCGAACCGCGGCGCAAACCCTTGCGAGAGGCACTGCTTATAAAACCCACTAAGGGCCGAACCTTCGCAGATGTCCTCCGTGAAATTAAAGGAGCGGTCAAGCCAGACGACACCAAAACTGCCATCAAAGCAGTTCGACCAACCCGGACCGGTGGCCTGCTGGTGGAATTCGGGCCAGAGGCCACAAACAAAGATGCATTCCGTGACGCGGTTCAAAAGGTTCTTGGAGATGCGGCAACGGTTGCCTCGCTCGAACCAATGGCCACCCTGGAAATCAGGGACCTCGACTGCGTCACGGACAAAGCTGAAGTAGAGGATGCCATCAGTAGGGAGTTCCCCAGCTTAAGTGAAGTCAAGGCAAGATTGACACGTGAAAACACAAGGGGGCAACGCATGGCTATTGTCGAACTAGCTGATAAAGACGCCCAGCAAATCCTGGCGAAGGGCAAAATTAAGATAGGTTGGGTGATCTGCAGGATACGGAGAAGAGCGATCCCTATCCGCTGCTTCAGATGCTTCGAATACGGACACACTGCGTATGGCTGTAGGGGACCCGACAGGAGATCTCTGTGCTACAAATGTGGTGAAACGGGGCACAAAAGGAAGGAGTGCACGAACGAGGCAAAATGCATTCTTTGCAAGGATGCTAAGCTAGCACCCGGCGACCTCAAACATGAGCCGGGGACAAGGAGATGCTGGGTTTTCAAGGAGGCCCTAACTAAAGCCAAATCGATACTCGAATGATCCGTATCCTGAAGATGAATTCGCACCGAAGCACAAACGCCCAAGACCTACTTTAGCAGTTTGCGAGGGATAAGAAAGCTGACCTCCTGTTGCTGAGCGAGCAACATCAAAACAAGGACTCGCAAGCGTGGTACCCTGACAAATCTAGTACCTCGGCCATCTGGCTTCGAGACAGCGCCCGCCTTCAGGTGCAGGGCCATGGACGCGGGGATGGTTTTGTGTGGGTGCGGTGTTCAGGGATAACATATTTCAGTGTTTATCTGACGCCTAACGAAGCAATGCGATCTTTTCGAACCAAACTCGATGCCCTGGAGGACGCTGTCTCGAACACAGAGGGCCACATGCTGGTCGGGGGAGACTTCAACGCTAGAGCCATTGAATGGGGTATGCCACAATCCGACCCAAGGGGAAAGCAAATTTTGGACATGGCGGCCAGAACAGCGCTTTCTGTCCTAAATACTGGTAACACCCCTACTTTCTGCCGATGGGGTTGCGTAGGAACCATACCCGATGTGACACTCGCTTTGGAGTCCCTGGTACCTAGAGTACACAACTGGCGAGTACTAGAGGACTACTCGGCTAGTGATCACCAGTATATAATGGTTGAGATTCACGACGGTGCCACTCTGCGTGCATATGCCCAAACTTCAATCCTCGGATGGAGGACTGGGAGGATGGACGTTGAGAGGTTCGCTGACGCGCTTACGGCAAGCACCGTTGCTGGAAGCTCCGCCAGGGAGTGGAGGGCCTACAGCCAAGGACTTGGTGAACTCAACTATGAGTACCATCATAGCTGCTTGCGAGTCTTCCATGCCCCGTCGGAGACCCCGACACGGTAAGCCTCCAGTATACTGGTGGTCAAACGAGATCGCCGAACAAAGAAGTGAGTGTCACAAACTTCGGCGAGAGGCCCAGCGGGCGCGAGCACGGGAGGAGGCAGACACTAGGCTAGCAGCATACAGGTCCGGCAGGAAATATCTTCGCAGGCTTATTAACAAGAGCAAGGCCCGATGCTGGCAAGACCTCGTGGACGATGTAAATAGGGATCTGTGGGGCCTTGGCTACAAGCTGGTCATGGGGAAACTTGGTGCCCTACGGAAGCCTTGTATACATGACGCAGAAAAGATGGACGCGATAGTGCGGGGACTCTTCCCCGCCCACCCCGTCCGTGTTGACGCTGTCCGTGGTGAAACAGCGGTCGAGTGCCCACTCTTCACACAGCTGGAGCTGGAGGAGGCAGTCCTCTCCCTGAAAGTGAGGAAGGCTCCAGGTCCAGATGGTGTTCCAGCTGAGATTTTGCAGCTCGTCTATCACCATTGTCCTGACTTGCTGCTCAGCACATTCAACGCTTGCCTACGGGACGGGGTTTTCCCGGTACGATGGAAGGTGGCGAGGCTCGTGCTGGTCAGCAAGGGGAAGGGAAATCCCGAATCGCCGTCTGCATACCGCCCGTTATGCATGCTAGACACGGCTGGGAAAGTGCTAGAGAAATTCATCAAGGGAAGACTCACTGACGCGATTCGTGCTGCTGGGGACCTATCTCCTCGGCAGTACGGCTTTAGAGCAGGACGTTCTACCATTGATGCGATTGCAGAGGTGGTGAACGCGGTCCAAAAGGCAGAGGCATATAGTCGCACCAAGCGACGGATCGTCCTGTTGGTGACACTCGACGTCAGGAATGCCTTCAACTCCGCTAGATGGGTGGATATTCTGGACACGCTGGAAAACTCTTTTCAAGTTCCAGAATATCTAATGCGGCTTTTGAGGAACTACCTGAAGAACCGAAGCCTGCTCTACGACACAACACAGGGCCAACGAAGGATGGAAATTACATCGGGTGTTGCCCAGGGATCTATCCTTGGTCCGGACCTGTGGAACGTGTCTTACGACGGGCTACTGAGACTCGAGATGCCAGATGAGTCGCGCTTGGTCGGCTACGCAGATGATGTTGCGGCTCTGGTCGCCGGACGCACCGTTGAACAAGCGCAACTTAGGCTAGGTATGCTAATGCGCCGAGTGAGGGACTGGATGACTGCTCGCGGGCTCAGTTTAGCACTGGAGAAAACCGAAGTGGTCATCTTGACAAAAAAAGAGAATCCCTAGAGTAAGGATGATCAGTATTGGAGATATACAGATCGAATCGAAGCCAGCGATGAAGTACCTGGGGCTACTGATCGACTCGAAGATGAGTTTCTCTGAGCAAATCAGGGCAACGGCTGAGAAGGCTGCTTCGGGAATATCGGCCCTGAGTCGACTTATAGCCAACGTAGGGGGACCCAGCCCATCAAGAAGACGCCTCTTCATGAGTGCTGTAGGGTCAGTGCTACTGTGCGGAGCAGAGGTATGGGACGACGCTCTCAGCAAGGAGGTATACCGAAAACGATTGGCACCGGTACAGAGAAGAGGAGCACTGAGAATTGCATCTTCGTATCCAACAGTCTCCGACTCGGCGGTGAGAGTGATTGCAGGCGTGATACCTGTCGCCCTCCTTGCTAGAGAGCGCCGTGCTATTTACCTGCGCCGGAACGAGGATGCAAGGGAGCTGGTTGTCCGTGAGGAGAGACAACGCTCGCTCAACGATTGGCAGCAGTCTTGGAGGAATTGCACGAAGGGAAGGTGGACTGCGCGCCTCATCCCGGATGTGAGACCGTGGCTAAATCGAAGGCATGGTGAGACTGACTTCTATCTGACCCAGCTTTTGAGCGGGCACGGGTGTTTTCAGTCTTACCTGCACAAGATTGGTAAGTCACGGTCTCCTGATTGTCGGTTTTGCCCAGGAGAGGAGGACAATGCCTGTCACACATTTTTTGCGTGTACCAGGTGGGCCAGGCTGCGAAGGGAACTCTACAGGGAGACGGGAGAGCTCACCCCGGATAATATAGTGGCAGTGATGCTCGAATCGGTTGACAAATGGAACCAGGTGGAACATTATGCTCGGGCAGTCCTAAAAGATAAAAGGGACTCACAGCAGCTGGAGGTGCTGGGGCTGGGGGATCACTCTTCTGGCATTTCCTCTTCCCCTCTCCCCTCCCGCTAGGAAAGGGACTCCCCAGCTTGAAGGCGCCCCACGGCGTAACAAAACGAGACCTGGCCCGAAGTAATGTGTCAAACGGTTCCAGGCTAGGTTCTCAGATTGACAGGGTAGTGGGTAGTCCAAGGGTATCCTCCGTGGGAGTCCCACACTGCCAGACTCGGCAGCCGTAAATGCCTTCACCTCCCTACCACAAAAAAAAACAAAAAAAACACAAAATAATACAAGTAAGATAGAAGACAAAAAAAGGAGTACTGTCAGAAAGACTGTAATATATATACCCCTTTGTTTTTATGAAATAATAAAAAAACTATGTATTGCTAACCTTAACAACGACTTTCCTTTCTAGTGGTGCTTCTTTTCAGTGGGAAATGAGGTGCAAGCTAGGTATGCCGTCGCGAGGGTAGGGTTTGAGAAAATCCCTTGAGGTCGGTTTCGCGTCGCGCGCGGTACGCGGTACCTTTGGTGTTTTGCCATTTTATTAGAGTAGCTTTCGTCGGGATGAGTTAACGTAGTATACTTTTCGGTACTGCGTCGGAAATTCGGGAACGCGAAGTAAAAATTAGACTTTGTTCTTTGACTGATTGATGAAGAAATACGGAGTAACGTAAAATAGGTTTCCTCTCCGTATGGTTTTGTTCTGGTGACGCGTTTGAAAACGGGCATGTATTAGTGACTGAATATTGTAAATGAGCGTAAACCATTCGGAGACCCGCGACTGAAATCCTCTCCGATTTAGCTGGCCGACAAGCAGCCACCGCGTGAATGGGTTACGGTGCACGGATTGGTTGACCGGTTGGTACCATCCGTTGGCACTACTCAGACTTAACGTCAAGAACCGATGAGAGGTCGGTTCCGCGTTCGCACGTAGACTTAAAATCATTACAGTACATGCTACGATAAAATTCGCCATGAAACAGGAAAATAATGGAACACTACCATTTCTTGACCTGCTCGTAATCAACAATTGTGGCCATCTCGAGTTTGAAATACATCGAAAACCCACCGCTACGCAAATGGACCATAATGGCCAAGTCAGCACATCCAACCTCACTCAAATTGGCTGCATAAAATTGCATGGTACATCGCCTCGTTACTTATCCATTAACACCAAATGGCTTCAATAAAGAGAAGTCGTATATCGTCGACACCGCCATTAAAAATGAATATGACCCAAATATGATAGATCAACGGAAAGAAGCAATACCAAATGTTCAAAAACCAGCATACAACTTTCTTCACGCAAGATAGCTTAGAAATCAAAAAATTTATAAGCATTCCAATGAGTGAGTCGTTTTATAAAATTAAATCTCTTCTTAGGCATTTCGATATCCGCGTCGTAGCATCCACCAGAATCAGTACCCTCAAACACCGATTACGTAGCGAGAAAGACCCCCTAAAAATGGCGGAAATGAGCAGTATCTACAAGATTAGCTGTAATGATTGCGAAGACTGTTACATCGGCCAGAGAAAACGTTTAATCAAAACGCGTTTCCAAGAGCACATCAACGAAGTGATTAGCGAAAACAAGCGAGATCTCAACACCGTACGATCAGCGGTAGCGATGCATATAATTGAGAAAGGCCATACCATCGACGAAGACAATTTGGAGCTCCTAAAGTACGTTAATCGACCCTACACATTAGACGCTTGGGTAACTGCTGTGCTACAATCAACATAAAACAAAATAAGGAACGTCAAGTAACGTACCGCGCACATAGTTCGCCTACATACGATTCGCGCTTATGTGATCTTGACAGATACGAAAAAGTGTCATTGCGGCAAAAGTAATTGAAGAAAATGGATGATTTCGAATTGGTTTTTAATTTTTATGTTTTTGACAATGCGTTATAATTTTGTTGATGAAAGTCTTCAACGGCGAAGAAGAAATATTAATTTAAATTTCAATATCAGAGTCGAATTGTGCATAACAGGTGAGAACACCTGTTTTCTGCATAATTCCTACAGCTGGTTAAAATTTTACTCACCCTTTCAAATGGCGAGCAACAATGTATCATTGTCACTTAAAGTAAACAATGTATTTGTCATACTGACATAAAAAGTTCGTTCGATATCAACTTTTCATGTTGCGTATGTCAGCCTTATTTCAAATGTACTCAACGCCCTATAAAATATTCGGGTTCAACGTTTTTGACATTTGCTTTATGTCTGGTTATGTTGATTGTAACTCAGCCTTAAGCCTCTTCATTATACGCCAAAATTACGATAATCTTTTAAATACGGATCAAGGAAATATTCCATGGAGATTTCCGCTATTAATGGTGATAGAGGATTACCCATCGCAACTCCTGCTGTCGTTTTATGAAATTTATCGCGGAAGGTAAAGTAATTCTCGTTCATACAGAGAAGAGCTAGATTTTTGTAGGTTTTCACTTTCTTTCTCCATTCTATTGTTGTACTAAATTTATGGAGCCAAACTTCTAGTTGGTAGATCGCATGTTTAATTGAAGTATTTGGGAACAAAGTTTTCCCGTCAAACGAGACCAAGGTTTCGTTGTTGTTTATTTCTCCAATATTTTGTAGTTTACTTATTAATTCGGCCGAGTTTTTAACTGCAAATTTACTCTTCAAGTCACATAGAGCAGTCCATTGGTGAATTAGCCACTTATCGATGTTGTAGGTTGTTGAGTTTGAATCAGCGATGATTTCCCTCATTTCATTGCCATCCTTGTGAATTTTGGGCTGGCATCTGATTCTGGGCAGGGACGGGTTTGGCATTCGTACCTTGTTAATGTCTTTAAAAACGGCGCGTGCTTCCTTCAGTTCTCGGTCGATTCGTTTAATGGATTCGGGCAATGGATCTTTCCTTAATTCGAGGAAGTTGCCGCTATCTAGTTTTTTGACCACTGCGTTATCATAGTCGTTTTTATCGATTACAACTATATTGTTTCCCTTGTCGGCTTTCAGGAAATAAGCAGGTGTATCTCTAAGTTTGTGTATCGTTGATATTAGTCGTTGGTTTGTTATTGGGTTTCTGTTTTCACTTTTTTGTATAATCTTGGTCAGGCCACTTCGAATTTCTTCCTTGGTTTCGCTACTGAGTCCCTTGATGCCTACTTCGATGTTTACTGCGATTTCTTCTGCTCGTGGTGTGTTAAGCACAGCGAATCCAAGGCCGTTATTTAATACTTCGAGCTGTTTGGGGGTAAATTTAATAGATGACCGTACCATCAGCGGTAGCGATGCATATAATTGAGAAAGGCCATACCATCGACGAAGACAATTTGAAGCTCCTAAAGTACGTTAATCGACCCTACTCATTAGACTCTTGGGAAAGCCTCTTCATTATCCGGCAAAATCCCGATAATCTTTTAAATACGGATCCAGGAAATTGTGCGTCCTAAATTATTAAAGTCCTAGCGAGAAAAACTCAATCATCCTAATCCTCTCCAATTACCTTTATTTATTTATGTATGTCAGTTCATTCATATTGTTACCTTGTAAAATTGTCTTCTCTAATTACCTTTTATTGTTGCATATAGTATAAGTTCATATGTTATGCTTAACTACCTAAACTATTTATTAGATTCAAAAAATTGTCAATGAACTAGTAGCTATTGTACTGAGGAAGGGAGTAAGTTGCTCCCGAAATGCGCATATACTAAAAATAAAAGTTATTGTAGAAAGGATTAGCTACGTGTTTTTTAACATTTTAGGACAAAATCTTTTGGTCCAAATGAAATTCAAAATTTTGTTTTAAGAAAGTTTTATAACTATCAACCATTGTTTCTCTACAGCTTTTAAAACTGCCATTTTATACCACTGTGAAAACAGAGTTCAGGTGGTGATAACAATATATTAAGGCCTATTTGCCTGCTTTCAAATTTAGGCAAAATTCTAGAAAAAATTATTCTTCGTTCATTTAATATTTTCTCTAAGCCACTTATCTCAAAACATTAATTAGGTCTCATTAAAAAATTTTTTTAAAAAGTCCTACTAGTTTCGCGACCTGTCCGTCTGTCCGTGCGTCACAGCTGATTTCCTCAGAAACTATTGAAGCTTGAAGCTACTTCGTGAAAAGGTCAGAAGTGATGGTCTCTCAAAAGTTAAGGTCTTACCGAAAATTTAAAAAACTTTTGAGGGAGGTCCCCCCTTAATCGAAGTTGCCCTTAAACATTTTTTAAATCAAAGGTAGTCGAGTGGGACGTAAAATAAAAGGTCTTGATTAAAACTTTTGGAATCTGAAATAAAAAAATCATTTAATGAATTAGGGGGTCCAGGGGAAGGCAAAATGTACGCAAAATTTATGATTATGAGATTGAAACACTTCGTACTACAGTATTTTCCATTTATCCTGACCACTTATCTGATTCTTTCCACGACTTCAAAACAACCCGATATTCAATATTCATGAACGTTCTTTAACGTTTCCGTTGGGCTCGAAACGTAATATTGAAAAATTTCCGCATTGACTCTTGCTGCAAACGCTTTAAACCAAAATGTTTACAAAAATAAATACACTCTGGACAAAACACGAAACGATAAAACGAATTGATTTAAGGTTAATTTGATTGAAACATCCTCGCATTAAGTCCTCAATCAAAATATTTCCACCAATTTATTCCACATATGTCAAGGTTCAAGGAACGGACATGAAACTTATTTCACTCACGTAAAACATCAAACCTATCGGCGGAACCACTTTTTTTTTTACACGGGACAAGTCCAAAATAGACGGAAGTTTTACTTTTCTGTTATAAAATATCGCGTGGTTCTGAACTAATGTAAAATATTATCTTAAATTGATGAGGCTTTACATAATTTTATGTTTGTTACACTTTACTCGCCCGAGCAAAAAAAAAATAATGCACGTCAGTTCTTTTTCGGCAAATAATGAAAAACTACCCACTTCACTTTGTAATCCACTCGTACTTTCGTAGAGTAAGTTTTTCATTAAAATTTTTACATATTTCCAATGCAAAACTCGCATTTTACAAAGGATATGGCAACTGACAGCTCCACGCCAGCTGATAATTCCGCTTCGAAAATGAATGAAATACTTTTCAAAATATGGCACGACGCATTATTTTGTTGACATTTGTTGAAAAGGGTGGAGGTTTGCGAATAGATAACGATACCGTGTGTATGAAATAATAAGTAATAACTTACGATGACAATTGAACGTGCTAATAAATGACTTGAATTGGTATTTCGAAAATAATTTCGACCGCTGAAAAATTTTACGCATCCCTTAAAATAGCATCAGCTATAAATTGCAAAAGCTTTCGAAAATGAATGTGTACGTACACGGAAGGTTTGATTGTATTAAGCAACTTCAATGCTTTCCATAGGAATTGAAAGCTCGCCTTCTCATGTATGTACCTCTATGGTTGTATCAATTCGCCATTGGTCCTCATCTAGCTTTGCTCCAATTATTCGCCTCAAGACGCATAGCATAACACAGATCTTATCACTGATTTGTATAATTGGAGCTTTGTTTTAGTGTGTATGCAGCTGGCCGTCGAGATCATCAAAACTGAATAAAATATTTTATTTACGAGCTGTATTCTTTGGCGTATTCCGTCTCTTTCATTGCTGATTCTTGTTACTTTGGCGACCAAATACACAATTTTGCTCACATTTTCGATACTGTATTCGCCAAGCGTGATATTTTGTGTGCTTAGGGTATTTTTCCTCGACTTTATTTTCTTTGATTTGTAGCCCTACTAGTTTTGCTTCGCTGTCGAGTTTCAGGAAGAGCTCTTTGGCAGTTGTTTAATAACGTGACAAAATGTTGATGTCATCTGCATAAGCTACTACTTGGATCGACTTATGTAGTAAAGTGCCTCGTATATTTATAGGTAGCTTCCTCTAGAGCCAAATTGCATAGCAAGTGGGCCCGCCCATCTCCCTGTTTTAGTCCAATATTTGTGTCAAAAGGGTCAGTGAGTTAGTTATTGATGTGGACTTGGGAGGTCATCAACGTCATTGTCATTTTGGCAAGACGGACTAATTTGGCTGAAATACCAAAGCAAAGCATCATTTGGTACAGTATGTTGCAATCAGTACTGTCGTATGCTTGCTTAAAGTCAACGAAAATTTGGTGTACGTCTATGTTGAACTCCCAGCACTTTTCAAGTACCTGCTTGACTGTGAACAACTGGTCGATTGTCGATCTACCTGCTCTAAGACCACCTTGATACTCCCCAATAATACTGTTGGCGTATGATCCGATTCCATTTTCTAAGATCTTTGAAAATATTTTGTACGCCCTACAAAATAGTAATATGCCTCTACAATTTTCGCACTGTAGCTTGTTACCTTTTTTGTGGATAGGGAATACAATTGATTGGCTCCACTCTTTCGGCATATGTTCTTGTTACCAAATGTGCTGGATGACTTTGCTAATAGCTTGATGAACATTGCTGCCACCATATTTGATGAGCTCCACTGGAATCTCATCGATGGTCGGTGCTTTATTATTCTTTTGGGCTTTGATGATGGAAAAAACTTCATTAAGAGTTGGTGGGGCCAATGAAAGCTCTCTGCAGACATCTATGGGCTCCAATGTTGTGGAGCTGTGTGGGAGATTAAGGAGGTTATTGAAATATGATGACCATCTTTCCTTAATTTTGATTTCATCAGCGATAATGATGCCTATGCCATCACGACAGAGCGTGGTTTTGGGCTGATAACCAATTTTCAGGGCTGATAACCACGTTTCAGGGATGCCAAAGCAAACCATTATTTCATACAATATGTTACGATCAATACTGTCGTATGTTAACTTAAAGTCAACGAAAATTTGGTGTACGCCTATGCTGAGCTCCCAGCATTCTTCAAGTACCTGCTTGACAGTGAACAATTGGACTATTTGTCAATCTACCTGCTCTAAAACCACCTTGATTCTCCCCAATAATATAACTGGCGTATGGCCCGAATTTACTTTCTAAGATTTTTGAAAACATTTTGTACGCCATACAAAGTAGTGATATGCTTCTATGATTTTCGCACTGTAGCTTGTCACCTTTTCTGTGGATAGGGATTATAATTGATTGGCTCCACTCTTTCAGCATATGTTCTTGTTGCCAAATGAGCTGGTTGACTTTGTGAATAGCTTTATGAACACTACTGCAACAATATTCGAAGAGCTCCACTGGAATCTCATCAATGCCCGGCGCTCTATTATTCTTTTGGGCTTTGATGGTGGAACAAACTTCATCCAGAGTTGGTGGGGCAAATGGAAGCTCTCCGCACACATCTATAGGCTCCGATATTGTGTGGAGGATTAAGGAGGTTTTTAAACTATGATGCCCATCTTTCCCTAATCTTGGTTTCATCAGCGATGATGATGCCGATGTCATGTCGACAGAGCGTGGTTTTAGGCTGATAGCCACATTTCAGGCTTTTCACTACTTTGTATGCTTGTCTTGTGTTGTTGCTCGCTAAACGTGTATCTATAGTTCTCAATTGGTCGTCATAGTAATTCTTTTCTTAGTTTCAATTATCTAATTTGCTACTGTTCTGAGATTTTCGTAGTATTCTCTCTCCGGCCTGGTTTTCCTACCTACGTATTATTTGTACGTCTGATTCTTTTTATCTAACGCACTCTGGCGCTCATCATCGAACCAATCATTTCTCTTGCACTGGGCTTGATTTCTGACCGTCTGTTCTGCCACGGTCCTGATAGCCGCTTTCACTTCCATCCAGAGCTCGTGGCTCGTCTTTAACGATGCGTTTGATAAGATGGGAGCCAGCTGGTTGTCGAGGGTCTCCGTGAAATTTTCGGCCACAGACGCCGTTTGGAGCCTTTCGATGTCAAATTTTTGTAGCGGGCTGGTCTTCGCTGAATATGCCATAGACATACGACATCTATAGGTTAATTTGATCAAGGAATGATCTGAGTTGAAATTGGCTCCTCAGTGTATACGGACATCAAGTATGCTCGAGGCCCAATGTTTGTTGGATCAGAACATGGTCGATCTGGTTTTGTGTGTTGCCATCCGGTGATACTCAGGCCAATTTATGAGTGCGTCAATGTGGGAAGCAAGTCAACGTATGAGTAGATTTCTGCTACGTGCGAAGTCAATCAGGCGAGGCAATTGCCATTTGTTTCATCGTGGAGGCTATATCCTCCAGCTGTTCTCCAATGAGATAGCTCAACCTTAGCGTTGAAATCACCCAGAATTTTCGAGTCGTTTTTAAACAATGAGTTGACTAGCCTTTCGAGGTGATTGTAGAACGTTTCCTTCGTTTCTTCGTCCTTTCCTTTGGCCGGGGCGTGAACATTAATCAGCCAGATTTTAAAGAATATCGCTTTTATACCGAATCCACAACCGCTCGTTCTAAAAATCAATAACGTGCGATTTGAACTCCCTATCCACTATGAAGGTCACTCTAAATTCTCATTTTCCAGTAGGCTTCCCACTTTGAAATATTCTGTGTGATCTCATGTCTTGAGTGTCATTTCCAGTCCAGTTCGTTTCCTGGATTGCCAGTATTTTTAATTCCTAAGAGGTCATTAACAGCGCCAGGGTAATTGAGTGATCCAATGCCAGAAGTCTTTTTGCAATTGCGAGTTCGTTGCCGTGAGTTCAATCCATTCCGAGGCCCGTCTGCAGGTTTCGAAACATTTTAAGGTTTTCCAGGGACAAAGAGTTGGCCCGTCACCCAACCTCCATTCTGGCGGCATGGTTATTACTTCGATTCCGTTATCAGATGCGGAAGACTCGCCCTCACCCTCTGACGTCCCCACAAAGAAAGTGTAAGAAGAATTTAGTAGCAGAGCTGTAGATGTATTTACAGTTATTAGCATTTCTCGGCATTTAAGGTCCCATCATTGGGGAACCAGTAAATCCAATGTGCGACCCCAAGAGCATTTACTGTCATTTAATTGGGGGATTGGGATGAGGAATCATGGATGCTATGGGTTGAAAAACAAGGGTTTCCATCCTCCTCTCTCAACTGTGCTTGGGACCGTCTACAGCGGAAGTTCTTATTCGTCTTTAAAACATCTTTAATCAGGAGTCCCATATGGATTAACTATTTCAACTATTCTAATGTTTCTAATAATAATCTTCAAATGTTCCTAGAGGCGGATGACATTATAATCCTAGCAAGAAATTAAAGTCCACTGGCTGCTTTAAAAAAAATTAAAATATTTTTTGAATATTTAAGGTAGTATTTTGATGATTGGGCTTGAAATATTCACCCAGTAAAATGCGAAAGTAAATGCTTTCGTAGTGCATATGTCAAAAATTTTAGAAACGCCTCAGCTGTGAGCAAGCTACTCACCTTTTCATTTAATAGTGAGGTACCGTGTACTTATCAAAACTTCGATTAAATATTTTGGCATCCGTTTTCGCCATCATTTAAAATACAATAAACATGCTGTAATGATTCATGATTCGCCAAGGCCAAATCAGAGCTTCGATGCAGCTAAACCTACTACGCAGTTCAACCGCCCAAAATCTGCTTGAGCAGTTTGCGAGGGATATGAAAGCCGACTTCTTGCTGCTGAGTGAGCAACACCATAGTAAAAGTCCTGCATGATGGTATTCTGATGAAACTGGTACTGCCGCCATCTGGGTTCGGAACAGTGACTTTCAAGCAGAGAGTTGTGGACGGGGGGATGGTTTCGTGTGGGTTCGGTGCTCAGGGATCACCTTCTTTAGTGCGTACCTAACGCCTAACGAGTCGATATCATCTTTCCAAGCCAAGCTTAATGCTTTGGAGGGTGCTGTCTCGAATGCAGAGGGCAAAGTGCTCGTTGGGGGCGACTTCAACGCTAAAGCAATCGAATGGGGCATGCCTCAGACGGATCCGCGGGGAAAACGAATCCTGGAAATGGCGGCCAGGACGGCCCTCGTCGTACTAAACTCCAGAAACACGCCGACTTTCCGCCGTATTGGCTGTGAGGGAACTATACTGGACGTGACATTCGCCTCGGAGTCCTTAGTACGAAGGATCCACAACTGGAAAGTATTAGAGGACTACTCAACCAGTGATCATCAGTGCATTCTGCTTGAGACCAGTGATGCTGTCTCCCAACGTCCAGGCTCTAGGCCTTCTACAACTGGATGGAGCATCGGAAGCAGGTGAGCCGCTGCAGGGAGCTTCGGAGGGGACGGAAGAACGGGCAGCTGAAGACGTGGTGAACTCTGCTATGAGCATCAATACGACTGCTTGCTGTGCTTCTATGCGCCGTCGAAGACCCCGGCACGGCAAGCTCCCAGTGTACTGGTGGTCAACTGAAATCGCTGAAAAGCAAAGGGAGTGTCACAAGCTTCGACGTGAGGCTCAACGGGTGCGGAACCCTGATGAGCCATGCGAGCAGGTGGTAGCATATAAGTCGGCCAGGAAATGCCTTCGAAAGCTGATCAACAGTAGCAAGGCTCGCTGCTGGCAAGACCTAGTGGACAATGTGAACAAGGATCCGTGGGGCCTTGGCTTCAAGCTGGTCATGGGGAAACTTGGTGCCCTACGGAAGCCTTGTATACATGAAGCGGAAAAGATGGACGCGATAGTGTGGGGACTCTTCCCCGCCCATCCCGTCCGTGTTGACGCTGTCCATGATGAAACAGCAGTAGAGTGCCCACTCTTCACACCGCTGGAGCTGGAGGAGGCAGTTCTCTCATTGAAAACGAGGAAGGCTCCAGGTCAAGATGGTGTTCCAGCTGAGATGTTGCGGCTCGTCCATCACCATTGACAAATGGAACCAGGTGGCACATTATGCTCGGGCAGTCCTAAAATTTAAAAGGGACTCACAGCAGCCGGAGGTGCTGGGGCTTGGGGATCGCTCTTCTGGCATTTCCTCTTCCCCTCTCCCCTCCCGTTAGGAAAGGGACTCCCCCGCTTGAAGCCGCCCCACGGCGTAACACAACGAGACCTGGCCCGAAGTAATGTGTCAAACGGTTCCAGGCTAGGTTCTCAGATTGACAGGAGAGGTGTTTAGTGGGTAGTCCAAGGGTATCCTCCATGGGAGTCCCACACTGCCAGACTCGGCGGGCGTAAATGCCTTCACCTCCCTACCACGAAAAAAAACAAGATTCATGATTATACAATCTTACCTAGAACAATAATTAATTCCTATACTTACCTAGAAAAATAATTCATGTAATGATTCATGATTATTATTATACTTACCATTAATTCCTATACTGACATAGAACAAAAATTCATTGCATTCTTCATTTAAAAACAACAACATAAATTACTCAGAACGAATGCATGTGCAAGACGACACCTTTCAATGTTTTGCTTTCGCTTTTACTTTCCTCCGCATTCATGGAAGTAGATCAAAACAAATCACATATGTTTGCACAAGGTCGATCGCATGTACTTGATTTATGACCTAGATAGCATGCGATGAATGCATTCACTTGTACGATCCATTGAATACATCAACGTGTCGTATAACATGCATGTGAAGTAAATTATGGGTCACGAGACCACACATTTTGTATGTTATAGATTTTAGGTTTAAGAACTAGTATATAAAGAATGGAAATTGTTAATTCCGGATCAGAAAGTACTGACCCGTGTTAAAATAAAAATTCGGCCAACATTTGGCTGGTATTATTTAATACGAGAATTTTACTTTTTGGTCGATACACTTTGGCTGGACATTCGGCCAAACTTAGGTTTCATTTGCGGCATAGAAGCTACGCTTCGGTGCAAGTCCAATTTGGCCAGATTTATTCGGGCTAGACGACACTAAGGTAAATACTCTAATTTGATTTTTTACATATAATTCTATAACTCAATAAAACTCAATATGGCGATCCTGCAAACTAAAGGACAATTATGGAGGCTTTATTCGACTCAGCCGAGATGGAGATGCTAAATAGGAGATCTGAGGAGTTATTGGCCCGAGCAGAGGAAGAACTGCAAGGAAATCGAGAAGTACACTCCAGCACCAATTCACGAGATAGGTCCGAAGAAGTTGACCGTGGAGGAGTACTTAAGAAGACAGAAGCGACCAGCACCTGCGGTTGAAATTGAACGTAAGCGGAACAAAAAGAAGCATCGAGCAGGTCGGAAAGCTAGATTGAGGGGCGAAAGAAAGGAGTTGCACCGTCTGATAGCGATTTCTGAAGGTGAAGTACAAAGGAGCCTGTTTAAAAAATTGAATTCATTAGGTGGTAAAAGAAAACATTAAAATGGGGAATAAGTGTACAACTATGAATGCGAACGAATCGTTCATAGTAGAATATAAGCAAAGTATTGTCACTTCATTAATTTTTTTTGTGGTTTTAACAATATTATATGTGTATCATATTTAGAATAGGAATTATGTTAAAAGTAGATTAAACAGAAACATAAAATTTTAAATTCAAATCTTTCTTTTCAATACTTTTATACTAAATGCAAAGGTTACAAGATATTATACGGGAATTGGAACAACTTTTGGCTAACATTCGGAAAAGTAAAAATCGTTCCTATACAGAAGAGACTATAAATTCGAAATTGATATACATCCAAGGTTTAAGAAAAGAGGCCAGGCTGTTGTTTAGTAGTGAGAAGGAAGAAAAAACTTTGGATTTAAAAGAAAATTTTGTGAGTTTAGTATCTTTATTATCAGAGAGTCTTGATTGTATGAAAAAACAAAATTTCACGAAAATGGCAGAATTTAATTTAGAAGTTTGTTTAAAGACGATTCCTGTTTTTGAAGGAAATTTTAAGTCTCTACAGCAATTCCTGAAACTAGTAGAAATATTTTATAAAACATTATCTACAGAAGGGAAAGAAGCTTTAATAGGAACAACTACAAAAGAAGAGATGACAATAGAAATAGTTCTGGTCAGGAGTAATAGTACCAATAACAGAAGTAAAAGACGTAATGGTAACAGGGATAGGAATAATATCAACGTCGTACAGGAACAGGAAAATTCGTTGGACTCCGGAATGGAGTAAAGATTCCTTCCGGACAAAGAGTCTTTAAAATTTCGGATAATTGTGCAAACTACATTAGTGTATTTTGCAAGAATGCATCTCCAGAAATGTCATTTTTGATAGACACAGGAGCAGATGTTTCCTTGTGTAAATGTGAGAAGATTAACAGTGATGAAATATTTTGGTCGGATGATAAGTGTAAATTAACGGGGATTACGAACGAAACAATCACATCTTATGGATCAATAGATCTTGAGATGAATTTGAATGATGACATTATTCATGGAAAATTTTACATTGTGGGTAAGAAATTTCCTATCAATACAGATGGGATAATAGGTAGAGATTCATTGGAAAAGTTATAGTGCAAGTTAGATTATGAGACCTGCACAATATCTTTTCTAGTAAATGAGAAAGAAGTAATACTACCTATGCAATGCAAGCAGAATCAAATTGGGCAGATTAAAATACCTGCCAGAAACGAAGCTATTTTCCCGTTTAACTTGGAAATTAATGAAGACATGATAATCCTGAATAAGGAAATAATGGAGGGTATATTTGTAGGGAATATCATTATACCATCCAGAGGGATCAAGCACATAAAAATTGTGAATTCAGGATGCAAAAGTGCTAACACCACACGTCTTAGTACACTTCTTAATTCCATCAACATATCTTCATATGATCTTAAAGCTAGAGATAGTCTTCTGGGGATAATAAAAGAATATCAGGATGTTTTCCACTTAGGCGATGTGTAATAATCGGGCAGTTAAAGGGTTAAAGAAAAACTCAAAATGTTCCAGATCAATCGAAATGATCGAACCGGTACGATTGCAGATTGAATTGGAACAATTTCCGATTGACCTAGAACAATTTGCAATCGAACCGGTTTGAGATTGATCTGGTACTACGAAACACTTTTGACAGGGCAGTTGTCATTGAGCAGGAGACGTGTGAGGTAACTCACGTGGGAAAATTAGTGCCGATCGTTTCAATATCTCAGGTAATAATTTCCATAATTACACTAACGCTTACATTACTGCAACACCCTGTACAGGAAGATAGTTGCCGATAATCGAAGCAGTCATCCCAACGAAGCTAACCTCAACGGTCTCTTTCTGAAGACCCATTGCAGCAAGAGTCCCGCAATTTCTCGCCCAAGGCATGCAGTAGCAGTAGCAGTAGAAGCAAGCACCGTAAAAGAGAGAACGGTCCCTGGACTGCACTCGGCCAGAAGCTTTGGAAAAGTAAATGGACAGGAGTTTCCCTCCGGACGGAAAATCAGGTGGAAAATTCAAGAGGAAGTGTAAAGTTCTTGCACTGTTTAGTCTGATAAAGGTGTGAATAGTGGCGGAAGGTGTAGAAGAAATTTTTATTGTCTTTTTTATTCCTCAGCGCGCTGCTGTGGGTGAGCGTAGCGTCCACCGTAAAATATTGTGCAAAACGTCACAAACGAGTCGTCCGCTCGATCGTGTGGAAAGCGCTGAAGAAAATTGCCAGTGAGTGTTTAGTAGGGGCACGACTCCGGTCAGGATTTCACATAATAGTTTCGACTTGGACGTGAACGGAATTTCAGAGCTATCTGGTTTGTGTTGGCGAAAGTGTCGCAAAGTGTAGAACCCCCCCCGAGTCAAGTGAACGAGTTCCGGCTGCTGTTCCTGGTCATCTCGATTAGCGAGAAGTGCGAAAAGTTAATCCGGGGACGCCTCCTGTGCGACTTGGAGTAGTAATCCAACTTTCTTTCAACTGTTGCAACGATTTTCCGATCTTTTGTCGAATTGCGATTTTCTCGAGGAAAAACACTCAGCCGAGCCGAGCAATTGCTACCGTGCGAAAAATAAGAAGTGAACGGAGTCGAGTTGTAATATCGCTCTTCTGAACGACTCACTGCAGAGTTAGGAGTGAAAAATTATATTTATCAAAACCGCATTTGAAGATCCGATTGAGATTGGAGTTGAGCTTATTAAAAGGATTTATCAGGTGAATTCTCCTGCCACTAGATACGTACTCAGGTTTATACAGTACCAATCGTTTGCCGCGCTAACGTTGTGGACATAGTTTTTGCCTGCAGTTCTTTAATCGACGAATATTTTGTTGCTAGTGCTGGAAGCTTTTCAATTGTTATCAACAAGCGATGCAACCATAAAGTTGATCGAGAATTGTTAATAGGAAAAATAGCTGAGTTAGTGACTGCTAAAAATTCTGCCTATAAGGTAGATTTGAAAAATCCGGATTTGTGTATTCTAGTAGAAGTGATAAAAGGAATTTGTTGCCTCAGTATTTTACCAGACTACTACAAGTATAAGAAGTACAATTTGATGGAAGTAATAGCTTTGTTACAGAATCGAAATTTCCGGACCATCTGCATCGTCGTCGAGCGCTCGGAGGACCATGCAGGTGAGTACCCTTTTATGGTGTTATTCATACATATATTTTGTGCATGTCCAAATAGTGATTCATACCACTTAAATTTTCCAACATTTATAGATTACTGTGCATTTGAATTTGTCGGCTTTTATACATTAGTCATTATGTTGTTTGATACTGTTCAAAGCATTTTCAGTTAGAATTCCATAGGTTGTGAATGTAACTAGTTCGGTCAGTCCACCAAAGCTCGTCGGGTAATGTTGAATACTATAAAAGACCACAGATAAAATATTTTTATAGATTAGCATATGCTAGAAAATTACAAACCTCGTTGGATTATATGTACTTTACGTAAAGATATTTATGTGCTTTAGTTTATATGCAAGCATATCCATTTACTCATGCTGCTCATTCACCTTTTTCCTATTTAAAGACATTCGGACACAATGCACAATACGTCGCGGTTAACAGACATAGAGATGAGTGTACATATGCATAAGAGAGAACTGATTTTCTAGATATTTTTATTATACACGAAGGGTTTGATAAACGTGTACGTTACGGACAAATATACTATTAAAGCGAAAGAAATTTTCATATCATTATCACGCCAAATTAACTAGCTAAATCGCTAATCCAACAATATGCTATGTCCTCACGAAACTAGAAAACGATATTCCCTAATTGTTTACATACTGATAGTATCATTCCGCTTCAAAACGAACTAAATAGAAAAATCCATTACAACTTGTATTTTCTGCTTCAAATTGTCTTTTATGAATGATTGATCTTTTTGCTGATTTTACAATTTTTCGTTTGAGGTTTTTTGGGTTTTTTTTATTAAACGCCAGTTACTGTACGTCTTGTGTTATTTCTCTAAGCAATAAGTGGAAACATTGTCATTATTCGTATCATTTCCAAAGAAAAAAAAAACACATCAGGCTCTTGCTTTAAAATAGGAAAACAAAGAAAAAAACAAAATTCATTTATAATTCTAATAAATTTAATGCAATCAGGAAAATTGCCAAGGCGATGATAAATTATATCGAAAAAAAAAGAGACTGAATAAATTGTTAAGTATTTATTGCACATTTACATCGTTAGTTCTTGCATACAGAGTGCTTAACTCGTGAATAAATAGATCCGTATGCTTCATAATCATAATGTTCATGTTTAAATATATTTTGCGAAAGAATAAAATGAATCATCTTATGAAGTGCTAATTTTCCCAAAATCGGTCTTTCCTTTCTCCCGACTCTAACCGGGTATAGGACCCGGTACGGTGGCAGGCTTCCACCTCAAGACATGAGCCAGCCGCCGGGTACTTAAGCAATTCTTCTTTGTTTCAGGTGATATCACGGGTTGAGTGGCCCAAGCAGAGTGCTTCTTTATGGCTTAGAGTTATGCAACCAAATTGTATAATTCTATGGCATAAATTGGTCACCGGGGTACTCCCCTTCTGATGGGAAGGTTCATGCAATTCAAGTTGTATGAGTTTTTCACTCAGAAGAGGAATACCTGGCCACTGCAACAAAATATATATGGATTTATTCCGGTTGGGTGGGTGCGAAGGGGCTCCACCACCACCCGATTGCCCCTCTTTCATTTGTGGGCCATGAACTTCATCGGGTAATGACGAGGTTACCCCAAGTCCGCCTTTCTTCTCAGGTTCCACTTGTTCTCGGAACAAGTTCTATCTCCCTCGGTGTAGTTATCTACACTCTTTGCGACTTCGGTTGCCTCTGGATCTCCAGCAGTCAAATTCGTGAGTGCGAAATTTTTTTGTAGTGGGTCCTCGTGCTGGGGAAATGAACCCGCCCCACGGCACCGCAATGCTAGCCTGCTAGCGCATTCACGCGTCTCCAGACGAGGGCATTCTCGGCAGATACCGACACCTTCTTCTGCCGAGGCAGCAGACCATCGCTGCAGTCCTTTACGGACTTATTGAACATTCTTAATTCACTACAAATGGCGCCCAACGTGGGGCCCGAAATGCCCGGCTGTATCATCAGTCGTGAGCACAAGACTGTCCGTCGTCTCTAGGTGTCCCCACAAGGTGTTAATATTATTGGCGGGTAGGTAACTCCCGAGGGTATTTGCACTGATCGTGCCCCAGCAACTAGTAACTTCCGGACGTGTGTTGTCTTTGGACATCAATATCGTTTGGTCCTGCTTTTGATTTATACTTTGGTGGTTTACCACCATTGTATAACTAGTAAGGCCAAATGATATTAGAGTCCCTATTTGTGTTCGGAAGTTATTATCTAAACATTCATTTTGCGGAGGATTCTGATCCGCTCCCCAAACCAGCGGTGCCTGGGTGTCTTAAATTACATGGATTTTGATTTCATGTGATTGGCTGATTAGCTAATCCATGACTATCCATGACAAGACACGCGCTGCTTGTGGATCAGAATTCAACCCTGGGCTGACAAGTGGTAACTTGAAAAACTTGCGGATGAGGGATCACTTCTGAACCCTGATTCTCATGGTGCCGCAAGAGAGTTGTCTCTGAAACACTACAGAAGGAAGGTGCTATTGGTGTCCTTGCTTGGGAAGAAGGACAGAAAGGAAAGACCGATTATGTTGTTTGATAACTTTTGATAACGTAAAATTTGTTTTTCTGACATACTTTTTTTGATAGATTGTGCTTTAGTTCGCCATTGACGGCCACTTGCAAATTATATATTTTTCATCATTTTTTCTCACATTTTTTTTCATTACTTATATATATACCCATTTTGATAGGTTAAGTTAAATATTTGTAGTACTAAGTTTTTCCATACTAAAAATTTTATTTAGAATGCCCACCAAACGCACGCCCGAGAGGAGAAAGTTGAGGTCAGATGCCGGACCAGCGCTCTTGTGCTCCATATGCCATGAGGACATGGATGAACTCACCAGTCAGCGTTTGCAGTGTGGACACAGGCTACACCATCTGTGTTTGGTCCAACTGCGGCAAACCTCATCCACGTGCCCACTCTGTCGTCAGCCTCTAGAAACCGCCCAGCCAGCAACAGAACGACCTCAGTCCTCCAGCGCAAGTGGAACTGTGCCCAAAAGCGGACCCCTTCCATCCACGACAATGGGTGCACGAGAGGAAGACTACCGAGCCGAAGCAGTGCCGCCTGCGGAAGAGCCGAGACCCACTGTGGCTGTGGAGGCGACAGTCCTACAGGATTTAATGGCGCTCATGCAGGACCTGACCACCCGGGTAGCCTTGCTGGAAAGCCAGAAGGAGAATCCAGTACCACCTCGGCCAAGAACGCCTCCGATGTGGGATTCGGACCCAAATCCGTAGGATTTTCCGATAGACTCGCGGCGCGATCACGAACGAATCCGGCCCGGTACGGGAATGAATCCGTTGGCTCCAGTGTACCGGCCCCGACTGAGCCAAGCACCGCCACCAACTCAGGCTCCAGTGAACCTAACACCATAACTGTGGAAGTTTTCATTGGTTGGGTGGAGTCGCTGATTGAGCAAATGCTAGCTGGAGATCATACGGCACTCGCAGGATATTTGCCAATGCTGCTTAGGGGAGCAGCACTTGAGTCATATTGGCGAATACATTTGGCCCCACCATCAATACGCTGGTCATGGTTGAAGGAGGTACTCCGCATGGAATACCCCACGGTAGACATGGACGAATTAGTACTGGACAAGATTCATGCTAGATGGCAGCGTCCGGACGAGTCTTTCCATCAATATCGAGCCGATATTCTTCGGCTGAATGACCAGTTGTAAGAGCTGATGTCTTCTACTCAATTGCTGCGGTTGCTAAAGCGTAATCTAAGACCGGAGCTCCGTCGCCATATCGTGAGCTCCGATCCACAGAGTATGGAGGCACTGCTGAGAACGGTGCGTCGCCTAGAAGGATTTGAGGAAGACCTCCGGGACCGGCCCTACTTACTAGCTAGGACGGGTCCTCGACGAAGAATCGCGGAATCGGCCCCAGATTATACCACCATGGATCTGGAGGAAAATTTGGACCAGGACCAGCTTGCTGTAGCAGCGGTGGGAAGTCTTACGACCTGCTGGAATTGCAAACAACCGGACACCGGTTCATTTCATGCCGAGCAGAGCGTAAGGTTTTCTGCTACGGTTGCGGCAAGCCGGACACATACTTCCCGGGTTGCCCTGAATGTGCCGCGAGAAAAAACGGCCGAACGAGTACCCGACTACCTCAGCGGTACTCGAAGCCCCTGCAGTAGCTCCTCAGCCAGCTGCTCACCCCAACAAACCTGACGTTAACCCACCAGCCATGACCACTATGACTGCGGATGTTCACTTTCTTCCGGAGACCTCGCCAACGACAATAATGAAGCGACCACCGCAGTCACTGCTAGAAGGACCCCAGCAGCCTCAAATACGCACTCTAAAACCTTATCATGTTCGACTGCAGGAATATCGGGAGCGAATATTTGCTTCCGAAGAAGTCACTTCCCGCCCGCGTGCGACAAAATGGTCAACCCGTCATTGGTGAAATTTCCGCAAGAGAGTGCGCATCTGCCGTCAAACCTTAAACTCTTGTAACATCTCGGAGGTTGCTGAGAATGAGATCAGACCTTATCATCCAATTAAAGTGTTGGGCGAAACCGTGTTTGCATTGATCGCCAGTATCAGTTGTCTTGCCTCAAGCTTTGGCTCGAAGGTGCTCCAAGAATATCCGACCTTCATTTAATCCTGGCGCACTGAAATCAGTACAGCTGATGGCACCAAACACCCTATACGAGGTAAACTAACCACACCCGTGACGTTCAGGGGTCAGACAAAGGATATTACTTTCTACATTATCCCATCTTTGACTCAGAATGTGTACCTTGGCGTCGATTTCGTCCTTCGCTTTGGACTGGCCTCCGATTTATTCAAAGATTTGACTTTAAATACAAGATATGTCAACGAAATCACTTCTATTCCCGATAGGCATGACCTGACGCCTAACCAACGGCAACGCCTGGAAGCATCCATCGCTGCTTCTCCATCTTACGCTACCCAAGGTCTTGGCCACACCACCCTAGTCTCACACGCCATCAACGTTGGCGATAGTAAACCGATTAAGCAGAGACACTATGCCATCTCACCGGCCATGGAGAAATTGGTGTATGCGGAGCTGGATAGGATGCTCGAGTTGGGGGTCATAGAGGAGTCCCAAAGTGCCTGGTCATCACCGGTAACCTTGGTGGTGAAGCCAGGTAAAGTCCGCCTCTGTCTTGATGCCCGTAAGGTAAACACGGTTACCATCAAGGACGCGTACCCTCTTCCACTCATCGATGGAATACTGGGGAGACTGCCGAAAGCCAATTTTATCACCAGTCTCGACCTAAAAGACGCCTTCTGGCAAATTCCACTCGATGAGGGGTCGAGGGATAAGACCGCCTTCACAGTGCCTGGACGACCATTATATCAGTTCGTCACAATGCCCTTTGGCCTTTGTAACGCGCCGCAAACGATGACTCGGTTGATGGACGAGGTCATCCCACCTCACCTGAAACACCAAGTGTTCGTGTACCTGGATGATCTGTTACTCATCACGGAAACGTTCGATCAACACCTCCTACTCTTACAAGAAGTAGCCCTGCACATCAGTAAGGCGGGACTCACCATCAACGTACAGAAAAGTAAGTTTGTCATGAAAGAAGTCCGATACCTAGGACATGTCATAGGACATGGCACTATCAAAACGGATCCAGACAAAACTCGTGCGATTGATGATTTCCCCTTACCAAAAACAGTTAAGCAGCTACGACGTTTCCTTGGTGTGTGCGGTTGGTACTGAAGGTTTGTTCGAAATTACGCAACAGTTTCAGCGCCCCTGTCAGACATGCTGCGGAAAGGGAAGTTTATTTGGACCGAACACAGCCGAAAGGCATTTGAAGAGCTAAAACAAGCCCTCACATCAGCTCCTGTCTTGCACAGCCCCGACTTCACGAAGCCCTTCTCCATTCATAGTGACGCAAGTCAACATGGGGTCGGGGCCGTGCTGGTGCAATTGACCGATGAGGGAGAGGAACCTCCCATCGCCTTCATGTCCAATAAGCTGAACTCGGCCCAAAGAAACTATACTGTGTCCGAGCAGGAATGTTTGGCAGCGGTAATGGCTGTGAAGAAATTCCGAGCTTATATCGAGGGCAACCCATTCGAGATCATCACGGACCACGCTTCAATACAATGGTTGATGAACCAGGCAGATTTACATGGACGCCTAGCAAGATGGGCTCTTAAACTGCAAGGGTTCAAGTTTTCCATCAACCATCGGAAAGGGACCCAGAACATCGTACCCGACACTCTCTCACGAATGTTTTCCCCAGAGGGAGTCAAATGGACAGTAAATGACGAGGACCCCATCGAGATATATTTGGACAGCCCACATTTCGAATCAGACAGCTACAAAGAGTTGAGGCAAACCATTGCGACCCAACAATCGCAGCTGCCTGATTTGAAAGTGATAGACGGCTACGTGTATAGACGGAATGAATACGCCGCTGGTGATCCATGGCAGGAAGAAAAGTCCTGGAAACTCTGGGTACCGGAGGAAATGACACAACATCTGATCATCCGCGCACATGACCATCCTTTAAGTGCCCACGGAGGTTACGGTCGGACGTTACGGTGACTCAAGAAATACTTCTTTTGGCCTAAAATGGCATCGCAGGTCAAAGACTACGTAAGCGCCTGTGAGACCTGTAAAGGCACCAAAGCGCCCAACCAGCCTCTTCAACCTCCTATGGGTCAACTCAACGTCCCAGAACGCGTATTCCAACGTCTATACATCGATCTACTCGGTCCATATCCTCGGTCTTCCATGGGACACATCGGAGCTACAGTCGTTCTAGACCAGCTCTCGAAATTCCCACTGGTGGAACCTATCCGTAAGTTCACAACTCGATCTATCGTGAAATTCTTAGAGAACCGGGTATTCCATGTGTTCGGGGTTCCAGAGAGTGTGTACTTGGACAACGGAGTACAGTTCCGGTCTCAGCAGTTTAAGGGCCTACTTGAGCAGTATGGCGTTGAACACCAACTAACGCCCATATACTCTCCTCAATCTAATGCCTCCAAACGGTTGAATCGCACCCTATTGGCCGCGATCCGTTCCTACGTCCACCTATCTCAAAAGGATTGGGATCGGCGATTCTCTGCCATCACATGCGCCCTGCGATCCTCGTATCATTCCGTCACCGGTGTCACCCCCTACTTTGCCGTCTTCGGACAGCACATGATTTGCCATGGTAAATCATACCGGCTATTACGCCGGTCGTTGCGCTGGAGCCCCACGAACGTCTAGGAGACCTCCGCCAACAAATCGGACGGAAGATTAAGGCCGCAGGAAGTGCAAATGAGGTGCAGTACAATCTCAGGTCACGATCGGCCAATTTTAAAGAAGGAGATGAGGTTTTCCGGCGCAATTTCCGCCAAAGTGACGCCGAGGGGCATTACAACGCCAAGCTGGACAGGCGCTTCTTGAAGAGCCGCATAAAGAAGGTAATGGGACCTAACCGTTACCTGATAACGGACCCATCGGGAAAAGGAGTGGGGATATACCACGCAAAAAACTTGCGCCGATAGATACTTAGTCACGTCTGTTTTGTCCGTCCGCATATATTTCCAAAAACGCACAAGGGTTGTATACTTTCGGCCAAACATAAACAGAAGTCCGTCCGTCCGTCTGTCAATTGTGTTTTTCTTTTATTGTTCGCCACTTCGTATCCCGACGGCGAAGACAACAAATGGTACCCTGAAAGATCCTTCAGCTCCTTTTTCGCAATCCACATCGCCTTGGGATTGCGAGAAAATTAGCTGCCCTGTAATAATCCGGCAGTTAAAGGGTTAAAGAAAAACTCAAAATGTCCCAGATCAATCGAAACGATCGAACCGGTACGATTGCAGATTGAATTGGAACAATTTCCGATTGACCTAGAACAATTTGCAATCGAACCGGTTTGAGATTGATCTGGTACTACGAAACACTTTTGACAGGGCAGTTGTCATTGAGCAGGAGACGTGTGAGGTAACTCACGTGGGAAAATTAGTGCCGATCGTTTCAATATCTCAGGTAATAATTTCCATAATTACACTAACGCTTACATTACTGCAACACCCTGTACAGGAAGATAGTTGCCGATAATCGAAGCAGTCATCCCAACGAAGCTAACCTCAACGGTCTCTTTCTGAAGACCCATTGCAGCAAGAGTCCCACAATTTCTCGTCCAAGGCATGCAGTAGCAGTAGCAGTAGAAGCAAGCACCGTAAAAGAGAGAACGGTCCCTGGACTGCACTCGGCCAGAAGCTTTGGAAAAGTAAATGGACAGGAGTTTCCCTCCGGACGGAAAATTCAAGAGGAAGTGTAAAGTTCTTGTACTGTTTAGTCTGATAAAGGTGTGAATAGTGGCGGAAGGTGTAGAAGAAATTTTTATTGTCTTTTTTATTCCTCAGCGCGCTGCTGTGGGTGAGCGTAGCGTCCACCGTAAAATATTGTACAAAACGTCACAAACGAGTCGTCCGCTCGATCGTGTGGAAAGCGCTGAAGAAAATCGCCAGTGAGTGTTTAGTGGGGGCGCGACTCCGGTCAGGATTTCGCACAATAGTTTCGACTTGGACGTGAACGGAATTTCAGAGCTATCTGGTTTGTGTTGGCGAAAGTGTCGCAAAGTGTAGAACCCCCCCCCGAGTCAAGTGAACAAGTTCCGGCTGCTGTTCCTGGTCATCTCGATTAGCGAGAAGTGCGAAAAGTTAATCCGGGGACGCCTCCTGTGCGACTTGGAGTAGTAATCCAACTTTCTTTCAACTGTTGCAACGATTTTCCGATCTTTTGTCGAATTGCGATTTTCTCGAGGAAAAACACTCAGCCGAGCCGAGCAATTGCTACCGTGCGAAAAATAAGAAGTGAACGGAGTCGAGTTGTAATATCGCTCTTCTGAACGACTCACTGCAGAGTTAGGAGTGAAAAATTATATTTATCAAAACCGCATTTGAAGATCCGATTGAGATTGGAGTTGAGCTTATTAAAAGGATTTATCAGGTGAATTCTCCTGCCACTAGATACGTACTCAGGTTTATACAGTACCAATCGTTTGCCGCGCTAACGTTGTGGACATAGTTTTTGCCTGCAGTTCTTTAATCGACGAATATTTTGTTGCTAGTGCTGGAAGCTTTTCAATTGCTATCAACAAGCGATGCAACCATAAAGTTGATCGAGACTTGTTAATAGGAAAAATAGCTGAGCTAGTGACTGCTAAAAATTCTGCCTATAAGGTAGATTTGAAAAATCCGGATTTGTGTATTCTAGTAGAAGTGATAAAAGGAATTTATTGCCTCAGTGTTTTACCAGACTACTACAAGTATAAGAAGTACAATTTGAATCGAAATTTCCGGACCATCTGCATCGTCGTCGAGCGCTCGGAGGACCATGCAGGTGAGTACCCTTTTATGGTGTTATTCATACATATATTTTGTGCATGTCCAAATAGTGATTCATACCACTTAAATTTTCCAACATTTATAGATTACTGTGCATTTGAATTTGCCGGCTTTTATACATTAGTCATTATGTTGTTTGATACTGTTCAAAGCATTTTCAGTTAGAATTCCATAGGTTGTGAATGTAACTAGTTCGGTCAGTCCGCCAAAGCTCGTCGGGTAATGTTGAATACTATAAAAGACCACAGATAAAATATTTTTATAGATTAGCATATGCTAGAAAATTACAAACCTCGTTGGATTATATGTACTTTACGTAAAGATATTTATGTGCTTTAGTTTATATGCAAGCATATCCATTTACTCATGCTGCTCATTCACCTTTTTCCTATTTAAAGACATTCGGACACAATGCACAATACGTCGCGGTTAACAGACATAGAGATGAGTGTACATATGCATAAGAGAGAACTGATTTTCTAGATATTTTTATTATACACGAAGGGTTTGATAAACGTGTACGTTACGGACAAATATACTATTAAAGCGAAAGAAATTTTCATATCATTATCACGCCAAATTAACTAGCTAAATCGCTAATCCAACAATATGCTATGTCCTCACGAAACTAGAAAACGATATTCCCTAATTGTTTACATACTGATAGTATCATTCCGCTTCAAAACGAACTAAATAGAAAAATCCATTACAACTTGTATTTTCTGCTTCAAATTGTCTTTTATGAATGATTGATCTTTTTGCTGATTTTGCAATTTTTCGTTTAAGGTTTTTTGGGTTTTTTTTATTAAACGCCAGTTACTGTACGTCTTGTGTTATTTCTCTAAGCAATAAGTGGAAACATTGTCATTATTCGTATCATTTCCAAAGAAAAAAAAAACACATCAGGCTCTTGCTTTAAAATAGGAAAACAAAGAAATAAACAAAATTCATTTATAATTCTAATAAATTTAATGCAATCAGGAAAATTGCCAAGGCGATGATAAATTATATCGAAAAAAAAGAGACTGAATAAATTGTTAAGTATTTATTGCACGTTTACATCGTTAGTTCTTGCATACAGAGTGCTTAACTCGTGAATAAATAGATCCGTATGCTTCATAATCATAATGTTCATGTTTAAATATATTTTGCGAAAGAATAAAATGAATCATCTTATGAAGTGCTAATTTTCCCAAAATCGGTCTTTCCTTTCTCCCGACTCTAACCGGGTATAGGACCCGGTACGGTGGCAGGCTTCCACCTCAAGACATGAGCCAGTCGCCGGGTACTTAAGCAATTCTTCTTTGTTTCAGGTGATATCACGGGTTGAGTGGCCCAAGCAGAGTGCCTCTTTATGGCTTAGAGTTATGCAACCAAATTGTATAATTCTATGGCATAAATTGGTCACCGGGGTACTCCCCTTCTGATGGGAAGGTTCATGCAATTCAAGTTGTATGAGTTTTTCACTCAGAAGAGGAATACCTGGCCACTGCAACAAAATATATATGGATTTATTCCGGTTGGGTGGGTGCGAAGGGGCTCCACCACCACCCGATTGCCCCTCTATCATTTGTGGGCCATGAACTTCATCGGGTAATGACGAGGTTACCCCAAGTCCGCCTTTCTTCTCAGGTTCCACTTGTTCTCGGAACAAGTTCTATCTCCCTCGGTGTAGTTATCTACACTCTTTGCGACTTCGGTTGTCTCTGGATCTCCAGCAGTCAAATTCGTGAGTGCGAAATTTTTTTGTAGTGGGTCCTCGTGCTGGGGAAATGAACCCGCCCCACGGCACCGCAATGCTAGCCTGCTAGCGCATTCACGCGTCTCCAGACGAGGGCATTCTCGGCAGATACCGACACCTTCTTCTGCCGAGGCAGCAGACCATCGCTGCAGTCCTTTACGGACTTATTGAACATTCTTAATTCACTACAAATGGCGCCCAACGTGGGGCCCGAAATGCCCGGCTGTATCATCAGTCGTGAGCACAAGACTGTCCGTCGTCTCTAGGTGTCCCCACAAGGTGTTAATATTATTGGCGGGTAGGTAACTCCCGAGGGTATTTGCACTGATCGTGCCCCAGCAACTAGTAACTTCCGGACGTGTGTTGTCTTTGGACATCAATATCGTTTGGTCCTGCTTTTGATTTATACTTTGGTGGTTTACCACCATTGTATAACTAGTAAGGCCAAATGATATTAGAGTCCCTATTTGTGTTCGGAAGTTATTATCTAAACATTCATTTTGCGGAGGATTCTGATCCGCTCCCCAAACCAGCGGTGCCTGGGTGTCTTAAATTACATGGATTTTGATTTCATGTGATTGGCTGATTAGCTAATCCATGACTATCCATGACAAGACACGCGCTGCTTGTGGATCAGAATTCAACCCTGGGCTGACAAGTGGTAACTTGAAAAACTTGCGGATGAGGGATCACTTCTGAACCCTGATTCTCATGGTGCCGCAAGAGAGTTGTCTCTGAAACACTACAGAAGGAAGGTGCTATTGGTGTCCTTGCTTGGGAAGAAGGACAGAAAGGAAAGACCGATTATGTTGTTTGATAACTTTTGATAACGTAAAATTTGTTTTTCTGACATACTTTTTTTGATAGATTGTGCTTTAGTTCGCCATTGACGGCCACTTGCAAATTATATATTTTTCATCATTTTTTCTCACATTTTTTTTCATTACTTATATATATACCCATTTTGATAGGTTAAGTTAAATATTTGTAGTACTAAGTTTTTCCATACTAAAAATTTTATTTAGAATGCCCACCAAACGCACGCCCGAGAGGAGAAAGTTGAGGTCAGATGCCGGACCAGCGCTCTTGTGCTCCATATGCCATGAGGACATGGATGAACTCACCAGTCAGCGTTTGCAGTGTGGACACAGGCTACACCATCTGTGTTTGGTCCAACTGCGGCAAACCTCATTCACGTGCCCACTCTGTCGTCAGCCTCTAGAAACCGCCCAGCCAGCAACAGAACGACCTCAGTCCTCCAGCGCAAGTGGAACTGTGCCCAAAAGCGGACCCCTTCCATCCACGACAATGGGTGCACGAGAGGAAGACTACCGAGCCGAAGCAGTGCCGCCTGCGGAAGAGCCGAGACCCACTGTGGCTGTGGAGGCGACAGTCCTACAGGATTTAATGGCACTCATGCAGGACCTGACCACCCGGGTAGCCTTGCTGGAAAGCCAGAAGGAGAATCCAGTACCACCTCGGCCAAGAACGCCTCCGATGTGGGATTCGGACCCAAATCCGTAGGATTTTCCGATAGACTCGCGGCGCGATCACGAACGAATCCGGCCCGGTGCGGGAATGAATCCGTTGGCTCCAGTGTACCGGCCCCGACTGAGCCAAGCACCGCCACCAACTCAGGCTCCAGTGAACCTAACACCATAACTGTGGAAGTTTTCATTGGTTGGGTGGAGTCGCTGATTGAGCAAATGCTAGCTGGAGATCATACAGCGCTCGCAGGATATTTGCCAATGCTGCTTAGGGGAGCAGCACTTGAGTCATATTGGCGAATACATTCGGCCCCACCATCAATACACTGGTCATGGTTGAAGGAGGTACTCCGCATGGAATACCCCACGGTAGACATGGACGGTTCATTTCATGCCGAGCAGAGCGTAAGGTTTTCTGCTACGGTTGCGGCAAGCCGGACACATACTTCCCGGGTTGCCCTGAATGTGCCGCAAGAAAAAACGGCCGAACGAGTACCCGACTACCTCAGCGGTACTCGAAGCCCCTGCAGTAGCTCCTCAGCCAGCTGCTCACCCCAACAAACCTGACGTTAACCCACCAGCCATGACCACTATGACTGCGGATGTTCACTTTCTTCCGGAGACCTCGCCAACGACAATAATGAAGCGACCACCGCAGTCACTGCTAGAAGAACCCCGGCAGCCTCAAATACGCACTCTAAAACCTTATCATGTTCGACTGCAGGAATATCGGGAGCGAATATTTGCTTCCGAAGAAGTCACTTCCCGCCCGCGTGCGACAAAATGGTCAACCCGTCATTGGCGAAATTTCCGCAAGAGAGTGCGCATCTGCCGTCAAACCTTAAACTCTTGTAACATCTCGGAGGTTGCTGAGAATGAGATCAGACCTTATCATCCAATTAAAGTGTTGGGCGAAACCGTATTTGCATTGATCGACACGGGTGCCAGTATCAGTTGTCTTGCCTCAAGCTTTGGCTCGAAGGTGCTCCAAGAATATCCGACCTTCATTTAATCCTGGCGCACTGAAATCAGTACAGCTGATGGCACCAAACACCCTATACGAGATAAACTAACCACACCCGTGACGTTCAGGGGTCAGACAAAGGATATTACTTTCTACATTATCCCATCTTTGACTCAGAATGTGTACCTTGGCGTCGATTTCGTCCTTCGCTTTGGACTGGCCTCCGATTTATTCAAAGATTTGACTTTAAATACCAGATATGTCAACGAAATCACTTCTATTCCCGATAGGCATGACCTGACGCCTAACCAACGGCAACGCCTGGAAGCATCCATCGCTGCTTTTCCATCTTACGCTACCCAAGGTCTTGGCCGCACCACCCTAGTCTCACACGCCATCAACGTTGGAGATAGTAAACCGATTAAGCAGAGACACTATGCCATCTCACCGGCCATGGAGAAATTGGTGTATGCGGAGCTGGATAGGATGCTCGAGTTGGGGGTCATAGAGGAGTCCCAAAGTGCCTGGTCATCACCGGTAACCTTGGTGGTGAAGCCAGGTAAAGTCCGCCTCTGTCTTGATGCCCGTAAGGTAAACACGGTTACCATCAAGGACGCGTACCCTCTTCCACTCATCGATGGAATACTGGGGAGACTGCCGAAAGCCAATTATATCACCAGTCTCGACCTAAAAGACGCCTTCTGGCAAATTCCACTCGATGAGGGGTCGAGGGATAAGACCGCCTTCACAGTGCCTGGACGACCATTATATTAGTTCGTCACAATGCCCTTTGGCCTTTGTAACGCGCCGCAAACGATGACTCGGTTGATGGACAAGGTCATCCCACCTCACCTGAAACACCAAGTGTTCGTGTACCTGGATGATCTGTTACTCATCACGGAAACGTTCGATCAACACCTCCTACTCTTACGAGAAGTAGCCCTGTACATCAGTAAGGCGGGACTCACCATCAACGTACAGAAAAGTAAGTTTGTCATGAAAGAAGTCCGATACCTAGGACATGTCATAGGACATGGCACTATCAAAACGGATCCAGACAAAACTCGTGCGATTGATGATTTCCCCTTACCCTTAAAACAGTTAAGCAGCTACGACGTTTCCTTGGTGTGTGCGGTTGGTACTGAAGGTTTGTTCGAAATTACGCAACAGTTTCAGCGCCCCTGTCAGACATGCTGCGGAAAGGGAAGTTTATTTGGACCGAACACAGCCGAAAGGCATTTGAAGAGCTAAAACAAGCCCTCACATCAGCTCCTGTCTTGCACAGCCCCGACTTCACGAAGCCCTTCTCCATTCATAGTGACGCAAGTCAACATGGGGTCGGGGCCGTGCTGGTGCAATTGACTGATGAGGGAGAGGAAGCTCCCATAGCCTTCATGTCCAATAAGCTGAACTCGGCCCAAAGAAACTATACTGTGTCCGAGCAGGAATGTTTGGCAGCGGTAATGGCTGTGAAGAAATTCCGAGCTTATATCGAGGGCCACCAATTCGAGATCATCACGGACCACGCTTCACTACAATGGTTGATGAACCAGGCAGATTTACATGGACGCCTAGCAAGATGGGCTCTTAAACTGCAAGGGTTCAAGTTTTCCATCAACCATCGGAAAGGGACCCAGAACATCGTACCCGACACTCTCTCACGAATGTTTTCCCCAGAGGGAGTCGAATTGACAATAAATGACGAGGACCCCATCGAGATATATTTGGACAGCCCACATTTCGAATCAGACAGCTACAAAGAGTTGAGGCAAACCATTGCGACCCAACAATCGCAGCTGCCTGATTTGAAAGTGATAGACGGCTACGTGTATAGACGGAATGAATACGCCACTGGTGATCCATGGCAGGAAGAAAAGTCCTGGAAACTCTGGGTACCGGAGGAAATGACACAACATCTGATCATCCGCGCACATGACCATCCTTTAAGTGCCCACGGAGGTTACGGTCGGACGTTACGGCGACTCAAGAAATACTTCTTTTGGCCTAAAATGGCATCGCAGGTCAAAGACTACGTAAGCGCCTGTGAGACCTGTAAAGGCACCAAAGCGCCCAACCAGCCTCTTCGACCTCCTATGGGTCAACTCAACGTCCCAGAACGCGTATTCCAACGTCTATACATCGATCTACTCGGTCCATATCCTCGGTCTTCCATGGGACACATCGGAGCTACAGTCGTTCTAGACCAGCTCTCGAAATTCCCACTGGTGGAACCTATCCGTAAGTTCACAACTCGATCTATCGTGAAATTCTTAGAGAACCGGGTATTCCATGTGTTCGGGGTTCCAGAGAGTGTGTACTTGGACAACGGAGTACAGTTCCGGTCTCAGCAGTTTAAGGGCCTACTTGAGCAGTATGGCGTTGAACACCAACTAACGCCCATATACTCTCCTCAATCTAACGCCTCCAAACGGTTGAATCGCACCCTATTGGCCGCGATCCGTTCCTACGTCCACCCATCTCAAAAGGATTGGGATCGGCGATTCGCTGCCATCACATGCGCCCTGCGATCCTCGTATCATTCCGTCACCGGTGTCACCCCCTACTTTGCCGTCTTCGGACAGCACATGATTTGCCACGGTAAATCATACCGGCTATTACGCCGGTCGTTGCGCTGGAGCCCCACGAACGTCTAGGAGACCTCCGCCAACAAATCGGACGGAAGATTAAGGCCGCAGGAAGTGCAAATGAGGTGCAGTACAATCTCAGGTCACGATCGGCCAATTTTAAAGAAGGAGATGAGGTTTTCCGGCGCAATTTCCGCCAAAGTGACGCCGAGGGGCATTACAACGCCAAGCTGGACAGGCGCTTCTTGAAGAGCCGCATAAAGAAGGTAATGGGACCTAACCGTTACCTGATAACGGACCCATCGGGAAAAGGAGTGGGGATATACCACGCAAAAAACTTGCGCCGATAGATACTTAGTCACGTCTGTTTTGTCCGTCCGCATATATTTCCAAAAACGCACAAGGGTTGTATACTTTCGGCCAAACATAAACATAAGTCCGTCCGTCCGTCTGTCAATTGTGTTTTTCTTTTATTGTTCGCCACTTCGTATCCCGACGGCGAAGACAACAAATGGTACCCTGAAAGATCCTTCAGCTCCTTTTTCGCAATCCACATCGCCTTGGGATTGCGAGAA
Source organism: Odontomyia ornata (assembly GCA_963969285.1). Classification (NCBI taxonomy): domain Eukaryota; kingdom Metazoa; phylum Arthropoda; class Insecta; order Diptera; family Stratiomyidae; genus Odontomyia; species Odontomyia ornata. The sequence goes on from OZ017741.1 coordinate 116,289,523, forward strand.
AATTAGCTGCCCTGTAATAATCCGGCAGTTAAAGGGTTAAAGAAAAACTCAAAATGTCCCAGATCAATCGAAACGATCGAACCGGTACGATTGCAGATTGAATTGGAACAATTTCCGATTGACCTAGAACAATTTGCAATCGAACCGGTTTGAGATTGATCTGGTACTACGAAACACTTTTGACAGGGCAGTTGTCATTGAGCAGGAGACGTGTGAGGTAACTCACGTGGGAAAATTAGTGCCGATCGTTTCAATATCTCAGGTAATAATTTCCATAATTACACTAACGCTTACATTACTGCAACACCCTGTACAGGAAGATAGTTGCCGATAATCGAAGCAGTCATCCCAACGAAGCTAACCTCAACGGTCTCTTTCTGAAGACCCATTGCAGCAAGAGTCCCGCAATTTCTCGTCCAAGGCATGCAGTAGCAGTAGCAGTAGAAGCAAGCACCGTAAAAGAGAGAACGGTCCCTGGACTGCACTCGGCCAGAAGCTTTGGAAAAGTAAATGGACAGGAGTTTCCCTCCGGACGGAAAATCAGGTGGAAAATTCAAGAGGAAGTGTAAAGTTCTTGTACTGTTTAGTCTGATAAAGGTGTGAATAGTGGCGGAAGGTGTAGAAGAAATTTTTATTGTCTTTTTTATTCCTCAGCGCGCTGCTGTGGGTGAGCGTAGCGTCCACCGTAAAATATTGTACAAAACGTCACAAACGAGTCGTCCGCTCGATCGTGTGGAAAGCGCTGAAGAAAATCGCCAATGAGTGTTTAGTGGGGGCGCGACTCCGGTCAGGATTTCGCACAATAGTTTCGACTTGGACGTGAACGGAATTTCAGAGCTATCTGGTTTGTGTTGGCGAAAGTGTCGCAAAGTGTAGAACCCCCCCCCCGAGTCAAGTGAACGAGTTCCGGCTACTGTTCCTGGTCGTCTCGATTAGCGAGAAGTGCGAAAAGTTAATCCGGGGACGCCTCCTGTGCGACTTGGAGTAGTAATCCAACTTTCTTTCAACTGTTGCAACGATTTCCCGATCTTTTGTCGAATTGCGATTTTCTCGAGGAAAAACACTCAGCCGAGCCGAGCAATTGCTACCGTGCGAAAAATAAGAAGTGAACGGAGTCGAGTTGTAATATCGCTCTTCTGAACGACTCACTGCAGAGTTAGGAGTGAAAAATTATATTTATCAAAACCGCATTTGAAGATCCGATTGAGATTGGAGTTGAGCTTATTAAAAGGATTTATCAGGTAAATTCTCCTGCCAATAGATACGTACTCAGGTTTATACAGTACCAATCGTTTGCCGCGCTAACGTTGTGGACATAGTTTTTGCCTGCAGTTCTTTAATCGACGAATATTTTGTTGCTAGTGCTGGAAGCTTTTCAATTGCTATCAACAAGCGATGCAACCATAAAGTTGATTGAGACTTGTTAATAGGAAAAATAGCTGAGCTAGTGACTGCTAAAAATTCTGCCTATAAGGTAGATTTGAAAAATCCGGATTTGTGTATTCTAGTAGAAGTGATAAAAGGAATTTATTGCCTCAGTGTTTTACCAGACTACTACAAGTATAAGAAGTACAATTTGAATCGAAATTTCCGGACCATCTGCATCGTCGTCGAGCGCTCGGAGGACCATGCAGGTGAGTACCCTTTTATGGTGTTATTCATACATATATTTTGTGCATGTCCAAATAGTGATTCATACCACTTAAATTTTCCAACATTTATAGATTACTGTGCATTTGAATTTGCCGGCTTTTATACATTAGTCATTATGTTGTTTGATACTGTTCAAAGCATTTTCAGTTAGAATTCCATAGGTTGTGAATGTAACTAGTTCGGTCAGTCCACCAAAGCTCGTTGGGTAATGTTGAATACTATAAAAGACCACAGATAAAATATTTTTATAGATTAGCATATGCTAGAAAATTACAAACCTCGTTGGATTATATGTACTTTACGTAAAGATATTTATGTGCTTTAGTTTATATGCAAGCATATCCATTTACTCATGCTGCTCATTCACCTTTTTCCTATTTAAAGACATTCGGACACAATGCACAATACGTCGCGGTTAACAGACATAGAGATGAGTGTACATATGCATAAGAGAGAACTGATTTTCTAGATATTTTTATTATACACGAAGGGTTTGATAAACGTGTACGTTACGGACAAATATACTATTAAAGCGAAAGAAATTTTCATATCATTATCACGCCAAATTAACTAGCTAAATCGCTAATCCAACAATATGCTATGTCCTCACGAAACTAGAAAACGATATTCCCTAATTGTTTACATACTGATAGTATCATTCCGCTTCAAAACGAACTAAATAGAAAAATCCATTACAACTTGTATTTTCTGCTTCAAATTGTATTTTATGAATGATTGATCTTTTTGCTGATTTTGCAATTTTTCGTTTGAGGTTTTTTGGGTTTTTTTTATTAAACGCCAGTTACTGTACGTCTTGTGTTATTTCTCTAAGCAATAAGTGGAAACATTGTCATTATTCGTATCATTTCCAAAGAAAAAAAAAACACGTCAGGCTCTTGCTTTAAAATAGGAAAACAAAGAAATAAACAAAATTCATTTATAATTCTAATAAATTTAATGCAATCAGGAAAATTGCCAAGGCGATGATAAATTATATCGAAAAAAAAGAGACTGAATAAATTGTTAAGTATTTATTGCACGTTTACATCGTTAGTTCTTGCATACAGAGTGCTTAACTCGTGAATAAATAGATCCGTATGCTTCATAATCATAATGTTCATGTTTAAATATATTTTGCGAAAGAATAAAATGAATCATCTTATGAAGTGCTAATTTTCCCAAAATCGGTCTTTCCTTTCTCCCGACTCTAACCGGGTATAGGACCCGATACGGTGGCAGGCTTCCACCTCAAGACATGAGCCAGCCGCCGGGTACTTAAGCAATTCTTCTTTGTTTCAGGTGATATCGCGGGTTGAGTGGCCCAAGCAGAGTGCCTCTTTATGGCTTAGAGTTATGCAATCAAATTGTATAATTCTATGGCATAAATTGGTCACCGGGGTACTCCCCTTCTGATGGGAAGGTTCATGCAATTCAAGTTGTATGAGTTTTCCACTCAGATGAGGAATACCTGGCCACTGCAACAAAATATATAAGGATTTATTCCGATTGGGTGGGTGCGAAGGGGTGTAATGTGACGCCTACGCCCGGGAATCGAAGTGATTCCGATCCCGAACCCTTGCACCCGGCCAGATGGGTATGACCTCGAAGTGCAAGCGGACTTCATCTTTCGTGCGGATATCGTTGCGCAGAAAATATTTTTTTTTCCCTTTCCAAATATTTAGATCTGTGGATATAAATATTTGAAACATAAATATTAATCAAACACCGATACATTTCGAGGCATATCCATCTGGTAATGCCCCCCCACCGTTGCCATCAAAACACTATGCCACTGGCGACCAATAAAAATGCACATTGCCGACATGTAGCGTCCATTCCGCGTCAGTTGCGACGACTCCCAGTCCACATCTGTTTTGTCGGAGGTTGTCAGATTGACAGTCCGACGCAACGAGGGAGAAAAAAGCGCGGGAGGAAAATACGGTATTTTTCTTTATCTCCCCGCAATCTTGGTGTTCTGAATGGACGGAAAATATGAACTAACAGAAAAAGAGAGATTGACAGTCGGACGCAACGAGGGAAAAAGCGGGTCTGATCAAACAGACTCGCCAAGACTAGTCAAAAACGGCACTAAGGATTCTCAGACAAATAATCCCATCACTAATTTGAGCATGCGTAACAGCAAAACTCGTAGTAATACATCGCCAGTCAATGCATCTCTGAACTCAGTAACAAGTTCGGCAAGTCCAAACGGAAGTTCATCACCAACAGCTTCATCAGCATTTATCGCATCAACTGTAAGTACAGCCTCAATCTCATCACCGGCACCCACTGGTGTTTGTTCGGTTCGAATGGGTGTTTGTATGGCGCGAAATCCTCTTCATTAAATCGTAAACACGCAAAAATGAACGATAGACGCGGCGGAAACTATTTGTTAATAAGCGCGAATAGGGCTGTAGAAGCGGATTTATTCAAAATTGTTTGATGCTTGATTTGGTACCTCAGAACTGTTCAGAGTCTTCACAACTTTATAAATCTATGATTCTGGATGAAACTAACACCTAAAATATTTGGAGAAAGTTGTCTAATTGACTCAACTGAATCAAAACTATGTTTACCTAGAAATGAAGCCAAAACCCTAAAAATTGTCTATGGTCTGTCTTTACGAGGTTGCTGCATTTAGTTTAATTAGCTCGCAATTAAATATGCAGAGAAGTCTCAAACGGTGCTGTATTTAAGTGCTAGAACAATTAAAAAAATTGCCGGACATTGAAAGAATCTGAAACACAAAATTCTAGTATTTTAGTTTAAGACTGAAGTGTATAACCAATTTAGCATTAACGCATCTAGCATTGGATTTATAATTATTTCATTTAATCTTCACTTATAGTTAACTTCACGCCTAGTTGCGTGACAATTTCGTAGATCTCAGACTAGAAAATACGAAATCTCGTAGTAGTCGATTTTGAATTTAAAGGTTAGGAACGGAAACTCTTAAGAAAAGCAATTAAAACGCAACGTTACTAAAATAATAAAAAAGGAGAATTCCAACAACAATGAAAATATCAGAAGTAGACTTGTTGGGCCCAACAAAAAAATTATTCTCTTTATAACGATTTTGCCGTTCTATACAATCTAACCTTTTCTTATAGACATATAAAAAAAAAGGAAACACATTTAAATATTATAGACAATGTATTGACATAATTGCATGCCGAATATTCCCCTTGAAGAAATTATCAAAAAGAAAAAAAAACAAAATTAAATAAGCGATTTTGGCCTAAAGTAGTAAAATCAGTGAGTTATTTGAAGAATAGAAGATTAGCAAATACTCTTGAGAAAAAGAGACCGTATGAAATTTTTATGATAAAGAAATGCAATATCGGAAATTTAAAGTTATTTGGGAGCAAGGTTTTTATTAGAGTGCCTGAAAGTTAAAGAAGCGATAAAAGCTAATATTGCAATTTCAGTAGGTTATGAAAATGTTGAATATAGTTAAGAACATGTCAATATCATTGAAGAAAGTCAAAAGCAGTGATTTCCGGTGTTTTAAATCTATACATATTTACAACAACCTGAATGTTTGCAATCTTAATTTTACTCGTTGATTGAATTAAAAGAAATCAAATTGAGTGTTTCATGTATTTTATGTGAAAACCTCTATGTAATAAAAGTTTGTATAAAATCTACCTATAAGTAACGAAAATCAGTAGTTGAAGATGAGAGTATTATTTGATAATGAATTTAGTTAGAGCAATAAAATGAATTGTTAAATAATTAACGACTTTCCTTTTCAGTGGTCCCTTCTTGTTTCAGCGGGAAAGTGAGTGCAGGGTAGGTATGCCGTCGCGAGGGTAGGTTTTCGCCAAATCCGCTGAGGTCGGTTTCGCGTCGCGCGCGGTACGCGGTACCTTTGTTGTTTTGTCATTTTATTAGAGTAGTTTTCGTCGGGTTAATTTAGAGTAGCATACTTTTCGGTACCGCGTCGGAAATTCGGGAACGCGAAATAAAAATTAGCGTTTGTTCTGTGACTGGTTATAGGAAGAAATACGGAGTAACGTAAAGTAGGTTTCTTCTCCGTATGGTTTTGTTTTGTAACGCGTTTTGAAAACGGGCGTGTTCAGGTGGCTGAAAATATTGTAATTGAGCGTAACCCATTCGGAGACCCGCGACCGAAATCCTCTCCGAACTAGCTGGCCGACAAGCAGCCACCGCGTGAATGGGTTACGGTGCACGGATTGGTTGACCGGTTGGTACCATCCGTTGGCACTACTCAGACTTAACGTCTAGAACCGATGAGAGGTCGGTTCCGCGTTCGAACTTAAAAAGTTGTAAATCATAACAGGGGCTCCACCACCACCCGATTGCCCCTCTTTCATTTGTGGGCGATGAACTTCATCGGGTAATGACGAGGTTACCCCAAGTCTGCCTTTCTTTTCAGGTTCCACTTGTTCTCGGAACAAGTTCTATCTCCCTCGGTGTAATTATCTACACTCTTTGCGACTTCGGTTGCCTCTGGATCTCCAGCAGTCAAATTCGTAAGTGCGAAATTTTTTTGTAGTGGGTCCTCGTGTTGGGGAAATGAACCCGCCCCACGACACCGCAACGCTAGCCTGCCAGCGCATTCACGCGTCTCCAGACGAGGGCATTCTCGGCAGATACCGACACCTTCTTCTGCTGAGGCAGCAGACCATCGCTGCAGTCCTTTACGGACTTATTGAACATTCTTAATTCACTACAGATGAGAAGCTGAGTGTTAACAATTTTTATACTCAAAGTTTAAATGTTACCGATAATATACGAGTGCCTGTGCACACTAAAAATTATCGGCTTCCTAATTCGCAATGTGATGAAATAAAAAGGCAAGTCCAAGATCTCTTAAAGAATGAAATAATTGAGCAATCCGTAAGCCCGTATAACTCACCGTTACTTTTGGTACCAAAGAAAAGTGATGGTATTGAAAAGAAATGGCGTTTAGTTGTTGATTTTCGGAGACTGAATACTAAAATAATCGACGATAAATTTCCTTTATCTAGACTGGATGATGTCTTAGATAAACTGGCAGAGCAAAATATTTTTCGACTCCGGGCATGACTAGTTCATTCCATCAAATAGAATTAGAGAAGGAGTCAAGACCACTTACAGCATTGTCCGATAATCATGGTCACTATCAGTTTAAGAGATTACTTTTTGGTTTGAAAATCTCTTCAAACAGTTTTCAAAGGATGCTCACGATCGCACTTTGTGGACTTGATTTCGAAGCTTTTCTGTATGTTGATGACATAATTGTTTTCGGATGTAGTATTAATCACCACAACGAAAACCTGAGGAAAGTCTTCAAAAGATTAAAGAAGTTCAATCTTAAATTAATCCTGATAAGTGTCAGTTTTTAAAGACAGAAGTCGTCTATTTAGGTCATCTTATTACCAAAGATGGTGTGAAAATTGATCCATCCAAGTACCAGGTAATTAAAGATTATCCAGTTCCGAAAAATGCGGATGAAGTTCGTAGATTTGTTGCATTTTGCAATTATTATAGGCGTTTTATCCCCAACTTTGCAAGCATCGCAAAACCTCTCAATTCACTTCTAAAGAAGGGAGTAACTTTCATATGGGATGAAACATGTCAAAATGCATTTAAATCATTGAAGTCAAAATTGATGAGCCCACCAATATTACTATATCCGGACTTCGATAAACCATTTATCTTGACGACAGATGCCTCTAATTATGCATTAGGAGCAGTCTTGTCTCAAGGAGAAATCGGTTCTGACCTACCCATTTCCTATGCAAGTAAGTCGTTGAATAAATGTGAACTCAACAAGCCTATAATTGAGAGAGAATTACTTGCAATACACTGGGGTATCAACTTTTTCAAACCATATTTATATGACAGAAAATTTATTGTGGTGACAGACCACCGCCCACTAGTTTCGCTCTTTACTCACAAAAACCCATCCTCTAGACTCACACGAATCAGATTAGATTTATCCGACTATGATTTTGAAATTATTCATAAGAAAGGCAAAATCAATACGAATGCTGATGCCTTATCTCGCATTGAATTGAATACCGATATTTTACGAAGCATGATTCCTACAGAAATAGACGAATCAGTAAAGAAAACTTTAGCTATTATTAGGGGTATGAATAAAAAGCAACAGAATACAGGTGCACAAGAAAGCAATGTAACCGATGCCAATATCCAATCGAAGCCTGATCAACTTCATATTTCGAATTGCACATCGTTAAATGACGTCAAAAATGTTACAAAGCTTGGATTTAATATACCGCGGATAAATGAATTAAGAAATCCCACACTAAAAATCGTACGTACGTCAGATGAAATAATAGTATGTGTTGATAACGCTAAATTTTCCAGTGAATCAGTTCCTGATGAAAAGAAGTTATCATCCTTTATATATAAATCGAAGAGTGATAATCCTAAAAGAAATCTAGATTTCATTATGGAGAAACTCATTGATGTTTTGCGCAAAATAAACATAAATGAGCTCGCGTTATCAAGCAGTGATAACATATTTAATAGTGTACACATTGAGGATTTCAAGAACATAAATAACAAATTGCAACTAGGTAATAATAAGACGCGTTTAAGGACAAATATCTTAATATACACCCCAGCTAAGAAAATTTCGAGCAAGGATACTCAACATAAGTCGATAAAAGAATACCACAGTTCACCACATGGAGGTCATCTAGGAGTAAGAAAGATTTTATTGAAATTAAAACAAAAATACTGTTGGAAAAATATGAGCGCTATGGTCAAAAAGTTTGTTAGCAATTGTAAGGTTTGTGCCACTAGCAAATTATACAGGCACACTAAAGAGAAATTTGTACATACGAGTACACCATCAAAACAACTTTCGAGACAATTCAAATTGATACGGTTGGTCCATTGAGACTATCTAATCACTTTCGTTATATTATCACTATGCAATGTGAATTATCGAAATTTGTTGTTGCCATCCCAATTGAATCTAAGGATGCGAGAACGATAGCGACAACCTTATTGAAAGATTTTATTCTAAAATATGGGTAATTTAAAATTTTAAAATCGGATAGAGGTACTGAATTTTTAAATGAGCTAATGAAGGAAGTCTGTAGTTTGTCACAAATTGACCAGATACTTTCAACACCATATCATCATGAGACTCTAGGAGTAGTTGAAAGAAACCACAGGGTTCTTAATGAATTCTTACTCTCATTCACAGAAGATTCTGAATGGGATACTTGGCTTCCGTATTATACTTTTGCGTATAATACATCACCTAATGTAGATACTGGTTATACACCATATGAGTTAGTTTTCGGAAAATTAGCATATTTACCGGATGACGAGAAATTAACAATGAAATACAATCTTGACAACTTTGCAAATGAATTAAAACTAAGATTTAAGGCAACTATAAATAAAACTAGAGAGATAATAGAGAAAGTTAAAAGGAATAAATTAGAAAAACAAATAGATATTAACCCAATAGATATTAAGATTGGTGATAAGGTATTAATTAAGAATAATAACCGTAAGAAAAACCAAAAAACATATATAAGTTCTTTTGTAGTAAAAGATAAAAAGGTGTAAACTCCATAGTTGATGTCAATGGAGTATTGAAAGAATTACATAATAATAAGTTAAAATTGTATAAATGTTTGTAATTTTAGTGTTTCGCTTGATATGAGTATACGCTCAACAACAAAAGCGCGGAGGGTGTAATGATTCATGATTATACAATCTTACCTAAAACAATAATTAATTCCTATACTTACCTAGAAAAATAATTCATGTAATGATTCATGATTATTATTATACTTACCATTAATTCCTATACTGACTTAGAAGAATAACTCATTGCATTCTTCATTTAAAAACAACAACATAAATTACTCAGAACGAATGCATGTGTAGGACGACACCGTTCAATGTTTTGCTTTCGCTTTTACTTTCCTCCACATTCATGGAAGTAGATCAAAACAAATCACATATGTTTGCACAAGGTCGATCGCATGTACTTAATTTATGACCTAGATAGCATGCGATGAATGCATTCACTTGTACGATCCATTGAATACATCAATGTGTCGTATAACATGCATGTGAAGTAAATTATGGGTCACGAGACCACACATTTTGTATGTTATAGATTTTAGGTTTAAGAACTAGTATATAAAGAATGGAAATTGTTAATTCCGGATCAGAAAGTACTGACCCGTGTTAAAATAAAAATTCGGCCAACATTTGGCTGGTATTATTTAATACGAGAATTTTACTTTTTGGTCGATACACTTTGGCTGGACATTCGGCCAAACTTAGGTTTCATTTGCGGCATAGAAGCTACGCTTCGGTACAAGTCCAATTTGGCCAGATTTATTTGGGCTAGACGACACTAAGGTAAATACTCTAATTTGATTTTTTACATATAATTCTATAACTCAATAAAACTCAATAATTTAAAATAAGCTGGTGGAGCTTCTGCAGCATTTGTTAATGGTAGTACCAACATTTTGATGTATAAAACATTTGTTCAACCAATAATTACCTTTTGATTCCCAGATTGGCTCTCTATACCATCTACCGTTGCAGGAGAATTGCAAACTTTCTAATGTAAGCTTCTTAAGATATGTCTCTCTTAGTATAGTGCGATATGACCAAATAAAAAATATGATAGAAATAATTCTCTATGCAAATGGATCAGAATAAAGCCCATCTTATATTAAAGGATTGGATTGAGTATCAAACGTTTATCCAGTTGTGTTTCTCATCTTGATTCCTTTATTCGAAAATTATTTAATCAGAATATTAATATGGAATAACAAACGGATGTATTTCCGCTATTAAATCTCTATATATTGAAAGTAATCTTCTGCTCACGTCCTCAATATCTAATCCTCATGAGCCATTATTTTTCTCTATCGAAGACCATTATCTCACTTTTGATCGTGGTTAAGAATACGAGTACGTATAAACATGCAAATATAATCACACATTATTATCAATCGCAATCATGAATTTTTAGTTTTTTGTGAGGTGTTAGCTTAGGCTTAGTTACTTTTTTTTATAGATCAGATTGCCCAGTATTGGCAGAATCTCCCTGAAGGACCCATGAAACTACTGAGTGCAAGCCGGCCTCAATATGCCACCCTGGGTATGAAATTTCTCCCTGCAAAATTTAATGTCTGCATTTTGAGGAAAAAGTTGACCGACCCCTACAAACCCGAAAGTAGTCAATACACTACCTGCACTTATTAGGAAATTCATTAAAACCCTAATAGAGCTTTAGGGAAAACAATCATCTATTTACCTTTCATTGGTGATAAAGCGTGTACGTTTTCCCTATCGAAAACTTCACACGGCTTTCACCGCACCCTTTTAATTTGAAAGCAGGGCCCTAGGCGTCGAATAAATTTCTGTTTATGTTTTGAAATAACTTATTACCAATCAATTCAGTTGACTGCCTATAGATTTAATGCATAGTACTTACCAATTTACCAAAAATGTAAATGGTAGTCAATTTTCAAAATTGCACGATTAATTTTCCACAACTTTGGGCATTACCATCTGCAGCGCCGTTTATTGAATGTAGTGAAAAAAAGATCCCCTATGCGTAGAATAACAGATTGAGGATGGGAAATGAATAAGATTGTTTGCCGTGCTATTAGAGCCCGCTAAACGAATTTTTAATTACATAAGATAGGCTTGAAGCAACACTAAAGTAAGTGCAACAAGCCTCCCAGTAGAAATTTGCATTTGAGTAGTCAACAAAAGATAGGAAGCCATATGGCAGCAGCGCTTACTACCCCAAACATGACCATTAATAAACCAAATTTGCAGGCTGACTTACATGGCGGTATATGAAGAATTGTGTAGGTTTTAACGAAAATTCGATGCTTTGTACAGTTTTGAGGCGGGTTTCTACAGTGAAATCCAGAAGGTCCACGGAGAATGCAATAGCGCTCCTAGTGAAGTTAAAATTATTTCAGTTTTTATACCCGTTTGATTTTTATTGCCTTCCAAAGTGAATGAATAGGAGTTTGTTTACTTCTCAACGCTGAGCTATCTGTGGAAGGTGCAAAAACTGTACTTCGTTTGCTCGGCTTGAAAAATGTAGGAGTACAGTGAACAGTGCAAGGTGAATTTTAAGCATACACGAAATGCGCTTCGTATATATTACGCGATATATGTTAAGCATTTGCTTATGACGCAGTTGCATGATAGCTTCTGGAAGTTTGTCTAATAATGGGCCGACTAATCATATGCAAATTGCTACCATATGGCTTCCTATCTTACGTCAGTTTTGGTAGTCAGCCTACTGGTGGCCAGCTGGCGTGAGCTACCAGCCTACTTCAGCAGAATGCAAATGATTGTACGGCGTAATATATTCGATGTTTCACATGAAAAAGGTACTAATGTGATGTGCTGATGATACTTTCATCTATCCAAACAACCAAGTATCATCAACACATCAACAAGTTAAAATAAAACTAACTTAAGAATAATGTTCTAGGATAAGTTTTTGTTCTGAAAGAAAAAAATAGTAGCCACAAGAAAATTCTAACATATAGAAGAAATTTTTAAGTGGTTCTATGACCTACGTACATGCCCACACGTGATATGTGTGCATGTATCTATCCACGCGACTCAATGAGCGTTTAAAGAAATAGAAGAAATTTTCAAGTGGTTCTATGACCTACGTACATGCCCACAAGTAATATGTGTGCATGTATCTATCCACGTGACTCAATGAGCATTTAAAGAAAGCGATCAAATTTCGTAGCGCATGAACCATAATAAATTATGAGTAGGTCATTTGTATTGACTTTTTTTTTTCTATGGTGTAAAGTTTTGGTTTCATGTCGCGTGGATGAATAATGCAAGTATTGGGTAGGTCAAGTATATTTTTTTTTTTCTTTCATGAGCAATATATTATTAGGTCAGTTCAACGACGTTCCCGTATCGTGGGAAAGATATTATTTTAAGTAGGGATAAGAAAAATTACTATATAAGAGTTGTAGCAAATAAAGAAATGATTATTGTTAATCCAGAAACTAGTTGTTTCACTCCTGCCGAATTGTGGCATTCGTAGTTGCCGTGTTTGTGGCAACAGATTCAAATATTTATCGGACTTGCCGAATTGTGGCATTCGCAGTTGCCGTATTGGTGGCAACAGATTTGGGTACTTAACAGACTTGCCGAGTGGTGGCAAGGGAACTACAGTGTATTGCCGTATAGAGGCAGAACTAAGGCAAGCTTGCTTTTTCTAAAGGCAAGCAATTCCTCCTCCAACTCCCTTACGAAAACAATAGAGGGAGCAAGGAACCGCAAGGTGACTGCGCCAGAAATGCAGCAACTCGGAAGTTGCTTTAGGTATCTCCACTCTTAGCGATTCTTCCCTTTTGAGATTGTATATCATTCTTTGTTTAACAGGAAGAAGAGGATCACCCTGGAGGAGTACCGCACCAGGAACCTACAACCTCCAACTTCACCACATGACGATCCTGTAATTCAGGAACCTGAAGACGAGTTACTAATAGCGGAAGACATTTCCCTGGCTGCAACGAGCCCTGCAAGCAGTTCACCGTTTTCAACAAACGAAGACGACGGTACGTTATCAGAAGAAGAATTTCACCGAATATTTGAGAAGTGCGTACTAACGGCAGAGGAGGACATACGACGGGCAAAGGAGAAGGAGCAGCGTACAAAGGAATACGTGCTTATACCAAATTGCGACGCACCGATATACAAAACATCACCATTGCCAGGCCCCAGGCCCCGTTACATCAGGGAGTTTCAGAAGAGAACCAGAGAACCAGAAAGGTATGTACGACGAAAAAGAGGCGGAAAAAGGTTCCAACAGCGTAAGGCAAAGGCGATTCTTCATCGAATGGACAACATATCCCGGCATCAGCAGCGGAAACATTTTTATAGATTACTAGATAAATTAAATTAAGATGGGAAATAATTGCAGTTCCAACATACTCATTGAATACAAACAGGCAATCAGTACATCATGTATATTTGTAATCATTTTTGGAATGTTGTATCTTTACAACAAGAAACAAAAACAATACGCAAGAAAAGTGGCAAATAGAAATATAGTCCTAGCTAGGAATATTGAATAAAGTTTATACACACCTCAGAAGCTTTGTTTTGGAATTACAAACCCTTTTAATAAATTTAAAGAAAAAGAAGAGTTATACAGTTAAGACTTTGAAAGCAAAATTAGAGCGTGCAATTGTTTTGAAAAACAAGGGTTTTGAGGCAATTAAAAACATTAAGGAAGGAGATGAGATTGAGTTGAAGTCATCTTTTGTAGTAATCTCAGAAGAATTAATTTGTAATTTAGTAAAGCGATTACAGAACGAGCACGTTTTGATAGATATTCAGGGTGAGGAAGTAAAGTCCGTAGACAGGGGTGATCTTAACATTGACACTGCAATAAAAACCATACCTACTTTTGATGGTAGGTACTCAGAGCTAGAAACATTCATCACCATAGTCAAGCTTTTAGACAAGAAGTTGTCGACGGAAGGTAAAGCTGAACTGTTGAGTTTAGTCTTACACGTAAAACTAACTGCCAATGTAAGGACATCACTGAACACTGCATCCATTACGGACATAACGACTTTAGAAACCGAACTGAGGAAACGATACAAGAACAATAAAACCATACCGCAAATACACACTCAACTGTCAAACATGCAACAGAGACGTCTGCCTATAACAGTATATAAAGACCAGATATTAGAGCTTATTAACGATTTGAACCATTTACAAATAGACGAATTGGGCTCTGGGACGAGTCACACCACCAAGGAGGCCATCCGCAATATTAACGACACGTACGCCTTAACTGTCTTTAAAAATGGGCTCAATAATCAAATCAAGGACACTGTGTTTGCTGCAAGACCTAAAAATTTCAGTGATGCTGTGGCTTTAGCAATTGAAGTAGAGAGAAACGAAGATCATCAGGGCAATATACTTCAGGTGGGCGGTACCTATAATCCAAGCACACGTCCGTGCCATTGTTCGTGTGATAGCTATCACGGGAATCGATTCAGCAGCACTGGTACAAGAGACAGGGACAACATAAGTCGAGGCAGAGACCGATATTATGACCGGAGCTATGAGAGAGGTAGAAGCCCAGGAAATGAAAGACGATACCGTAGAGATCTTAGTGGAGATAGAAGAAGTATGGATAGAAGCTACAGCCCCGGCAGAAGTCTCAGTGCAGACAGGCGAAATAATAACAGAAGTCACAGCCCGGGTAGGAATTTTGATTACCGTAATGGTAGGAGCAGCACCAGAAGGGTCAGAATAATAGAAGACCAGGGAAACGAGGGGACCTCCCGAGGGGAACTCGGCGACCTCCGGGACAAAGAATAAGTTGTGGTGCCGAGTTTGATGAACTTCATGAACACTATTTCTATAATGTTTACAATATTTCGGGGAATAGCACTAATTATGTTAAAATATATAGTAATAATGAAAGGAGATATGTAAAATTACTGATAAATACAGGGGCAGATGTTTTTCTGTACAAGATATTCGATAAAGATACTTTAGGTTTACCGCTACATACTGACAACAGGTGCAAGCTCACCGGGATCACAAACGAAGCAACTATGTCATTGGGTACAGTTAACCTCACTTTTGAGGTTGAAGGAATTGCGATAACGAACGATTTCCATGCAGTTCACGATGGATTCCCGATAGAAACAGATGGCATCATAGGCAGAGACATGCTTATGAAATACATGAGCAAGATAGACTATGAGACTTGTACCATTTCATTTTGTACGATTGATGAGGAGTTGGTGCTACCCATGCACACTAGTAAGTTCAAAGTGGCACGTATAGCAATCCCTGCAAGAACTGAAACCATAATACCGGTAGACCTCAGCAGGCAGGTGGATAGTGTAGTCAGGAGCAAAGAGATAAAAGAAGGAGTATATTTGGGAAACTGTATTATCCCTGCTAAAGGAATATGCCATGTAAAAGTTATGAACACGAACGATCATGAAGTGACATTAACTGATTTCCCAGTAACCGATGAACCTCTCTACTCTTATCATATTGTCAGAAACAGTACGGAAACCACCGAGGAACGATGGAACAAATTACTCGACACCATAGACGTGAACAATCTTGATATGAGAACAACGAATACTGTATTGGCTATAATCAAAGAGTATCAGGATGTTTTCCACCTAGAAGGAGAACCGCTAACGACCAATAACTTTTACAAACAAAATCTGAGTACTATTGACAACAGCCCAGTGTATATAAAGAATTATAGATTACCACAGGCCCACAATGAGGAAATACTTAAACAAGTAGAAGAGTTAAAACGAGATGGCATCGTTGAACCTTCCACGAGTCCTTACAACTCTCCCTTATTAGTTGTGCCAAAGAAAAGTTCCGACGATACTAAGAAGTGGAGGCTGGTCGTTGATTTCAGACGTTTGAACAGCAAACTCGTGAATGACAAGTTACGACTAACTAGGTTAGAGGATGTTCTAGATACATTAGGTAGGGCTAAATACAACGCTGGATATGACAAGTTCGTTTCACCAGATTGAATTAGAGGAAAACTCCAGACCTCTGACAGCCTTTTCCACCAGCGACGGTCATTACCAATTCAAAAGACTTCCTTTCGAGTTAAAGATATCATCGAATAGCTTCCAACGAATGCTAACAATAGCACTGACTAGCTTAAGCCATTCCGCATTTCTTTACGTCGACGACATTATGGTATTCGGGTGCAGCATAAGACATCATAATGAGAATCTAACTGCCGTTTTACGAAGGCTACGGAGGTATAACCTAAAACTGAATGCATCGAAATGCAAGTTTTTAAGGTCAGAAGTAGTCTACCTGGGCCATTTAATCACGTCAGATGGAGTAAGAACAGACCCCAGTAAGCATGAGGCGATCAAAAATTATCCAACGCCCAAAAACACAGATGAGGTAAGGAGGTTTGTAGCTTTTTGCAATTACTACCGCCGTTTCATTCCGAGATTCGCGGAGATCGCAAAAAGTCTAAATAGTCTACTTAAGAAAAAGGCAACGTTTACCTGGGGAGAAGAACAGGAAAGCGCATTTAATCAGCTCAAGGATAAGTTAATGACCCCACCGGTACTGCAATACCCGGATTTTGACAAACCCTTCATACTAACAACGGACGCCTCTAGTTATGCTTTGGGTGCTGTCCTGTCCCAAGGAGAGATTGGGTCAGATCTTCCAATCTCATATGCGAGTAAATCCTTGAACAAGCACGAGTTAAATAAACCAGTTATAGAGAAAGAACTTCTCGCTATTCATTGGGGTACAAATTTTTTTAGGCCATATTTATACGGACGAAAATTCTATGTCATATCAGACCATAGGCCACTAGTTTCGCTATTCACTCACAAAAATCCGTCTTCCAAACTAACTAGGATACGCCTAGACTTGTCAGATTACGATTTTGAAATCATCTACAAAAAGGAAGCATCAATACGAACGCAGATGCCTTATCAAGGATTAAACTAGACTCAGACATGCTTAAGTCAATGGTACCACCAGCAGATGATCAAAACATAAGCAAAAAGATACTGGCAGTTACAAGATCGAGCATGAATAAAAACCAACCACGGAGCAGCGATGATCAGTCGAAAGTCAACAGTGCTCCACAGGAGAACGGAAAAGACCTCAGAGTCTTTGATTGCACTTCGATATCTGATGTACGTGGCACAAAGAAGTTAAAATTCGTAAGGTCAAATCAACAATCCTTCACTAATGTAGTTGAAGATAGAACACATATAACGGTATATCACAATATTGCCAAAGGTAAGGAACCAGTTCCCGTCCAGGCACGTGATGAGAATTCTCATGGTAAAGGTAAGATCGACTCTAACACGAAACCAGTTTCGGTTATGAAGGAATTGCTGAACTACTTAGATGTGAATGAAATTCATGAATTGGCTATACCGACGGATGATGATATATTTAACTATATAGAAAAGGATGAATTCAAAAACCTCTTCAAGGAATTATTACAAGACAGTACACAGGATATCAGAATACTAATATACAGACCGCCAATAAGTGTTGAGGAAATAGAGAAACAAAACGAATTGATCAAGGAATACCATTGCCCCCCGCATGGAGGACATGCTGGAATTCGCCGGACATTACTAAAACTAAAACAGAGATACATATGGAAAAACATGCATAATATGGTGAAAAACCATGTCAACAGTTGCGAGAAATGCAAAGTCAACAAAGTTACGAAACATACAAAGGAGAAAATGACTAAAACAGACACACCGTCAACTAGTTTCGAAGTTATTGCAGCAGACATCGTTGGTCCTCTACGGATCTCTAATGACTTTCGGTACATTCTTACGCTACAGTGTGAGTTAACAAAATACTTAGTTCTGGTCCCCATTGAAACAAAAGAAACAAAAGTCGTGGCAAAATCGCTAGTAAACAACTTCATATTGACGTACGGACACTTTAAAATCTTGAAGACTGACGTAGGGATGGAGTTCACAAGTAACTTGATGGAGGAAGTATGCAAATTACTAAAGATAAAGCAGGTATTCTCGACTCCATACCACCACGAAACCTTAGGAGCAGTAGAAAGAAATCATCGTGTACTAAAAGAATACTTGTTAGCATTCATTGAAGACAACAACTGGCACGAATGGCTACCTTACTTTACATTTTCTTACAACACAACACCACACGTAGACACAGGTTATTCACCGTATGAATTGATATTTGGCAAATTGTCCAGCTTACCAAACGACAATTTTAACGAATCTGTAGGAATATACGATATCGAAAATTATTCAAACGAATTAAGATTACGGTTACGAATGTTTTTAGCTAAGAGCAGAAATTTAATACAAAAAGCAAAAGATAAACGTGTCAATGAAGGAACTCCCACAAACCCCATTAAGCTAGATATAGGAGATTTAGTATTATTAAGAGTAGAAAATAAGAAAAAACAGGATAGGCCGTACACAGGACCTTATAAAGTAATCGATAAAAAGGGTGTAAACACATTGATACTTATAGACACTAAGAGCAAATGGGTTCACAACAATAGATTAAAATTGTTCAAAAACAAATAGTTTTAAAAAAAAAAAAAAAACTTTATATAAGTCATGCGTTATAACAGGGTATAGAAGTCTCATTTCCGTTCCGTAAATTCGTCTCTTTTCGGTTGGGGATGTGATGTGCTGATGATACTTTCATCTATCCAAACAACCAAGTATCATCAACACATCAACAAGTTAAAATAAAACTAACTTAAGAACTATGTTCTAGGATAAGTTTTTGTTCTGAAAGAAAAAAATAGTAACCACAAGAAAATTCTAACATATAGAAGAAATTTTCAAGTGGTTCTATGACCTACGTACATGCCCACACGTGATATGTGTGCATGTATCTATCCACGCGACTCAATGAGCGTTTAAAGAAATAGAAGAAATTTTCAAGTGGTTCTATGACCTACGTACATGCCCACAAGTAATATGTGTGCATGTATCTATCCACGCGACTTAATGAGCATTTAAAGAAAGCGATCAAATTTCGTAGCGCATGAACCATAATAAATTATGAGTAGGTCATTTGTATTGACATTTTTTTTCTATGGTGTAAAGTTTTGGTTTCATGTCGCGTGGATGAATAATGCAAGTATTGGGTAGGTCAAGTATATTGATATTTTTTTCTTTCATGAGCAATATATTATTAGGTCAGTTCAACGACGTTCCCGTATCGTGGGAAAGATATTATTTTAAGTAGGGATAAGAAAAATTACTATATAAGAGTTGTAGCAAATAAAGAAATGATTATTGTTAATCCAGAAACTAGTTGTTTCACTCCTGCCGAATTGTGGCATTCGTAGTTGCCGTGTTTGTGGCAACAGATTCAAATATTTATCGGACTTGCCGAATTGTGGCATTCGCAGTTGCCGTATTGGTGGCAACAGATTTGGGTACTTAACAGACTTGCCGAGTGGTGGCAAGGGAACTACAGTGTATTGCCGTATAGAGGCAGAACTAAGGCAAGCTTGCTTTTTCTAGTGGCGAGCAATTCCTCCTCCAACTCCTTTACGAAAACAATAGAGGCAGCAAGGATAGCAAGGTGACTGCGCCAGAAATGCAGCAACTCGGAAGTTGCTTTAGGTATCTCCACTCTTAGCGATTCTTCCCTTTTGAGATTGTATATCCTTCTTTGTTTAACAGGAAGAAGAGGATCACCCTGGAGGAGTACCGCACCAGGAAGCTACAACCTCCAACTTCACCACACTAACCACTTTCCTTGCATGCAAAAAATACACTCGCACTGTACACCTAGACCATTTAGAATAGCCAAATGAAACACACGTTCAACTCCTTCCATTGACAGCTAACTTGAAGAAGTAATCAAATTCCGGGGTGACGGCACTTTCCTCGCATAGGCCCTACGCGTCGCGGACGCAGACTCAGTGTGCAAATCGGTTCGTACTAATCCTTAGTAATTTATTAGTCCCGAAAATCGACACGAAAACACGCAGAAGATTTCAAGCTTGAAATCTACTTCATACGAAATTTGAACAAGATTGAATAGCGCCGAAGTGTTCTACCAGAAGGAATGTGAGAAGCAGTAGATTGTCAGATTAAAAAATTAGAAAAAAGTTTTAAAATGTTTGCGCCGTGAACCTTGCGGGGCCACGCATGCTTCTCACATTCCTTCTGGTACAACATTTCGGCGCCATTCAATCTTGTTCAAATTTCGTATGAAGTAGATTTCAAGCTTGACATCTGCGTTTCCGCGTCAATTTTCGGGGCTAATAAATTACCAAGGATTAATACGAACCGATTTGCATACTGAGTCGTCACCCGCAACGCGTAGGGTCTATGCCAGGAAACTTTGAAACTTTCTGGATTTTTATAGCGCCTTTATCAGAGCATATCTACTAAATAGCAGCTGCAATTAGAACAAATTTTATTTCCTACGGTACTTCTGGAGTAGAGAGAATTAGACTAAAAGTGTGTATGTATGGTTAACAAAAACTTGAATTTGCTTGCAATTTTACCAACACAAGGTAAACTTTAATCCATCTTTTACACGTTTATTTGCATCTCTTGCATTTTGACAGCTCCTCGATTGCAGGTGCTAGTTAGTATATATGCTCTGCCTTTATGTGCAAATTGGTGCGCGAAGGTTTGTTGGGACATGTGGTCATGTATGTAGGAATAAATGAGGTGCCTTATGGCTTTAATCTTACGTCTGCTCCAACTGACGCCCATATATTTTGAATGGGCTTAGTCATTCCATTTCCATATTATTTCTCATTTTTCACAGCTACTCCATTAGTATTTGTTCAATGAAATTTCGTATGGTTGGTCCTTTGAGGAACAAGATAAAACCGGAGTGGACATCCATGTGTACACGTTGACGCAACTACCCCTGCGACCGCCTGCCAAACTACGTGTCTTTTTGTACCTACCCCTGCGACCGTGATTCTAAAGCTAGTTAAGGGGAATCCAATGGGTTGTCACAAGAAAGTAAACAAACGCTTATGCACTCGTAAATATGGTTTTATTGCAAGTAACACTTCACAGAACAAGAAAATAGCATTGAATACAAATAAAGCATTATGGCCACTTAGGATAGAAAACACTTTCGTATCGATAACCCATCGTTTTCTAGCAAAAACGCACATTACACTTTTTATTGAGTTCCTCGCTCCGATTTACAATGTCACTCCTTAAAATGTTGTTATCCCTAAACCAGGTGTAATATTACTTTCATTACAGTCAATATGTACCTCCGGACACGTTCTCGAACCGAAAAAACGACTAAATTCCGAATCGTATCTCACGTGCCAGGTAAATTTCGCGTCCATGTTTAGTCGTCAAATTGACAATCTGGCTCTCGAGAGGAGAAATTGTGGAAATTATTGGAAATGAAATGACAATCATGCTCAGAAGGTGGTCGCATCCTTTGAGGAACAAGATAAAACCGGAGTGGACATCCATGTGTACACGTTGTCGCAACTACCCCTGCGACCGCCTGCCTAACTACGTGTCTTTTCGCACCTACCCCTGCGACCGTGATTCAAAAGCTAGTTAAGGGGAACCCAATGGGTTGTCACAAGAGAGTAAACAAACGCTTATGCACTCGTAATTATGGTTTTATTGCAAATAACACTTCACAGAACAAGAAAATAGCATTGAATACAAATAAAGCATTATGGCTACTTCGGATAGAAAACACTTTCGCATCGATAACCCATCGTTTTCTAGCAATAACGCACATTACACTTTTAATTGAGTTCCTCACTCCGATTTACAATGTCACTCCTTAAAACGTTGTTATCCCTAAACCAGGTGTAATATTACTTTCACTACAGTCAATATGTACCTTCGGACACGTTCTCGAACCGAAAAAACGACTTAATTCCGAATCGTATCTAACGCGCCAGGTAAATTTCGCGTCCATGTTTAGTCGTCAAATTGACAATCTGGCTCTCGAGAGGGGAAATTATTGGAAATGAAATGACAATCATGCTCAGAAGGTGGTCGTATCATTTTCTATGGAGCTTATATGAGCATAGCCTCCCCATTTGTTCCGTTCCTCAAAGGTCGCATCATTTTCTATGGAGCTTATATGAGCATAGCCTCTCCATTTGTTCCGTTCCTCAAAGGGTTGGTCATCGTTAGTAGGTCTTCAGATCCGGAAAAAGTCGGGAATATTTTGCGTTAATATGGCCGTTGAAAACGATGACAGAGGCGATCCTGCACTTGAATCTGCGTCTTTGTTTTCCATAGACAGTTAGTTGAATAAATAATTTGGAGGAAAAATAATTAGTATTTGGTTCTAGTATTGAGGATTGTTAAAGAGTCGCAACAGCAGCATGGTTTAAGGCACGGGGACTTCCAAAGGTACAGGGGCTATTGCAGCCGACGCATTAGGCGGTTGCGGAAAGCACTGAAACTACCTCAAGGAGATAAAAGGCATTTCAAAAAACGTGAGGTATCCTCTTCTCATCCTATGGTAAACAAAATAGATGTTCGATGCGTTCAAATTCCTCTTGTGATGGCAGAACGTGCTTGGGCACATGCTATGCAGGTACGAATGCTTTATAACAAATATGTGCCATGATTTATATCTACTTCCAGCTCCGACAAGAATCTAACACAGAACCAAGGAAGAAATTCCATTTAATTAGTAAGCTACGAAAAGCGTCTAATTATTCGTTGCAGTTGCAGAACGTATGCCAGGTAAGTTGCACATATTTGTTCCAGGAAGCTGTTAATCGTTTCCCAACTCCAAACCACTTCAAAAACCGACATCTATGAAATTCTGCCGTCAATAATTTTGATGGCCATGTTCAGGTAATGAGATGACGTGGCAGCGATTTCGATGTGAAAAGTTGTATGCTTTTGCCCCACTCCGGCGGCTGCATTTTTTTTATTTTTGCCTGCTCTCCTGCCACTCACTATCAGTCTTTTTTCTTCCCACATTTGTTCGATTTACTACTGTATTATCTCTTCTGACGCCCTATAGCATTGGTATGAGGAGAACTTGATTTTTTTTATAATCCCCATCGGCAAAATGTAAGGTTTCACACAGATATGCGATGATTTGTTGCGTATTCAAATATACACATGATTAAATGGAGGCGCGCACAGCTGTGTCCGTTAGATGCAAGGAACGTTGCTTGCGTAGGTCAAATTAAATTCTAAATAAGACATTAAAGTGTTAGGTTTTGATTCTCACACATGAGAAAATTCAATAGCTTTGATACTGGGTACTTAAGTTTAATTTCACGAAAAATAGGTTAGCCGCAGTATGCGTCTAATGGACACAGCTATTGAAATAGCTGCCATATAAATTTGTGGCAATGTGTGAGGACCCTAAGTGTTTGGCCATATTGCGACTCTGTATCGAACGATTTTGCAAAGGAATCTATGGCATGCGCAGAACTAAGGTGCTCATTTGAAGGTATGTCTTTAAAAGGAATACATGCGCTCCATTTTGTTTAACCATCCTATACCCGCGCCAAATGTAAACACCTATACCCGCGCACGGTGTGACAGACCGTAACTTTGGCTCCTATTCGTCAGTTTTGCTCCGATTAACTGGTTATTTTTCTATGAAACTGTTTATATTTTTTTATTTTACAGGAACTACAGGATGTAATAAAACAAAAAATATCAATTGTTAGCATAAACTATTTATTACTTTCAATGACTATCTGCCTTTCCACAACAGCCTAAAAAAGTAACATTTTTATCTTATAGCTAGGAAAAACAAACATAAAACTTTTAATTCTCAAAACAAACATAAAATATCTTTTAATTCTTAAAAATCACATATCTTGAGATCATTGTAATATAAATTTAGTTAAATACTAAAGTTTGCAAAGCAGTCAGAACATACCATAATAGCATGCTCGATAAACAAAAATATTTAGCACAAGAAGCGCAGTTGTACCGCGTTTTTCTATTTTTCTTTGATGCGCAATATCCACATCGGCCAATTATATTGTTAGATGAGGCTGCAGATACAGGGCCATCTAATTTGCATATTTCATTGAGTCTTAACCTCAGTAACCTTGGCACAGAAAGAGTGAGAGCTCGTCGCCTGAGGTGAGGGTTTAGCAAGTCGTAAGAAAGTGTTTCCAAAAACGTTCTGCGGCTCATCTTGTTAACATTATTCATTAGATATAAAACAAATGAATTTATTCCTGCCACGTTCATCAAACTGTAAAATATTACCGTAGGCCACCTATTTGTGCCTCGAGCGACATTATATGTCTCACACATTTTGTCGACCGTGTCAACTCCACCTTTAGTCGCATTATAGTCCATGATGATGTGTGGTTTGCCTGTCTCTTCATCAATATTTTGATCATCGTGCATGCTGGACAAAAGTAAGACATTCTTGCCTTTTTTAGATATATACGATACAAGACTGCAGTTACCCCGATGTCCAAATACACTGGATTTTTCAGCTCGACCTCGTCATTCAGTAAACTGTTTGGGTAGCTCTTTTGTATTTTTTCGCACAGTTCCAATCAGACTCAGCTTATATTCGTGATCGAGTTAGCCTGCAGCGGAACGCTTGTGAAAAAATTATCACATGTGATGTTACGATCAGTGTTTCGGATACATTCACTTAGACGCAAAACTAGTTCTAAAGCCGAGTTATCAATTTTATAGGGACCTTCAGGTTGTTTTCCTACATACACTTCCATGTTTTGTGTATAAAACATCTTAGCATGTGTCAAAGCGTAAATTTTAATTCCATATTTGTTTGGCTTCAATGGGATATATTGCCTAAAAAGGCAGCGACCTCTAAAAGCTTCGAACTTTTCGTCGATTGTTACAAATTGTGGCAAGCTATAATATGGTTCTACGACCTCTTCAAACAACTCTCTGATGGGAGCAAGCTTATCTACTGCTGTACGTTCTACACGAGTATCCTTGTCATCAAACCGGAGACACCGTAGTTATAAATAGAATCTGTT
Organism: Odontomyia ornata; assembly: GCA_963969285.1. Taxonomy (NCBI): domain Eukaryota; kingdom Metazoa; phylum Arthropoda; class Insecta; order Diptera; family Stratiomyidae; genus Odontomyia; species Odontomyia ornata. The sequence goes on from OZ017741.1 coordinate 116,314,664, forward strand.
CCAGCTCATAGCTAGTCAAAATATTTCTGGGGAAGACCCGTCAATTTTGAACAAATCTTTGGCATTGATTCGACTATTTCTTCTTACTCCTGCAAAGAGTAAGACACCCAACAACGCTTCACTTTCTATTGGATCGGTCATTACGCAGTCCCTTTCTCATGAGTACTTATCTTTTAGGCGGTTATTTCTTTATTGCACTAAACAATCCGAAAATAAACACTTTCCGAGAAAAATAACCTCCATATTTCTAGCGGCTCTTTCGTGTTTCTAGCTTCACCCTCAGGGCCTGGAAGTTGTATCACAAGATTTCTCATACGGCGCCTAACCTGGGTTGATCCAGGAGTTTTATTCCACCGTGTACGCCCATCTTTTCCGATGTAATAATCTCTGTTAGTTTCATAATCTTCTGACTGATTGAGAATCATCCTCCGTCCGAAGACTGAATTTCATCTTCAAAATCACGTGTTTCTTCTTGGGGTGGACTACAATTTTCAACTTCGCTATCAAACTCATCATCGTAAGTAGAGTCTGAACTTTCATCCTCCAACAACAATCGAATATGTTCATCATTCATTTTTGAAGCATTTATAACCTAAAAATTTCATGAATCGATACAGTAGTTGTAAACAAATAAAATTCACTTCAAATCAATACATAAAAACTAATAAATAACATATAGATACTCATAAACAAAAAACTATGACTTACGTAAAAAGTTGATCGTATACCCGCGTCGGTATCACAAACCGATCAAGCCGTAGCAGGCGTACGCGTCCTGCTCGCACGACTGCGTGCCACGTACTAACCTAAAGCGA
>OZ017741.1:116320478-116345478 GCA_963969285.1 Odontomyia ornata
TATATATATATATATATATATATATATATATATATATATATATATATATATATATATATATATATATATATATATATATATATATATATATATATATACACCGACGAAGTGAATTTAGTTTGATTGAAATTTGTGCCATATAATATAAGATAAAATTAGTGTGGAATTTGAGCCGCGTGAACTTATTCAGTTAATTGTATATACCTACACGTATTCGGCAAATACCTAAGACAATAATGCAACTGAGTGCGAATTTCAACTAGTTCTAGTGCTGTCAAATTACTTGGAAGTATTTATTATAAATATAATAAAAATAAAATGAATTAATACCCCGTACCCTTCGGTCTTTCCATTACGTTGGATTTGACCGGTACGGTGGCAAGCTCACACCACCAAACATGAGCCAGCCGCCGGGTACATATTAACTTCTTTGTTTCAGGTGACGGCGCGGGTTGAGTGGCCCGAGCAGGGTGCCTCTTTATGACATATGATTATGTAATCGAATTGCATGATTCTATGGCATAAATTGGTCACCGGGGTACTTCTCTTCTGATGGGAAGACTTATGCAAGTTAAGTTGTATGAGTTTTCCACTCAGAAGAGGAATACCTGGCCACTGCAACAATTATGGATTTTAATCCGGTTGGGTGGGTGCGCGGGGGCACCATCACCACCCGGTTGCCCCTCTCTCATTTGTGGGCCATGAGCCTCTCCGGGTAAGGACGAGGTTACCCTGCTTCCACTTCTTTTTACTTGTTTCTCTTGTTCCATGAACAAGTCAGTTGCCCCTGGTGCAGTTGCCTACGATTTTTGCGACTTCGGTCGCCTTGCTTTTCTCGACCCCATAAAATCGTGAATGCGAAATTCTTTGTAGTGGGTCCTTGTGCTGGGGGAATGAACCCGCCCCACGACACCGCAATGCTAGCCTGCCAGCGCATTCACGTGTCCCCAGACAAGGGCATTCTCGGCAGATACTGACACCTTCTTCTGCCGAGGCAGCAGACCATCGCTGCAGTCCTTTACGGACTTTTGAATTATCTCTTCACTACAAATGGCGCCCAACGTGGGGCCCGAACTGCCCGGCTGTACCATCAGTCGTGAGCACGAGGCAGTCCATCGTCTCTAGGTGTCCCTACAAGATGTCAAGACTATTGGCGGGTAGGTAACTACCGAGGGCTTTTGCACTAATCGTGCCCCAGCAACTTAGTAACTTCCGGGCGTGAGTTGTCTTTGGACATCAATATCGTTTGGTCCTGCTTCTGATTTATACTTTGGTGGTTTACCACCATTGTATGACTAGTAAGGCCAAATGATATTAGAGTCCCTATTTGTATTCGGAAGTTATTATTTCAACATCTATTTTGCGGAGGATTCTGATTTGCTCCCCAAACCAAGTGGTGCCTGAGTGTCTTACACTACATGGATCTTGATTTCATGTGATTGGCTGATTTGCTAATCCATGGCAAGACACGCGCTGCTTGTGGGTCGGAATTCAACCCTGGGCTGACAAGTTGTAACTTGTAAAAACTTGCGGATGAGGGAACACTTCTGAACCCTGATTCTCATGGTGCCGCAAGAGAGTAGTCCCTGTTACGCCTTAGGAGGAGTGTGCCATTGGTGTCCGTACATGGGAAGAAGGACGGAATGGAAAGACCGATTATTTTTTTTTGATAACGTAAATTCGATAAACCTTTTCATACCTTACGTTTTTTTTTTTTTTTTTTTTTTTTTTGAGGTTCGTTTATAGCTCGCCACTGACGGCCACTTGGAAATTATATATATTTCACGTCATTTTCCACATTTTTCTTATATATATCTATATATATTCATTTCGATAGTGTTTACGTTATATATTTGTAGTCTTAAGTTTTCTTTACTTAAAAATAAATTAACTAAAAATAAATTAACTTTGGGGTGCGGACATGAGTTCCACGAAGCCTGCGTGACCCACATTTACTAGTCAGCCGGACTTGCCCTTTATGCCGACAACCAGTCACGTCAGCGGGTCTACCTTCCAGCCACCTAGAGCTTCCAGCTGCTCAAGGGGCGGTGCCCAAACCAAAGGACCGGCGGGATCAGGTTCCAACAGCGGCTGATGAGCCTGATTTAATGGGCCGAGCCGAAGCAGTGCCGCCTGCGGAAGGGCCGAGACCCACCGTGGCTGTGGAGGCGACCGTCCTACAAGATCTGATGGCACTTATGCAAGGCTTGACCACCCGGGTAGCCGCGCTGGAAAGCAAGAAGGAAGATCCAATACCACCTCGCCCAAGAACGCCTCCGATGTGGGATTCGGAGTTAAATCCCTGGGATTTTCCGGTAGACACGCGGCGCGATCCCGAAAGAATCCGGCCCGGTGCGGCAGTGTACCGGCCCCGACTGAGCCAAGCACCGCCACCAACTCAGGCTCCAGTGGCTCCTCCGGACCAACGCATCCATCCACACGCTACGTATCGGCTGAAGCCGACGCAGATTCCCAGCATCATCCAGGGCTGGAATCTGCATTTCAGCGGGGAACCCAACAACATAACTGTGGAGGTTTTCATTGTTCGGGTGGAGTCGCTGATTGAGCGAATGTTGGCAGGAGACCACACGGCGCTGGCAGGATACTTGCCAATGCTGCTTAGGGGGGTCATATTGGCGAATACATTCGGCCCCACCATCAATACGCTGGTCCCGGCTGAAGGAGGTACTCCGCATGGAGTACCCTACGATCGATATGTATGGAAGGGTCCTGGACAAGATCCATGCCAGATGGCAGCGTCCGGACGAGCCCTTTCATCAATATCGAGCCGATATCCTTCGGCTGAATGACCAGTTGTCAGAGCCGATGTCTTCCACCCAACTGCTGCGGGTGCTAAAGCGCAATCTAAGGCCGGAGCTTCGTCGCCATATCGTGGATTCAGATCCGCAGAGTATGGAGGCACTGCTGAGGACTGTGAGTCGCCTGGAGGGGGTTGAGGAAGGCCTCCGGGAACGGCCCTACTTACTAGCTAGGACGGGTCCTCGACGCGGAATCGCGGAAGTGGCCCCACCATGAATCTGGAGGAAGATATGGACAGGGACCAGCTTGCTGTAGCAGCGGTGGGAAGCCTCACGACCTGCTGGAATTGCAATCAAACCGGACACCGGTTTATTTCATGTCGACCAGAGCGTAAGGTTTTCTGCTACGGTTGCGGTAAGCCGGACACCTACTTTCCGGATTGCCTTGAATGTGCCGCGCAAAAAAACGGCTGAAAGAGTACCCGACCACCTCAGCGGTACTCGAAGCCCCCGCAGTAGCTCCCCAGCCAGCTGCTCACCCCAACAAACCCGACGATAACCCACCAGCCATGACCACTATGACTGCGGATGTTCACTCTCTTCCGGAGGCCTCGCCAACGATAATATTGAAGCGACCACCGCAGTCACTGCCAGAAGAACCCCGGCAGCCTCAAATACGCATTCTAAAACCTTATCATGTTCGACTGCAGGAATATCGGGTGGCTCGAGAGCGAATATTTGCTTCCGAAGAAGTCATTTCCCGCCCGCGCAACACAAAATGGTCAACCCGTCGTTGGCGGAATTTCCGCAAGAGAGTGCGCACCTGCCATCAAACCCTAAACTTTTGTAACATCTCGGAGGTTGCTGAGAATGAGATCAGACCTTACCACCCAATTAAAGTGTTGGGCGAAACCGTGTTTGCATTGATCGACACGGGTGCCAGTATCAGTTGTCTTGCCTCGAGCTTTGGCTTGAGGGTGCTCCATGAATATCCTACCTTGATTAAGCCCTGGCGCACTGAAATCAGTACAGCTGATGGCACCAAACACCCTATACGAGGTAGACTAACAACACCCGTGACGTTCAGAGGTCAGACGAAGGATATTACTTTCTACATTATCCCGTCTCTGACTCAGAATGTGTACCTTGGCGTCGATTTCGTCCTTCGTTTTGGATTGGCCTCCGATTTATTCACAGATTTGTCTTTAAACACCAGATTTGCCAACGAACTCGCTTCTATGCCCGACAGGCATGAACTGACGCCTAACCAACGGCAACGCCTGGAAGCATCCATCGCTGCTTTTCCATCTTATGCTACCCAAGGCCTTGGCCGCACCACCCTAGTCTCACACGTCATCGACGTTGGCAATAGTAAGCCAATTAAGCAGAGACACTATGCCATCTCACCGGCCATGGAGAAGTTGGTGTATGCGGAGCTGGATAGGATGCTCGAGTTGGGGGTTATAGAGGAGTCCTAAAGTGCCTGGTCCTCATCGGTAATCTTGGTGGTGAAGCCAGGTAAAGTACGCCTATGTCTAGATGCCCGTAAGGTAATTATATTACTAGTCTCGACCTAAAAGACGCCTTCTGGCAAGTTCCACTCGATAGGGGTCGAGGGATAAGACCGCCTTCACAGTGCCTGGACGACCATTATATCAGTTCGTCACAATGCCCTTTGGCCTGTGTAACGCGCCGCAAACGATGACCCGGCTGATGGACAAAGTCACCCCACCTCACCCGAAACACCAAGTGTTCGTGTACCTGGATGATCTTTTACTCATCACGGAAACGTTCGACCAACACCTCCTACTCCTGCAAGAAGTAGCCCTGCACATCAGTAAGGCGGGACTCACCATCAACGTACAGAAAAGTAAGTTTGTCATGAAAGAAGTCCGATACCTAGGACATGTCATAGGACATGGCACTATCAAAACGGATCCAGACAAAAATCGTGCGATTGATGAGTTCCCCTTACCAAAAACAGTTAAGCAGCTACGACGTTTCCTTGGTGTGTGCGGTTGGTACCGAAGGTTTGTTCGAAATTATGCAACAGTTTCAGCGCCCCTGTCAGACATGCTGCGGAAAGGGAAGTTCATTTGGACCGAGCCCAGCCGAAAGGCATTTGAAGAGCTAAAACAAGCCCTAACTTCAGCTCCGGTCTTGCACAGCCCCGACTTTACGAAGCCCTTCTCCATTCATTGTGACGCAAGTCAACATGGAGTCGGGGCCGTGCTGGTGCAATTGACCGATGAGGGAGAAGAAGCTCCCATCGCCTTCATGTCCAATAAGCTGAACTCGGCCCAAAGAAACTGTGTCTGAGCACGAATGTTTGGCAGCGGTAATGGCTGTGAAGAAATTCCGAGCCTATATCGAGGGCCACCAATACGAGATCATAACGGACCACGCTTCGCTACAATGGTTGATCAAACATCGGAAAGGGACCCAAAACATCGTACCCGACACTCTCTCACGAATGTTTTCCCCAGAGGGAGCCGAATTGACAATAAATGGCGAGGACCCCATCGAGATAGATTTGGACAGCCCACATTTCGAATCAGACAGCTACAAAGAGTTGAGGCAAACCATCGCGACCCAACAATCGCAGCTGCCTGATTTGAAACTGATAGACGGCTACGTGTATAGACGGAATGAATACGCCGCTGGTGATCCATGGCAGGAAGAAGAGTCCTGGAAACTCTGGGTACCGGAGGAAATGACACAACATCTGATCCTCCGCGCACATGACCATCCTTTAAGTGCCCACGGAGGTTACGGTCGGACGTTGCGGCGACTCAAGAAATACTTCTTTTGGCCTAAAATGGCATCCCAGGTCAAAGACTACGTGAGCGCCTGTGAGACCTGTAAAGGCACTAAAGCGCCCAACCAGCCCCTTCGACCTCCTATGGGTCAACTCAACGTTCCAGAACGCGTATTCCAACGTCTATATATAGATCTGCTCGGTCCATATCCTCGATCCTCTATGGGACACATCGGAGCTATAGTCGTTCTAGACCAGCTCTCGAAATTCCCACTGGTGGAACCTATTCGTAAGTTCACGACTCCATCCATCGTGAAATTCCTAGAGAGTCGGGTATTCCACGTGTTCGGGGTTCCAGAGAGTGTGTACTCGGACAACGGAGTACAGTTCCGGTCTCGGCAGTTTAAGGGCCTACTCGAACAGTATGGCGTTGAACACCAACTGACGCCCATATACTCTCCTCAGTCTAACGCCTCCGAACGGTTGAATCGCACCCTGTTGGCCGCGATCCGTTCTTACGTCCACCCATCTCAAAAAGATTGGGACCGCAGATTGTCCGCCATCACATGCGCCCTGCGGTCATCGTATCATTCCGTCACCGGTGTCGCACCTTACTTTGCCGTCTTCGGACAGCACATGATTTGCCATGGTAAATCACACCGGCTGTTACGGCAATTAAAGTGTTTGGAGACCCTATCGTTGCGCTGGAGCCCCACGAGCGTTTAGGAGACCTCCGCCAACAAATCGGACGGAAGATTGTCGCGGGACGTGCAAATGAGGCGCAGTACAATCTCAGGTCACGATCGACCAATTTTAAAGAAGGAGATGAGGTTTTCCGGCGCAATTTCCGCCAAAGTGATGCCGCTGGGCATTACAACGCCAAGCTGGACCGGCGCTTCTTGAAAAGCCGTATACAGAAGGTAGTGGGACCCAATCGCTATATGATAACGGACCCATCGGGAAAAGAAGTTGGGATATACCACGCAAAAGACCTGCGCCGATAGATAATTAGCCACGTCTGTTCTGTCCGCCCGCACAAAGTTTCAAAAACGCGCAAGGTTTGTATACTTCAGGCAAAACACAAACATACGTATCAGTCCGTCCGTCTGCCAATTTTGTTTTCTTTTATTGTTCGTCACTCCATCTTCCGACGCTAAAGACAACCCATGCCATAATGAAAGATCCTCCAGCTCCTTTTTCGCAATCGTCGTCGCCTCGGGATCGCAAGAAAATTAGCTGCCCTGTAGTAATCGAGCAGTTAGTTAAATTTATTATTTTATTACTTTAAATTATTTGATAATTTCATGTAGAATTTAAATTTTATTTTTTTTATGTCAATTTATAGATTTTAAATTTTTTGTATATTCAGCATAACTAAAACTGCTCGATTTGAATTCGGCGCAGGCAAAGGGTTAAAAGAAATTCATGCATGATATATCCCAGATCAACTAATTCACTACACAACCAGCAAATCATTTCCATCTAGAAAATCCGGTTATGACTAGAAAGCATGTAAAACACACATTCTCTTGCTCAGCTCATCGGAAACCTAGGCATACAAAAAAAAAATACATTTACATTCATAGAACACTGCAACAATTCTTATGAGTGAACCATCTACTTGACGCTACTTGCGATTTCCATGTAAATGGGCAAAAGTATTTTTAAAGGATTGCAATTGTGTGCTGCTCGTCAGTGGAGCGTTGATTAATACGTTGCCGTGCCGGGTGGGATGGAGCCGGTTCGGGAGTGTATACGTCGGCCGTCGACTAGTTCTAGTGCATTAGGAACTGGTATTTTATTCGCATAGCCACGAGTACGCGATTCTGTCGGGTCAGTCGCAATTTCAAGTTGTCCCACATTGATCCGAAGCTAAAACACGGTTCTGTTTCGAATTTTCTTGGCATTTGCCGCTGCGTTCGATGACGCTCTGTCGTTCTTGTGCACAGTGATGATTCGTTCGTTATACTTGTTAGGAAGGTGAAAAATCAGCATTCGTGGCAAGACTTGCGAACAGCTTGTGCATTATAGGATTTCTGCATTGAGATCAGTGCGACCTTGGAGGGGTTATTTGGATCTCGGGGAAAAGCAGGCAAAAAGTCGAGCGAATAATTCACCAACTGCTGTGTCTGCGCGGATAACCAGAGTTGACGTGAATAAAAGACGGGCGAGGAGAGCCCATTATATTTGCGTGCGATATATTCTAGCGTGTAGCAGCCATGTGTTGGCGTGGACATGGGAGGTCACTGCCCAGCTCACTTGCTATAATTGCATAAAAATAGCATCGAAAACGTGCAGAAATATTAAATGCAATGCATGGACGCTATCAAATATTCGTCTCTCTGAAAAATGCTCGCGTTCAGTTATGGACATAGCGGAGATTTGTGGCAGCTGTTTGTAGTAAACAAATGCGATTGTCACCGACGAAGTGAATTTAGTTTGATTGAAATTTGTGCCATATAATATAAGATAAAATTAGTGTGGAATTTGCGGCGCGTGAACTTATTCAGTTAATTGTATATACCTACACGTATTCGGCAAATACCTAAGACAATAATGCAACTGAGCGCGAATTTCAACTAGTTCTAGTGCTGTCAAATTACTTGGAAGTCTTTTAAGTGCCTTCTAGTAAAGTCAAGCTTTTGTTTAGTAGCCATATCAAACACAACGCAAAATATTACCTTTCAAAATAAGTAATTTACGGAACGACTTTATATACGAATTACCATAACAACGTATGCATAGTGAAACGGTCGTTATTCAAGACATTTGAAAGTATTGTGCAATTTTCGTGGAAAAAGGAGCTTTAATTTGTCGAAAGGAAATTTTATATTTGTACTTAATGAAGTTATTCACACTTAAGCAAAACTACATAGAATTTAATAATTGCCCAAAACGTCATCGCCATCATTCAATTAATGTGGAATTGTAGAGGATACCTGCATCGTCGTCGAGCGCTCGGAGGACCATGCGGGTAAGTGCCCTTTTTTCCTCATATCTTTGATTTGAATCGGCTTTCTTGTTTTCTAAATTTGTTTTTTTTTTTTTAAATTAATTTTTTTTCTATTTTCTATTCTATCGATATTTATAAAAAAAATTTTTTTTTAAATATTATATTAATATATTGATTAACTTTTAAAAATTGTTTAAATTATAAATTATATAAAGGAAAAAAAAGATTAGAATAATGAATAAAAAGAAAGGGATATATTTATTATAAATATAATAAAAATAAAATGAATTAATACCCCGTACCCTTCGGTCTTTCCATTACGTTGGATTTGACCGGGTATAGGACCCGGTACGGTGGCAGGCTCACACCACCAAACATGAGCCAGCCGCCGGGTACATATTAACTTCTTTGTTTCAGGTGACGGCGCGGGTTGAGTGGCCCGAGCAGGGTGCCTCTTTATGACATATGATTATGTAATCGAATTGCATGATTCTATGGCATAAATTGGTCACCGGGGTACTTCTCTTCTGATGGGAAGACTTATGCAAGTTGTTGTATGAGTTTTCCACTCAGAAGAGGAATACCTGGCCACTGCAACAATTATGGATTTTAATCCGGTTGGGTGGGTGCGCGGGGGCTCCATCACCACCCGGTTGCCCCTCTCTCATTTGTGGGCCATGAGCCTCTCCGGGTAAGGACGAGGTTACCCTGCTTCCTCTTCTTTTTACTTGTTTCTCTTGTTCCATGAACAAGTCAGTTGCCCCTGGTGCAGTTGCCTACGATTTTTGCGACTTCGGTCGCCTTGCTTTTCTCGACCCCAGAAATTCGTGAATGCGAAATTCTTTGTAGTGGGTCCTTGTGCTGGGGGAATGAACCCGCCCCACGACACCGCAATGCTAGCCTGCCAGCGCATTCACGTGTCCCCAGACAAGGGCATTCTCGGCAGATACTGACACCTTCTTCTGCCGAGGCAGCAGACCATCGCTGCAGTCCTTTACGGACTTTTGAATTACCTCTTCACTACAAATGGCGCCCAACGTGGGGCCCGAACTGCCCGGCTGTATCATCAGTCGTGAGCACGAGGCAGTCCATCGTCTCTAGGTGTCCCTACAAGATGTCAAGACTATTGGCGGGTAGGTAACTACCGAGGGCTTTTGCACTAATCGTGCCCCAGCAACTTAGTAACTTCCGGGCGTGAGTTGTCTTTGGACATCAATATCGTTTGGTCCTGCTTCTGATTTATACTTTGGTGGTTTACCACCATTGTATGACTAGTAAGGCCAAATGATATTAGAGTCCCTATTTGTATTCGGAAGTTATTATTTCAACATCTATTTTGCGGAGGACTCTGATTTGCTCCCCAAACCAAGTGGTGCCTGAGTGTCTTACACTACATGGATCTTGATTTCATGTGATTGGCTGATTTGCTAATCCATGGCAAGACACGCGCTGCTTGTGGGTCGGAATTCAACCCTGGGCTGACAAGTTGTAACTTGTAAAAACTTGCGGATGAGGGAACACTTCTGAACCCTGATTCTCATGGTGCCGCAAGAGAGTAGTCCCTGTTACGCTTTAGGAGGAGTGTGCCATTGGTGTCCGTACATGGGAAGAAGGACGGAATGGAAAGACCGATTATTTTTTTTTGATAACGTAAATTCGATAAACCTTTTCATACCTTACGTTTTTTTTTTTTTTTTTTTTTTGAGGTTCGTTTATAGTTCGCCACTGACGGCCACTTGGAAATTATATATATTTCACGTCATTTTCCACATTTTTCTTATATATATCTATATATATATTCATTTCGATAGTGTTTACGTTATATATTTGTAGTCTTAAGTTTTCTTTACTTAAAAATAAATTAACTTTGGGGTGCGGACATGAGTTCCACGAAGCCTGCGTGACCCACATTTACTAGTCAGCCGGACTTGCCCTTTATGCCGACAACCAGTCACGTCAGCGGGTCTACCTTCCAGCCAACTAGAGCTTCCAGCTGCTCAAGGGGCGGTGCCCAAACCAAAGGACCGGCGGGATCAGGTTCCAACAGCGGCTGATGAGCCTGATTTAATGGGCCGAGCCGAAGCAGTGCCCTCTGCGGAAGGGCCGAGACCCACCGTGGCTGTGGAGGCGACCGGCCTACAAGATCTGATGGCACTTATGCAAGGCTTGACCACCCGGGTAGCCGCGCTGAAAACAAGAAGGAAGATCCAATACCACCTCGCCCAAGAACGCCTCCGATGTGGGATTCGGAGTTAAATCCCTGGGATTTTCCGGTAGACACGCGGCGCGATCCCGAAAGAATCCGGCCCGGTGCGGCAATGAATCCGTTGGCTCCAGTGTACCGGCCCCGACTGAGCCAAGCACCGCCACCAACTCAGGCTCCAGTGGCTCCTCCGGACCAACGCATCCATCCACCCGCTACGTATCGGCTGAAGCCGACGCAGATTCCCAGCATCATCCAGGGCTGGAATCTGCATTTCAGCGGGGAACCCAACAACATAACTGTGGAGGTTTTCATTGGTCGGGTGGAGTCGCTGATTGAGCAAATGTTGGCAGGAGACCACACGGCGCTGGCAGGATACTTGCCAATGCTGCTTAGGGGGGTCATATTGGCGAATACATTCGGCCCCACCATCAATACGCTGGTCCCGGCTGAAGGAGGTACTCCGCATGGAGTACCCTACGATCGATATGTATGGAAGGGTCCTGGACAAGATCCATGCCAGATGGCAGCGTCCGGACGAGCCCTTTCATCAATATCGAGCCGATATCCTTCGGCTGAATGACCAGTTGTCAGAGCCGATGTCTTCCACCCAACTGCTGCGGGTGCTAAAGCGCAATCGAAGGCCGGAGCTTCGTCGCCATATCGTGGATTCAGATCCGCAGAGTATGGAGGCACTGCTGAGGACTGTGAGTCGCCTGAAGGGGGTTGAGGAAGACCTCCGGGAACGGCCCTACTTACTAGCTAGGACGGGTCCTCGACGCGGAATCGCGGAAGTGGCCCCAGATCATACCACCATGAATCTGGAGGAAGATATGGACCGGGACCAGCTTGCTGTAGCAGCGGTGGGAAGCCTCACGACCTGCTGGAATTGCAATCAAACCGGACACCGGTTTATTTCATGTCGACCAGAGCGTAAGGTTTTCTGCTACGGTTGCGGTAAGCCGGACACCTACTTTCCGGATTGCCTTGAATGTGCCGCGCAAAAAAACGGCTGAAAGAGTGCCTGACCACCTCAGCGCTGCTCGAAGCCCCCGCAGTAGCTCCCCAGCCAGCTGCTCACCCCAACAAACCCGACGATAACCCACCAGCCATGACCACTATGACTGCGGATGTTCACTCTCTTCCGGAGGCCTCGCCAACGATAATATTGAAGCGACCACCGCAGTCACTGCCAGAAGAACCCCGGCAGCCTCAAATACGCATTCTAAAACCTTATCATGTTCGACTGCAGGAATATCGGGTGGCTCGAGAGCGAATATTTGCTTCCGAAGAAGTCATTTCCCGCCCGCGCAACACAAAATGGTCAACCCGTCGTTGGCGGAATTTCCGCAAGAGAGTGCGCACCTGCCGTCAAACCCTAAACTTTTGTAACATCTCGGAGGTTGCTGAGAATGAGATCAGACCTTACCACCCAATTAAAGTGTTGGGCGAAACCGTGTTTGCATTGATCGACACGGGTGCCAGTATCAGTTGTCTTGCCTCGAGCTTTGGCTCGAGGGTGCTCCATGAATATCCTACCTTGATTAAGCCCTGGCGCACTGAAATCAGTACAGCTGATGGCACCAAACACCCTATACGAGGTAGACTAACAACACCCGTGACGTTCAGAGGTAAGACGAAGGATATTACTTTCTACATTATCCCGTCTCTGACTCAGAATGTGTACCTTCGCGTCGATTTCGTCCTTCGTTTTGGATTGGCCTCCGATTTATTCACAGATTTGTCTTTAAACACCAGATTTGCCAACGAACTCGCTTCTATGGCCGACAGGCATGAACTGACGCCTAACCAACGGCAAGGCCTGGAAGCATCCATCGCTGCTTTTCCATCTTATGCTACCCAAGGCCTTGGCCGCACCACCCTAGTCTCACACATCATCGACGTTGGCAATAGTAAGCCAATTAAGCAGAGACACTATGCCATCTCACCGGCCATGGAGAAGTTGCTGTATGCGGAGCTGGATGGGATGCTCGAGTTGGGGGTTATAGAGGAGTCCCAAAGTGCCTGGTCCTCATCGGTAACCTTGGTGGTGAAGCCAGGTAAAGTCCGCCTGTGTCTAGATGCCCGTAAGGTAATTATATTACTAGTCTCGACCTAAAAGACGCCTTCTGGCAAGTTCCACTCGATGAGGGGTCGAGGGATAAGACCGCCTTCACAGTGCCTGGACGACCATTATATCAGTTCGTCACAATGCCCTTTGGCCTGTGTAACGCGCCGCAAACGATGACCCGGCTGATGGACAAAGTCACCCCACCTCACCCGAAACACCAAGTGTTCGTGTACCTGGATGATCTTTTACTCATCACGGAAACGTTCGACCAACACCTCCTATTCCTGCAAGAAGTAGCCCTGCACATCAGTAAGGCGGGACTCACCATCAACGTATAGAAAAGTAAGTTTGTCATGAAAGAAGTCCGATACCTAGGACATGTCATAGGACATGGCACTATCAAAACGGATCCAGACAAAAATCGTGCGATTGATGAGTTCCCCTTACCAAAAACAGTTAAGCAGCTACGACGTTTCCTTGGTGTGTGCGGTTGGTACCGAAGGTTTGTTCGAAATTATGCAACAGTTTCAGCGCCCCTGTCAGACATGCTGCGGAAAGGGAAGTTCATTTGGACCGAGCCCAGCCGAAAGGCATTTGAAGAGCTAAAACAAGCCCTAACTTCAGCTCCGGTCTTGCACAGCCCCGACTTTACGAAGCCCTTCTCCATTCATTGTGACGCAAGTCAACATGGAGTCGGGGCCGTGCTGGTGCAATTGACCGATGAGGGAGAAGAAGCTCCCATCGCCTTCATGTCCAATAAGCTGAACTCGGCCCAAAGAAACTGTGTCTGAGCACGAATGTTTGGCAGCGGTAATGGCTGTGAAGAAATTCCGAGCCTATATCGAGGGCCACCAATACGAGATCATCACGGACCACGCTTCGCTACAATGGTTGATGAACCAGGCAGATTTACATGGACGCCTAGCCAGATGGGCTCTTAAACTGCAAGGGTTCAAGTTTTCCATCAAACATCGGAAAGGGACCCAAAACATCGTACCCGACACTCTCTCACGAATGTTTTCCCCAGAGGGAGCCGAATTGACAATAAATGGCGAGGACCCCATCGAGATAGATTTGGACAGCCCACATTTCGAATCAGACAGCTACAAAGAGTTGAGGCAAACCATCGCGACCCAACAATCGCAGCTGCCTGATTTGAAACTGATAGACGGCTACGTGTATAGACGGAATGAATACGCCGCTGGTGATCCATGGCAGGAAGAAGAGTCCTGGAAACTCTGGGTACCGGAGGAAATGACACAACATCTGATCCTCCGCGCACATGACCATCCTTTAAGTGCCCACGGAGGTTACGGTCGGACGTTGCGGCGACTCAAGAAATACTTCTTTTGGCCTAAAATGGCATCCCAGGTCAAAGACTACGTGAGCGCCTGTGAGACCTGTAAAGGCACTAAAGCGCCCAACCAGCCCCTTCGACCTCCTATGGGTTAACTCAACGTTCCAGAACGCGTATTCCAACGTCTATACATCGATCTACTCGGTCCATATCCTCGATCCTCTATGGGACACATCGGAGCTATAGTCGTTCTAGACCAGCTCTCGAAATTCCCACTGGTGGAACCTATTCGTAAGTTCACGACTCCATCCATCGTGAAATTCCTAGAGAGTCGGGTATTCCACGTGTTCGGGGTTCCAGAGAGTGTGTACTCGGACAACGGAGTACAGTTCCGGTCTCGGCAGTTTAAGGGCCTACTCGAACAGTATGGCGTTGAACACCAACTGACGCCCATATACTCTCCTCAGTCTAACGCCTCCGAACGGTTGAATCGCACCCTGTTGGCCGCGATCCGTTCTTACGTCCACCCATCTCAAAAAGATTGGGACCGCAGATTGTCCGCCATCACATGCGCCCTGCGGTCATCGTATCATTCCGTCACCGGTGTCGCACCTTACTTTGCCGTCTTCGGACAGCACATGATTTGCCATGGTAAATCACACCGGCTGTTACGGCAATTAAAGTGTTTGGAGACCCTATCGTTGCGCTGGAGCCCCACGAGCGTTTAGGAGACCTCCGCCAACAAATCGGACGGAAGATTGTCGCGGGACGTGCAAATGAGGCGCAGTACAATCTTAGGTCACGATCGACCAATTTTAAAGAAGGAGATGAGGTTTTCCGGCGCAATTTCCGCCAAAGTGATGCCGCTGGGCATTACAACGCCAAGCTGGACCGGCGCTTCTTGAAAAGCCGTATACAGAAGGTAGTGGGACCCAATCGCTATATGATAACGGGCCCATCGGGAAAAGAAGTTGGGATATACCACGCAAAAGACCTGCGCCGATAGATAATTAGCCACGTCTGTTCTGTCCGCCCGCACAAAGTTTCAAAAACGCGCAAGGTTTGTATACTTCAGGCAAAACACAAACATACGTATCAATCCGTCCGTCTGCCAATTTTGTTTTCTTTTATTGTTCGTCACTCCATATTCCGACGCTAAAGACAACCCATGCCATAATGAAAGATCCTCCAGCTCTTTTTTCGCAATCCTCGTCGCCTCGGGATCGCGAGAAAATTAGCTGTCAAGTCAAGTCAAGCCAAAAGCGCTTTATTTAATACTAATCGTTATAAATTTTTAAAAGAACATAAAGCAAATTCCAAACAATAAAACTATAAAAAACTTAATGGCCCGAATGGCTCTCTAAATTTATACGTTATCAGTTAAACACATTTAATGAAAAAAATACACTTGCAAATTTAAATTAATTAAGATTATTTCATATTTTTTGATTCAATTGGAAAAAGGAGAAAAAACCAACCAGCATTATTCAAAAATTACTTATACTACTAACACAAAAATGAACTTATATCCTATACCTAATATGTTACACCCTAATTCTAAATAAGTTCAATCAAAAAAAAAACAAAAAAAACGTTACCTTATATTGAAACCTATACCTAAATTATAATACAAATAAACAACAACACTAGATGTAGCAATAATGAGATGAATCTAAAAAACTAAGTAACGAGAAAAAGCACAAAAACAGAAAATAAACACGAATAATTTAGACATTGTCATTCAGCCACCAATACCTAGATTGCTCCATCTCAGCTCGACCAGCCTCAACGAATCTAGCAAATGAGTATCTCCATTGGAATTGTTGGTCTCGTGAACTCAGATTCGGAGGATATTTTATCTTCTTATCGGTGGCCCGTCGGTATATGTGATATATGATTGGGACGCCATCAGAATCAAAAATATATCGATTCATGTCTAAAAACACGAATGCTTCTGGAGGAACGAAGCCAGTAGTGAGGCAAGTCACAATATACCCGTCTGTAGGGTGGAACGGCTGTGAAATCCAAGGGTTTTCACTCACAGTCACAGATCTTGCGATATGATTCCGAAGAAGTTTCAATATGAAGATATCGACTCTTGTCACTTGAGCGGTTTGATAAATTTTTCTATTCGATATATAGTGCTTCCAATCCGTCTCAGGCTTTCTGTACAAACCAGTACATGCACGAAGACATTTCCTTTCGAAAACTCTTAATCTTTCCATTGTACTAGCACTCTGGTTGTACCAGATCTGGGTCTTGTAACAAATAACTTTGACTTTTTGATCAATGTATCTGGAATGAAAGAGTCGCCGAAGGGCCATGACTACTTTTAGTGCCTTACTGAGCATGATTTTGACATGTTCAGTGTAGTACAGATACTGATCGAGATGAACACCGAGGTATCGAACACAGGATTTATGTGGAACCCGTTCTGAACTACCCTCACCAGCCATAATGTGGAAATCCTTCCAATTACGTTTCAGGTCTTGACTGGCCCCCTGCAGCGTTGTCCAAAACAAAATTGTTTCGCACTTCTGCGCATTGATTTTCATTCGCCAATTGTCGGTGTAGAGCTGCACATCATTAAACATTTTTTGAAGATTGCTCTGAACTATTGTAGCTTTTCGGTCTGCCGTATAGATGATCAGATCATCAGCAAACGCTACCAATGATCGCGTTGGCGAGACATTAAAATCAAAGCTGTTCAATAACTTGCGAATGAATATTAAGAAAAGCAGGGGCGCAGTAACTGTTCCCTGCTGTAGACCATTCAAGACCATGAATTCGCGCATTGTTGTCAGATTTCCATCAGTTACAACAAACGATTTCCCGTATAACATATTACACATCATGGCGACAAGGTGTCTGGGGAACCTGTCCTGAAGAAGTTTGAAAACTAGTCCATCTAACCACACCGTATCGAAGGCTTTCTCCATATCAATGAGACATGCTCCAACACATTCTTTGTTGTTTAGTTTCCAACAGATGTCTGAGGTTACTTTCGTTATTGCATGTATGGTCGAATGCCTGGCACGAAAACCAAATTGTCAATTCGGCATCAACTCATATTTCTCAATGTGGGCGTTTAATGCTCTGTTGAGTATCACTTCAAACACCTTGCTGATGTTAGGCAGCAAGCTGATTGGGCGATAGCTTTTAGGGCATGAAGATTCTTTTCCTTTCTTCAAGATCGGAAATACCTTAGCCTTTTTCCACTCATTTGGGAAATATGAATTGTTCAACATGTTGTTGAACAATATGCAATAATTCCTAATAGCAACCTCAGGCAAATGTCGGAGAACTATATTTGGAATACCGTCAGTACCACATGATTTCTTGTTGTTTATTCTGCGAAATATGAAACACAAGTCTTCATAGCTGACAAAATAATCAATAAGATTCAAGCTCGGTATGAGGTCAGATGTGAATGTTTCATCGAATTGAAGAATTGATTGGCCGTTCAGGCTTGATTTGAAGTCGGAAACTTTTGCTTCAACGACCTCTGAAAATATTTCATTCCCTCTCTTAGGGTTTGGTAGATGAACCAATTCAAAATGTGTTCCAATCAGGGCAAGTTTATCCAACCCTTCACATATAATCCTGTTTCCATTTCTATCCGGAGCCGTATTATCAATTTCGATACCAGCTCTATCGAGAAGATTTATCTCATCACTAGTGACTTCAAGATTCGATACCTTCACTCGGGACTTCCTGCGGAATAAGCTATTCACTTTCGCGAAAACGCCATCTGGGTCCTGTGGGCTAAGACCCCTCAGTTTTTCCGCCCATTGATTGCTGACCTCACTCCTGAAGTATGAACGGATTAAGTTCCGGACATTCTTCAGGTGTAATTTCAACAAAGCCAACGAGGGATGGTTGTAGTCCAAAAATCGTCGATAAATATTGTTGACGCGTGTGAGAAGAAGGCTTTTCAATCTTTTCAACCTTGCGATGGTTGGTGTTTTATATCCTTCCATATTGTTTCGATGTTTAATCTTGGGAACTACTTTCTCAATCGTTTCCAACGTCAGCTTCTCTAACTTCGACAAATAGAGATCTATTTCATCGTCAGTTAGATTTCTGTTATTAGGAACCATTGAGCAAGCGTTGCCATCATCAGGAGGAGGACATTGCTTCTGGTACTCCCGATTAAACTTCTTTTGAAACTTTCCCCAGTCTGTTTTTTTGAAATTCAACCGATGATTTTCATGTTGAACTGGAATGAGGAAGAAATCATCCCTTTGATGATTGATTTCCATTACGATTGCGTTATGGTCGCTATCGTAAGGAAGCACCTGCAGTTTCCGTTGAGGACTATTAAAGCTGAATTCAAGTCTTGCGTCAG
Organism: Odontomyia ornata; assembly: GCA_963969285.1. Lineage (NCBI taxonomy): Eukaryota > Metazoa > Arthropoda > Insecta > Diptera > Stratiomyidae > Odontomyia > Odontomyia ornata. The sequence continues at coordinate 116,338,868 of OZ017741.1, forward strand.
CAATGCAGAGGTCCAAATATGAATTTGTCCGAGGGTATGTTGGGAACTCCGACCCATATAGGTTGCACCTGTATTCAATTTGGTTCTCTGTTATCCATGATTTCAGGAATACACCTCTTGGATTATTGGTGGCGTTTAGCCATGATGTATGCTTGGCATTCAGGTCACCGGCAAAAATATAATAACTATGCAGCCTGTTCAACTCGAGTATTTCAAACAAGGAATTGAGTTCCTCCTTGAACTTGAGAACATTTTAACCAGTTGCATAGGCAGAGATAACGAAGAGGTTATCCCCACCTGGCAGTGAAATTTTGATGACGGACACTTCAAGAAATTCAAAGTTTTTGAATTCGACTTTTTCAATATTTTGGAAACAATAGGGTCTTCTAACCAATATCCCGGTGCCACCTCCCCCATCACCTATTACCCTATCGTTTCTTACGAATGCAAAATCTTTGAATTCCATGGAATGCCATGAATTGAGGTGGGTTTCAGTGAGAAGTATGATGTCAGGCTTTTGCTTAACAACAAATTCAAGGAGATAATCACGTCGATGTATAGCAACGATAGAGTTGACGTTGATCGATATGAGGCGAAGCCTATCCATGGGAATATGACTGGATGACAAGTTATTATTAGGCATTTGAAAGGCCTAAACGCTGAAAAGCAAAGTTAATTTTTGAATCTTGTTTGTCGATTCTCTCTGATAAAGAATTAAGTTGCTGGTAAATTTTGAGAAGCAGCTCATTATTGCCACTTACATTATTTACATTATTTTCAGCGGCGAGTGCAAATGATACTCCGGGCTTGACGAAGTTGGAAGGTATGTATGACATTACGGTGTACTTGTGTTTGCTTTGGAGCAAATTTAACTTTTGCATCTTGATATCGGGAGCATCCTCGATATGATGCTGGGTGACCAAAAACACCGCAGTTAACGCAGTATAATTTTTCTTTAGGCTCCGTCTGAGCCAATTTGCACTCACCGGGAGCATGAACGTCTTTGCATTTAACGCAACGATAGTGCATGGCACAATTGGCAGCCGAATGTCCGAATCTTTGACACCGGTAACACTGGTTGACTTCTCTTTTCTGAAGGCTTTCCCACCTCACCACTCTGAAATTTAAGTACCTTATTTGTTGAAGGGCACTTGGACTGCTCTTATTTGCAATTTGTACCAGGTAAAGTGGTAAATTCTTCCTTTCTATGGTCGACCTTCTTGTCGCAAAGGCTTTGACCGAAACAAAATCAATATCTGGTGCAGCCTCCTTGAGCACCTGAAGAAGATCGACCGTATCCTCTCCGCTGTCCAAACCCTTCAACAAGAAGGTCTGATTCTTTTCACTTTTTGGGGTATAGGTGAAGTGTGGAACCTCCCCAGAAATCAGCGCATCTTTGGCTGACTTGAAATCAACCAGTGATTTCGTCCTTATAGTTAATTTTTCGGCATTAACTCTTTTGATTTCGAAATTGGCCAGTTTATTTTCGGCTGCCAATAGCCGAACCATATCTTTCCCGGTTTGTCCGAACACGTTGATTGGCGGAACTTTTTCTGTCTTGTTGGAAGCTTTTTCAGAGGAACCAGCAGAATTGCGGGCTGGTTTTTTCTCCTTATTTTTGTTCTTTAAATATTGGATGAAATTAACGTCATTATCTTGATTAAAATTACCTCTGATGTTTTCTTCGATTTCCATATCTTCGGTTAATCCCTCCAGCGCTGCAAAATAATTTCGGCTCTCGTTGGTGCCACCAGCACTTAGAACTTCCTCTGGATTTACTTGCTTTGCACTTTTCTTCGGCTTTGTTACCTGTTGCCATTGATTTTGTGGCTGCGTCTTTTGAGGCTTCATCCCTTGCTTGAAAAGATCCTTGAGAGACTGTATCTCTAGCCTTAGTTCATCATTTTCTTTCTGCAATTTGGCCATTTGTTGATTATCCGCTATTATTTGCAGCTTGCACCCTCCATCTACTGAGTTTTCTTCGTTATGTTTTCTTTTGGTGATTGTCGCCAGTTTCGTATTCGTCGTTTCCCCAGGTTGCCCCAACGGTGGGAAGCCGTCGGGCTCCTCCATACCAGCGGCGAAATTTTCTTTGTGAATTTGTTTTTCGTAACCAATCGAAGTAAAAATATTCGATAGAAATTTCCTGAGTCGATTACTTCGACAATATAAGATTTTTTCCGATAAAAATTAACTTCGGACTAACGTTTTTAAAAAATTAATTTAATTTTTGAAAACTTTTGACAGGAGCGATTTAAAAGACGTCTATACGCAAAGACTACTACGATCCAATCGAGAAAATTAGCTGCCCTGTAGTAATCGAGCAGTTAGTTAAATTTATTATTTTATTACTTTAAATTATTTTATAATTTCATGTAGAATTTAAATTTTATTTTTTTTATGTCAATTTATAGATTTTAAATTTTTTGTATATTCAGCATAACTAAAACTGCTCGATTTGAATTCGGCGCAGGCAAAGGGTTAAAAGAAATTCATGCATGATATATCCCAGATCAACTAATTCACTACACAACCAGCAAATCATTTCCATCTAGAAAATCCGGTTATGACTAGAAAGCATGTAAAACACACATTCTCTTGCTCAGCTCATCGGAAACCTAGGCATACAAAAAAAAATACATTTACATTCATAGAACACTGCAACAATTCTTATGAGTGAACCATCTACTTGACGCTACTTGCGATTTCCATGTAAATGGGCAAAAGTATTTTTAAAGGATTGCAATTGTGTGCTGCTCGTCAGTGGAGCGTTGATTAATACGTTGCCGTGCCGGGTGGGATGGAGCCGGTTCGGGAGTGTATACGTCGGCCGTCGACTAGTTCTAGTGCATTAGGAACTGGTATTTTATTCGCATAGCCACGAGTACGCGATTCTGTCGGGTCAGTCGCAATTTCAAGTTGTCCCACATTGAACCGAAGCTAAAACACGGTTCTGTTTCGAATTTTCTTGGCATTTGCCGCTGCGTTCGTTGACGCTCTGTCGTTCTTGTGCACAGTGATGATTCGTTCGTTATACTTGTTAGGAAGGTGAAAAATCAGCATTCGTGGCAAGACTTGCGAACAGCTTGTGCATTATAGGATTTCTGCATTGAGATCAGTGCGACCTTGGAGGGGTTATTTGGATCTCGGGGAAAAGCAGGCAAAAAGTCGAGCGAATAATTCACCAACTGCTGTGTCTGCGCGGATAACCAGAGTTGACGTGAATAAAAGACGGGCGAGGAGAGCCCATTATATTTGCGTGCGATATATTCTAGCGTGTAGCAGCCATGTGTTGGCGTGGACATGGGAGGTCACTGCCCAGCTCACATGCTATAATTGCATAAAAATAGCATCGAAAACGTGCAGAAAAATTAAATGCAATGCATGGACGCTATCAAATATTCGTCTCTCTGAAAAATGCTCGCGTTCAGTTATGGACATAGCGGAGATTTGTGGCAGCTGTTTGTAGTAAACAAATGCGATTGTCACCGACGAAGTGAATTTAGTTTGATTGAAATTTGTGCCATATAATATAAGATAAAATTAGTGTGGAATTTGCGGCGCGTGAACTTATTCAGTTAATTGTATATACCTACACGTATTCGGCAAATACCTAAGACAATAATGCAACTGAGTGCGAATTTCAACTAGTTCTAGTGCTGTCAAATTACTTGGAAGTCTTTTAATTGCCTTCTAGTAAAGTCAAGCTTTTGTTTAGTAGCCATATCAAACACAACGCAAAATATTACCTTTCAAAATAAGTAATTTACGGAACGACTTTATATAGGAATTACCATAACAACGTATGCATAGTGAAACGGTCGTTATTCAAGACATTTGAAAGTATTGTGCAATTTTCGTGGAAAAAGGAGCTTTAATTTGTCGAAAGGAAATTTTATATTTGTACTTAATGAAGTTATTCACACTTAAGCAAAACTAAATAGAATTTAATAATTGCCCAAAACGTCATCGCCATCATTCAATTAATGTGGAATTGTAGAGGATACCTGCATCGTCGTCGAGCGCTCGGAAGACAATGCGGGTAAGTGCCCTTTTTTCCTCATATCTTTGATTTGAATCGGCTTTCTTTTTTTCTAAATTTGTTTTTTTTTTAAATTAATATTTTTTTCTATTTTCTATTCTATCTATATTTATAAAAAAAAATTGTTTTTAAAATATTATATTAATATATTGATTAAATTTTAAAAATTGTTTAAATTATAAATTATATAAAGGAAAAAAAAAAGATTAGAATAATGAATAAAAAGAAAGGGATATATTTATTATAAATATAATAAAAATAAAATGAATTAATACCCCGTACCCTTCGGTCTTTCCATTACGTTGGATTTGACCGGGTATAGGACCCGGTACGGTGGCAGGCTCACACCACCAAACATGAGCCAGCCGCCGGGTACATATTAACTTCTTTGTTTCAGGTGACGGCGCGGGTTGAGTGGCCCGAGCAGGGTGCCTCTTTATGACATATGATTATGTAATCGAATTGCATGATTCTATGGCATAAATTGGTCACCGGGGTACTTCTCTTCTGATGGGAAGACTTATGCAAGTTGTTGTATGAGTTTTCCACTCAGAAGAGGAATACCTGGCCACTGCAACAATTATGGATTTTAACCCGGTTGGGTGGGTGCGCGGGGGCTCCATCACCACCCGGTTGCCCCTCTCTCATTTGTGGGCCATGAGCCTCTCCGGGTAAGGACGAGGTTACCCTGCTTCCACTTCTTTTTACTTGTTTCTCTTGTTCCATGAACAAGTCAGTTGCCCCTGGTGCAGTTGCCTACGATTTTTGCGACTTCGGTCGCCTTGCTTTTCTCGACCCCAGAAATTCGTGAATGCGAAATTCTTTGTAGTGGGTCCTTGTGCTGGGGGAATGAACCCGCCCCACGACACCGCAATGCTAGCCTGCCAGCGTATTCACGCGTCCCCAGACAAGGGCATTCTCGGCAGATACTGACACCTTCTTCTGCCGAGGCAGCAAACCATCGCTGCAGTCCTTTACGGACTTTTGAATTACCTCTTCACTAGAAAATTCATGTTTAATTTTATCACTTTTATTGTTATTGTAGCTACGATTTCTACTTCTGCTTCTAGAGTTAAAACGATTAATATTTTTATAATTGTATGATTTCTGTAAATTTAAACTCAGATCTTTGATCATATTTTTTAATTCAGCAATTTGGTTTTTCATTTGCTGATTTTCTGTTATTATTCTAGCCATTGTGAAATCGGTTAAACTAGATGGGAGGGATTGAATTAATTGAAGAAATTTGAAAAGGATGGATTTCTAAGATATCATCTGCCAATTTTGTTAAAACTTCTGGGTGTGTATTTGGTTGTGATTTAAGAATTGCCTGAATAAATGTAGGCAATTTTCTCAACCAAAGTTTTAAAATTAATTCATCAGACACAATTGCGGATTCTCCAGCTAATTGTTTCAATTTCCTATAAAATTCTGATGGTTTGAAATCCCCAATCTCAGTTCCTGAATGAAGTTGTTCAACTCGTTCATTTTATGAAAGAGAATGCCTATCAATCAACGCTTTTTTAATTATGGTATACGGAGAAGTAGAATTAGTAGACGCATTTTGAATAATATCGTATACAGAATCTATCATTTCAGGAGGAAGAGATGAAATTACATATTCAAATTTAGTCATCTCCTGAGTTATATTCCTGATTGGAAAATGTTATTCAACATATGTAAACCATTGGGCCGGCAATCGACTCAAAAATGGTGGTAATTTTAAGGAAACCGCACTAATAGAATTTGGTATTAGATGATTTGAAAGGGAGAAATCACCATTACCAAGTTGAGAGTTAGTGACAGAAGCTGGTTCATTCGCCATCTTAAACAAAATTATTATTATAAATATATTATTATTGAATTAATAAAATTATTAATAATTCCCAAAGGGGAAAAGACTTGTGTGCGAAGGTTTTAAATAGCAAATATAATATTAAAAATTGAATTAATTTATTTGAACCATATATCATTGATTCAAATTTTCAATTTTTTTTTTTTTTTCGCTGGGAAGGAATTTTATTTTTAATTATATGTATTTAATTGTAAATAAAAATAAATCATAATTTTTTTGTGGAAAACCACATAAAAAAATTACAATTTAATATTTTTAATAATTACTTACTATATAATTGTTGATTGTGGTGCTAGAGCTTATTTTTTTTCAGGTTTGATGGAATTCAGATGACAAATTACGTATTGGTCAAAGGTAAACGTTATTTTTAGCAATAATTTTCCACACGCTTGACATAAGACGTCAACAAAACACTCGAAGCTCTGAACCTGCTTTACAACGGTCGAGCTGCAGAAAATTGCGCAACCAACTTTACTATTATTTATTTGAGACATGAAAAATTTCCTGGTATCTTCTTCGCTAGTAGCCTCTGACTCTTCTTTTTTCGCAGCAGTTGATTGCTGATGATTCAGTAAAAATCGACTGTGGAAAGGTTTCTTTTCTGTTGTCGGTGCGATGGAATTGCAGGCTTTGTCTCAGTTGTGGTCAAGGTTCGGGCAGAAGTTGCAGATGGTGCAGCAGCCGCTGAAGAGCTGGAACTTTCCGTCTTCAATT
>OZ017741.1:116350478-116352978 GCA_963969285.1 Odontomyia ornata
TCCGACTACAACGTCCAGAAGTATTAGGGATCAATTAGCAGATGTAAATGGTACCAATGTTAGTGCCCGGACTATTCGTAGAGCTCTCAGCCGTGCTGGTTATCAAGCGAGAGTACCTCGAAAGAAACCACTAATTAGCAAAGTTAATAAGAAGAAAAGATTATGCTTTGCAAAAGAATTTAAAAGCAAGCCGCTCGTCTTTTAGACTCGTATAATATTCTCTGATGAGAGTAAGTTTAATATCTACCACTCCGACGGCAGGTTGCTGGTGTGGAGAACTCAAAATAGTGAGCTTCATCCCAAAAACATTCAACATACAGTAAAACAAGGAGGTGGCTGGGTAATGGTCTGGTCTGGCATGGCTGCCAACGGTGTAGGAGAACTTGTTTTCATTGACGAACCTATGGACAAACTAGGTTACTTGTCGATTTTGAAAGAAAATTTGAAAAAAAGTGCACAAAAATTGGGTCTTGATGGTCATTATTTGTTCCAGCAAGATAATGACCCAAAGCATACAGCTCATGGTGTTCGTATGTGGCTCCTTTTCAACACTCCTGGTCAATTAAAAACACCACCACAATCCCCAGACCTAAATCCCATCGAACATCTTTGGGATCATCTGGATAAAAAAATAAGGAACCATCACATTACTAATAAAAGTCAACTGAAGACGGTGTTATTAGAAGAATGGGACAACATTACTCCGGACGTTACCCGTAAGTTGGTACAGTCTATGCCCAATAGGTTAACAGAAGTTATAAAACAAAAAGGATACGCAACTAGATATTAAAAGCCTATGTTCTAATGGAATCATCAGAAAGAAAAGTATTACAATTGAACGTCCGATTACTTTTGTCCACTTGATGTAATGTGAATTTGAATTAGTTGTTAATTTTCTTGTGAAAATCTTTTTATTTCTGTTTTATTTTTTTGTGCAATTAATTGAGAATACAAGTAACTTTTATATAAGGGAAAAATTTTTATTTCATTTCAAAGCTTATGCTCGTAAAAGTATTTTATTGCTTGTTTCTTGTATTGTCCGATCACTTTTGGCCACCTCTGTATATATATATATATATATATATATATATATATATATATATATATATACATATATATATATATATATATATATATATATACATATATATATATATATATATATATATATATATATATATATATATATATATATATATATATGCATATATATATATATATATTTATATATATATATATGCATATATATATATATATATATATATATATATATATATATATGCATATATATATATATATATATATATATATATATATATATATATATGCATATATATATATATATATATATATATATATATATATATATATGCATATATATATATATATATATATATATATGCATATATATATATATATATATATATATATATATATATATATGCATATATATATATATATATATATATATATATATATATATATATGCATATATATATATATATATATATATATATGCATATATATATATATATATATATATATATATATATATATATATATATATATATATATATATGCATATATATATATATATATATATATATATATATATATATATATAGATATATATACATATATATATATATATATATATATATATATATGTATATATATATATATATATATATATATATATATAGATATATATATACATATATATATATATATATATATATATATATATATATATATATATATATATATATGTATGTATATATGTATATATGTATATATATGTACACATACTCAAAAAAGTCTGCGTACACTTGCTGGTCGTAGCAAATATAACAATAGAAAAACCTTTGCCATTTGTTTATAACTTAAAATCTTTTCTTTATTATATTCATTAAACTATATGGTACACAAATATGTAACTGATAACTCGTTCGCTGTTTAGAATAACCAAAATAAAAAAATTTCTTCTAAAAAGTCATTAAAATCCATCCAAAAAAGTCTGCGTACACCTGAAAAAATTTATTCATTTTATTTGAAAACCACTATATAAGCTTTCAGATTTTGAACCTTAATATCTAGTAGCATAGCCTTTCCTATAAATGACTTCCCTTAGCCTATTTTGCATGGATTGAACAAGTTTTGATGTTTCTTCGGCCTTTATTTTGTTCCACTCGTTCAAAATAACATTTTTTAATGACTCTTTGCTAGTTACACATACTCAAAAAAGTCTGCGTACATCTCATTAGTACAAACTGAATTATGTTGGAATCGTATGAATCAATAATGTGATCTTGATTTAATCATTTCGATAAAAGAGCCTACACTGCAAGAAATGTATTGAAGCTGGTTTGTTTAAAAAATTCCCAAAATTATCGAACATATAGTAATTTCAATACTTGGAATTCTGTGAGCAGCCCCAAAAAAGTCTGCGTACACATCACAAAATTTGGGGATTCCCGAAATGTGCAATGTTGATGCCTTT
>OZ017741.1:116362978-116792824 GCA_963969285.1 Odontomyia ornata
AGCAGAATGCACTGATGATCACTGGCTGAATAGCCCTCTAATACTTTGGATTTTGGGCGGTTAAACTGCGATGGAGGTTTAGCTGCAGGATGCGGATCATCGGAGTTCTGATTTGGCCTTGGCTAGGGCTTCCTGGAAAACCCGAAATTTTCCTGATCCCAAGACGTGTCCAAAATCAGGTCTTGGATTACATCGTTGCAAAGAATACAGTGTGTCCCTTCGTACACTCTTTTCTTCTATGTCCCATTTTACCGCATTTGTAACATAGGGAATTCTTATCATTATCATTTGAAACATTGAAGAGGCGTTGCTCCGCCGTATCCTACTGCAACGCACCCTATTTGTACTTTGCCCTTGTTCAGGAATTGTTCAGCGTCCTTTTCGGTCAAGTCAACTATGGCCATGCATTGCCCCCTGTTGTTTTCTGGTGTCAGTCTCGCTTTGATCCTTCCCACGCTAGGGAATTCCCTTTTGATGGCCTCTTCTACCTCGGCCAAATCCGTGACGCAGTCACTGTCTCGTATTTCGATCGTTGCCAACGGCTCGAGCGAGGCTATAGTTGCGCTTTTGCCGAGGACTTTCTTTACTGCGTCGTAGAATGCTTCCTTATTGCCGGCCTCTGCTCCGAATTCGACCAGTATGTAGCTCGACCGCGTTGGTCATACTACTTTAATGGTAGTGTTGATATCTTCGGGCCTTACGTTTCCCCTGATGTCCCGCAGTACCTCCGCGTAGGATCGGACATCTTGGGGTTTTACGAGCAGTGCCTGCTGCCGGGGTCTTCGTCGGGGCTTCAGTCTCTCCTGTTTTGCATTAGGTCTTTTTTCTTGTTAGGCGTCCGTGCGAACGTTACTTTCTGGCACTTTCTGAAGGAGTTTCTCTGCGGCTTTCTTCGCTCCTTTTGTAAGCACTGTCTGGAACCCGTGATCTGGTGCTCCACGCCCGTCAAGTGCCTCTTCCTTCCTTCTTTTATCCCGATCTCCTTCGATTGGGCTAGACACCATTCTTTTATTGATTTTTAATGGTGGAGCTATCTGCATGTGGCCTTTAGACTTCGCTCTTCGGCCTTTAACCTCGTCTTCGGCCTTTAACCAGCTCCTCCGGTAATGCCCTATGTGGTCTAGGAGCTCCTCTAGTTCAAAGAGCCCAATCTTCACTGCTTTGATGATTTTTGGGGAGTCGCATGCAGATTATATTCTTTTCAGAACATCTCCCGCTTTTCGGAATAGCCTTTCTTCTTCGTGTCACTGGGCGGCAATTGTACTTTGCGACCATCCTTGGGAGGTTATCGCTTTCCGTTTCCGAAAACAGTACTTCGTCATATTTGCGACGTTGGCGATGCTATCACACAACGTCACTTTATTTGTCTGGTCACTCGTTACTTTTCCTGATGTAATCTCCTCGTTGGCTTCCGGATGGTTCTTTATTATGTCGGGATTTACGACCCTTGCATCGGTCGCTTTGCTAACGATCGCAGTAGTGACCATCAAGTTCTCGATGTTCTTTATATTTTCTTCCACCGCTCGAACACCTGAAGCGTCCTGCAGAGTTTCCCGCTTTTCCTTTAAAGGACGTTGTATTATTCGTCGTTTTTGTCATCGTTAGTACCGCTCTCGATGCATTGTTAACATCGTGGCTGCAACCGCTGGTTGCGTCGCCGTTGTTATTTTTCATTTCTATTTTTGGGTTTTTTATCTTTTTTACATGTTTTTGGTTGCTCCAGTTTTATTGGGTCCCCCTCGGAGCCGCTATCTCCGTTCGTGTGTGTAGTCGCCTTTTTGGTCCCATGGTTATCTTTGCAAAGCAGGGAGGCCATGCGAGGGTTGGCACAAGCCCTAATGGGGACAAGTGCTCAGAGCCAGACTAGCGCTAATCGGGAGTCGGTCTCAACCGAACAACACCACCAACCCAATGGTGCGAACTTCGAACGTACTCCGAGGCCTGCCAAGGTTTTACAGGGACGGAGACAGTATGATAATTGAATTGGAGCCGTTCACACATGAGTGTCACCTCGGCGCTACTGTGCGAAGCAACTAGGTCCGAACCATCATATCCGCCAGCCCAAAGCATAAATTCCAGTTCGTTGTCCAAAGCGTAGGCCAGATCCAATCAGGGTCGTTACCAGTCATCCCAGGAGGGAACCATATCCTCGGATCCGTGGGGGCGGCGCTCCCCAAAGAATGCTAGCCTCCAAGAGTGCTCTTGTCGACCGGCATTCCCCCTGCGGGAATTTCCTCGGGTACTGGCATAGATGTCAGAGAGAATGGATACGAAATGCTTCGAGAGAATTGAAGCACTTTATGATGTACCGTGAAGTTGGCGCGTTATTAGCAGTTGATTCGAATTTCAAATAAATTTGACGTGACGTCTCCCACTAATTTTCGCATCTTGAACCAAATCAATTTTCCGTGCGAGTATTCTAACTTGAGCGATATAAAAGATTGTACATGACTTACCCTACGAAGGATACGTCTATGACATGCTTCCTATAGCTGTTGTTACGATCCCACACACATCACTACATTTTTCATTGTTTTCAATCATATGGTTGATAATTTGTTGACAATTCGGAGGTTAAGATGTAAGAAGAGTGAGATTTTCGTGAGAGAAACTAGAGAGCCACTTGAACGTGTGGATTCTCTAGCGGCGTGAAAGGCAGGGGGATTTCAATTTGCATGCAAGAGGAAGGCATGTATGTAGTAAAAGTACTTCACTCACGTATGGATGAAAATAAGCCCATTTCGCGTCCATTACTTTATATGTCTTTGGGTACTGGCTTCCAAGAGCATTTCTGTCAGCCAGCATTCCCCCTGCGGGGAATTACATTCGAGCCAACCACGAGATGGCTCATCGTAAAAAAATGTTGTCATATGAGAGTATTAGTTGTAAGGTTATAAATAATTCTGTTTGAAAAATGTTCGTTTTTTTGTTGTAGCAGTAATAGAGCGAATAAGATAAAAAAAACAACAGTTGCACAAATTTCAAACCAGCGTTTTAAAGAACACAGGTTAAATTCTGCTGAGCACGTTTTATTCAATAGGTCGAGTTACAAAAAAGCCACAAAATTTTATATTGATATATGCCCGTAATCGTGCATGAAAGTTCGTTTGTTTTTTAAATGAATGGTTTTAGTCTTTAATGCAGCTCATTCATTAACTCAGGCAATTCCTAGAAACCAAAACCATTTGATAATTTAGATCTGAGTAGGGCCAGCATTTGAGTCTATTTTATTTCAAAGATTTGAAAATACAATCAATTTGTTTTTTTTTCAATATCGCACATCTACGGATAACAGCTTTTACTTATTAGTTGCATAAAATTTGTATTTTTTTAAACAATAAATTTTTTTAATTAGTAGAATTAAATCTATTAAATATTTTTCAGGCTGAAATCTTCGATGCTCGTACTAAGCTAGAAGCAGAGGCTTATGTTGCATGGATTCACGGTATTCTTCATCTTGAACTTTCGCTTTGGAAAAATGCAGCAGAAAACTTGAAGAAAGCTCAGGTTATTTATGAAAAATTAGGTCAAGCGCTACCGGAAGATGAACAAAGCCTTTTTAAAGCTAGGGTGGATGAATTAACGCCAAGTTTAAGATATTGTGCTTATAATATTGGCGATGGCGCTTCCATCGATGATTTGTTGGAACTTAGAGCTCGAGGATTATTGGAAAATATCGATATTTTAGTTGCACAAACAAAAACACAAAGTACCGAATCCCTTCAAACAATCGAATGGCGCGGTCGTAAGGTTACAGTGCGGCCTGAACGTGTTCGTTTATTTTTACTCAGCCTTATAGAATATGACAAAAGCCTGGAAAAGGCCGAAACAAATTCAAAAATTGGAATACTTGAAAATATTATCATGGATTGCAAGGATGCAATTTCAACAGCGAAAGACGAGATCAAACAAGACCCTAAATTAAGGACCGTAGCAAGTGGTCAACCGATATCTGGAATTCAAGTTCTTTTAGCATATTTATCGTACATTCGCCTTCACCGTACTCTTGAAAGAAATCTTTGTCTAATAGTTCTTATGAAATGTAACTTGGATGATCCAAATGAAAAGTCCAATGAAAGCAAAAAAGTTCGACCACAGGATTTAACTCGCCTTTATGAAATCGTACTTCATAATCTCTCTGAAATGCAGCAAATATATTTGATGGAAGCCGACGCCGACTACCAACGCGAAATAGAAAACTTATCTTTGGCATTTCAAGCATTCCGTTGTTATTACATCGCCTTGACGCTAGTTGAATTGAAGAGATGGAAAGAGGCTGTTGCCTTATATGAAAAATCTAAAAAGTATGCGAAGCAAGCTTTAGCAAAGGAACTAGACCAATTTAATTTGCAAAATGACTTAGAAACTCTTATTGGTTCTATAGATAAATATAAGTTTTCTGCCCATGCTTTTAGTGTACTAGAAAATAAACATGAAGATTTCACCTCAATTTCACGCACACAAAAGCATTCCCGACCGCTTTTTGAAACGCTGGCTCACTACAGGGAAGATCAGACACTGAATAGTAAAAATCCAAATGCGTATAAAGTATTACCAGAAATGAACCTTCTATCAAGTAAGCCGTTATTCTTTGATCTTGCTCTGAATCACGCTGAGCTGCCATCGTATGAAAACAAAGTTCAATTACAAAATAAATCTGGTATCTCTAATTTTGTCAAAGGTTTCCTTGGTTGGGGTGGAACAAAGTAAATAACTGCCCATACGGTCAAGATACAAAGTGTTTTTAAATGGAAAAAGTTTTATTGAAATTAACACATTGATTGCTTTTCAGAATTACAATTACATGCACATGAAGGAGTGGCAATTCATAGTTTATAATTTTTTCAATGTAATGTTTGCAAAACATAAATATAAAGCAATATGTATCTACATTATTTTCATTTCTAAAATGTGTTAGTTTTCCCAACAAAGTATTTTTTACGATTGATTCCATCAATTTCTCATATAAGCTTTTTCTCGCATAACTGAACCCGGCGTGCGAATATTTTACACTTCCAACCTTTAGGTTTGTTCGCAAGTTTGTGGTAGGAGAATGTTCAGTATATTGTTGTCACTGCTTTCGTCACAATAGCTTGATTATACCGCATTCAATATCTGCGATTCACTGCCAGCAGAATTTTTTTTAAGATATTTTTTTTGGTTTAATTGAGTTCATCTCGTTGTCTTTACTAGTTTACTTCCCTCCGATTGTAATTTCTTAATTTGTGCTTAATCACTTTGTTTTTTCCTAATTAATTTAAGTTATCTATTATTCTCGGTAAGCATTTCTTTACGCTGATTCGCTAATCAATTATAGTTTCACTTTTCATTGTAACAATAATTCATTCTTTTCCCTTTTGTGCTCTTTTCTAATTTAATTTTCCGTTGCCGTTGTTCTTAATATTCTTTATTTGTTTTTGCTTAAATATGCCTTATCACAGCTCAAAACATGCCTTTATTTATTTTATTTGTTGAAAAAAAAACAAGCTAAGATCATTTGAACTATTTCAATATTCGAACTCTGGCCTCGAGTACAGTTCCCAATTGCAGATGTTAAATTAATGAAAGAAGAAAAAACCTTGTATGACCAATGTGTAAGCATTTGCTTTGCGTAATGGTTGGTTTCGGTAAACATTGCCCTGATTCGCACGTCTCAACGTGGGAGGTTGGCGTTCAGTCCCTGGCGGCGACAAATCTTCACAATGGCTATTACAAAGGGGCTAACAGGCGAATATACGACCAAACTTGTAGTGAATGCAATAGGAGTCAGCTGAGAAAAAAAGGAAAAGAAATCTAATGTTAGAACGGTGTACGATATCGGCGCGGGAAAAATAACACGAGGAAGGATGTGTATGTTTTTATGAAAAATGAGAAAATTTCGTGGATTTAAGGCAAACGTAAAAATTTCTGACAAGCTATTTTTTACCGTAAAATGATTTCTGTGAGAAGCAAAAGGTAGCCGATATAGTTTTCGCGTTATCTTTTTGTAATTACCGTTTAAACGCGAAAAAGTGTAAGCGTAATCCTGCGATAAACGCCATGGTTGACTGTTGCCCTTTGTAATTGCCGTTGTAAGGATTTGGCCCGACTACTTTGTTAGAAGTATAGTTATAATTGCCTTGGAATAAAGTTAGCACTTACTAAATATATGAGACTGGTAAGTATAATAAATCGCTCAAACAAATTATAAAGTGAGCGGCAGATATGAAGTTGAAAGAAGAACCCATAAAAAGAATTAGTTCAAAACGTGGAACATTCTCTACTATGGAAGTCGGTTAAAAAGTCGGTGTGACATCATGTTACGGTGTATCTAAAAATCTAAGGAGTAAATATTGATAAAAACAGTCGCTTGCAGAAAAAAAACAATCATTAGAAACGTTTATCGATCTCAAAAAAATTATAAAGTGAGCGGAAAATACGAAGTTGAAAGAAGAACGCATAAAAAGAATTAGTTCGAAACGTAGAACTAAGGAAGTCGGTTAAAAACTCGGTATGCCATCATGTTATATGAGACTGGTATGTATAATAAATCGCTCAAACAAATTATAAAGTGAGCAGCAGATACGAAGTTGAAAGAAGAACGCATAAAAAGAATTAGTTCAAAACGTAGAACATTCTCTACTATGAAAGTCGGTTAAAAAGTCGGTATGCCATCATGTTACGGTGTATCTAAAAATCTAAGGAGTAAATATTGATGAAGACAGTCGCTTGCAGAAAAAAAACAATAATTAGAAACATTTATCGATCCTAAATATCGAATATTTCCTTTGGAAAGTGTATATATTTTCCGATGCGAAAAAAGTTCCATTTTTTTATGTGCACACCAAAGACATACAGTGCCGAGAAAAAATGATGCAAAAAGATGAAAATGCACAAAATTTCAACTTTGATATCTTATTTTCAACCTCTCAAAAGTAATATCGGCAAATTTGATATTTCATAGCATAGTCCTATGTGTTCAAGACAATATTGCAACATGGTTTTCCTAAAAAACTGTTTTTAAAAGTTTGTATGCACTGCCAGATGAAATTCTGACGCAAACTAAACCGAGAAAAAGTGATGCAATAATTCGTTTTTACTGTAAATGCGTCATTTCACTGGCAAATGCAGTCTGTGTTGAGTAGTGCATGTAGATGTAAATAAATTTTTGAGGTGATAAGAAGAAAACATTCATAAATAAAAGAAGTATATGAATATTTCGATATAGTTTTCCATGAATATTATTATTTGATCAATTTTCAGCCCGTCAACATGAGAAAAGAGACAACTTTGGAGGAAAGAAAAATCATTTTGAGACTCCATAACCAGACCGTTGCATACAAGGAGATTGCGTCTATTGTCAACAGACCAATTTCAATAGTTTTTTTTTTTTTGTGGTAGGGAGGTGAAGGCATTTATGCCCGCCGAGTCTGGCAGTGTGGGACTCCCATGGAGGATACCTTTGGACTACCCACTAAACACCTCCCCTGTCAATCTGAGAACCTAGCCTGGAACCGTTTGACACATTACTTCGGGCCAGGTCTCATTTTGTTACGCCGTGGGGCGCCTTCAAGCTGGGGAGTCTCTTTCCTAGCGGGAGGGGAGGGGGGAAGAGGAATTGCCAGAAGAGCGATCCCCCAGCCCCAGTGCCTCCGGCTGCTGTGAGTCCCTTTTATATTTTAGGATTGCCCGAGCATAATGTGCCACCTGGTTCCATTTGTCAACCGATTCGAGCATCACCGCAACTATATTATCCGGGGTGAGCTCTCCCGTCTCCCTGTAGAGTTCCCTTCGCAGCCTGGCCCATTTGGTACACGCAAAAAATGTGACAGGAATTGTCTTCCTCTCCTGGGCAAAACCGACAATCGGGAGACCGTGACTTGCCGATCTTGTGCAGGTAAGACTGAAAACACCCGTGCCCGCTCAAAAGCTGGGTCAGATAGAAGTCAGTCTCACCATGCCTTCGATTTAGCCACGGTCTCACATCCGGGATGAGGCGCGCAGTCCACCTTCCCTTCGTGCAATTCCTCCAAGACTGCTGCCAATCGTTGAGCGAGCGTTGTCTCTCCTCGCGAACAACGATCTCCCTCGCATCCTCGTTTCGGCGCAGGTAAATAGCGCGGCGCTCTCTAGCAAGGAGGGCGACAGGTATCACGCCTGCAATCACTCTCACCGCCGAGTCGGAGACTGTTGGATACGAAGATGCAATTCTCAGTGCTCCTCTTCTCTGTACCTGTGCCAATCGTTTTCGGTATACCTCCTTGCTGAGAGCGTCGCCCCATACCTCTGCTCCGTACAGTAGCACTGACCCTACAGCACTCATCAAGAGGCGTCTTCTTGATGGGCTGGGTCCCCCTACGTTGGCCATAAGTCGACTCAGGGCCGATATTCCCGAAGCAGCCTTCTCAGCCGTTGCCCTGATTTGCTCAGAGAAACTCATCTTCGAGTCGATCAGTAGCCCCAGGTACTTCACCGCTGGCTTCGATTCGATCTGTATATCTCCAATACTGATCATCCTTACTCTAGGGATTCTCTTTTTTCAAGATGACCACTTCGGTTTTCTCCATTGCTAAACTGAGCCCGCGAGCAGTCATCCAGTCCCTCACTCGGCGCATTAGCGTACCTAGCCTAAGTTGCGCTTGTTCAACGGTGCGTCCGGCGACCAGAGCCGCAACATCATCCGCATAGCCGACCAAGCGCGACTCATCTGGCATCTCAAGTCTCAGTAGCCCGTCGTAAGACGCGTTCCACAGGTCCGGACCAAGGATAGATCCCTGGGCAACACCCGATGTAATTTCCATCCTTCGTTGGCCCTGTGTCGTGTCGTAGAGCAGGCTTCGGTCCTTTAGGTAGTTCCTCAAAAGCCGCATTAGATATTCTGGAACTTGAAAAGAGTTTTCCAGCGTGTCCAGAATATCCACCCATCTAGCGGAGTTGAAGGCATTCCTGACGTCGAGTGTCACCAACAGGACGATCCGTCGCTTGGTGCGACTATATGCCTCTGCCTTTTGGACCGCGTTCACCACCTCTGCAATCGCATCAATGGTAGAACGTCCTGCTCTAAAGCCGTACTGCCGAGGAGATAGGTCCCCAGCAGCACGAATCGCGTCAGTGAGTCTTCCCTTGATGAGTTTCTCTAGCACTTTCCCAGCCGTGTCTAGCATGCATAGCGGGCGGTATGCAGACGGCGATTCGGGATTTCCCTTCCCCTTGCTGACCAGCACGAGCCTCGCCACCTTCCATCGTACCGGGAAAACCCCGTCCCGTAGGCAAGCGTTGAATGTGCTGAGCAGCAAGTCAGGACAATGGTGATAGACGAGCTGCAAAACCTCAGCTGGAACACCATCTGGACCTGGAGCCTTCCTCGCTTTCAGGGAGAGGACTGCCTCCTCCAGTTCCAGCTGTGTGAAGAGTGGGCACTCGACTGCTGTTTTACCATGGACAGCGTCAACACGGGCGGGATGGGCGGGGAAGAGTCCCCGCACTATCGCGTCCATCTTTTCCGCGTCATGTATACAAGGCTTCCGTAGGGCACCAAGTTTCCCCATGACCAGCTTGTAGCCAAGGCCCCACGGATCCCTATTTACATCGTCCACGAGGTCTTGCCAGCATCGGGCCTTGCTCTTGTTAATAAGCCTGCGAAGATATTTCCTGCCAGACCTGTATGCTCTAGCCTAGTGTCTGCCTCCTCCCGTGTTCGCGCCCGCTGGGCCTCTCGCCGAAGTTTGTGACACTCGCTTCTTTGTTCGGCGATCTCGTTTGACCACCAGTATACTGGAGGCTTACCATGTCGGGGTCTCCGACGGGGCATGGAAGACTCGCAAGCAGCTATGATGGTACTCATAGTTGAGTTCACCAAGTCCTTGGCTGTAGGCCCTCCACTCCCTGGCGGAGCTCCCAGCATTCAATAGTTTGGAGGATTATTGACAGGTTCTGCAAAAATAAAAGCTTAGAAAACAAAAAGCGCTGTGGAAGGAAGAAAATATTATCGGAACGTGATATGAGAGTAATCGAACGTGAAATCAAGAAAGATCCTTTCATACCGGCAACGAAAATCAACGCAACATTAAAGTCTGTTTACAAAAAAGATGTTGGCGTTCATACAGTGCGAAATTATTTAAGAAAATCGGGTTACCGGTGTTGTGTTCCACAAAAGAAATTTTTTGTTAGTGCGGTAAATCGTGAAAAAAGATTGGATTTCACGAAAGCACATTTGAATAAGGATGTAGAATTTTGGAAACGCGTCTTATTTGCGGACGAAAGCAAATTCAATGTGATTTCTCATGATGGACGAGCAAAAGTGCGTTGAAAGCCGCGTACGGAGCTAGACACGAAAAATATGATAGGAACTGTAAAGCATGGTGGTGGTTCTATTTTAGTGTGGGGATGTATGGCTTTCAATGGAGTTGGCGAGCTTCATATTATAGAAGAAAAAACGATGGATCACAAAGTCTACATAGATATATTAAAGAATAGACTTGCACCCAGCGTGGAAAAGTTGAACTTAGGGTCAAACTACATCTTCATGCAAGACAACGATCCCAAACATACTGCCCACCAAACTCGAATGTGGATGCTTTACAATATTCCAAACTGTTTAAAATGGCCTCCCCAATAACCTGATCTCAATCCAATTGAGCATGTTTGGGAAGAGCTTTCACGTTGACTAGCAGCTCATAATATCCGCAGTAAGTCCGTGCTTAAAAAAACAATAAAAGAAGAGTGGAGCAACATCACCCAAGAATATTGCGCGAATTTGGTTTCTTCTATGCCCAGAAGACTGCAAGCGGCCATGGATAGGAAAGGAAACCCTACCAAATATTAAAAACCATCAATTGTATTCGTATACCAACAACAAATGTTCAAAGATGAGCACGGTTTAATTTTTTGCATCACTTTTTCTCAATAGCCATAAATTAATTGAATTGCTTTTTTATTTTTTTTTTATAGAAGAGTTAATTGTTGTTTTATTTTTTTTTTTGCAAATCAATTATTAGAAATATATTAATACTAAAAATGAAAACCGGCGGGATTTCCATCCACTAGTTTTACCAATACAAAAAGTTGATTCCAAAATTTTCTTCAAATATTGGTTTTTGCATCACTTTTTCTCGGCGCTGTATAAACAAATGGACGAGCAACGAGAATCTGTGTACTCGTCTATGTGAGAAGCAAATTTGCCACATAAATAAGTTATAAATGACTTACGCTCTCGAAACTATATGATTCCCTCTGCTTCACCTTCCCCTTTCTTTCCAGACAGGTTTTTTTTTTCTCTCTTGAGAAGAATCGCTTCCCCCACTGACACCCGCGCACACCAACGAAATTTCATTTCACGTGCACACGATCGCGCCTTCTTATCAATCGGAAAACAATTTGAGTACAAGCAACAAACGACTCTCACGGAAAACTCGAACGTCAAAGCAAAAGAAAATCGAAAAGAGCGCGAAATCGCCGAGAAAACTCAGGTGTCAAAGCGGATGGAAATTTCGTAAATTTTTTCAAACAGTGAATTAAAGTTCCGATTTCGTACGCGTGATATTCAAAATTAAAACGTTTTAAATGTGAACGTGTTTCGCCGTGAATAGAGTGCTAAAACAAAAGCATATCACTTCAAACCTCAACTTCACACAACTTTAGCGAAAGTTGCTAATTGCTTCGGCTCTCACGACCGGTTGCGGATCCAGTACTATCTATATCTATGGTGCACACCTAGTTGCAAACAGTTTACACGAAACAACGAATTTCTTACTAACTCCCATTTGTGTGAAATTCGTCATGCACGATTTTGTTGTCATCTTCCATTAATTCAAAATCTGAAATTTTATCAGAGTTCGAATACTTAAATGATTCAAATAATCTTAAGTTTGTTAATAATAGCACGCATTATGAATTCCTGAAGTTTGCCAGCAATTAAGTTGCTACCGATTGAATATTTAACAATTGTAGTAACCACAACATGTGAAACTGGAGAGATACACGGTTGCAAAGGACCTAGACGCTACAGATATGTAGGAGTTTTGATGAATATTTTGGAGCGGTTTGTAACATTCATACATTATGATGATTACTCAGCCAATCATGTCGACCTACTAAACACCAAATGGCCGTGGATTTAAATACGTAATAAAGTTTTAGTTGCTCAACTCATGGAGTCTGTATATGAATCAAGTTTTGATATTCGAAAGACGTTTTATTTACTAATTGGTTAACAAAATCCTGTCAGGAGCATTTTCCTAGTGCTTTGACTTGTTCTGAATTCTACATCTAACACTCGTTGCGAGTAGACGTGTTTTTAATCGCTCCCGGCATTAAATTTTCACAAAAATCAGTTCAGAAAATTGAATTTATTTTTACGAGCCAGTCAAAAGCATATTTTGATTTTATTGGGAAAGCATTTATCGTCGAAGGCATCGACCAACGATATCAATAAAACAACAAAAGGAAACAAACCAAAGACTAACTCGGGACTGCTGTATGGAGGAGCCCAACGGCTTTCCTCCGTTGGGGGGCCCCGGGGAGAATAACAGTGTGAAATTGGCGGCAAGTGTCAACAAGCGAAGACACACGAGCACCTAGGACTCCGCAGATGGCGGCCGAAAGACTCAAGTAGTCGAAGACAAGCAAGAAGTGTGTCGACTTCAAACTGAAATTGAAGAATTAAAATTAAGACTGAAAACGTACGAAGATATGTTCGAGACAGCGAAGAAAGTTCAAGATACTGAACCGGTACGACAAATCGATACGCAAGCAAAGCAGAAGAAAGCTGCTAAACCAATCATCACAGAAGAAGTATTAAGTGCTGGAGGCACTAACGACAGCCAGAATTACTTTGCAGCGCTGGACAGACTCCAACAGGATATGGAGGTAATGTTAAAGATAATGATAATTTTATACTTTATATAAAAAATAAAAATAAGGAGAAGAAACTAGCCCGTAGTTCTGCTGGTTCTCCTCAAAAAGTAGCCAAAAATACAGAGAAAGTTCCGCCAAGTGATGTCTTCGGTC
The DNA here is from genome assembly GCA_963969285.1 of Odontomyia ornata. Taxonomy (NCBI): domain Eukaryota; kingdom Metazoa; phylum Arthropoda; class Insecta; order Diptera; family Stratiomyidae; genus Odontomyia; species Odontomyia ornata. The sequence goes on from OZ017741.1 coordinate 116,375,966, forward strand.
AAAGCGGAAAGGACATGGTTCGGCTGTTGGCAGCCGAAAACAAATTAACAAATTTTGAAATTAAACGAATCAATTGCGAGAAGTTACCTATCAGAATAAAATCGCTGGTTGATTTCAAATCAGCAAAAAATGCTTTAAATTCTGGGGAGGTTCCGCACCTCACATATACCCCGAAAAGCGAGAAGAACCAGACGTTCTTGTTGAAGGGCTTGGACTGCAGAGAAGATACTGTCGATCTTCTTAAGGTGCTCAAGAAAGCAGTACCAGAAATCGAATTTATCTAAGTTAAAACATTCGCGACAAGAAGGTCGACGGTAGAAAAAAAAAATTTACCACTTTATTTAGTACAAATATCAAATAAGAGCAGTCCAAACGCTTTTCAACAAATCAGGTATTTGAATTTCCGAGTGGTGAGGTGGGAACGCCTCCAGAAATGAGAAATCAAACAGAGCTATCGCTGCCAACGATTTGGGCATTCGGCTGCCAACTGCGCCATGCATTAGCGATGCGTCAAATGCAAGGACGTGCATGCTCCCGGTGAGTGCAAATTGGCTCAGACGGAGCCAAAAGAGAAATTATATTGTGTTAATTGCGGTGTTTTTGGTCACCCAGCATCATATCGAGGATGCTCCCGATATCAAGATGCAAGAGTAAAATCTGTCCCAAGGCAAACACAACTACACAGCAGTGTCTTAGCTCCGAACTTCGTCAAGCCCGGAGTATCATTTGCACAAGCCTCTAGAGGAGCAGCAGAAAATGCGGTAAATAGTGTAAATAATGTAAGTGGCAATAATGAGCTGCTTCTCAAAATTTTACAGCGATTAAATTCTCTATCGGAAAGAATCGATAAACAAGATACAAAAATTAATCTTGTTTTTCATCGTTTAGGGGTTTCAAATGCCTCAAAATAATTTGTCATCCAGTCACATTACCATGGATAGAATTCGTCTCATCGCGATCAACGTCAACTCCATTCTTACTATACATTGGCGTGATTATCTCCTTGAATTGATTGTTAAGCAAAAGCCTGACATCATGCTTCTCACCGAAACCCACCTCAATTCATGGCACTCCATGTCATTCAAGGATTTTGAATTCGTAAGAAACGATAGGGTAATAGGTGATGGGGGAGGTGGCACCTGGATATTGGTTCGAAGATTCTATTGTTTCCAAAATATTGAAAAAGTCGAATTCAAAAGCTTTGAATCTCTTCAAGTGTCCGTTATCAAAATTTCACTGCCAGGTGGGGATAACCTCGTCGTTATCTCTGCTTATGCAACTAGTGGAACTTTTCTCAAGCTCAAGGAGGAGCTCAATTCCTTGTTTGAAATACTCGAATTGAACAGGCTACATAGTTATTATATTCTTGCTGGTGACCTGCACGCCAAGCATACATCATGGCTAAACGCCACCAATAATCCAAGAGGTGTATTCCTGAAATCGTGGATAACAGAGAACCAAATTGAATACAGTTCCAATCTATTTGGGTCGGAGTTCCCAAAATACCCTAGGACAAATTCATATTTGGACCTCTGCATTGCTGACGCAAAACTTGAATTCAGCTTTAGTAATCCTCAACGGAAACTGCAGGTGCTTCCTTACGATAGCGACCATAACGCAGTCGTAATGGAAATCAATCATCAAAGGGATGATTTCTTCCTCATTCCAGTTCAACATGAAAATCATCGGTTGAATTTCAAAAAAACAGACTGGGGAAAGTTTCAAAAGAAGTTTAATCGGGAGTACCAGAAGCAGTGTCCCCCTTGTGATGGTGGCAACTCTTGCCCAATGGTTCCTTATGACAAGAATCTAACTAACGATGAGATAGATCTCTATTTGTCGAAGTTAAAGAAGCTGATGTTGGAAACGATTGAGAAAGTAGTTCCCAAGATTAAACATCGAAACAATATGGAAGGATATGAAACACCGACCATCGCAAGGTTGAAAAGCTTGAAAAGCCTTCTTCTCACACGCGTCAACAATATTTATAGACGATTTTTGGACTACAACCATCCCTCGTTGGCTTTGTTGAAATTACACCTGAAGAATGTCCGGAACTTAATCTGTTCATACTCCAGAGTGAGGTCAGCAATCAATGGGTGGAAAAATTCAAGGGTATTAGCCCATAGGACCCAGATGACGTGTCCGCGAAAGTGAATAGCATATTCCGCAAGAAGTCTCGAGTGAATGTATCGAATCTTGGTCACTATTGATGAGATAAATCTTCTCGATAGGGCTGGTATCGTAATTGATAGTACGAATCCAGATAGAAATGGAAACAGGATTATATGTGAGGGATTGCATAAACTTGCCCTGATTGGAACACATTTTGAATTGGTTCATCTACCAAACCCCGAGGGAGATTGAATGAAATATTTTCAGAGGTCGTTGGATGCCGAATTGCCAATTTGGTTTTCGTACCAGGCATTTGACCACACATGCAATAACGAAAGTAACCTCAGACATCTGTTGGAAACTAAATGATAGACAATGTGTTGAAGCATGTCTCATTGATATGGAGAAAGCCTTCGATATGGTGTTGTTAGATGGACTAATTTTTAAACTCCCTCAGGACAAGTTCTCCATACACCTTGTCGCCATGATGCGCAATATGTTATATGGGAAATCATTTGTTGCATATTAACTGATGGAAATCTGACAACAATGCGCGAATTCAAGGTCTTGAATGGTCTACAGCAGGTAACAGTTACTGCGCCTCTGCTCTTCTCAATATTCATTCGCAAGCTATTGAACGGCTTTGATTTTAACGTCTCGCCAACGCGATCATTGGTAGCGTTTGCTGATGATCTGATCATCTATATGGCAGACCGAAAAGCTACAATAGTTCAGAGGAATCTCCAAAAAATGTTCAATGATGTGCAGCTTGTAATGAATTTCGAAATGTCTGTGTAGGACACGGGTACCGATGGTCTGGCACAAGTGTCAGCGAGCTAAAACAACACCGAGCTCAGTTAACTAGTTTCGCTTAACGACCGTGTATGCGTGCTTGACGACTAGCATTTGCGGGATCATATGAGGCGGGTTCTTGTCGAGCCACGAAGCTACACTACAAAATACTTATCACGCGTACTCTACTCTACAAGACGTACCGATCAATTTTTATTATCTTTAGAAATGTTTTATTAGGTGTTAATTAAGCTACTCTACAGTAATTCAATATTTTTCTTGCCTCGTTAAAGTTAGCGGACACGGAGGCTTGAGACAAACGCAAACATTACACAAAAAGCAACCGTTACTTTCTCCGACGAAGGTCGTTGCATTACAAGGGGAATGTCAGACCTAAAGAAGAAGGTCGTTGCATTACAAGGGGAATGTCAGACCTAAAGATGTTGAAGTGGCTGAAGTGAACCCCTCATCTCTGCGTAAATGATGGAAGCTTGACGGATGTAGTTTACTTTACACTAGTAAAACAACAAACTAAGCAGTTTCGACGGGGTGACCACCTTATCTCTTCAGGAGCAGCCACTCCTGATCACCACGGGGCTGCTCGACAGCTTATGTCTATTACAAGCTCTACACTGACAATTGGCGAATGAAAATCAATGCGCAGAATTCCGCAACAATCTTGTTTCGGACGACGCTGCAGGGGGTCAGTCAATACCTGAAACGTAATTTGAAAGATTTCCACATAATGGCTGGCGAGGGTAGTCTAGAACGAGTTCCACATAAATCCTGTGTTCGATACCTCGGTGTTTACCTTGATGAGTATCTGTACTATACTGAACATGTCAAAATCATGCTCAGTAAGGCACTTAAAGGAGTCATGGCCCTACGAAGACTCTTTCCTTCCAGATACATTGAACAAAAGGTCAAAATTATTTGTTACAAGACCCTGGTTAGATCAGTTTTAACATATGGATGTCAGATTTGGTACAACCAGAGTGCTAGTACTATGGAAAAATTAAGAGTTTTCGGAAGGAAATGTCGTCGTGCATGTACTGGTTTGTACAGGAAGCCTGAGACGAATTTGAAGCACTATATACCGAATAGAAGAATTTATCAAACTGCTAAAGTGACTAGAGTCGATATCTTCATATTGAAACTTCTTCACAATCATATCGCAAGATCTGTGACTGTGAGTGAAAACCCTTGGATTTCACATCCGTTCCACCCTACAGACGGGTATATTGCGACTTGCGTCACTACTGGCTTCGTTCCTCCAGGAGCATTCGTTTATTTGGACATGAATCGTTATGTTTTTGATTCTGACGGCACCCCAGTCATATATCACATATATAGACGGGCCACTGATAAGAAGATAAAACATCCTCGGGATTTGAGTTCACGGGACCAACAATTCCAATGGAGATGGTCATTTGCTAGATTCGTTGAAGCTGATCGAATTGAGACGGCGCAATCCAGGTATTGGTGGCTGAATGACAATGTCTAAATTATTCGTGTTTATTTCCAGTTTTTGTGTTTTTCGTTACTTAGTTTTTGAGTTTCAGCTCATTATTGCCACATTTAGTGTTGTTGTTTATTTGTGTTAAAAATTAGGTATAGGTTAGATACATGTTATGTTTATTATATTCGGTTGGAGATAAGATTGAACGCTTAGGTTAGGAATATTGTTGCAGAATTTTTTTAGTATAAGAGAAAGTTTTTGATTGCATTTTATTAGAAATAAGTTAAAACATATTAGATGTAGGATCAAAGTTCACTGTTGTGTTTAAATTATAAATAATTTTAGGATAGTGTTGGTTGGTGCTTTTTTCCTTTTTCCAATTGGTTTCCAAAATATTTAATAATCTTAATTAATTGAATTTGCTATAGTTTTTTTGAAGAAATATGTTTAATGATAACGTATAAATTTAAAGAGCCATTAGGGCCATTAAGTTTTTGTATGTTTATTGTTTGGAATTTGCTTTATATTCTTTGAAAATTTATAACAATTAGTATTGAATAAAGCGCTTTTGACTTTGACTTGTTCCATAGTTTTGAACCACTCTAGCTCCCTAAGGAACGCGAGTCCGGAAAAACGGTGAACATTTTAAGAAACCTTAGGGAACATGTTCTGGGGTTGGAAAATCGTTTAAAAGTATCAGTTTTTATCTAAATAGCTGAGATAACCAGCCTGTGTGAAATTCGTGGATATGTTTCCATATTTTTCTACATTTATTTAAAGCCACATTGTTCTCATTTCAAAATATATTTATAGATTATATTTACATGCAGTATAGAAGCATAGCTTCAGTTGGCGAGTCTTTGAAGGTCGCATGTATCAAAAAAATTGTTGAATTGACATAAACCTGGTTATGAATACCTATGGCACCTCGAAGCTAAACATGCAAGATCATTTGTCCCTCCATGTACAAGCTGTTGCTTGCTTAGCTAAAGGAAAAGAGTTTGAATACATTTTCCTGATAGTATGGTTAAAAGTAAACAAAGTATTAGTGCATGACTCTAGTTCATGCATTAGCCATATTGCCGACCCACAGTAAAAATGACAATGCTAAAAAAATTTCAATTGTTGTATTCTTTCACAAATAGGATTGGTTTTGACATGTGTTGCTACAGAAGTGTGGTTACATCGAATATCGCTAGACTTAGCGATAGATCACTTCGCCGCGATAAAAAACAGAACAAGATAGGGGGTAACGGCACTTACCTGGCATAGGCCCTACGCGTTGCGGGTGCCGACTGTGTGCAAATCGGTTCGTATTAATCCTTAGTAATTTATTAGCCCCGAAAATCGACGCGAAAACACGCAGAAGATAGTTAATTTCAAGCTTGAAATTTGCTTCATACGAAGTGTTGTACCAGAAGGAATGTGAGACGCATGCGTGGCCCCGCAGCAGCCCGCTGGGGCTCCTGCGGGGCCACGCAAGGCCCGCAGTGCAAAAATTTCAACACTTTTTTCTAATTTTTTAATCTAACAATCAACTGCTTCTCACATTCCTTCTGGTACGACACTTCGGCGCCATTCAATCTTGTTCAAATTTCGTATGAAGCAGATTTCAAACTTGAAATCTTCTGAGTGTTTTCGCGTCGATTTTCGGGGCTAAAAAATTACTTAGGATTAATACGAACCGGTTTGCACACTGAGTCTGCGTCCGTGACGCGTAGGGCCTATGCCAGGAAAGTGCCGTCACCCCCAATATAGCTTTAGAAATGTACACTTCTCCATTGGTCCCAAAAGAAGACTAGTTTAGATCGCAAAACGCTGGTTGAGTGCCTAGAAGGCCACACGAACTCATCCACGGTATAAAACTGAGGAACTTATTTGAAACAGGAAAGAGAAAAATATTTCAGTACAGTGATGTTCTTATTCATGGTTGGACAATTTCTGCAATCCGCATGTTATATTTGATTTAAGACAGTTTTTTCGTTCTCAGATACGTATGGCGGTCTATCTTACGTGAGCTTTGATTTCACTCCATAAGATTAAAAGAGATATAATATCGAATTTAATTTAAGAATTTCGTTAAAATGAGGTGAATTCATTTAACCAAGAAAAATGTCGATCTTTATTCAACTCTTAACCTGACAAACGTCATTGCAGTTAACAAGTTTTAATATTGACCACGTTTGTGCGGGGAAGGGTCCCCGCACTATCGCGTCCATCTTTTCCGCGTCATGTATACAAGGCTTCCGTAGGGCACCAAGTTTCCCCATGACCAGCTTGTAGCCAAGGCCCCACAGATCCCTATTTACATCGTCCACGAGGTCTTGCCAGCATCGGGACTTGCTCTTGTTAATAAGCCTGCGAAGATATTTCCTTCCGGACCTGTATGCTGCTAGCCTAGTGTCTGCCTCCTCCCGTGTTCGCGCCCGCTGGGCCTCTCGCCGAAGTTTGTGACACTCGCTTCTTTGTTCGGCGATCTCGTTTGACCACCAGTATACTGGAGGCTTACCGTGTCGGGGTCTCTGACGGGGCATGGAAGACTTGCAAGCAGATATGATGGTACTCATAGTTGAGTTCACCAAGTCCTTGGCTGTAGGCCCTCCACTCCCTGGCGGAGCTCCCAGCAACGGTGTGCCTGCCGTTAGCGCGTCAGCGAACCTCTCAACGTCCATCCTCCCAGTCCTCCATCCGAGGATTGAAGTTTGGGCATATGCACGCAGAGTGGCACTGTCGTGAATCTCAACCGCTATATACTGGTGATCACTAGCCGAGTAGTCCTCTAGTACTCGCCAGTTGTGTACTCTAGGTACCAGGGACTCCGAAGCGAGTGTCACATCGGGTATGGTTCCTACGCAACCCCAGCGGCGGAAAGTAGGGGTGTTACCAGTATTTAGGACAAAAAGCGCTGTTCTGGCCGCCATGTCCAAGATTTGCTTTCCCCTTGGGTCGGATTGTGGCATACCCCGTTCAATGGCTCTAGCGTTGAAGTCTCCCCCGACCAGCATGTGGCCCTCTGTGTTCGAGACAGTGTCCTCCAGGGCATCGAGTTTGGTTCGAAAAGATCGCATTGCCTCGTTAGGCGTCAGATAAACACTGAAATATGTTATCCCTGAACACCGCACCCACACAAAACCATCCCCGCGTCCATGGCCCTGCACCTGAAGGCGGGCGCTGTCTCGAACCCAGATGGCCGAGGTACCAGATTTGTCAGGGTACCACGCTTGCGAGTCCTTGTTATGATGTTGCTCGCTCAGCAACAGGAGGTCAGCTTTCTTATCCCTCGCAAACTGCTCAAGTAGGTCCTGGGCGTTTGTGCTTCGGTGCAAATTGACCTGCAGGATACGGATCATTTGAGTATCGATTTGGCTTTAGTTAGGGCCTCCTTGAAAACCCAACATCTCCCTGTCCCCGGCTCATGTTTGAGGTCGCCGGGTGCTAGCTTAGCATCCTTGCAAAGAATGCATTTTGCCTCGTTCGTGCACTCCTTCCTTTTGTGCCCCGTTTCACCACATTTGTAGCACAGAGATCTCCTGTCGGGTCCCCTACAGCCATACGCGGTGTGTCCGTATTCGAAGCAACTGAAGCAGCGGATAGGGATCGCTCTTCTCCGTATCCTGCAGATCACCCAACCTATCTTAATTTTGCCCTTCGCCAGGATTTGCTGGGCGTCTTTATCAGCTAGTTCGACAATAGCCATGCGTTGCCCCCTTGTGTTTTCACGCGTCAATCTTGCCTTGACTTCAATTAAGCTGGGGAACTCCCTCCTAATGGCATCCTCTACTTCAGCTTTGTCCGTGACGCAGTCGAGGTCCCTGATTTCCAGGGTGGCCATTGGTTCGAGCGAGGCAACCGTTGCCGCATCTCCAAGAACCTTTTGAACCGCGTCACGGAATGCATCTTTGTTTGTGGCCTCTGGCCCGAATTCCACCAGCAAGCCACCGGTCCGGGTTGGTCGAACTGCTTTGATGGCAGTTTTGGTATCGTCTGGCTTGACCGCTCCTTTAATTTCACGGAGAACATCTGCGTAGGTTCGGCCCTTAGTTGGTTTAATAAGCAGTGCCTCTCGCAAGGGTTTGCGCCGTGGTTTGCTTTCTTCTTTGTTCTTTTCGTGGTTGAGCTCTTTGTCTGTTTTTTCTAGGAGTAGCTTTTTGGCCGCTTTTTTCGCTGCCTTGTTTCGCACCACATGAAACTCCTCGCCTGGAGTATCAACTTCGTTGATGGTCTCGTCCTTCCTCCTTTTCTCACGGTCGCCTTCAATTGGGCTACCGGCCATTCTTTTGCTGCTGCTAGGACCCACTGATGCCTCGAGGGAGAGTGTGTCTTTTTGGTGCTTTTCGGTTGCAAGCCACCTCCACCTGTAGTGCGTTATGCGGCCAAAAAGCTCCTCCAGTTCAAGAATGCCATTCTTGACACTCTTGCCTATGTTATGCTATATGGAAACGTCGTCAATCGTCTAAGCGTTCACACTACGCCAAGTGTATACGGTCAAGCGCATACGCCCATTGTCATCAAAACATATACTTGTCGACCAACGGCAAGCGAAAAGTCTTCATAATTCATAACATTAGCGACGACGGCTATGTGCATGAGAAGGTTTGGGGTGTGCTTATAGAAATATCGACAAGCATTCGCACTACGCCAAGTGTTATACGGTCAAGCACATACGCCCATTGTCATCAAAGCATGTACTTGTCGACCAACGGCAAGCGAAAAGACTTCATAATTCGCTCTACATAAGCCATAAAATTAGCGACGACAACGACCATGTACATGAGAAGCTTCGAGCGGAGTGACACTGTGTAGAGAACAGAAAAGCTAAACAAAAGCTTTTCCTCACCTGATTTCTCCCTGCCTTCAAACCATTTCTCCAATTCGCCGCAAAGTTTCACCATGCGAGCAAGTGAGACGGAGCGCGGAGGAAGAAGCTTTCGTGGAACGAGAACGCACGTTTCAACTACTCAGCGAATTTAGGGCGAATTGAGGCCGCATGTATCGTTTAAAAAGCAATTGATCGAGAGAGAAACGGCAAGTAGTGATAACAGCGGTTACGGAATTGTACGAGTAGTGTATTCGCCGCAAAGTCAACAGCGTAGCCAGTGTTCGAGTCAGTCAGTGCAATTCATCCATATAGTCCCGGTGCAATTGCAAAATATCTTCACATCTGTTAGATGGTGAGGTGTAGGCTTGAGCCGCGAACCTCATACGGCTTGGGGGCGTTTTACGCTGTGTAGCCACCATCAACTAATTTTACTTCCTTCTAGGCATCCTCCGTCCGTGTAGACGCCGTATGGTTAGATGATTAAAATAACTAAAGAGGTGTAAATGTAATCAATTTAAAATATCAACATAAATAAAACTTAATCCTTTCAACATGTAACTCTCGTCTTTTTGTTGATTTAGTTTAAATGGACAGAGTGGCAGGTAAGTGGTGTTACAGTGAGTTCTTTCCCCAGGAGCCTTGATGTTGTATATAGGATACGCATCAAGTTGAGCTCCCAGTTCTTACCAGTATACATAGGGTATACTGGTTCGCAACAAAATTGGCGCAGCCGGTAGGATATCGGTTTTGCAGAGACCACAGTGTAGTGCGCTGTGTAGCAAATTTAAATGGGCTGAAAAATCCATGCACCCAGCCGATATCTCAAACCGTTCAACTCCTGTAAGACACCATTGCTACTCATACTGTCCATCAAACTAGATCAGCCTTCCTCAAAAAAAATCAAATAATGATTTTAATCATTTAAAAAACAAAAATATAATATCAACATCCCCACATCGTAGTACTGCTACTCATACAGTGCATAAAACTAAATCAACCTTCTTAAAACAAAAAAAAATCAAATAATTATTTCAATCATTTAAATGACAAAAAGAAAGTATGAATATCCAAACATAATATTATTGATCAAACTAAACCAGTTTCCTTAAAAAAAATAATCATGTTAATCGTTTAAATAACAAAAATATAATATCAGTTCAACTCTACCCATACTGGTCATCTTCCCAGAACAGCCTGTATGCGAAACAAATAATTATACTGATAACTTTAATAACTAAAACATAATATCAACATTCAAATAAAGTATTATTTCTACCCATACTGTCCATCAAATTAAATCAGTCTTTAAATCAAACAGTCAAACAGGCAAATATAACATTAACATTCGATAATATAATCAGGGAAATCTTCAATTTATATTCTTCATTCGTAAATCTTAAGTCTCATCTTACATGTGTGAAGACCATTCATCTAACTCCTAACTCTTCAAACCCAACGTAAAATTTATAAAGATATAAAGTTTCAATAAACTTACATTCAAAACACAAAACATTACAAGTAAATATTAAACACGAATAAGCAAAACAAAAACTTAATAGCGAGCAAACAAACGCGTGCCCATTGTTATCGAAATATGATACCACTTATCACTCCAACTGCTTGGACAATACGCGTACCCACATGCATATTAAAGTCTTATCTCTTGAATTGAATGAGCATTCGAATTAACTGAAGCATAACTAAAAGAGCAAACAAAAACAAACATTTAACTGCAAATTGAATAGATAGACATCTGGGCAATATTTTTAAATGCAATAACATGGAAGAGCCGACGAAATAAATTAACTGCGCTAAACAAATACAAAGAATAATTTACATGACAATGGCAATTTCCCAGGGCAAATAACCATGAACTTAAATTAATTTATGTAAACTATGAAACAATCGAATTTTTAGTTATAAGAACAATGCAACAATGCAAACGATTTTACCCTAAACCAAATTATCTCTTTAAAAATCCACTGCAATCCCATCGTGTTAAGGAAACGGAAAAAGTGGCAGTCAAGTCGGTAAAACCCCGGCAAAACTCCAAACCATCACTATCAACAGACACGCTTTTTCTATGTCTAATTGCACAATCACTGGAATGAAAACCAGTAGATTTAACAACAGCCTCTGAGCCGTTGACATAAGCTATCGACGGAAACGCTATTTTTAGTTATAAGTCCCTAAAGAAACACATAATAGCCTCTGAGCTGCCCGATTTCAACTTTCGGCAGACACGCTACATATAGTATTAAGTCATATGCAAAAGAGACATCAATTTACCATCCAGTCGTAGCCTCTGAGCTGTTGATCCAAAAGCGTTTACAACACGCTATCAACCATGTACCCTTTAAACAAGCCACTACGTTTCCTTGCACAATAAATACCTTATATAACTGCTGACTATTAGAAAAAAGTCACAAATAAAACCCCTGTAGAAAGCGCAAGACAATTCAAAGCCCACCCATTTCCCACCCTTTTACTTTATATATGGCGACAGTATCAAATAGCGTCTTAGAAGATGTCTTTAAGTTGCTTTAAACAATCGTTTTCTCAAGATCGAGATCAAAAATTTATTCACGGCTAATGAAGTGACCTCGCACGGCACTGTACTGTCTTCCAGTAAGGTCCAGGACAGCATTATGCCAAACTAAGTAGGCACACACTAGGGAAAAATTAGACGGAACACATATAAGGTCTTGAATGAAGGTCGAAACTATATGTTCCCAAGCCCATATAGTGATAGTGTCGCTTCGACTATACTCTTTCTCGCAAGATATTTTCAACGCAGTATATCTGTTTAACAGTTCACTAAAATCAATAAAAGTAAATACCAGAACTTTTAAGCTTACAATCTCTCCTTTTAATTTCAATTTAATGAAACAGATCATCATCATTCACAACTCATACAATATTTCTATACTTAACAAAAAACCTTCATAATAAATAGTAGATTCCAACTTATAAATAATCCACAACTATTTACACATACTCCTGAATACATTTCTAATAACCCTCCCTTTTTACAACTACAAATGAATAAAAAAGTATGTAATTTACAACTTAAGCTAATTAAACGACAATTAAATGCATATACCTCAAAAGCTCTTCCTCCTACACAATCGTATAGCATAGATGAATTAAAAGCCCTGCCCACTACGAAATGCATTAAGTAGACTTAATTAAAAACAAATGCTCTTCAAGGCGATTACCCGCCAACCACGAATTAATACATACATATCATATACTTCACATACTTCCTAGCAATCAGCGCATGTAAAAGCTACAATACATGGCTTCATTCAATTATCTCATGCATCATTGCAGAAGCAATGCTAATCATATCGCCATATCGACTCGCCAGATCCAATTAGCACATATGTGGTGATAAGCGCAGTACGTAATTCCCTGATAACGAACTTCAATGATCGTGCGAACTGTTCAGCTCAAAGCTTAATCATTATCACACCATATGAAGCAAGTAAGCGGCGGCGAAGCTACTGCCTTCAGAAAGATACAATTGACCAGCAGTCAATTTACCAATGCTCTCTTGCGACGACTCGCCAGATCCAATTCGCACATATGTGGTGATAAGCGCAGTACGTTATTCCCTGATAACGAACTTCAATGATCGTGCGAACTGTTCAGCCCAAAGCTTAATCATTATCACACCATATGAAGCAAGTAAGCGAGCGTACTCGACAAAATTCCCAATCCCGATGGAAACCCATGCGGAAGCTTTGATAAGGTAGCATTCGCCGCCACCACAATGAAAGTTTTTCGCTCGGCTGAAATAAGTCCGAAGCTAATTAAGCGATTGGAGTGAATAATCTTATCAACCATACGAGTATGAGCGAATAGAATGCCGTCAAGCTTGACGTTCTATCCCTAATAAATATCCTCCCATTCCATCCCATTAAAAATTAATTCATAACGTTCCACCTACATATTAACAAAAAAAATTTCCCACTAAACTATTGGCACAATAATTAATATGTAGAACTTTAAGAAAGCTTAGTTATCGTATTAAATAAAATTAATTAAAAACTATAGTAATGTTAAAAGCAATAAGAAACAATTATGTAAACAATTATTATTAAACTTAATAAGTAGAATCTGTAATATTCTAAGTAAAAAAAAGGGAAGAAACAGTAAGAATAATGATAATAGTAGGAATATAAGAACGTTAATCGAATAGAAATTGAAAGTAGCAATGAATTTAAATACAAAACCAAAACAAAGAAAAGGAAAAGAAGAAAATAATAAGTGCCATTGTACCTGCACCGTTCACACTACATCCTCACTAACGCTAATTTGCTAACATCTGTACTACAGCCTAGTAATGCACAAAAAGGTAAACCAATAATTTACAATTCTGATTTGAAGAAAAATCGGCAGTAAATATGGAAGTTAAAGGAAAATTTACTGTCTCATAAAGTAAAGCCAATTAAAAGAAATATTGAATTCCGGCATCCCTCAAATGAAAAATAATTTTATATAAATAATAGTTTTATTCCCAAGAAAAAACGACTTAGGACCGGAAGAAATGTTCAGTATATTCTTCAACATTAGAATCAAACGTAACATTATTCCATTATTATATACAATCAAACGAAATATTGAGTTGTGAATTTATGCTTGTATAGAATCAAACCAAATACGAACCTGCTTGGCTCAAAGTTGTATCAAACAAAAACCTTTGTGAATAATTATACTGATAAACAATCAAAAACAAAATATATATATATATATATATATATATATATATATATATATATATATATATATATATATATATATATATATATATATCTATATATATACATTATCAATCCACGATTATGTAGAACCAAAAGCGATCTTAGCTCACTATATCAAAAGAAATACTAAGTATCAGACAAAACATCAATTTATAATTAACTTATTATGTTAGTATCAATTAAAAACGTAACCGTACAGATTAGCGACTCAGGCAAGCAAATCATGAATCCGTAACGATATAAAATCAAAAATGAAGTAATTTTCAATTATAACGTTGATTTATGCCATAACATGTTAAGTAGCGTAAATTAGGAGTTCAAGATACACGAAATTAATCGGTAGAATTAAGTATGTTAATCAAGAACCAGCAGCAGAACAACAATCAACAATAGGCAGTGAAAAGTACAGCGGACAATAGTAATGGCCTTAACAGCGCAAAATATAAGTACAACTAACGCATTAAGTAATTCGCATCATTGGAACGGAACAACGATTAACTTCACTCTCCAAGTACGTAAATCAGTCAAATCCGCCGGAGGAAATGTTATGCTATATGGAAACGTCGTCAATCGTCTAAGCGTTCACACTACGCCAAGTGTATACGGTCAAGCGCATACGCCCATTGTCATCAAAACATATACTTGTCGACCAACGGCAAGCGAAAAGTCTTCATAATTCATAACATTAGCGACGACGGCTATGTACATGAGAAGCTTCGGGGTGTGTTTATAGAAATATCGACAAGCATTCGCACTACGCCAAGTGTTATACGGTCAAGCACATACGCCCATTGTCATCAAAGCATGTACTTGTCGACCAACGGCAAGCGAAAAGACTTCATAATTCGCTCTACATAAGCCATAAAATTAGCGACGACAACGACCATGTACATGAGAAGCTTCGAGCGGAGTGACACTGTGTAGAGAACAGAAAAGCTAAACAAAAGCTTTTCCTCACCTGATTTCTCCCTGCCTTCAAACCATTTCTCCAATTCGCCGCAAAGTTTCACCATGCGAGCAAGTGAGACGGAGCGCGGAGGAAGAAGCTTTCGTGGAACGAGAACGCACGTTTCAACTACTCAGCGAATTTAGGGCGAATTGAGGCCGCATGTATCGTTTAAAAAGCAATTGATCGAGAGAGAAATGGCAAGTAGTGATAACAGCGGTTACGGAATTGTACGAGTAGTGTATTCGCCGCAAAGTCAACAGCGTAGCCAGTGTTCGAGTCAGTCAGTGCAACTCGTCCATATAGTCCCGGTGCAATTGCAGAATATCTTCACATCGGTTAGATGGTGAGGTGTAGGCTTGAGCCGCGAACCTCATACGGCTTGGGGGCGTTTTACGCTGTGTAGCCACCATCAACTAATTTTACTTCCTTCTAGGCATCCTCCGTCCGTGTAGACGCCGTATGGTTAGATGATTAAAATAACTAAAGAGGTGTAAATGTAATCAATTTAAAATATCAACATAAATAAAACTTAATCCTTTCAACATGTAACTCTCGTCTTTTTGTTGATTTAGTTTAAATGGACAGAGTGGCAGGTAAGTGGTGTTACAGTGAGTTCTTTCCCCAGGAGCCTTGATGTTGTATATAGGATACGCATCAAGTTGAGCTCCCAGTTCTTACCAGTATACATAGGGTATACTGGTTCGCAACAAAATTGGCGCAGCCGGTAGGATATCGGTTTTGCAGAGACCACAGTGTAGTGCGCTGTGTAGCAAATTTAAATGGGCTGAAAAATCCATGCACCCAGCCGATATCTCAAACCGTTCAACTCCTGTAAGACACCATTGCTACTCATACTGTCCATCAAACTAGATCAGCCTTCCTCAAAAAAAATCAAATAATGATTTTAATCATTTAAAAAACAAAAATATAATATCAACATCCCCACATCGTAGTACTGCTACTCATACAGTGCATAAAACTAAATCAACCTTCTTAAAACAAAAAAAAATCAAATAATTATTTCAATCATTTAAATGACAAAAAGAAAGTATGAATATCCAAACATAATATTATTGATCAAACTAAACCAGTTTCCTTAAAAAAAAAATAATCATGTTAATCGTTTAAATAACAAAAATATAATATCAGTTCAACTCTACCCATACTGGTCATCTTCCCAGAACAGCCTGTATGCGAAACAAATAATTATACTGATAACTTTAATAACTAAAACATAATATCAACATTCAAATAAAGTATTATTTCTACCCATACTGTCCATCAAATTAAATCAGTCTTTAAATCAAACAGTCAAACAGGCAAATATAACATTAACATTCGATAATATAATCAGGGAAATCTTCAATTTATATTCTTCATTCGTAAATCTTAAGTCTCATCTTACATGTGTGAAGACCATTCATCTAACTCCTAACTCTTCAAACCCAACGTAAAATTTATAAAGATATAAAGTTTCAATAAACTTACATTCAAAACACAAAACATTACAAGTAAATATTAAACACGAATAAGCAAAACAAAAACTTAATAGCGAGCAAACAAACGCGTGCCCATTGTTATCGAAATATGATACCACTTATCACTCCAACTGCTTGGACAATACGCGTACCCACATGCATATTAAAGTCTTATCTCTTGAATTGAATGAGCATTCGAATTAACTGAAGCATAATTAAAAGAGCAAACAAAAACAAACATTTAACTGCAAATTGAATAGATAGACATCTGGGCAATATTTTTAAATGCAATAACATGGAAGAGCCGACGAAATAAATTAACTGCGCTAAACAAATACAAAGAATAATTTACATGACAATGGCAATTTCCCAGGGCAAATAACCATGAACTTAAATTAATTTATGTAGACTATGAAACAATCGAATTTTTAGTTATAAGAACAATGCAACAATGCAAACGATTTTACCCTAAACCAAATTATCTCTTTAAAAATCCACTGCAATCCCATCGTGTTAAGGAAACGGAAAAAGTGGCAGTCAAGTCGGTAAAACCCCGGCAAAACTCCAAACCATCACTATCAACAGACACGCTTTTTCTATGTCTAATTGCACAATCACTGGAATGAAACCAGTAGATTTAACAACAGCCTCTGAGCCGTTGACATAAGCTATCGACGGAAACGCTATTTTTAGTTATAAGTCCCTAAAGAAACACATAATAGCCTCTGAGCTGCCCGATTTCAACTTTCGGCAGACACGCTACATATAGTATTAAGTCATATGCAAAAGAGACATCAATTTACCATCCAGTCGTAGCCTCTGAGCTGTTGATCCAAAAGCGTTTACAACACGCTATCAACCATGTACCCTTTAAACAAGCCACTACGTTTCCTTGCACAATAAATACCTTATATAACTGCTGACTATTAGAAAAAAGTCACAAATAAAACCCCTGTAGAAAGCGCAAGACAATTCAAAGCCCACCCATTTCCCACCCTTTTACTTTATATATGGCGACAGTATCAAATAGCGTCTTAGAAGATGTCTTTAAGTTGCTTTAAACAATCGTTTTCTCAAGATCGAGATCAAAAATTTATTCACGGCTAATGAAGTGACCTCGCACGGCACTGTACTGTCTTCCAGTAAGGTCCAGGACAGCATTATGCCAAACTAAGTAGGCACACACTAGGGAAAAATTAGACGGAACACATATAGGGTCTTGAATGAAGGTCGAAACTATATGTTCCCAAGCCCATATAGTGAAAGTGTCGCTTCGACTATACTCTTTCTCGCAAGATATTTTCAACGCAGTATATCTGTTTAACAGTTCACTAAAATCAATAAAAGTAAATACCAGAACTTTTAAGCTTACAATCTCTCCTTTTAATTTCAATTTAATGAAACAGATCATCATCATTCACAACTCATACAATATTTCTATACTTAACAAAAAACCTTCATAATAAATAGTAGATTCCAACTTATAAATAATCCACAACTATTTACACATACTCCTGAATACATTTCTAATAACCCTCCCTTTTTACAACTACAAATGAATAAAAAAGTATGTAATTTACAACTTAAGCTAATTAAACGACAATTAAATGCATATACCTCAAAAGCTCTTCCTCCTACACAATCGTATAGCATAGATGAATTAAAAGCCCTGCCCACTACGAAATGCATTAAGTAGACTTAATTAAAAACAAATGCTCTTCAAGGCGATTACCCGCCAACCACGAATTAATACATACATATCATATACTTCACATACTTCCTAGCAATCAGCGCATGTAAAAGCTACAATACATGGCTTCATTCAATTATCTCATGCATCATTGCAGAAGCAATGCTAATCATATCGCCATATCGACTCGCCAGATCCAATTAGCACATATGTGGTGATAAGCGCAGTACGTAATTCCCTGATAACGAACTTCAATGATCGTGCGAACTGTTCAGCCCAAAGCTTAATCATTATCACACCATATGAAGCAAGTAAGCGGCGGCGAAGCTAATGCCTTCAGAAAGATACAATTGACCAGCAGTCAATTTACCAATGCTCTCTTGCGACGACTCGCCAGATCCAATTCGCACTTATGTGGTGATAAGCGCAGTACGTTATTCCCTGATAACGAACTTCAATGATCGTGCGAACTGTTCAGCCCAAAGCTTAATCATTATCACACCATATGAAGCAAGTAAGCGAGCGTACTCGACAAAATTCCCAATCCCGATGGAAACCCATGCGGAAGCTTTGATAAGGTAGCATTCGCCGCCACCACAATGAAAGTTTTTCGCTCGGCTGAAATAAGTCCGAAGCTAATTAAGCGATTGGAGTGAATAATCTTATCAACCATACGAGTATGAGCGAATAGAATGCCGTCAAGCTTGACGTTCTATCCCTAATAAATATCCTCACATTCCATCCCATTAAAAATTAATTCATAACGTTCCACCTACATATTAACAAAAAAAATTTCCCACTAAACTATTGGCACAATAATTAATATGTAGAACTTTAAGAAAGCTTAGTTATCGTATTAAATAAAATTAATTAAAAACTATAGTAATGTTAAAAGCAATAAGAAACAATTATGTAAACAATTATTATTAAACTTAATAAGTAGAATCTGTAATATTCTAAGTAAAAAAAAGGGAAGAAACAGTAAGAATAATGATAATAGTAGGAATATAAGAACGTTAATCGAATAGAAATTGAAAGTAGCAATGAATTTAAATACAAAACCAAAACAAAGAAAAGGAAAAGAAGAAAATAATAAGTGCCATTGTACCTGCACCGTTCACACTACATCCTCACTAACGCTAATTTGCTAACATCTGTACTACAGCCTAGTAATGCACAAAAAGGTAAACCAATAATTTACAATTCTGATTTAAAGAAAAATCGGCAGCAAATATGGAAGTTAAAGGAAAATTTACTGTCTCATAAAGTAAAGCCAATTAAAAGAAATATTGAATTCCGGCATCCCTCAAATGAAAAATAATTTTATATAAATAATAGTTTTATTCCCAAGAAAAAACGATTTAGGACCGGAAGAAATGTTCAGTATATTCTTCAACATTAGAATCAAACGTAACATTATTCCATTATTGTATACAATCAAACGAAATATTGAGTTGTGAATTTATGCTTGTATAGAATCAAACCAAACACGAACCTGCTTGGCTCAAAGTTGTATCAAACAAAAACCTTTGTGAATAATTATACTGATAAACAATCAAAAACAAAAAAAAAAAAAATATATATATATATATATACATTATCAATCCACGATTATGTAGAACCAAAAGCGATCTTAGCTCACTATATCAAAAGAAATACTAAGTATCAGACAAAACATCAATTTATAATTAACTTATTATGTTAGTATCAATTAAAAACGTAACCGTACAGATTAGTGACTCAGGCAAGCAAATCATGAATCCGTAACGATATAAAATCAAAAATGAAGTAATTTTCAATTATAACGTTGATTTATGCCATAACATGTTAAGTAGCGTAAATTAGGAGTTCAAGATACACGAAATTAATCGGTAGAATTAAGTATGTTAATCAAGAACCAGCAGCAGAACAACAATCAACAATAGGCAGTGAAAAGTACAGCGGACAATAGTAATGGCCTTAACAGCGCAAAATATAAGTACAACTAACGCATTAAGTAATTCGCATCATTGGAACGGAACAACGATTAACTTCACTCTCCAAGTACGTAAATCAGTCAAATCCGCCGGAGGAAATGTTATGCTATATGGAAACGTCGTCAATCGTCTAAGCGTTCACACTACGCCAAGTGTATACGGTCAAGCGCATACGCCCATTGTCATCAAAACATATACTTGTCGACCAACGGCAAGCGAAAAGTCTTCATAATTCATAACATTAGCGACGACGGCTATGTACATGAGAAGCTTCGGGGTGTGCTTATAGAAATATCGACAAGCATTCGCACTACGCCAAGTGTTATACGGTCAAGCACATACACCCATTGTCATCAAAGCATGTACTTGTCGACCAACGGCAAGCGAAAAGACTTCATAATTCGCTCTACATAAGCCATAAAATTAGCAACGACAACGACCATGTACATGAGAAGCTTCGAGCGGAGTGACACTGTGTAGAGAACAGAAAAGCTAAACAAAAGCTTTTCCTCGCCTGATTTCTCCCTGCCTTCAAACCATTTCTCCAATTCGCCGCAAAGTTTCACCATGCGAGCAAGTGAGACGGAGCGCGGAGGAAGAAGCTTTCGTGGAACGAGAACGCACGTTTCAACTACTCAGCGAATTTAGGGCGAATTGAGGCCGCATGTATCGTTTAAAAAGCAATTGATCGAGAGAGAAATGGCAAGAAGTGATAACAGCGGTTACGGAATTGTACGAGTAGTGTATTCGCCGCAAAGTCAACAGCGTAGCCAGTGTTCGAGTCAGTCAGTGCAATTCGTCCATATAGTCCCGGTGCAATTGCAGAATATCTTCACATCGGTTGGATGGTGAGGTGTAGGCTTGAGCCGCGAACCTCATACGGCTAGGGGGCGTTTTACGCTGTGTAGCCACCATCAACCAATTTTACTTCCTTCTAGGCATCCTCCGTCCGTGTAGACGCCGTATGGATAGATGATTAAAAATAACTAAAGAGGTGTAAATGTAATCAATTTAAAATATCAACATAAATAAAACTTAATCCTTTCAACATGTAACTCTCGTCTTTTTGTTGATTTAGTTTAAATGGACAGAGTGGCAGGTAAGTGGTGTTACAGTGAGTTCTTTCTCCAGGAGCCTTGATGTTGTATATAGGATACGCATCAAGTTGAGCTCCCAGCTCTTACCAGTATACATAGGGTATACTGGTTCGCAACAAAATTGGCGCAGCCGGTAGGATATCGGTTTTGCAGAGACCACAGTGTAGTGCGCTGTGTAGCAAATTTAAATGGGCTGAAAAATCCATGCACCCAGCCGATATCTCAAACCATTCAACTCCTGTAAGACACCATT
Source organism: Odontomyia ornata (assembly GCA_963969285.1). Taxonomy (NCBI): domain Eukaryota; kingdom Metazoa; phylum Arthropoda; class Insecta; order Diptera; family Stratiomyidae; genus Odontomyia; species Odontomyia ornata. The sequence goes on from OZ017741.1 coordinate 116,397,360, forward strand.
GCTACTCATACTGTCCATCAAACTAGATCAGCCTTCCTCAAAAAAAATCAAATAATGATTTTAATCATTTAAAAAACAAAAATATAATATCAACATCCCCACATCGTAGTACTGCTACTCATACAGTGCATAAAACTAAATCAACCTTCTTAAAACAAAAAAAAAAAACAAATAATTATTTCAATCATTTAAATGACAAAAAGAAAGTATGAATATCCAAACATAATATTATTGATCAAACTAAACCAGTTTCCTTAAAAAAAATAATCATGTTAATCGTTTAAATAACAAAAATATAATATCAGTTCAACTCTACCCATACTGGTCATCTTCCCAGAACAGCCTGTATGCGAAACAAATAATTATACTGATAACTTTAATAACTAAAACATAATATCAACATTCAAATAAAGTATTATTTCTACCCATACTGTCCATCAAATTAAATCAGTCTTTAAATCAAACAGTCAAACAGGCAAATATAACATTAACATTCGATAATATAATCAGGGAAATCTTCAATTTATATTCTTCATTCGTAAATCTTAAGTCTCATCTTACATGTGTGAAGACCATTCATCTAACTCCTAACTCTTCAAACCCAACGTAAAATTTATAAAGATATAAAGTTTCAATAAACTTACATTCAAAACACAAAACATTACAAGTAAATATTAAACACGAATAAGCAAAACAAAAACTTAATAGCGATCAAACAAACGCGTGCCCATTGTTATCGAAATATGATACCACTTATCACTCCAACTGCTTGGACAATACGCGTACCCACATGCATATTAAAGTCTTATCTCTTGAATTGAATGAGCATTCGAATTAACTGAAGCATAATTAAAAGAGCAAACAAAAACAAACATTTAACTGCAAATTGAATAGATAGACATCTGGGCAATATTTTTAAATGCAATAACATGGAAGAGCCGACGAAATAAATTAACTGCGCTAAACAAATACAAAGAATAATTTACATGACAATGGCAATTTCCCAGGGCAAATAACCATGAACTTAAATTAATTTATGTAGACTATGAAACAATCGAATTTTTAGTTATAAGAACAATGCAACAATGCAAACGATTTTACCCTAAACCAAATTATCTCTTTAAAAATCCACTGCAATCCCATCGTGTTAAGGAAACGGAAAAAGTGGCAGTCAAGTCGGTAAAACCCCGGCAAAACTCCAAACCATCACTATCAACAGACACGCTTTTTCTATGTCTAATTGCACAATCACTGGAATGAAACCAGTAGATTTAACAACAGCCTCTGAGCCGTTGACATAAGCTATCGACGGAAACGCTATTTTTAGTTATAAGTCCCTAAAGAAACACATAATAGCCTCTGAGCTGCCCGATTTCAACTTTCGGCAGACACGCTACATATAGTATTAAGTCATATGCAAAAGAGACATCAATTTACCATCCAGTCGTAGCCTCTGAGCTGTTGATCCAAAAGCGTTTACAACACGCTATCAACCATGTACCCTTTAAACAAGCCACTACGTTTCCTTGCACAATAAATACCTTATATAACTGCTGACTATTAGAAAAAAGTCACAAATAAAACCCCTGTAGAAAGCGCAAGACAATTCAAAGCCCACCCATTTCCCACCCTTTTACTTTATATATGGCGACAATATCAAATAGCGTCTTAGAAGATGTCTTTAAGTTGCTTTAAACAATCGTTTTCTCAAGATCGAGATCAAAAATTTATTCACGGCTAATGAAGTGACCTCGCACGGCACTGTACTGTCTTCCAGTAAGGTCCAGGACAGCATTATGCCAAACTAAGTAGGCACACACTAGGGAAAAATTAGACGGAACACATATAGGGTCTTGAATGAAGGTCGAAACTATATGTTCCCAAGCCCATATAGTAATAGTGTCACCTCGACTATACTCTTTCTCGCAAGATATTTTCAACGCAGTATATCTGTTTAACAGTTCACTAAAATCAATAAAAGTAAATACCAGAACTTTTAAGCTTACAATCTCTCCTTTTAATTTCAAGTTAATGAAACAGATCATTATCATTCACAACTCATACAATATTTCTATACTTAACAAAAAACCTTCATAATAAATAGTGGATTCCAACATATAAATAATCCACAACTATTTACACATACTCCTGAATACATTTCTAATAACCCTCCCTTTTTACAACTACAAATGAATAAAAAAGTATGTAATTTACAACTTAAGCTAATTAAACGACAATTAAATGCATATACCTCAAAAGCTCTTCCGCCTACACAATCGTATAGCATAGATGAATTAAAAGCCCTGCCCACTACAAAATGCATTAAGTAGACTTAATTAAAAACAAATGCTCTTCAAGGCGATTACCCGCCAACCACGAATTAATACATACATATCATATACTTCACATACTTCCTAGCAATCAGCGCATGTAAAAGCTACAATACATGGCTTCATTCAATTATCTCATGCATCATTGCAGAAGCAATGCTAATCATATCGCCATATCGACTCGCCAGATCCAATTAGCACATATGTGGTGATAAGCGCAGTACGTTATTCCCTGATAACGAACTTCAATGATCGTGCGAACTGTTCAGCCCAAAGCTTAATCATTATCACACCATATGAAGCAAGTAAACGGCGGCGAAGCTACTGCCTTCAGAAAGATACAATTGACCAGCAGTCAATTTACCAATGCTCTCTTGCGACGACTCGCCAGATCCAATTCGCACATATGTGGTGATAAGCGCAGTACGTTATTCCCTGATAACGAACTTCAATGATCGTGCGAACTGTTCAGCCCAAAGCTTAATCATTATCACACCATATGAAGCAAGTAAGCGAGCGTACTCGACAAAATTCCCAATCCCGATGGAAACCCATGCGGAAGCTTTGATAAGGTAGCATTCGCCGCCACCACAATGAAAGTTTTTCGCTTGGCTGAAATAAGTCCGAAGCTAATTAAGCGATTGGAGTGAATAATCTTATCAACCATACGAGTATGAGCGAATAGAATGCCGTCAAGCTTGACGTTCTATCCCTAATAAATATCCTCACATTCCATCCCATTAAAAATTAATTCATAACGTTCCACCTACATATTAACAAAAAAAATTTCCCACTAAAATATTGGCACAATAATTAATATGTAGAACTTTAAGAAAGCTTAGTTATCGTATTAAATAAAATTAATTAAAAACTATAGTAATGTTAAAAGCAATAAGAAACAATTATGTAAACAATTATTATTAAACTTAATAAGTAGAATCTGTAATATTCTAAGTAAAAAAAGGGAAGAAACAGTAAGAATAATGATAATAGTAGGAATATAAGAACGTTAATCGAATAGAAATTGAAAGTAGCAATGAATTTAAATACAAAACCAAAACAAAGAAAAGGAAAAGAAGAAAATAATAAGTGCCATTGTACCTGCACCGTTCACACTACATCCTCACTAACGCTAATTTGCTAACATCTGTACTACAGCCTAGTAATGCACAAAAAGGTAAACCAATAATTTACAATTCTGATTTAAAGAAAAATCGGCAGCAAATATGGAAGTTAAAGGAAAATTTACTGTCTCATAAAGTAAAGCCAATTAAAAGAAATATTGAATTCCGGCATCCCTCAAATGAAAAATAATTTTATATAAATAATAGTTTTATTCCCAAGAAAAAACGATTTAGGACCGGAAGAAATGTTCAGTATATTCTTCAACATTAGAATCAAACGTAACATTATTCCATTATTGTATACAATCAAACGAAATATTGAGTTGTGAATTTATGCTTGTATAGAATCAAACCAAACACGAACCTACTTGGCTCAAAGTTGTATCAAACAAAAACCTTTGTGAATAATTATACTGATAAACAATCAAAAACAAAAAAAAAAAATATATATATATATATATACATTATCAATCCACGATTATGTAGAACCAAAAGCGATCTTAGCTCACTATATCAAAAGAAATACTAAGTATCAGACAAAACATCAATTTATAATTAACTTATTATGTTAGTATCAATTAAAAACGTAACCGTACAGATTAGCGACTCAGGCAAGCAAATCATGAATCCGTAACGATATAAAATCAAAAATGAAGTAATTTTCAATTATAACGTTGATTTATGCCATAACATGTTAAGTAGCGTAAATTAGGAGTTCAAGATACACGAAATTAATCGGTAGAATTAAGTATGTTAATCAAGAACCAGCAGCAGAACAACAATCAACAATAGGCAGTGAAAAGTACAGCGGACAATAGTAATGGCCTTAGCAGCGCAAAATATAAGTACAACTAACGCATTAAGTAATTCGCATCATTGGAACGGAACAACGATTAACTTCACTCTCCAAGTACGTAAATCAGTCAAATCCGCCGGAGGAAATGTTATGCTATATGGAAACGTCGTCAATCGTCTAAGCGTTCACACTACGCCAAGTGTATACGGTCAAGCGCATACGCCCATTGTCATCAAAACATATACTTGTCAACCAACGGCAATCGAAAAGTCTTCATAATTCATAACATTAGCGACGACGGCTATGTACATGAGAAGCTTCAGGGTGTGCTTATAGAAATATCGACAAGCATTCGCACTACGCCAAGTGTTATACGGTCAAGCACATACGCCCATTGTCATCAAAGCATGTACTTGTCGACCAACGGCAAGCGAAAAGACTTCATAATTCGCTCTACATAAGCCATAAAATTAGCAACGACAATGACCATGTACATGAGAAGCTTCGAGCGGAGTGACACTGTGTAGAGAACAGAAAAGCTAAACAAAAGCTTTTCCTCACCTGATTTCTCCCTGCCTTCAAACCATTTCTCCAATTCGCCGCAAAGTTTCACCATGCGAGCAAGTGAGACGGAGCGCGGAGGAAGAAGCTTTCGTGGAACGAGAACGCACGTTTCAACTACTCAGCGAATTTAGGGCGAATTGAGGCCGCATGTATCGTTTAAAAAGCAATTGATCGAGAGAGAAACGGCAAGTAGTGATAACAGCGGTTACGGAATTGTACGAGTAGTGTATTCGCCGCAAAGTCAACAGCGTAGCCAGTGTTCGAGTCAGTCAGTGCAATTCGTCCATATAGTCCCGGTGCAATTGCAGAATATCTTCACATCGGTTGGATGGTGAGGTGTAGGCTTGAGCCGCGAACCTCATACGGCTAGGGGGCGTTTTACGCTGTGTAGCCACCATCAACCAATTTTACTTCCTTCTAGGCATCCTCCGTCCGTGTAGACGCCGTATGGATAGATGATTAAAAATAACTAAAGAGGTGTAAATGTAATCAATTTAAAATATCAACATAAATAAAACTTAATCCTTTCAACATGTAACTCTCGTCTTTTTGTTGATTTAGTTTAAATGGACAGAGTGGCAGGTAAGTGGTGTTACAGTGAGTTCTTTCTCCAGGAGCCTTGATGTTGTATATAGGATACGCATCAAGTTGAGCTCCCAGCTCTTACCAGTATACATAGGGTATACTGGTTCGCAACAAAATTGGCGCAGCCGGTAGGATATCGGTTTTGCAGAGACCACAGTGTAGTGCGCTGTGTAGCAAATTTAAATGGGCTGAAAAATCCATGCACCCAACCGATATCTCAAACCATTCAACTCCTGTAAGACACCATTGCTACTCATACTGTCCATCAAACTAGATCAGCCTTCCTCAAAAAAAATCAAATAATGATTTTAATCATTTAAAAAACAAAAATATAATATCAACATCCCCACATCGTAGTACTGCTACTCATACAGTTCATAAAACTAAATCAACCTTCTTAAAACAAAAAAAAATCAAATAATTATTTCAATCATTTAAATGACAAAAAGAAAGTATGAATATCCAAACATAATATTATTGATCAAACTAAACCAGTTTCCTTAAAAAAAATAATCATGTTAATCGTTTAAATAACAAAAATATAATATCAGTTCAACTCTACCCATACTGGTCATCTTCCCAGAACAGCCTGTATGCGAAACAAATAATTATACTGATAACTTTAATAACTAAAACATAATATCAACATTCAAATAAAGTATTATTTCTACCCATACTGTCCATCAAATTAAATCAGTCTTTAAATCAAACAGTCAAACAGGCAAATATAACATTAACATTCGATAATATAATCAGGGAAATCTTCAATTTATATTCTTCATTCGTAAATCTTAAGTCTCATCTTACATGTGTGAAGACCATTCATCTAACTCCTAACTCTTCAAACCCAACGTAAAATTTATAAAGATATAAAGTTTCAATAAACTTACATTCAAAACACAAAACATTACAAGTAAATATTAAACACGAATAAGCAAAACAAAAACTTAATAGCGAGCAAACAAACGCGTGCCCATTGTTATCGAAATATGATACCACTTATCACTCCAACTGCTTGGACAATACGCGTACCCACATGCATATTAAAGTCTTATCTCTTGAATTGAATGAGCATTCGAATTAACTGAAGCATAATTAAAAGAGCAAACAAAAACAAACATTTAACTGCAAATTGAATAGATAGACATCTGGGCAATATTTTTAAATGCAATAACATGGAAGAGCCGACGAAATAAATTAACTGCGCTAAACAAATACAAAGAATAATTTACATGACAATGGCAATTTCCCAGGGCAAATAACCATGAACTTAAATTAATTTATGTAGACTATGAAACAATCGAATTTTTAGTTATAAGAACAATGCAACAATGCAAACGATTTTACCCTAAACCAAATTATCTCTTTAAAAATCCACTGCAATCCCATCGTGTTAAGGAAACGGAAAAAGTGGCAGTCAAGTCGGTAAAACCCCGGCAAAACTCCAAACCATCACTATCAACAGACACGCTTTTTCTATGTCTAATTGCACAATCACTGGAATGAAACCAGTAGATTTAACAACAGCCTCTGAGCCGTTGACATAAGCTATCGACGGAAACGCTATTTTTAGTTATAAGTCCCTAAAGAAACACATAATAGCCTCTGAGCTGCCCGATTTCAACTTTCGGCAGACACGCTACATATAGTATTAAGTCATATGCAAAAGAGACATCAATTTACCATCCAGTCGTAGCCTCTGAGCTGTTGATCCAAAAGCGTTTACAACACGCTATCAACCATGTACCCTTTAAACAAGCCACTACGTTTCCTTGCACAATAAATACCTTATATAACTGCTGACTATTAGAAAAAAGTCACAAATAAAACCCCTGTAGAAAGCGCAAGACAATTCAAAGCCCACCCATTTCCCACCCTTTTACTTTATATATGGCGACAATATCAAATAGCGTCTTAGAAGATGTCTTTAAGTTGCTTTAAACAATCGTTTTCTCAAGATCGAGATCAAAAATTTATTCACGGCTAATGAAGTGACCTCGCACAGCACTGTACTGTCTTCCAGTAAGGTCCAGGACAGCATTATGCCAAACTAAGTAGGCACACACTAGGGAAAAATTAGACGGAACACATATAGGGTCTTGAATGAAGGTCGAAACTATATGTTCCCAAGCCCATATAGTGATAGTGTCACCTCGACTATACTCTTTCTCGCAAGATATTTTCAACGCAGTATATCTGTTTAACAGTTCACTAAAATCAATAAAAGTAAATACCAGAACTTTTAAGCTTACAATCTCTCCTTTTAATTTCAATTTAATGAAACAGATCATCATCATTCACAACTCATACAATATTTCTATACTTAACAAAAAACCTTCATAATAAATAGTGGATTCCAACTTATAAATAATCCACAACTATTTACACATACTCCTGAATACATTTCTAATAACCCTCCCTTTTTACAACTACAAATGAATAAAAAAGTATGTAATTTACAACTTAAGCTAATTAAACGACAATTAAATGCATATACCTCAAAAGCTCTTCCTCCTACACAATCGTATAGCATAGATGAATTAAAAGCCCTGCCCACTACGAAATGCATTAAGTAGACTTAATTAAAAACAAATGCTCTTCAAGGCGATTACCCGCCAACCACGAATTAATACATACATATCATATACTTCACATACTTCCTAGCAATCAGCGCATGTAAAAGCTACAATACATGGCTTCATTCAATTATCTCATGCATCATTGCAGAAGCAATGCTAATCATATCGCCATATCGACTCGCCAGATCCAATTAGCACATATGTGGTGATAAGCGCAGTACGTAATTCCCTGATAACGAACTTCAATGATCGTGCGAACTGTTCAGCCCAAAGCTTAATCATTATCACACCATATGAAGCAAGTAAGCGGCGGCGAAGCTACTGCCTTCAGAAAGATACAATTGACCAGCAGTCAATTTACCAATGCTCTCTTGCGACGACTCGCCAGATCCAATTCGCACATATGTGGTGATAAGCGCAGTACGTTATTCCCTGATAACGAACTTCAATGATCGTGCGAACTGTTCAGCCCAAAGCTTAATCATTATCACACCATATGAAGCAAGTAAGCGAGCGTACTCGACAAAATTCCCAATCCCGATGGAAACCCATGCGGAAGCTTTGATAAGGTAGCATTCGCCGCCACCACAATGAAAGTTTTTCGCTCGGCTGAAATAAGTCCGAAGCTAATTAAGCGATTGGAGTGAATAATCTTATCAACCATACGAGTATGAGCGAATAGAATGCCGTCAAGCTTGACGTTCTATCCCTAATAAATATCCTCACATTCCATCCCATTAAAAATTAATGCATAACGTTCCACCTACATATTAACAAAAAAAATTTCCCACTAAACTATTGGCACAATAATTAATATGTAGAACTTTAAGAAAGCTTAGTTATCGTATTAAATAAAATTAATTAAAAACTATAGTAATGTTAAAAGCAATAAGAAACAATTATGTAAACAATTATTATTAAACTTAATAAGTAGAATCTGTAATATTCTAAGTAAAAAAAAGGGAAGAAACAGTAAGAATAATGATAATAGTAGGAATATAAGAACGTTAATCGAATAGAAATTGAAAGTAGCAATGAATTTAAATACAAAACCAAAACAAAGAAAAGGAAAAGAAGAAAATAATAAGTGCCATTGTACCTGCACCGTTCACACTACATCCTCACTAACGCTAATTTGCTAACATCTGTACTACAGCCTAGTAATGCACAAAAAGGTAAACCAATAATTTACAATTCTGATTTAAAGAAAAATCGGCAGTAAATATGGAAGTTAAAGGAAAATTTACTGTCTCATAAAGTAAAGCCAATTAAAAGAAATATTGAATTCCGGCATCCCTCAAATGAAAAATAATTTTATATAAATAATAGTTTTATTCCCAAGAAAAAACGATTTAGGACCGGAAGAAATGTTCAGTATATTCTTCAACATTAGAATCAAACGTAACATTATTCCATTATTGTATACAATCAAACGAAATATTGAGTTGTGAATTTATGCTTGTATAGAATCAAACCAAATACGAACCTGCTTGGCTCAAAGTTGTATCAAACAAAAACCTTTGTGAATAATTATACTGATAAACAATCAAAAACAAAAAAAAAAATATATATATATATATATATACATTATCAATCCACGATTATGTAGAACCAAAAGCGATCTTAGCTCACTATATCAAAAGAAATACTAAGTATCAGACAAAACATCAATTTATAATTAACTTATTATGTTAGTATCTATTAAAAACGTAACCGTACAGATTAGCGACTCAGGCAAGCAAATCATGAATCCGTAACGATATAAAATCAAATATGAAGTAATTTTCAATTGTAACGTTGATTTATGCCATAACATGTTAAGTAGCGTAAATTAGGAGTTCAAGATACACGAAATTAATCGGTAGAATTAAGTATGTTAATCAAGAACCAGCAGCAGAACAACAATCAACAATAGGCAGTGAGAAGTACAGCGGACAATAGTAATGGCCTTAACAGCGCAAAATATAAGTACAACTAACGCATTAATTAATTCGCATCATTGGAACGGAACAACGATTAACTTCACTCTCCAAGTACGTAAATCAGTCAAATCCGCCGGAGGAAATGTTATGCTATATGGAAACGTCGTCAATCGTCTAAGCGTTCACACTACGCCAAGTGTATACGGTCAAGCGCATACGCCCATTGTCATCAAAACATATACTTGTCGACCAACGGCAAGCGAAAAGTCTTCATAATTCATAACATTAGCGACGACGGCTATGTACATGAGAAGCTTCGGGGTGTGCTTATAGAAATATCGACAAGCATTCGCACTACGCCAAGTGTTATACGGTCAAGCACATACGCCCATTGTCATCAAAGCATGTACTTGTCGACCGACGGCAAGCGAAAAGACTTCATAATTCGCTCTACATAAGCCATAAAATTAGCGACGACAACGACCATGTACATGAGAAGCTTCGAGCGGAGTGACACTGTGTAGAGAACAGAAAAGCTAAACAAAAGCTTTTCCTCGCCTGATTTCTCCCTGCCTTCAAACCATTTCTCCAATTCGCTGCAAAGTTTCACCATGCGAGCAAGTGAGACGGAGCGCGGAGGAAGAAGCTTTCGTGGAACGAGAACGCACGTTTCAACTACTCAGCGAATTTAGGGCGAATTGAGGCCGCATGTATCGTTTAAAAAGCAATTGATCGAGCGAGAAACGGCAAGTAGTGATAACAGCGGTTACGGAATTGTACGAGTAGTGTATTCGCCGCAAAGTCAACAGCGTAGCCAGTGTTCGAGTCAGTCAGTGCAATTCGTCCATATAGTCCCGGTGCAATTGCAGAATATCTTCACATCGGTTGGATGGTGAGGTGTAGGCTTGAGCCGCGAACCTCATACGGCTAGGGGGCGTTTTACGCTGTGTAGCCACCATCAACCAATTTTACTTCCTTCTAGGCATCCTCCGTCCGTGAAGATACCGCCAAACGCACGGGTGAAGCGTGCCGAGCAAGGCGTTAAGACAGGAGCCATGCCCAGGAGGACAGGAGCACCCCAGTAAGACCAGCGCTCGTCAGCGTGTGTATCCCGACCTATCGGGTGGCAGCCGGAGTAACCGCAGCAAGCAGCCCAGGTGCATTACGCCATCGTTCACCCAGGAAGAGTCTGGAGGAGGCACTCCGGGAAATCGCCAGGGCAGGCCCACGGCCCATCACCCGCGAGGAGTACTTGGCCAGATTGAAGGCGCCGCTGGACACCTCCATCCGAGAAGCCAACTACGAGCGGAGGCGCGGCGGTCGACGGGAGCAGTTACGGCAGCAGCTCCACGAATACAGGCGGCTCGCACGCATCTCGACCACGATAGCGGAGCGGTCCCAGTGGCAGCAGAAGGTGACGGAGCTGCGGCGCAAGATTAAGAAGGAGGTGAAGGATCGTCTACGCGCTACTAAACGCGACCGAGCAGTTGTAGAAATAAAACTCAAATAAATATTAAATAACTTAAAACTGGGTGTTTTCTTTTGGCAAGTCCACCCTTGACCGCGCCGAAGAGGAGCAGCTTACTCGGAAAGCGGGAAATATCGTCAAACAACTGAGGGCTGCCTGCGAAGTGCAGAAAAACATAGGCAAGAGTGTCAAGAATGGCATTCTTGAACTGGAGGAGCTTTTTGGCCGCATAACGCACTACAGGCGGAGGTGGCTTGCAACCGAAAAGCACCAAAAAGACACACTCTCCCTCGAGGCATCAGTGGGTCCTAGCAGCAGCAAAAGAATGGCCGGTAGCCCAATTGAAGGCGACCGTGAGAAAAGGAGGAAGGACGAGACCATAAACGAAGTTGACACTCCAGGCGAGGAGTTTCATGTGGTGCGAAACAAGGCAGCGAAAAAAACGGCCAAAAAGCTACTCCTAGAAAAAACAGACAAAGAGCTCAACCACGAAAAGAACAAAGAACCCCCGGCATACCGCAGAAAACAAAAAGCAAACCGCGGCGCAAACCCTTGCGAGAGGCACTGCTTATTAAACCAGCTAAGGGCCGAACCTACGCAGATGTCCTCCGTGAGATTAAAGGAGCGGTCAAGCCAGACGATACCAAAACTGCCATCAAAGCAGTTCGACCAACCCGGACCGGTGGCTTGCTGGTGGGATTCGGGCCAGAGGCCACAAACAAAGATGCATTCCGTGACGCGGTTCAAAAGGTTCTTGGAGATGCGGCAACGGTTGCCTCGCTCGAACCAATGGCCACCCTGGAAATCAGGGACCTCGACTGCGTCACGGACAAAGCTGAAGTAGAGGATGCCATTAGGAGGGAGTTCCCCAGCTTAATTGAAGTCAAGGCAAGATTGACGCGTGAAAACACAAGGGGGCAACGCATGGCTATTGTCGAACTAGCTGATAAAGACGCCCAGCAAATCCTGGCGAAGGGCAAAATTAAGATAGGTTGGGTGATCTGCAGGATACGGAGAAGAGCGATCCCTATCCGCTGCTTCAGTTGCTTCGAATACGGACACACCGCGTATGGCTGTAGGGGACCCGACAGGAGATCTCTGTGCTACAAATGTGGTGAAACGGGGCACAAAAGGAAGGAGTGCACGAACGAGGCAAAATGCATTCTTTGCAAGGATGCTAAGCTAGCACCCGGCGACCTCAAACATGAGCCGGGGACAGGGAGATGTTGGGTTTTCAAGGAGGCCCTAACTAAAGCCAAATCGATACTCAAATGATCCGTATCCTGCAGGTCAATTTGCACCGAAGCACAAACGCCCAGGACCTACTTGAGCAGTTTGCGAGGGATAAGAAAGCTGACCTCCTGTTGCTGAGCGAGCAACATCATAACAAGGACTCGCAAGCGTGGTACCCTGACAAAACTCGTACCTCGGCCATCTGGGTTCGAGACAGCGCCCGCCTTCAGGTGCAGGGCCATGGACGCGGGGATGGTTTTGTGTGGGTGCGGTGTTCAGGGATAACATATTTCAGTGTTTATCTGACGCCTAACGAGGCAATGCGATCCTTTCGAACCAAACTCGATGCCCTGGAGGACGCTGTCTCGAACACAGAGGGCCACATGCTGGTCGGGGGAGACTTCAACGCTAGAGCCATCGAATGGGGTATGCCACAATCCGACCCAAGGGGAAAGCAAATCTTGGACATGGCGGCCAGAACAGCGCTTTTTGTCCTAAATACTGGTAACACCCCTACTTTCCGCCGCTGGGGTTGCGTAGGAACCATACCCGATGTGACACTCGCTTCGGAGTCCCTGGTACCTAGAGTACACAACTGGCGAGTACTAGAGGACTACTCGGCTAGTGATCACCAGTATATAGCTGTTGAGATTCACGGCGGTGCCACTCTGCGTGCATATGCCCAAACTTCAATCCTCGGATGGAGGACTGGGAGGATGGACGTCGAGAGGTTCACTGACGCACTTACGGCAGGCGCACCGTTGCTGGGAGCTCCGCCAGGGAGTGGAGGGCCTACAGCCAAGGACTTGGTGAACTCAACTATGAGTATCATCATAGCTGCTTGCGAGTCTTCCATGCCCCGTCGGAGACCCCGACATGGTAAGCCTCGCCGAACAAAGAAGCGAGTGTCACAAACTTCGGCGAGAGGCCCAGTGGGCGCGAACACGGGAGGAGGCAGACACTAGGCTAGCAGCATACAGGTCCGGCAGGAAATATCTTCGCAGGCTTATTAACAAGAGCAAGGCCCGATGCTGGCAAGACCTCGTGGACGATGTAAATAGGGATCCGTGGGGCCTTGGCTACAAGCTGGTCATGGGGAAACTTGGTGTCCTACGGAAGCCTTGTATACATGACGCGGAAAAGATGGACGCGATAGTGCGGGGACTCTTCCCCGCCCATCCCGTCCGTGTTGACGCTGTCCATGGTGAAACAGCAGTCGAGTGCCCACTCTTCACACAGCTGGAACTGGAGGAGGCAGTCCTCTCCCTGAAAGCGAAAAAGGCTCCAGGTCCAGATGGTGTTCCAGCTGAGGTGTTGTGGCTCGTCTATCACCATTGTCCTGACTTGCTGCTCAGCACATTCAACGCTTGCCTACGGGACGGGGTTTTCCCAGTACGATGGAAGGTGGCGAGGCTCATGCTGGTCAGCAAGGGGAAGGGAAATCCCGAATCGCCGTCTGCATACCGCCCGTTATGCATGCTAGACACGGCTGGGAAAGTGCTAGAGAAACTCATCAAGGGAAGACTCACTGACGCGATTCGTGCTGATGGGGACCTATCTCCTCGGCAGTACGGCTTGAGAGCAGGACGTTCTACCATTGATGCGATTGCAGAGGTGGTGAACGTGGTCCAAAAGGCAGAGGCATATAGTCGCACCAAGCAACGGATCATCCTGTTGGTGACACTCGACTTCAGGAATGCCTTCAACTCCGCTAGATGGGTGGATATTCTGGACACGCTGGAAAACTCTTTTCAAGTTCCAGAATATCTAATGCGGCTTTTGAGGAACTACCTAAAGGACCGAAGCCTGCTCTACGACACGACACAGGGCCAACGAAGGATGGAAATTACATCGGGTGTTGCCCAGGGATCTATCCTTGGTCCGGACCTGTGGAACGCGTCTTACGACGGGCTACTGAGACTTGAGATGCCAGATGAGTCGCGCTTGGTCGGCTATGCGGATGATGTTGCGGCTCTGGTCGCCGGACGCACCGTTGAACAAGCGCAACTTAGGCTAGGTATGCTAATGCGCCGAATGAGGGACTGGATGACTGCTCGCGGGCTCAGTTTAGCAATGGAGAAAACCGAAGTGGTCATCTTGACAAAAAAGAGAATCCCTAGAGTAAGGATGATCAGTATTGGAGATATACATCAAGAAGACGCCTCTTGATGAGTGCTGTAGGGTCAGTGCTACTGTACGGAGCAGAGGTATGGGGCGACGCTCTCAGCAAGGAGGTATACCGAAAACGATTGGCACAGGTACAGAGAAGAGGAGCACTGAGAATTGCATCTTCGTATCCAACAGTCTCCGACTCGGCGGTGAGAGTGATTGCAGGCGTGATACCTGTCGCCCTCCTTGCTAGAGAGCGCCGCGCTATTTAACTGCGCCGAAACGAGGATGCGAGGGAGATGGTTGTCCGCGAGGAGAGACAACGCTCGCTCAACGATTGGCAGCAGTCTTGGAGGAATTGCACGAAGGGAAGGTGGACTGCGCGCCTCATCCCGGATGTGAGACCGTGGCTCAATCGAAGGCATGGTGAGACTGACTTCTATCTGACCCAGCTTTTGAGCGGGCACGGGTGTTTTCAGTCTTACCTGCACAAGATCGGCAAGTCACGGTCTCCCGATTGTCGGTTTTGCCCAGGAGAGGAAGACAATGCCTGTCACACATTTTTTGCGTGTACCAAATGGGCCAGGCTGCGAAGAGAACTCTACAGGGAGACGGGAGAGCTCACCCTGGATAGTGTGGTTGCGGTGATGCTAGAATCGGTTGACAAATGGAACCAGGTGGCACATTATGCTCGGGCAGTCCTAAAAGATAAAAGAGACTCGCAGCAGCCGGAGGCACTGGGGCTGGGGGATCGCTCTTCTGGCAATTCGTCTGCCCTCTCCCCTCCCGCTAGGAAAGGGACTCCCCAGCTTGAAGGCGCCCCACGGCGTAACAAAACGAGACCTGGCCCGAAGTAATGTGTCAAACGGTTCCAGGCTAGGTTCTCAGATTGACAGGGGAGGTGTTTAGTGGGTAGTCCAAAGATATCCTCCATGGGAGTCCCACACTGCCAGACTCGGCGGGCATAAATGCCTTCACCTCCCTACCACAAAAAAAAAACAAAAGAGTTTGAGGCGGATAAGGTAAGCTGCAGGTGGCGAGGCTGAGTGGTGCCCAAAGTGCCAGAGCAGGACATCCCGGAAAAGGCTGGGAGGATCCTGTGAGGTAGGAGATTTATAATATAACACCTATGTTTTTCGGCACTTCGCAGGCAGCCCTCAGTTGTTTGACGATAGTCCCCGCTTTCCGAGTAAGCCGCTCCTCTTCGGCGCGGTCAAGGGTGATTGTGTTATTTGGCGCCACCTCTTGGGAGAGGCCCCCGTTTCCTAGCCCTTTTGCTTCTATCGCTTGGGTCGCGCTTGAAGTGGCGTCGGCCAACGGCAAAACTTCTCCCTCCCCCAGTCTTACACTGGCCTCTGTTGGTGTCGCAGCTTGATCCGGATTGTGTACGTCTTGCACTGGACGCTCCGGGGTGCGCATAGTCCTTCTACTGCGCCCAAAGGCCGCAATGATGCCAGGTTGCACAACGCACTCTGCCTTCTTTCGTTCGTTAGTCCGTCTGTGGTCTGTCTCTGATGATTTAACCTGTGATGTTGACTTTGACAGTGTTTCTGGGGTTTGCTGCCTCCCCCCGCAATCGGTGACTTGTTTTATCGGTGTTCTTGCCAACAGCGGTTTTTGCCTGAAAGGGTTCTCCGTGCTAGCGTCCTGTTTGCTTGTAGTTATATCTGTTACAGAAGCCAAGTTCACCACTTCTATAACATTGCAGTCGCTGGATGACGACGGCCGGGAGCCTGCTCGCTCACTACCCTCTGCCGCCGGTACTGGGGATCCGACCCCCTGCACCGTAATTTGGTTCCCTTTGTGGACCTGCATGATTTGGTTTTCTGTCTGGGTTTCCGTTCCCATAGCATTTTACCTACTGCCAGGATATATGGATAATTGATGACGCCATATATTTCGTCATGTCACAGTGAAGATCATTGACACTCAGGTATTTGTCCTGAGACTCTCCCTTCACTGCCGACAATTGTCCACGGCTGCTTATTGGTTATTCGCAGCGAACCTTTTGAGAAAGGTCTTTCCCTATCCGCAACCCTGGGGACGCGTTTGGTTCTCCGGTCTGAGGGCACTAATCGATAACCAAATTAACTCTCAATAGCAACTATCTAGCATTAATTCATATACTTATTTTGAAATGGATCTAGTGAATATTTGACCTTTACTGATTAGTCATATCAAAGTGTTGATGGATTCGCAGGATGTCTTTCATGTACCTTCCAATGAAATTTGGTTGTATGCGCCATACGTTCAGAGAGAACAAGGATGCACGGTTTGCATATGTTGAGAATAAAATATCCTTTTTAAAATATGTCTATTAAAAACGATTAATTTGCAGGTATTCCATATAGATATAAGATGACTCAAAGTAATCGAAACGCGTCTGCTCACACAACTAAGCAAGGCCCGACGGCTTTTAAAGAAAAAAGAGGATTGGCCTGCGGATATCAAATAAACAAAATTATTGACTATTCCATATATTGCTGAACATTAAGTATTGGAATTGATATATGCTGTTTAAAATGAATAATCGATTGGAGCAACCACGTAATAATGCCGGCAGATTGAATCGCATCATCTCATCGGAAAAATGGACAAGCGCATGCACTTTTTTAAATCTCATCTACAAGGTATTCGGTCAAGACACTAAGGAAGGAATTTACAACTGGATTTAACTGAAGAAGCAGCTGGCCGATTCACTGGAGGAAAATAGGTTTTTTACTATTCGCAAACACCGCTATGTTTATCCTAGCCACATTGAAGGTATTTTTAATAAAGTTTGGAAATTATTTTTTCATAGTAAAAAATGTAATTGATCGTTAAAATATTTTATGTTAAAGGATTGCAAAAAACGATAAGCTTGAAATTAAGAGATATTAATTTAGACATAAATTATTTAAATTCATATTTAATTTGGGAGTCAAATATTATGATAGAATTAGTTGACAGACAATTTTTTAAGAAATTTGTAGAACTATATTTTTTTAAACACAATCAAATTAAAAATAGATTCAAAGAGCGTTTTGAGGATAAAACTTCACTTATTTTTGATAGACAAATTAGATTTAATAGTCATAATCAAACTAATAATTTGACAATAGCTTTCAATAACAATAATTCAAACAGTATTTCTATAATGAAGGTTGGATAAAAAATTTAACATGTTTAAAGATACCATCAGAAATTAAGAAAATTATCAATTTAATCAATCTATCAATAAAATTAATAAAATGTTTTCAAATACTCATAAATTGATTAAAAGTCATCCTAATATTATGATAACTAGGTCTGATAAAGGTTCAGTCCCAATCATGGTTGTTAGCTGTAAATATTATCATGATATGGAAGAAACAATTAATGATACTAAATACTATAAGCAGCTTGTTAAAAATCCTTCGGATGGATTGAAAAATAAAGTTAAAAATACAGATGACAAAGATTTTAATTTACAATATTTTAATGCGAATGAAAAGTATAAATACAATGTAACAAATTTAGATTTAGCTCGTTGTTATGGATTGTAGTTTCATGTATTTCATATTGTTATGGATTGTAGTTTCATGTAGTAACAACCCTACTTCTCCATTAGAAGGGTTGTGAAGGATGTTTTAACTAAAGCTCTACCGAGCCCTAAATCTAACCTTAAAGATAGTTGGTAATTTAAAGATAAAAATGAAGATACTGTTATTTCAGATGAATTTGTAAAGATTTCATTAGATGCAACCTTTTTATTTACAAATATAGGTAAGTACTGATCCAGTTTTGAAAAGTCTAAGAAAATGATGATATTTAGTAAAAAACTCATGTAATTTAAACTAATAGATTTCCTAGATTTGTGGGAATTTCTTTTAAATAATACTCACTTTAAGTTGAATAATAAATTTTATAAGCAAACAACAGGCTCACCAATGGGTTCAAAAATTTCTCCTATATTAGCATTACATAGTAATGGAAGACTTGGAAATGGATGTTAAAAATAAACTAAAGATGCGAATAAGGAACTATTATAGATCCGTTGATGACATTTGTACTATTGTTCCTGAAATACAAATTTATGATACCCCACGCGGTCTATGTAGTAACAATAAAAGAATAAATGATTTGAAATTGTAAAATATTTTACCTATCAACATCTGTTGGGAGAACTACAAACTCCTTCGATGGTGCCACGCCCCCAGTGACAATACATTTTCGTTTTTTGCCCATTTCCATTGATTCTATAAGAATTGAAAATGAAAAAGTTAAAGTATTCTATTAAGCTATTAATAAAAAATATTAACATACTTCTTTTCGATCTTTACTTTTCAAATTCATTTTGACGTTTGACATTTCGATCAAGTTAACGACTGGACGAAACTTCCTAACAGTTGCCAAATGCATTTTATCATGAAAACAAAATAATTTACATCTGGCAAGATGTTTTTTCTTTGATATTTTGTGAAAATCTCTCTCAGAGCAACGAAACATGTCACACATACTATGATTATTTTATGTTGTGCTCACTAATACTTAAAAAATTTTATGTTGCATATGTAGCGCTGTCACATTTTTCCTCAAGTGTTTTACTCTCAAATGGATTGCATCTCTTTCTTTACTAATAATATTTATACTTCGGATCTCTCGTTTCATTTGACAACCCCTTGAACTGCCAGTGCTATTTAGTGTATATGCTCTGACATCGGCACATACATGCCATGCGCCTTTATTACGGAATATCGTACTAGAGTTTAATGTATTTCATTAAAGGTACTATTCAGTGGATATACAATCGTTTTCCTATGCGTCATAATATATGGCGCTGCCACGGATTCGCAAGCATGGTAAGAGGCACATTCCACTGAGTGCATTAGAGCGTCGCCTTCGTAATAGAATGGCCGTATTCACAGCTGATCGAAATCTCAGCTGTTACCGCAGCTGCAAATAATAAAGACGTCGTCAATATTTTTGCTCTCTTTTCATCATCAGCTGTGTACAGTGACATTTCTTTCTATCACGAAATGTTCAACTTGAATCTCACCGATCAAAAGTAATTTCACAGTGGGATTCACGTGTTTTATAAATTCAAACGACGGGGAGCAAAGCTCTAAGTGTTTCATTAGTGATACCAATTGGTTGTTCAAGCCTACATTTCCGCAAAAACACAAAATAATGTGGCAATTTTGATGCTATAGTAGGTAAACGAAGTGCCGGCAACTCGTGCGACTTTAAAAATGTAAATTTAGATGGAGTGAATTTTAAAAAAGGATGAAAAAACACATTTCTTAATTGGTTTGCTTTAGTGGTCGCAAGTGAGTGTTTAATATGTGTAAAACAAACTGATTGCTGCGAAAATTAATAGGTCTTCTTTATTTGTACAATAAGTGATCATTTCATGTGAACAAAACCCAATGCTTTTTCATTTACAGCTTTAACGCTGATTCGCGATAACTTCAGTAGAAATATGTCAGTCTATAAAAAAGATGATTCATGACAAGTGTACACATGTGAATGGGCCTTAACTGTTATTTATCATCAATTTTAGGTCTATATATTGACAGATTATGATAGTTTAGTCTTTTACACTTTTAATTATGGTGTCATACACATCAGCCAAATATTTTATTATTGTTAAAACTTTTTATAAAAATAATTTATTGCCAGTGCAAACATTTTGCGCTCTACGTGAATCGAATAATTTCACCAAATGGACCCATAAATTGGCCGGCGAGATCGTGTGATTTGACTCCTTGTGACTTCTTCCTTTGAGAATTTCTGAAGGATCGTGTTTACGCTGATACTTCCCAGACTACTGAAGTATTAAAAAACAATATTCGAGCCAACATACGCCTAATAACTGTCATCGAAATTACAATCATCGTTTGATAGTCTGTAACTGTCATCGAAAATTACAATCATCGTTTGATAGTCTGTAAAGCAGCACGAGGTGCACATATGCCCAAAGTAATGTTTCATATTTAATTATAAGGGACCAAATTTTGATAATAAATAAACATTCCAGCTCAATCGTCACAAAAACTATGTTTTTTCCGACAAAAATGTGTACACTTGTTATGAATCCCCCTTTATTATCAATTCTAATTCAGAGACATTTTAATCATCATTAAATACTGTTTCTATTCTTATTACAAAAACTCTAATTGCAGTGAATTTATTTATAGTTGGTTGTAAAAGATAGCTCAACATCATAAGGAGAATTTAGTGACGGTGAAAGACTGTAAAACATCTGAGTCTTCATCATTGACCCTCGCTGGTAACGAGAAACAACAACACCAACAGCAGCAACCACTCATCAATGTCCATAAGGATAAGAAGAAGGATATCGCAGTCACTAATTCCACAGGGAAAATGACATAACACATCTCAGAATCAACTATAGATCGCGACACCAGTCATCGTTACAATAGTAACCCAAACTGCTTCAGCCGCGAAACTAAAGAGCACAAGACTCTGAATAATACGACCCGGGAAAGGCGTAACACGACTGATAGTGGCAATGGTAGCAATAATGACAACTGCGTGAGTGTAATCTGATATCTAGATTGATAATCAGTGTTGATATTTGTGATAATTGAGATTCCTATGCAAAATGAAAGTGCATGGCATGGAATCAAAATCAAGTGCACCCGGGGCGGTGAAGAGGCTGCAAATATGCAAAAGGAGAATGAAGACGGCAATGTTGCGCAGCCGTTACTACTGCGAATTCCAGCATCGATGATTCAAAAGTTAAAATGGCTACAACTCAAACATTTACCACCGCCAATCCAACAGTTCCCTCCGCAGAATATGCATCGGGAGAACGTTTGCTTGAAGGTTCAACGCTAGACGATATGCCGGGATATTGCAAGAATATATTTGCATGCATCGAAACGCAAAAAAATGCAACAAGTCAATTTAATGATAGTACTCACGTACTACATAGCATTGGAATCAAACTTTACTCTGACAGATAGATTGGCGGAAGTCCAGCTAGACCCTATCTATTGGGGATCATCCTTTAATAAGACAAATACTGAACAACTTGTGAAATTCCTCAGCGATCGGAAAGGAAATAGCGTGACATGACTGATGTTTTTAATTTAACATTTTGCCCGCTTCCAAATATTACTGACATTGTCCTGAAAGGAATTCAAAGTGGTGAATTTTTGATGCTGACAATAACACCGGGGTCTGATGAACCTGGGCGGCGTATATATTTTTACCGATTTCAAGATACGTTCTACCTTCAATCAGATCCCAATCGATTTCAACGAGATTTCGTAATCTGAAAGAACTCTCGTATCAATTGAAGGAGAAATTGTTCTTTCCAGCGAGAATCCATTTAAGCTTTCGGGGTGTGAAGTATATTTGGGATTGTGCACGATGCCGGAAGAAATTATTTACTAAATTTTAAGAAACATGAAGTTAAATACTGCGCAGAATTTATCGAAAACTTGCCGGAAAATTAGATGCATATGAAAGATGTGATGTGATATCGTCGATCGCGACGAACGTAAACATACGCGCACGGAGTCACAAGCATCAACACAACTGATACTTCAATCAAAACAATCGGTAAGGTTGTTATTGATAATACAGTACTGTGTGGGAAAGGAAGATGGCCACCAACACTGCCTCCTTAAACCTGGCCATCTTGCTAAGTTTGATAATGCAGTGAAAAGGTAAACAGACAATCAGCTGTTTCATCAATGACGTCATTACTTTTTTGCTTTTTTTATCAGCTCCCGTGACATTTCTCCAATAAGTGTCAGATTATTGTCAAATTGAGCGAGCAATAGTTATTGGCGGTAATTTGTTGCCTGAGAAATAGTTCAGCAGGATAGCCTGAACTATTTTTGTGAGTCTTGTAGGAAGTTGCAAAGCAGTTAATTAAATATTTTATACATATTTCAGTCAACATTAACCTGAACTTCATTCAATTTCAGATCGATGAAACTTCGTTTATGAACATTGTGTCATATCTCCTTATCAGTGCTCGTTAAGGACCATTTTTAATATTTCATCCGAGACTGAATACTAGACAGAATCCGGAAACAGTATGGTAGGCTTAAAAGCGTTTTATAATATTTAATATCATGTTATATTAGTATTGATTCCTTTCAGTAAATTATCAACTTTACACATTACAGAATGCTACAGTTAAATCGCTTGCACTGGAAGTAGTCGCATTGGTTTCCCGCAATAAGGAATGTGTCAGCGAGATAGCAGCGTGCGAAATACAGGGAAGCTATTTTGTTGCGCTAAAAGATCCTGATTTAAGAGACCAACAAATGAAAGTACTGAAAACACTTTCAGAGCTTCTGAATTCACAAAAGATGATAAAAGAAGCTCAAAATAAAGGTAAAGTGAATTCTTGGCAAACAATTATAAAAGATTTACTTACTGTTTAGGTGCTGTGATATATCTACTGGACATGTTCTGTAATTCAAGGAATCCTCAAATACGAGAACTTTGTGCTGAAATTCTCGCTAAAATGACCGCTGACCGTTTAAGCGAACCTAAGGTAGGAAATTATAACATATACAAAATGATAGAAAGCTCATACCGCAGAAAATTCTGAAGGTTCGCATAACAGTTTGCAAATTTCTACCTCCATTATTCGTCGATGCAATGATCGAATCTCCGGCAACTTCCGTCCAATTATTCGAATCAATTCACGAGCATCCAGAATTAATTTGGAATGTAAAGACAAGATCAAAAGTATGTGATGTTGTTGCTGATATGTGCGATGGGTAAGCAAACAGCGATTGCGTAAAGTTTTTAAAGAGCTTATATAATATATATTTACGTATAAATGCAGTTTTTGTAAAACACAGAAATAAAATCCAAAAATTTTGTGGAAAGACCCAGATATTCTTAAAGATATTATACCGAATGAGGTGATTGTATCTGGCGTTTATTTGCGGCTGTTTGTTAGTAATCCAGCTTGGACTCTGCACAAGCCGAAGTTATTATCAGATTTACTGGACTTCGTTGTAGACCTTATCAACAAAAATTCGCCGGATGTAAGTTAATTAATTTTTTAAATCACCGGTAAATGGTCTTCTGGAATCTTCATAACGTACTCTTCAATATTTTTAGAAAGATGCATTGGAATTAGCATCTACTGCATTAGTCGAACTATTCAGAGTGCAGCCAATTGACTTAACGTAAGATCAATTTGCCGGAATTTCATTGATTTTAGATAAACATGTGTTTTATTTTAGTACTGCGTGACAGTAGTGTCGCAAACTGAATGTATCTTGCCTTTAAAACGGTGTATGGAAAATAACAAGCCACTGATAGAAAAAGTTTGTGAAATGTTAAGCCGTTTGTTTAAATACCAACATGTGAGTGTAATGATTCGATAAAAAAGCTTACCTCTAACTGTTATTGCGTTAATTGTAGCCAGTCTTGTTAGCCAGCCTTTAGAAAGTAATCTAATACCATTCCTGTTAAATTTGCTTGAAAATCGTATGGAGTATGTAGACAGTCCTTCTACGGCGAAGGCACAAGTTGTAGCTGCGCTCAAGGCGATGACACACAATTTGAATTATTGTGATCGTGTATCGCAAATTTTATCGGAACATCAAGTGTGGGCAGAGTTTAAAGATCAGAAGCATGACTTATTCATAGCGGATGCAAACGTTAGAGGCTGTTTAACAGGTGAGTTATTTACTTATTTATGAATTATTGAATGAAATATCGTTAAATTACCAAAATGGGTTAAATACTTTACGCATGTTTTCTTGCCAAGTATCGTGTTTGTTTCTTCTAATTCTCAATTCGGCTATGATGGGTATTAACTCAAAGTTCAAACAGTCCCAAATTCAATTACACATTGTGATAATTATCATTGCTTTTCAATGGCAAATTATTGAATATAAGCTTAGAAATTTCGTGTCATCGATTTTGAGCCTATCAAAGGATACACAAAGATATTTTTAATTTTGATCTGGTTTCACGATTTTTGCTTAATCCCTATCTCCTTGGTTATTCTAATTATGAAATAGTCATACATTCCTTATTATAAAACGTTTCAGGGAATCCTTAAACTGCTAAGCCTATACAGAAAATTTTTGGAAAGAGCTATCTTTACAGCAAATGTTATGCTTATGGGCGTAGATAATTAGCACATCGATGTATGTTTAATAGAGCAATTTTCTTCAATTCATCCTAAACGCTGATATACAATTTCAGACTGGTCTGTTTTCTACTTATTCCTTCTTAAAGTTGATTTCCAATAGAACTGGCTGTATTTGTAATCAATTTAATTAATTTAAATTCAAATCTCGTTCTTTTGTAACATGCAATCCTAAACATCAATAGATATTGTAAACCTTTGCAGGGAAAAGGTATAACTGCTAGCATCTAATTGTAATGATTTTCACCTTTTTAGGTCCGAACGCGGAACCGACCTCTCATCGGTTCTAGACGTTAAGTCTGAGTAGTGCCAACGGATAGTACCAACCGGTCAACCAATCCGTGCACCGTAACCCATTCACGCGGTGGCTGCTCGTCGGCCAGCTAGTTCGGAGAGGATTTCGGTCGCGGGTCTCCGAATGGGTTACGCTCATTTACATATTTTCAGCCACCTATACACGCCCGTTTTTAAACGCGTTACAAAACAAAACCATACGAAGAAGAAACCTACTTTACGTTACTCCGTATTTCTTCCTATAATCAGTCAAAGAACAAAACCTCCTTTTTACTTCGCGTTCCCGAATTTCCGACGCGGTACCGAAAAGTATGCTACTCTAACTCAACCCGACGAAAACTACTCAAATAAAGCGACAAAACAACAAAGGTACCGCGTACCGCGCACGACGCGAAACCGACCTCAGCGGATTTTTCGAAACCCTACCCTCGCGACGGCATACCTACCCTGCACTCGGGCGGACTGCACTGGTGTTCCACACTATCGATGTGGGGGATGCTAAACCCATAAAACAGAGACATTTTGCCATATCTCCGGCGAAGGAAAAGTCGTTATATGCCGAAGTGGATCGAATGCTAGCATTAGGCGTAATCGAAGAATCACAGAGCGCGTGGGCTTCCCCAGTCACCTTAGTTGTCAAGCCGAACAAGGTCCGGCTATGCTTAGATGCCAGACGCTTGAACGCCGTCACTGTCAAGGACGCATACCCTCTACCGTTGATTGAAGGCATTTTGAGTCGATTGCCTAAAGCCCACTTCATCACGAGCTTAGACCTCAAGGACGCCTTCTGGCAAATTCCTTTAGACCCTGGTTCAAAGGAGAAAATAGCCTTCACAGTCCCAGGTCGGCCCCTGTATCAATTCGTGACCATGCCATTCGGATTGTGCAATGCCCCCCAAACAATGACGCGCCTTATGGATAAGGTGATACCACCTCATTTGCGGCACCAAGTTTTCGTTTACTTGGATGATCTGCTGCTTATAACCGAGACATTTAACGAACACATCGACCTGCTTCAGGAGGTGCCTCTGCACAAACGGAGGGCAAGGTTAACCATCAACATACAGAAGAGTCAGTTCGTCATGACGGAGGTGAAGTATTTAGGTCACATCATTGGGCATGGCCATATCAAGACCGATCCGGACAAGACTCAAGCGACTGACGTTTTTCCATTACCCAAGACCACCAAGCAATTACGCCGATTCTTAGGCTTATGCGGATGGTACCAGCGTTTTGTACGTGACTATGCCACCATTGCCACTCCTTTGACCGACATGCTGCGTAAGGGACGTAAATTCGTCTGGGAAGAGCCCAGGTTGCGAGCCTTTGAAGAGCTAAAGAAGAGTCTGACTACAGCCCCCGTACTGCACAGCCCGCACTTTGACAAACCGTTCTCAATCCATTGTGACGCGAGTCAACATGGGGTGGGAGCAGTCTTAGTCCAGGTTGCACAAGACGGCGAAGAGAGACCTATAGCCTTCATGTCTCACAAGTTGAACCCAGCCCAGCGAAATTACACGGTCTCCGAGCAGGAATGTCTAGCTGCGGTGTTGGCAGTGAAACGCTTCCGAGCCTATGTGGAGGGACACACCTTTGAAATCGTTACGGGTCACGCTTCTCTGAAATGGCTAATGAGCCAGATGGATCTCAACGGCAGATTGGCCAGTGGGCACTGAAATTACAGGCATTTGACTTCACAATTCACCACCGAAAAGGAAACCAGCATGTAGTCCCAGACACCCTATCCAGAATGTTCGCTCCTGAAGGAGCCGAGTTGGTCCAGGAGGACGACAGCCCCCAATTGATCGATCTGGACCATCCTGCCTTCAAGTCAGCCAGCTACACCCAACTGATTCACACTATCCAGAATCAACTGTCCCAGCTTCCTGAACTGCGGTTGACGGATGGATTTATTTATAAGCGGATAGGACACGCATCCGGAGACCCCATACAAGAAGAAGAACAGTGGAAGTTGTGGGTGCCCGAAGAATTAACCACTGATCTTATCAGACGGGCTCATGACCACCCATCAAGTGCGCACGGCGGATACGGTCGTACACTTAGGCGGTTGAAAACCTGTTTCTTTTGGCCTAAGATGGCGCAACAGATAAAAGCGTACGTAGCCTCCTGTGAGCTATGCAAGTGCACTAAAGCACCCAACACCATTTTTCGGCCTCCCATGGGTAAGGTTGAGGTCCCCGAACGCGTGTTCCAGCGCTTGTATATTGATCTTATCGGTCCTTACCCTAGATCTGCTTCGGGTCACACGGGAGCTGTCGTGGTCCTGGACCAGCTCTCTAAATTCCCTATCATAGAACCACTACGTAACATGCACACTGGACCTATACTCAGCTTCTTGGAGAACCGAGTCTTTCACATGTTTGGAGTTCCAGAGAAACTTGTCTCCGACAACGGGGTCCAGTTCACCTCAAGCAAGTTCCGAGACCTAATGTCCAAATACGGCATCATTTACCAACGAGCCACCGTCTATTCACCACAAGCCAACGCATCCGAACGACTGAACCGTACGCTCAAAGCGGCCATTCGCGCCTATGTCCACCCGAATCAGAAGGACTGGGATCGCAAATTGTCCGCCATCACTAGTGCTCTGCGCTCGTCGTACCACGCCACTACCGGCATTTCGCCGTATTTCGCATTGTTCGGGCAGTACATGATCCGTCATGGAAGCGCTTACCGGCTATTGCGGCAGCTGAAATCGCTAGAGGTCGTGGTTCTGGAACCGCACGAAAGGCTCCAACTTCTGCGAGCTCATCTGCGGGAGAAGATTGAAGAAAGTAGACGGATGGAGGAGGAGCGGTACAACTTGCGATCCCATCCCTCTGGCTTTAAGGCAGGCGACGAAATATATCGTCGAAACTTCCGGCAGAGCGATGCCACCCGACATTACAATGCCAAACTAGACACGGAATTCGTGAAGTGTCGAGTCCTACAAGTAATAAGCCCCACACGATACCTCATCGCGGACATAGCTGTAAAACCCTGGGAATTTACCATGCAAAAGACCTTCGACGATGAAGTGCAACTATTTCACGTGAAAGAAAAAACCATGGCTTACCTAAATCTCTGCCTGGACGAAGACCTCCGAGTAACACCTGACTCCCTACTGTATAGCCACTATCGAGTCTTCACTGAAATTGTTGTAGCCTATTCCTCGAAATCGACCTTCGACCCGCCACGGCCCTAACCAAGACCTTTTACATAGGAGGCGAGATCGGAGTTACTTCGATTTTGGGGGGGGGGGGGGGGGGGAATGTGTAATGTGACGCCTACGCCCGGGAATCGAAGTGATTCCGATCTCGAACCCTGGCAACCGGCCAGATATGTATGACTTCGAAGCGCAAGCAGACTTCGTCTTTCGTGCGGATATCATTGCGCAGAAAATTTTTTTTTTTTCAAATATTTATATCTGTGGATATAAATATTTGAAAAATAATATTAATTAATCATCCGATACATTTCGAAGCATATCTATCTGGCAATGCCCCCCACAGTTGCCATCAAAACATCGAATAGATAGAAACGTGGAAACTGGGTGGAAGTGTCATTCGTCATATAACCTTCAAGGTGTCAGGCTAACACGAAGACGGGAGCCGGGCGGGAGCGACCTTCCTTCGTGGGCCGACGGAATTTTTTTTGTGGAGTCATTCGCTCACTGCTGGAAATTCGACGGAAGTTAGTCAACAGAGCACTTACTAGCACTATCGTGCCTACCCACAGTCGGAAGTGCAAACGCAACAGTTGTTTGGCGTGCAGGTTTTCTTCAAGTGGTGCAGTTATTCAACGTTTTATCGGTAACTACATTTTACCGTATTAGTTTGAGTCCTAAGACAAAATTTAGTTCCAAGCAATAGGGAAACTTTGTCATCGGTTCCATTTGAGGTTATAAATATTGTGCAACCTCTACATACAAGCTAAGACAACATTAAATAAGCTAGGTAATCTCCCCCCAGACTCACCAATTGTTCATATAATAAGTGCAACATGTGCCGGTTTCGCAGCATCGACAGCAACAAATCCAATATGGTTCGTGAAAACGCGCCTGCAATTGGATTATAAATCAAAAAAATCAAATGACCGTGCGTGAATGTATAAAACGAATTTATGCAACGTCGGGCTTTCGTGGTTTTTATAAAGGAATAACGGCCAGCTATTTTGGTATATCTGAAACTATTATACATTTTGTGATTTATGAAGCTCTTAAAGCGAAACTTATCGAGCTACGACATAGTCATCCTTTGGATGGTAAGACGTCGAGAGATTTTCTTGAGTTTATGCTGGCCGGCGCTATATCGAAGACTGTTGCTTCATGTATTGCGTACCCGCACGAAGTTGCACGAACGCGATTACGTGTAGAAGGAAGCAAATATCGAACGTTTTGGCAAACGTTATATACAGTCTGGAAAGAAGAGGGCAAGGCTGGAATCTATAGGGGATTAGCAACACAACTAGTTCGTCAAATACCAAACACTGTTATCATGATGGCAACATACGAGGCTGTGGTCTATATGTTAACACGACACTTTAATAGCGACTTTTATAGTGCATCCTAAGGAGAGAAATGTGATTTTCATGCACGTTCATGCCGTCGTTTTTGTGTGGCAGTGCAACAACGCTTAATAAAACTAGAGTCGTATATACATAACATTATGAATACATGGTAGATAAAAGTAACAACCGATAAAAATCAGCGGCAAATAAAAACAAAACAAATCAAACACACAAAATAGAACCGCGTATGATTCAAAAAATTCAATAATATCATAGGCAATGAATGATTTACCATTTAGCTACAGATTAACCGTGAATATTAATACTTAGTTTTTGTTCGTGACAATGAATTAAAATAGTATAAAGTTTATTTGGTTATAATCCGAGAACGGGAAACGGGTAATTTAAACTCGAAGAACAACTAAAAGATTGCGAGCCAGTATCGTTGATGATAAGAGCATTTCTTCGGTTATTTGTACAAACGTTTCAAGTCTGTCCGCGCAGAGATTTTCAAAATTATTTTAGTCATTCGAAACGTAGTGATAGACGTCGGGGTTTATGGTTCTGTTGGAAAACGTGTTGTGACATATCTAGTAGAGAAAAAAAAAACACAACTCATAGAAATGCGTGTTCAACTCGAAATAAAACATTCCAGTCATACAGAACATTCAGAATAAGTAAAAGGACAATTGACAAGCCATATGTTGAATCCAAAGGAGAGCTAATTTCCCTTCCATTCTTTCCGATCGCACGGAGAAAGCAAGTCCTCGTCTAAATTTGTGCATCCTACCAACCTATCGAGAGTATAAAATTTTTCACCGATAAATATCGTTCAAACTTAACATAACTTAACACCAATCAAAACATTTTGCAAAGAGACAATTGTGATCATTTTTTCTTCATATCCTTATAAAACAATTAAACATGAGAAATACTTTGGGACAATGAATTGAGATTTACTTAAAAGGCAAGAAAGAGCAATTAAATAAGTTAGGTATGCGACACTCGCGTTGAAAATTTGAAAAAAAAAACATTGATGGTATTTATAAATATAGCATTGATTTAAATGCTTGAAACAAAAGACATGAAATGATAAAAGGCCTCTTATATAGAAATTCCTAAAATAATATCCCGCCTGAGTCCTTCTAGTTTAGCTGATCCAGCGGATTAACATGATCAATGCCCTCCTTTTAGTGTACTTGTTAAATTTTTGATTTAGAATTGATGATAACAATACTTCGTGCAGAGAGGCATATTGAAACTAATACAATGATTAGGGAAGAATCGCTTCTTAAATACTGGCAACTAAGTCGTACACATAAGTTGCATATACAAAAGATTTTAGTAAATTAATTATACATAACTTATTAGTTACAAAACGATAGTTCACTACCGGAGCGTTAAGGAGAAGTCACCTGCAAATTAATTCGAAAATAGAGGTACTCGTATATTTTAAACGAAAGTTGCTTTATACACTAGTATATATATTTGTGTAACCCGATTGGAAGTAGGAAAATAATGTACAGGAGTATTTTAAAGCCAAGCCAAAAAAAAAATAACACAATATCGATATAAATTTTTAAATAACGGAGCGTTACTAAAAGAATACTGCGCAAAAATAGAAAAACCAAGGCATGAAATATAAAAAAAAAAATATATATATAAGGCAAAGCTATTACAAGCATCTCTGCGAATAGCGAAAGAGATAGCACGTTAATACTAGAAAAATTGTAAAATTTAAAATTTGATGCTCTTACAAATGTGCTGCATTGTTGCAACCATCCATCACCAACTTGTAAGAATTTATTGTAAGTTCAGAATTCTCGATTGATGTGGCGAAGTAGCTTTGATACTAATTAAGGTGCCTATATTTACTTTCTTTTCCATTTTAGTTAAGTTGTTAAATGTTATACATTTTATTTTTCGTTTATGAAATTTTCATGTCAATTATTTTGACTATATTCACGGATAATTAGTTTATATTTTTATATGAATTAAAGGAATGTTTTTGATTACAATGAATTGCTAACAAAAAAACAACGGACTTTCCTTTTCAGTGGTTCTTCTTTTTCAGCGGGAAGGGAAGTGCAGGGTAGGTATGCCGTCGCGAGGGTAGGGTTTCGAAAAATCTGCTGAGGTCAGTTTCGCGTCGTGTGCGGTACGCGGTACCTTTGTTGTTTTGTCGCTTTATTAGAGTAGTTTTCGTCGGGTTGAGTTAGAGTAGCATACTTTTCGGTACCGCGTCGAAAATTCGGGAACGCGAAGTAAAAAGGAGATTTTGTTCTTTGACTGGTTATAGGAAGGAATACGGAGTAACGTAAAGTAGGTTTCTTCTCCGTATGGTTTTGTTTTGTAACGCGTTTAAAAACGGGCGTGTATAGGTGGC
Organism: Odontomyia ornata; assembly: GCA_963969285.1. Lineage (NCBI taxonomy): Eukaryota > Metazoa > Arthropoda > Insecta > Diptera > Stratiomyidae > Odontomyia > Odontomyia ornata. The sequence goes on from OZ017741.1 coordinate 116,429,379, forward strand.
TGAAAATATGTAAATGAGCGTAGCCCATTCGGAGACCCGCGACCGAAATCCTCTCCGAACTAGCTGGCCGACGAGCAGCCACCGCGTGAATGGGTTACGGTACACGGATTGGTTGACCGGTTGGTAGCATCCGTTGGCACTACTCAGACTTAACGTCTAGAACCGATGAGAGGTCAGTTCCGCGTTCGGACCTAAAAAGGTAGAAAATCATTACATAATCACGGGTGTTTTAATGGACCATGTAACCCATCGCTCTTAATTTTGTTTTCATAAATTGCTATCAAGCCGATTGACGCGACCATTAAAATGTCTTTCCATTTCATACATCTGCAGAGGAGCCAGATAAAATGATTGCGTTCTGTCAACAAAACATTTTTTAAAGATTAACTGCGTGCTTGTTTTCTACGGCACGTTTATTCCTCGTTTTGTTGTCTAGAAATGTGGCTTTGCTCGTTCTATATCGTTTCATAAATCAATACTTGATCATTTCGCTATTCTTCTTTTTTTAGCACTACAGCCCCTCTCGGGCCTTCGCTTAGAGATAGTTAGAGTATCTCATTTTCATGACCGTATTGATTTTTTCGGAAGTTGGTTTGGTCAGTATCATGCTCGCGTGTGCTTGCTCAGCTACGATATGATCTGATTAAATCAGTACATATCACTACTGACTGAACACTCGTAGTCTGTCCGAAAAATCCCCTGAACTAAATCACGTTGCTCCCAACGAGATTTGAATTTGGGACATTACCGTCATTCAATTCTAATTTGTATACAATTTGACTTTCAACTGCTGAAGATAAAGATGATGCTACAGCATCATTACTAGTTGTTGAATTTGCATGCTATCGTGTTACTGAGCCACCAAGTGTGGAACTACTAGGCGTTTGACGATTGCGCATTGGTTGTGTTGATCTATAAACCGCACTAGCATTAATTTTGGTTATTCGATTCTCGAGAATCGAATAACCAATGGCAATGCTAGCGCGGTTCAAAGATCAACACAACCAATGCGCAATCCTCAACGCCTAGTAGTTCCACACTTACGACTTTAAAATAGTTTGCCTTATTTTCTAACTTTTCAATCAATTTTTTCAGAAACGTAATCGGAAGCTGATACCACGAAAAAAATCGTCAGAATCGGAACAAACTGCCGAGGAAACGTTAACTCCTGAAATAACAACAGACGGAATCCGCCTCAACTACGCCAAGTACGGATGAGGATAACGAAAATGAATACGATCGTGGCTCAACAAGAACTGGAAGTGCATGTTTTCTTTGCCGTTATTTTAAAAATACCTTTGTAGCTTGATCTGTTTTTCGTTATAGCTTAATTGAAAATAAAATAAATTTTAAATAAAATCATTAAACTATATGTTTCAATATATTTTATAATTTATCAAGGCTGATGACATCAATTTACAAATTTTTTTATAGATGTTAATGCAATAACAATGAGTATGGACGTGGAACCGTGATGATTCGAGACGGCTAGTGGATGCTAAATCCCGATTTGGTGTGTCGCGCTGCTGACAATGAATCAATCTCATTGAATATTCTTGTATCCTGATTATAAAACGTCTGTTTTTTTACCACGGATGCTGTAATGTTGTCAAAAAATTTATAAAGCAAGTATTATGAACTGTTAAATATTATTTGAAACTAATTTAAGAAGGGATTGAAGATTTCGGTGGATTTAGAGGAAAAAGGATATGCATCTAAGCCAGTGAGGGAAGCAGATAAGAAATATTATCTTATTGAAAGTCATTTAGATTTTAAGTTTTCGGTAGGCTAACAGACAAATCTATCTTAATTTAACTAATTGAAGTTACTTAAGAGTTTCTAGGTGGATAAACAGTCTGCGATAATTATCTTTATCTATAAAAGCTAAATCTGATATCACGTGTATTTCTGTTCTGGATAACTTCATGTTAAAAACTCCTATTAAACTTGCTGTCTTTTTGTATGTAGCTAGATTGAAAAGAAAGCATACGACAGTATTGATCGTAACGTGCTGTACTAAACAATGCTTTGCTTTGGCATCCTAGCCAAATTAGTCCGTCTTATCAAAATGACGTGGTCAACCTCCCAAGTCTGCATTAATAACCAACTCACCGACGCCTTTGACACCAAAAGCGGACTAAAGCAGGGAGATGGGGTGGACCCATTGCAATCAATTTGGATCTGGCTAAGAAAGCTACCTGTCCATACAAGAGGTACGCTTATATACAAGTTAAGCCGAGTGCTTTTATACAAGTTAAGCCGCAGGGGGAATGCCGGTCGACAAGAGCACTCTTCTAGGCTAGCATTCTTTGGGGTGTTCCGCCCCCACGTACCCGAGGAAACTCCGCGGGGGGAATGCCAGTCGACAAGACCACTCTTGGAGGCTAGCATTCTTTGGGGAGTTCCGCCCCCACGTACCCGAGGATATGGGGGGTGCCGTAAGGTTCCCTCCTGGGATGACAGGTAACGACTCTAATTGGATCTGGACTACGCTTTGGACAACGAACTGGAATTGATGCTTTGGGCTGGCGGATGTGATGGTTTGGACCTAGTTGCTTTGCACAGTAGCGCCGAGGTGAAACTCGTGTGTGAACGGCTCCAATTCAACTATCATACCGTCTCCGTCCCGGTAAAACCTTGGCAGGCCTCAGAGTACGTTCGAAGCTCGCACCATTGGGTTGGTGGTGTAGGTTCGGTTGAGATGGACTCCCGATTAGCGCTGGTCTGGCTTTGAGCACTTGTCCCCATAAAAGCTTGTGCCAACCCTCGCATGGCCTCCTTGCTCTGCAAAGATAACCATGGGACCAAAAAGGCGACTACACACACGAACGGAAATAGCGGCTCCGAGGGGGGACCCAATAAAATGGAGCAAACAAAATCATAAGATCAAAAACATCCAAAAAATGAAACCAAAAATAATAACGACGACGCAGCCAGCGGTTGCAGCCACGATGTCAACAGTACATCGAGAGCTGTACTAACCACGAAAAAAACGAAGACTAACACGACGACAGTGACGGTAGATGAAAAACGGAGAACAGCAGACAGTCTGGTGCAGACTGAGATTCCTGCGGCGTTTGGGCGCAGCAAAAAATTATGCGAACGCCCGAGCGTCCTATTAAGGAGAAGCGGGAGACTCGGCAGGATGCTTCAGGTGTTCGAGCAGTGGAAGATAACATAAAGAGCACCGAAAATTCGATTGTCACGGCTGCGATCGTTACTAAAGCGACCGATGCAAGGGTCACAAATCCCGACATTGCAACGAAAAATCCAGAAGCAAACGAGGAGATTACGGTACTAAAAGCAAAGAGTGACCAGACACCGCGTGATTGTACCGCCACCGTTGAATATGTGGCGGAAGTACTGCACTCGGAAACGGAACGCGAAAACCTCTTCAAAGGACGGTTGCAAGGTACGATTGTGGCCCAGCGATACGAAGAGGAAAGACTACTTCAAAAAGCGGGAGATGTTCTGAAAAGAATACAAGCTGCATGCGACTCCCCAAAAATTAGCAAAGTAGCAAAGGAAGGGCTCCTTGAACTAGAGGAGCTCCTAGATCGCATAGGGCACTATTGGAGGAGCTGGTTAAGGGCCGAAGGCGAAGAGAAGGCTAACGAGGCGCTTGGGGTGAAATCTAAAGGCGACATGCAGATAGCTCCATCATTAAAAGTCAATAAAAGAATGGCGTCTAGCCCAATCGAAGGAGATCGGGATAAAAGATGGAAGGGAGGGGCACTTGACGGGCGTGGAGCACCAGATCAGGGGTTCCAGACAGTGCTTACAAAAGGAGCGCAGAAAGCCGCTAAGAAACTCCTTCAAAAAAAGCCAGAAAATAAAATTCGCACGGACGCCCAATTAGAAACAGGACCTGATGCAAAACAGGAGAGGCAGAAGCCCCGACAAAGACCCCGGCAGCAGGCACTGCTTGTAAAGCCCCAAGATGGCCGATCCTACGCGGAGGTGCTGCGGGACATCAGGGGAAACGTAAGGCCCGAAGACACCAATACTACCATTGAAGTAGTACGACCAACGCGGTCGGGCCACATACTGGTCAAATTCGGAGCAGAGGCCGGCAATAAAGAAGCATTCTGTGACGCAGTAAAGAAAGTCCTCGGCAAAAGCGCAACTATAGCCCCGCTCGAGCCGATGGCAACGATCGAAATACGGGACATTGACTGCGTGACGGATCTGGCCTAGGTAGCAGAGGCCATCAAAAGGGAGTTCCCTAGCGTGGGAAGGATCAAAGCGAGACTGACACCAGAAAACAACAGGGGACAACGCATGGTCATAGTTGACTTGACCGAAAAGGACGCCGAACAATTCCTGAACAAGGGCAAAGTACGAATAGGGTGGGTTATCTGTAGGATACGGCGGAGCAACGCCTCTTCAATGTTTCAAATGCCTTGGTGATGGTCACACCACACAAGTATGCAAAGGACCCGATAGGAGTTCGCTATGTTACAAATGCGGTGAAATGGGACATAAAAGAAAAGAGTGTACGAAGGAGGCACACTGTATCCTTTGCAAGGATGCTGATCCAAAACCTGATTTTGGACACGTCTTGGGATCAGGAAAATGCCGGGTATTCCAGGAAGCCCTAGGCAAGGCCAAATCAGAGCTTCGATGACCCGCATCCTGCAGCTAAACCTACACCGCAGTTCAACCGCCCAAAATCTGCTTGAGCAGTTTGCGAGGGACATGCAAGCCGACTTCTTGCTGCTGAGTGAGCAACACCATGATAAAAGTCCTGCATTATGGTACTCTGATGAAACTGGTACTGACGCTATCTGGGTTCGGAACAGTGACTTTCAAGCGGAGAGTTGTGGACGGGGGGATGGTTTCGTGTGGGTTCGGTGCTCAGAGATCACCTTCTTTAGTGTGTACCTAACGCCTAACGAGCCGATATCATCTTTCCAAGCCAAGCTTAATGCTCTGGAGGGCGCTGTCTCGAACGCAGAGGGCAAAGTGCTCGTTGGTGACGACTTCAATGCTAAAGCCATCGAATGGGGCATGCCTCAGACGGATCCGCGGGGAAAACGAATCCTGGAAATGGCGGCCAGGACGGCCCTCGTCGTACTAAACTCCGGAAATAAGCCGACTTTCCACCGTATTGGCTGTGAGGGAACCATACCAGACGTGACATTCGCCTCGGAGTCCTTAGTATGGAGGATACACAACTGGAAAGTATTAGAGGACTACTCAGCCAGTGATCATCAGTGCATTCTGCTTGAGATAAGTGATGCTATCTCCCGACGTCCGTGCTTTCGGCTTTCTACAACTGGATGGAACATTGGAAGAATGGACGTCAAGAGGTTCGTCAAGGTTCTCACAGCAGGTGAGCCGCTGCAGGGAGCTTCGGACGGGAGGGAAGAACTGGCAGCTCAAGACATGGTGAACTGTACTATGAGCATAATCACGACTGCTTGCTGCGCTTCTACGCCCCGTCGGAGACCCCGGCACGGTAAGCCCCCAGTATACTGGTGGTCTACTGAAATCGCTGAAAAGCGGAGGGAGTGTCACAATCTTCGGCGTGAGGCTCAACGGGCGCGGAACCGTGACGAGGCATGCTGCCAGAAGGCTGCATATAAGTCGGCCAGGAAATGCCTTCGCAAACTGATCAACAGTAGCAAGGCTCGCTGCTGGCAAGACCTCGTGCACAATGTGAACAAGAATCCGTGGGGCCTTGGCTACAAGCTGGTCATGAGGAAACTTGGTGCCCTACGGAAGCCTTGTATACATGACGCGGAAAAGATGGACGCGATAGTGCGGGGACTCTTCCCCGCCCATCCCGTCCGTGTTGACGCTGTCCATGGTGAAACAGCAGTAGAGTGCCCACTCTTCACACAGCTGGAACTGGAGGAGGCAGTCCTCTCATTGAAAACGAGGAAGGCTCCAGGTCCAGATGGTGTTCCGGCTGAGGTGTTGCGGCTCGTCTATCGCCATTGTCCTGACTTGCTGCTCAGCACATTCAACGCTTGCCTACGGGACGGGGTTTTCCCAGTACGATGGAAGGTGGCGAGGCTTGTGCTGATCAGCAAGGGGAAGGGAAATCCCGAATCGCCGTCTGCATACCGCCCGCTATGCATGCTAGACACGGCTGGGAAAGTGCTAGAGAAACTCATCAAGGGAAGACTCACTGACGCGATTCGTGCTGCTGGGGACCTATCTCCTCGGCAGTACGGCTTTAGAGCAGGACGTTCTACCATTGATGCGATTGCAGAGGTGGTGAACGCGGTCCAAAAGGCAGAGGCATATAGTCGCACCAAGCGACGGATCGTCCTGTTGGTGACACTTGACGTCAGGAATGCCTTCAACTCCGCTAGATGGGTGGATATTCTGGACACGCTGGAAAACTCTTTTCAAGTTCCAGAATATCTAATGCGGCTTTTGAGGAACTACCTAAAGGACCGAAGCCTGCTCTACGACACGACACAGGGCCAACGAAGGATGGAAATTACATCGGGTGTTGCCCAGGGATCTATCCTTGGTCCGGACCTGTGGAACGCGTCTTACGACGGGCTACTGAGACTTGAGATGCCAGATGAGTCGCGCTTGGTCGGCTATGCGGATGATGTTGCGGCTCTGGGCGCCGGACGCACCGTTGAACAAGCGCAACTTAGGCTAGGTATGCTAATGCGCCGAGTGAGGGACTGGATGACTGCTCGTGGGCTCAGTTTAGCACTGGAGAAAACCGAAGTGGTCATCTTGACAAAAAAGAGAATCCCTAGAGTAAGTATGATCAGTATTGGAGACATACAAATCGAATCGAAGCCAGCGGTGAAGTACCTGGGGCTACTGATCGACTCGAAGATGAGTTTCTCTGAGCAAATCAGGGCAACGGCTGAGAAGGCTGCTTCGGGAATATCGGCCCTGAGTCGACTAATGGCCAACGTAGGGGGACCCAGCCAATCAAGAAGACGCCTCTTGATGAGTGCTGTAGGGTCAGTGCTACTGTACGGAGCAGAGGTATGGGGCGATGCTCTCACCACGGAGGTGTACCGAAAACGATTGGCACAGGTACAGAGAAGAGGAGCACTGAGAATTGCATCTTCGTATCAAACAGTCTCCGACTTGGTGGTGAGAGTGATTGCAGGCGTGATACCTGTCGCCCTGCTTGCTAGAGAGCGCCGCACTATTTACCTGCGCCGAAACGAGGATGCGAGGGAGATGGTTGTCTGCGAGGAGAGACAACGCTCGCTCAACGATTGGCAGCAGTCTTGGGGGAATTACACGAAGGGAAGGTGGACTGCGCGCCTCATCCCGGATGTGAGACCGTGGCTAAATCGAAAGCATGGTGAGACTGACTTTTATCTGACCCAGCTTTTGAGCGGGCACGGGTGTTTTCAGTCTTACCTGCACAAGATCGGTAAGTTACGGTCTCCCGATTGTCGGTTTTGCCCAGGAGAGGAGGACAATGCCTGTCAAACATTTTTTGCGTGTACAAAATGGGTCGGGCTGCGAAGGGAACTCTACAGGGAGACAGGAGAGCTCACCCCGGATAATATAGTTGCAGTGATGCTCGAATCGGTTGACAAATGGAACCAGGTGGCACATTATGCTCGGGCAGTCCTAAAATATAAAAGGGACTCACAGCAGCCGGCGGCGCTGGGGCTGGAGGATCGCTCTTCTGGCATTTCCTCTTCCCCTCTCCCCTCCCGCTAGGAAAGGGACTCCCCAGCTTGAAGGCGCCCTACGGCGTAACAAAACGAAACCTGGCCCGAAGTAATATGTCAAATGGTTCCAGGCTAGGTTCTCAGATTGACAGGGTAGTGGGTAGTCCAAGGGTATCCTCCATGGGAGTCCCACACTGCCAGACTCGGCGGGCGTAAATGCCTTCACCTCCCTACCACAAAAAAAAAACAAAAACCAGGTGGTAGCCTATGCAGATGATAGCAACATTTTGTTACGGTCACTAACAACTGCCAAAGAACTTTTCCTGAAACTTGACAGCGAAGCAAAACTAGTAGGGCTACAAATCAATGCGAATAAATTAAAGCTCATTACGCAGTCGAGGAAAAATACCTAAAGTACACAAAATATCGCACTTGGCGAATACTCTACCGAAAATGTGGGCAAACTTGTGTATCTAGGCACCAAAAAAACGAGAACGCTAATGAAAGAGAAGAAATACGCCGACGAATACAGCTCGCAAATAAAATATTGTATTCAGTTTTGACGATCTTGAAAACCAGTTGCATACACAGGAAAACAAAGCTCCAAGTATACAAATCTGTGATAAGACCTGTGCTATGCTATGGATTTGAGAAATATGGGCCCTAATTCAAGCATCCGCAAACATATGCAATGCCTTTGACGGACGGGTCCTGAGGCGGATGGTTGGAGCAAAGCTAGACGGGGACCAATGGCGAATTCGACGCAACCATGAGCTGTGTGAAATGTTTGACGAGATAGAGGTTTCAACGATTATAAGACTGCGGAAGCTGCAATGGGTTGGCCACATGAATCGTATGGATGAACAACGGATACCCAAAAAGGTATTCGTTGGGAGAACTGAAGGGCGGAGACTAGTGGGGAAATCGAGGAAACGCCGGTCTGACTCGATCGACGAAGGCAGTTCATCGCTACTCGGATTTCAAAATTAGAGGACGCGATTGATGGACCGAGGCGCTATTTGCAGGAAGCGAAGGCCCGAGAGGGGCTGTAGTTCTACGAAGAAATTGAAAAAAGTGAATTTCACACTTATGTAGACTAATGAATTTTTTATCTCAAAAACAATGAAAATCATGTCTTACAAAAATAAATATTTAATGAAGGATAAATTATCACAATATTGCCAATTTCTTTTGGATAAAAAGTATTGCTTTAAGCCTTAATTAAATTAATTATAAAAAATTTTGTAGTTAGTTATGAATTAATAAATTCAATACTTCCAAATGCTATGAATTAAAAAACACTCAACAATTTGTATCATAAATCAAAATGTTAATTTTGTTTAGACAGTCTTTTTTCTTTGGAATAATATTTTAAAATATTGCTAATCTTAATTAAATTTTTAATCAGTGATGAATAAATAATTTACTTATTTTAAAATAGTATGAAATGCAAAAAAAATCAATATTTTGCATATTAAATGAACATATGAAAAAAAGAACTACTAATTCAATATTGCTAATTTCGATTTGGTCAGTAGCCTGGACATACTATTTAAATGTTGCTTTGCTCATTGACTCCAAATACGTACTCCATAATGCATTTTCGTCAGGACAAACGCATTTAGAACAAGTTTCTTGATGTGCATTGGAAAAGACTCTTATCTTAACAAAGGCGACATAGATGTCGACCTAAATATTAACAGCGAAAAATTGCAAAGAGTGCTGGAAATGAAATATCTTGGTCTTATCATAGACCATTGTATGATAAATAGCTTAAGGAGGCAATTAGCCCCAATAATAGCACGTCAAGAAACTTGTTCTAAATGCATTTGTGCTGACGAAATTACATGATGGAGTACTTATTTGGAGTCAATCGGCAAAGCAACATCTTAATAGTATATCCAGGCTGCTGAACAAAGCATATAAAAACATTCTGAAACTGCCAATGCTTACTGAAACTCGTTTGGTTTACCAATTAGCAAAATCATTAACCTTTAGTCGTCATTATAATGTTTATTTACAACAATTTAAAAACTAATGGATCGGTACGAACACCATTAATTAAGGTATCACAGATCAACCCATATGTGCGTGGAATGCAGATCAATTCATAATACCTTTTGCCGGAACGGATTATCTAAAGAACGATGCAACGAATGATGCTCTGCGTATATGTAACAATCTACCAGAAACGGTTCAGAAAGCAAACTCTCTTTTGGTATCTAAGAAAAGACAAAGGACAGATTGAAGAGTGGACCTGTTACTCAGAGCTTTTTTTTTTGAATGCGTCGTATTATATTGAATTTTTTTTATCTCTGAGAGCCGATCATGATTTTTGGGCTAGATGTTCATGAAAAGGATTAGTTCACATGATTTTGTGTGCCACTTATACCAATGAATTAAACATTTTCTGGGTGGCACACAGGTCGAAGCGAGGTAAAGTGAATGCAGATCGCACGTGCGTTGTGCGACGAAGAAAGAGCGATGGAGCGAGTGGTAGGGAGTGGAGGTACTAAAAAAAAGTTTTATTTTTTTTATTGTTTAGAATTTGCTTTATATTCTTTGAAAATATACGGCGATTAGTATTGAATAAAGCGCGTTTGACTTTGACGTGCGAGGAATGCATATTAATTCGTAATGCCTTTTTTCAGAACCTATCGTCTAAAGAACGATGCTCCGTGTACGAGTACATATAACAATCTTCCAGAGATGGTTAAGGATGCAAACTCACTGTTGGTATTTAGGAAAAGACAGGGATCATCTGATGAACACTGATTGAAGCGTGGACATGGATTTTTCAGCACAGTATCTTAGGGCATTTTTGATCCTATCGGCGAGATACTTGAATAGACAGTTACTCAGAGTTTTTTCAAGTTTCGTGTTATGCGATTTTTTTTTTATCTCTGAGACCTGATCACGAATTTGACTAAATATGCACGAAAGGATAGATTCATTTTATTTTGTGTGCTGTGTTATACCGAGTTCTTGAACATTGTCTGAGAAGCACACTTCACTTCACTTCAGGTGCTTAAAAAAATCTGTATGTACCACTTCCTCTTTACGATTTATCAGTTTCAGCCAGTCAGAATGAAACAAAAGCTGCAGACGCTTGGTCAATATAAAAGTGGATATTACTTCCGTAAGCACATAACTGAAAATTGATGTTCACCTTATGCTATGAAAATAATTTGGCACCCTATGGAAACCAAACACTAGGCTATAAATAAGCATGTAGAAAAGTTTTCTTCATACCTGCACTCGAGAATACGGCTCAATGATTCTACATAAATTTTGTTCCAGCATTGTATCATACAATGTACCTAGATGTGCTTTGACAATTACATCTTCCTCCAGCTCTTTTCGATATTCCTTGAGCGTGTCCTGAAAATCAGCTAGAGATCTTTAGTGAGATGCTTGCGCGACGGATTTCATTGCGTCGATGTCTCGTCCAGAATACGTGATAGCCTAAAAAATAAAAAATATTAATTTCTATGCAACCAACTTTAAATTAACATCCTTACCAGCTTTCCACTAACAATTTGATTTACATCTTCCGCCTGTCCAAACATTATTTTGCAGAGCAACATATATTTGAGTGCAGTTTATGCTCTGTTACTTTCGACACTGTCAAAACCTTCGAATGCTTCATAAAAATATGAAAAAGCTGTTTTGAAGTCCCTCTCTGTAGGATACCCGATTGCAAATCTAAAGCCCCCTGCATCTTAGGCGGACAGTAGATAGCATTTGCCGTGGTACGTGCCGAAGTCAGGGCAGCACGCGCTTTTGGCAAATTGCTTAGAGCATGATAGGTCATACTTTCAAGAAGTTGAACTTCTACGAGCAAATTTTTGTCGTCCAACTTTTTTAATTTTTCAGCAGCTGTGACCCAGCGCTAGCGCTTCTGAATACAATCAAGTATCGAAAAACAAAGCAATTAATCGGACTTCCAGCGATTGTCTTAAGAATGTTCGTTTCTCTTGTTTCGCCCATCCTATACAAAGTTGAACCTCGATACCAGTACCAGCTTCCAAGTCTAAAAACAAATCCACTAACGACCGCACTAACTTGGCGGCCTTCGCTTTGCTAATCAGGCTAAGAAACGGTCTCTTCACTTTGATCAAATCTGCTTGCTCCTTGGCCTTTTCTTCTTGTTTGTACAATTCACCTAATTGCAGAATGCCTTGTTCCTTAACACGAATAAGCTCTTCGTCATTCTCGGCTATTTCTTGCTCGCGAACAATTTTGTTGAGTAGCGAAACTCCTTCCCCGCGATTCACAAGAGGTACAGCATGTGCTCGTTCGAATAACAATGACAGGAATTTTGACGTCTAATTGTTTGGAACTGCATTAACTGTCAGGAGTTGTCAGTTTTGCTTTTGTATGAGGTCATGTCACAGAAATTGCAGAGCAAAACGGTCAGGTCAGAGCATATATACCATAATACAATAACTAACAAGTACGGTCAGTTCATACAAATTTCCGAATAACGGGACTTGCCGGCGCGTAAGATAGTATTTGTGACAGCGTGCAGAGACAGGGCATGGGGAACATGTCACAAATTCGACGAAAGTAAAACAGGAAAGAACAGTCATCAGCTGACTGGTAAATACTTCGCATTGAAAGAAAAGAGAAGTCCGATAAACAACTGAACGATTTCTACGTTCAATTAAACGAATGTTGTCAAAAGACAAACGTCAAAAGCTGACGCTTTCATTAACTCAAGTTCCTGCAGTATTAGGATGGATTTTAATCGCTTCAGCGGACAGAGTTGAATTAATTTATGCCGGCCGATTCTTAACTGGACTTGGATCGAGCATGTTTGGCAAACCAGCTCGAGTTTATACATCAGAAGTAACGCAACCACATCTGCGAGGCATGTTAAGTGCGCTGGCAGCGGTGTTTATCAGTTTCGGTGTACTTGTGCAGCATACCATAGGATCCTTCATAATGTGGAAAATTCTAGCAATAACTTCGACCATGGTCCCAGCTGCTACATTTCTGTTACTGTTCTTCACACCCGAAACTCCCAACTATTTTGTAGCGTGTGGTAAAGCTGTTGAAGCAAGAAAAAGTTTGGAAAAACTTCGAGGATCTACGTGCAACGTGGAACGTGAATTCAATCGGAAGGCAAATGCTAATAAGGAAGCTAAAATATCAAATAATATGAAGATGATAAATTAATTCAATTTAAATGTTACAGCAAAGTGACGGCTAAGGAAAAGATTGCCATTTTCTTCAGTCCAGTGACGCTAGTCCTTTTGGGATTTTAGTTCTTCATTTCATGATGTACTAATTCAGTGGTGTGAACGTTATCACATTCTACGAGGTTGAAATTTTCCGCGATTCTGGAACCACAATGAATACATACACGTGCACCATAATGCTTCGAGCTATTCGTCTAGCATTTACCATAGTTGCTTGCATTCCTCTGCGAAGAATGGGACGAAGGCCGCTAACATTCATTTCGGGTAAGTGTCAATTAAATCACCACGAGGACATTTTTAATATTTTCGAATAACACGAATCGGCTGTGGACTTTCAATGTTATTGTTAGGTATCTACTTGTACATGAAACATAAGTGGGATACTGCTGATCCACCAGAACTCCCAACTGCAACCAGGTTCCCTCTAGCTTGTATCTTCATTTTCACAATCGCGTGCACACTCGGCTTCTTGGTCGTTCCATGGGTGATGCTTGGAGAAATTTACCCACAAAATTTCGGGGCATTGTTGGTGGCTTTACTACATGCAGTGCACATATCTTTATATTCGTCGTTGTCAAAACATATCCTTTCTAAACTCACGCAATATATCGCCATGGTACATTTATTTTATATGGTTCTTTTTCATTAGTAGGTAAGTCATCATGAATAATGAAAACAAAAAGAGGAATTCATTAAAAATTGTCTAACTTTTAGGAATGATATTGTTCTACTTCTGCCTGCCATAGACCAAGGGACACACTCTACCAGAAATCGAAAGTTACTTCTCCGGTCAAATTAAACTCTCAAGAAGGAGAAGCCAAAGAAAGATGAAAGTGCTCCTCCTCTACTAGAAAAGAAGTTAATTATGTAAATGAGAAAATTAACATACATTCAGTTAGGAATCTAAGAGAACACTTAAGTAACTTGTAATGTTAAAACTTAAGCGGAAATTCCATGTGATATCTTCTTAAATGTTTATCTTTGTATATTAAAGACACAAGTTTTCTTATTTAAACTCGTTGTTAGTGAAAGCAAATGTACTCAGTTCTCTTGACACTCTTAAAGGGACAAATAATAGCGTCATATATTGTTTATAGCTAATTAAATGAAAACTAGATAAGGTTCTTATAGACAGTATTAAAATGATACACAGATGTTACAATACATAGGTAAATATGTATATGAAATATTATGAAATTGAGTCAACCGTCAAAGAATGAAAGCTTCTGAAGCACCTCACTTTAATGTGCCACTTATAAAAGTAATGTTATCGATAATTATAGCTTGTTGAAAGAATGCGTTAACAGTTAGGGGAACATTTTTCTAGAAATATAAGAAACTATTTCCCTTTGCATCAAAATAAAATCAAAAAATTCAATGTGTTTATTTCTTCAAGTACGATCCTCCTTTTCATGCTAATCAATGCAATACCAAGTCTCTATGAAGTTAAAACGTAATAAATAAGCCTCATTACAAAAAAGACAGCCAAACCACCTATTTGAGTTAACGGCTACGAATCGAGGGCACCGAAAATACAGGATTTTCCAATAAGAGGTGTTATTTTGATATTATAAGAAAAATGCAATTTTTTAATATAAATGATCGGATGTTTATTTCATTATAAAGAGCAAGGTATGCCGTTAATAGTGAAAATGCTTACAGGACCATATCCTTTTCATGAAATTTTCCATAACCAAATCACAAAGTGGCTGCCCTATGTCCTCGATAGCCTCACGAATTCCATCTTTGAGGTCATGAATCACCGCTAGGCTGTTGGCGTATACCTTCTCTTTCACGTGGCGCCATTGAAAGTAGTCGCAAGGTGTTACGTGGTATGGTCCGATGGAAGCCGGAAAAATTTTCTATATTCATTTTAATTACAATGCACTCTTTATTTTCCATTGCTCTTAAATGAAAACTCAGCTGTGTTATCAATCTGGCAATAATATCTTTCGTTAAGCAACAAAATTTGCTAATCTGGTAGCATGAAAATTGCTAAATTTCAACGCACACAACTATAATTTCCCGCTTCACGTACAAACCCATACAAACGCAAGCGCGGGCAAACTTACTAACACAATTTCACATATGGGACGCAGCTCTACCTAACTCTCTTTCGCTAAAGGGCAAAAGCCATTTATTTTCAGTCCTTTCTTGTCTCGATTTTACATTGCCCCATCAATTTTGTTGTTGTAATTATTGACATCCAAGAGTGACCATACTTGTTAATTATTGTATTATGATATATACTAAATAGCACCCTTTGAGGAACAAGATAAAACTGAAGTGGACATCCATATGTACACGTTGTCGCAACTACCCCTGCGACCGCTTACCTATCTACGTATCTTTTTCCACCTACCCCTGTGACCGTGATTCTAATGCAAGTTAAGGGGAACCCAATGGGTTGTCACAAGAAAGTAAACAAACGCTTATGCACTCGTAAATATGATTTTATTGCAAATAACACTTCACAGAACAAGAAAATAGCATTGAATACAAATAAAGCATTATGGCTACTTAGGATAGAAAACACTTTCCTAATGATAACCCATCGTTTTCTAGCAATAACGCACATCCTCGCTCCGATTTACAATGTCACTCCTTAAAATGTTGTTATCTCTATACCATGTGTATATTACTTTCACCACAGTCAATATGTACCTTCGGACACGTTCTCGAACCGAAAAAACGACTAAATTCCGAATCGTATCTCACGCACCAGGTAAATTTCACGTCCATGTTTAGTCATCAAATTGACAATCGGGCTCACGAGAGGAGAAATCGTGGAAATTATTGGAAATGAAATGACAATCATGTTCAGAAGGTGGTCGCTTTGAGGAACAAGATAAAACCGGAGTGGACATTCATATGTACACGTTGTCGCAACTACCCCTGCGACCGCTTACCAAACTACGTGTCATTATGCACCTACCCCTGCGACCGTGATTCTAAAACCAGTTAAGGGGAACCCAATGGGTTGTCACAAGAAAGTAAACAAACGCTTATGCAATCGTAAATATGATTTTATTGCAAATAACACTTCACAGAACAAGAAAATAGCATTGAATACAAACAAATGTAATGTGACGCCTACGCCCGGGAATCGAGGTGATTCCGATCCCGAACCCTAGCACCTGGCCAGATATGTATGACTTCGAAGTGCAAGCAGACTTCATCTTTCGTGCAGAGATCATTGCGCAGAAAATATTTTTCTTCAAATATTTATATTTGTGGAGAAATATTTTCTGTCAACGTGATCCGCTGTAATTAAACACTGATACATTTCGAAGCATATATATCTGGCAATGCCTCCCACAATTGCCATCCCAAACGTCAAAAAGGTACAGAAGGTGCGCGGTTAACTGTCCGATGAGTGAGAGTGAAGATTGTTCTAGACCAAAGTGTTTCATTTGTCTAAGCTTTCACTATATACCGACAAGTGTGGTGATTTTCGACAGTTCGGTGGTAGAAAACAAAAAATTGCGAGCGAATATTGTCCAAAATTATTGTTTCATTGATGGTTTTGCACAAATAGTCTTCTGTATGAAAACAACGGTTATTCGTAACCGTTGGACGCATCTAGGTATGGTAAAATCGATGTGTTACCGCACCTGCGAAGCGAGTGATAATTTACTATTCCTTTTTAGAAAAAGGAAACGAAGATGCTCTTCGCATGCTTCAATCGATTGCATCATCATCGATCACCTTGACTGACCGCCTTCCACATCATATCTGTCTACAATGCAACAATGAGTTACATGTGGCATACAACTGTAAATTGTGCTATGCAACTGACATCACGAAGAATTCTACCAATATCAAAAGCAATACAGACACTGAAGGCGGAGAAGGTGTGGCTTATGGGAATGCTAATGGAGCTGAGGATGATCCAGGTGACCAAGGAAAATCACTGCCGAGCTCGGTGGTAAGTGTCCAAAAGTACGTTTAATAACTCTTACAACGTTATGATCAGGGAATCATATCAAGAAAGCCGAGTATATTTCCTTTGTTTCGCATATTGTGGTGCGTTTACATGAATTTCACAAAAGGTCACCATCATATTTCACTTTCGTTGTCAACGGTATAGTCAATCCTTTCCCAAGTAATTTTGACATGCTGTGATTATTAAAGAAAACGGAGTAAATTCTGAAAACATCATAATGAGAAATCATCGTAGAATATATCGGTTTCCCAAAAATATTCGTTAAATTTTAATTCAATTGTAACGTCCAAGTACTTAATAAGCTCTCCGTATGAAAACAATAAGAAAACTACTTAATTCAAATCACCCTAAAAGCCTAACTAGACATAGGTTATAGAACATCAGCATCCTAGGCCCGCCGAGCAAAGCTAGGGGTAAAAGCTAGTATAAAACAAATTTTTCTGTAGGCAACAGTAGCTTTTTGGGATGAAAGGCACCCTACGGCCTTTTCTGTACTCCTGACAACGACGGTTACGCAGTTAAGGCAAGCAAGCATAACGAACAAACCAAGGGAATAGCCTTTCTCGGGTTAAAAGGTATCCTATATTATTTTCTGTACCCCTGAAAATGTGTGTACAAACTAAATCACATTCGCGTTTATAATATAAGTTGGGATTATAAAAGCTATTGACATACGTTTTTGCTGAAATCAAGTTAAAATTATCAGTTTGATAAGATAAAAAAAATGCACAATTAATGAAAAGAGACTGGAATGTGAGTGTGAGGTCGAGTGGGCGGGGTTTGATGTAATCCGCGACTAAGTGATTCTGTGCTTTTGGTTAAGTTCGCGGTCACAGAGTTTGTATTTTGGCAATTTTATTTAGTGTAGGATGCTTTGGTTAAGATTAGAATAGCTGATGTCTGGCACTTCGTTGGTCAGCAGATTGCGAATGCGTAAGGTTGACGTGGTTCTCGTTGATTTATTGGAAGTCCTGAAAAGGAACCGGAACGTAGCGTAAAATTTCTAAATTTCCTCTTGAAGAAATTTCCGAACGCGTTTTAAACAGGCAGATTGAAACAGTGGCTGGAAAACAGTATTAAAGTGTAGTCTACTCACGTCAACTCTTAGGAAGTCTCCATTTCAATGTTTAGTAAATTTATAAAAGAATGCAGGGTCAATGTAATATATGGCTTTAATTGATTAATTGAGTTTTATTTAACAATGCAATTTATGTTTCTTTATTGGCAATGTCTTATAAAAATACTCACTGCCTAGTAATTTGCCATTTAATGCTATTTTATCATTCATTAAATATCTCATGAAGTTTAAGTCTAATTATTCTTCACTTTACACAATGCGTAGTAAAGCTTAGAAAAACATTAAAATAATAAAGGATATCTTCAACCATACCTACCGATTTTTGTTAAGAAAATATTGTATATGAAAGCTATCAAACTATTTGTATGGTTAATTTGAATTTATTTCATAATAAAAACCTAGTCGTATCAAATTATTATGCATACAATTTAACAGCAAATAACAGTGAGACGTAAACTTCATTTTGTCTTTCAATAACATAAAGTTCAATGGTGTTATTATTTCTTACGCTTACATTATTTGCCACTAAATTCATCTTGGATAATCACCAAAAATAATCAAAATAAACAACAAATCAATATAAATCAATATAAAAATTTTACTGCTAGGTTATAATATAATTATTTTAAATGATTAATGTAAGTTA
This sequence comes from Odontomyia ornata, assembly GCA_963969285.1. Taxonomy (NCBI): domain Eukaryota; kingdom Metazoa; phylum Arthropoda; class Insecta; order Diptera; family Stratiomyidae; genus Odontomyia; species Odontomyia ornata. The sequence goes on from OZ017741.1 coordinate 116,447,866, forward strand.
GATTACTATTTAAATCGTGCCAATAAGGATTTAATTTAAATCCCCAGTAACATTGATTAATATTTGATGACAACTACGGAAAGAAAGTATATTAGTTATATATTGTACAATATAATGGAATCTTACTATACAATACATTGAAGTATTTTCATATAAGTATCTTAAGAATGACAGTATAATATTTTGTAAGACGGTTGTTTCTTCAAAAAAAATCAGAATTGACGTAATTCATTGTTCGAAATGCTGGTCAAAAACTGCGGAAATCTCCTTGATACGGCTATAAGTATAACTTAATTAAGCAAATAAATTAATATAATTTTGTTTGGCAGAGAATATTATACAAAAACAATGTAATTAGCAGTCAATTCACTCATTGATACAATTTATAGATTTATACGAAATTAAGCTCAAAATATAATTTTGCAACATTGATCATTTCAATCAATTTAAAACGATATGAATGTTTTCAGTTTCATTGCAGTTAGCAAAAAGAATTTAAGGAAAAATATGTACATTATTTAAAAACAAAACGAAAGGTATTTATTCAACCAAATGATATTGAATGGCCATAACACTTGAATTTTAATCGCCGTATATCTCATTAAATTTTCAAATTACCGGAAAATATTCGGATCCGAAATAAATTTTATGACTTTCTTAAGTCTATAAACTTTATTAATCATTGATCACTAAAATTATTAATCTTTGATAATAACTACGGATAGATATTTTATATGCCATGTATTGTGCAAGATATTATACTCTTAAATTTAAATATGGTTCTATAATTAGCTTAAGTAAAGGACATTAGTTATTGTTTGAATGTAAATCTCTGAAAAGTAAAGCAAGAAGTAAGGGTTAAAAAGTGAAAAGTTACTACCTATGTATGACACTCTAAATATTTCACTTATCGAAAAAAAAACACTTTATAAATAAAAACCAAACATGTACAATTGTAACCCAAGTAAATACTATATATGTATGCGAAAATTCAAAATGATAGTACTAAAGCAAAATCAAAAACATTTTAAAATTCGGATGTATAGATGGAAAAGAGTATGAATTAAATGTAATACATACAATACACCTTTTATATATTTACATTATAAACAATACATTGAATCCGAAGTAAGAAGAAAGAGAAATTATATAAATACGAAAAAGAAAATAAGTATAATATGGACTAAGTTTTGTATTAACAATTTTTTTTATTCTTATTATAATTGATGAATATTGTATTAATGATTGCAAGGAATAATTACAATAGTATGAATTGCTAACAAAAGATGGATTTTCCTTTCCAGTAGTTCTGCTTTTCAGCGGGAAATGAAGTGCAGGGTAAGTATGCCGTCGCGAGGGTAGGGTTTGAGAAAATCCGCTGAGGTCGGTTTCGCGTCGTGCGCGGTACGCGGTACCTTAGTTGTTTTCGATTTTTCCTTAACGTAGCATTCGTCGGGTTGAGTTAACGTAGTATACTTTTCGGTACCGCGTCGGGAATTCGGGAACGCGAAATAAAAATTAGATTTTGTTCTTTTTGACTGGTTATGAGAAGAAATACGGAGTAACGTAGAATAGGTTTCCTCTCCGTATGGTTTTGTTTGTAACGCGTTTGAAAACGGGCGTGTATAGGTGGCTGAATTATGTAAATGAGCGTAACCCATTCGGAGACCCGCGACCGAAATCCTCTCCGATCTAGCTGGCCGACAAGCAGCCACCGTGTGAATGGGTTGCGGTGCACGGATTGGTTGACCGGTTGGTACCATCCGTTGGCACTACTCAGACTTAACGTCTAGAACCGATGAGAGGTCGGGATAGAAAACACTTTCGCATCGATAACCCATTGTTTTCTAGCAATAACGCACATTACACTTTTAATTGAGTTCCTCGCTCCGATTTACAATGTCACTCCTTAAAACGTTGTTATCCCTAAACCAGGTGTAATATTACTTTCACTACAGTCAATATGTAACTTCGGACACGTTCTCGAACCGAAAAAACAACTAAATTCCGAATCGTATCTCACGCGCCAGGTAAATTTCGCGTCCACGTTTAGTCGTCAAATTGGCAATCTGGCTCTCGAGAGGAGAAATTGTGGAAATTATTGGAAATGAAATGACAATCATGCTCAGAAGGTGGTCGTATCATTTTGTATGGAGCTTATATGAGCATAGCCTCTCCATTTGTTCCGTTCCTCAAAGGGTGGCCGTTTCATTTTCTATGGAGCTTATATGAGCATAGCCTCTCCATTTGTTCCATTCCCCAAAGCTAGCACCTGCAATCGAGGAGCTGTCAAAATGAAATAGAGGCAAATAAACGTGTAAAAGATGGATTAAAGTTTACCTTGTGTGGGTAAAATTGCATGCAAGTTCAAGTTTTTGTTTACCATACATACGCAGTTTTAGTCTAATTCTCTTTACTCCATAAGTACCGTAAGAAAGAAAATTTGTTCTAATTGCAGCTGCTATTTAGTAGATATGCTCTGGCCAGGTTTAAGGAGGCAATGCTTAACTCTTATTTATCACCAATTTCAGGTCCATATATTGACAGATTATGATAGTTTAGTCTTTTACAATTCTAACCATGGCGTCATACACATCAGCCAAATGTTTTATTATTGTTAAAACTTTTTGCAAAAATAACGAATCGCCAGTGCAAACATTTCACGCTCTACGTGAATTTTTTGGTCATCCCATAAATTGGCCGGCGAGATCGTGTAATTTGACTCCTTATGACTTCTTCCTTTGGGAATTTCTGAAGGACCGTGTTTACGCTGATGCTCCCCAGACTACTGAACCATTAAAACACAATATTCGAGCCAACATACGCCTAATAAAATAAAAAATATCTTGCTTTCTTTTTAATCATATCAGGTCCCATCGCCTCCAGCTGGATAGATTCTGGACCTGCTTAGACTCGTCGAACGGATTCGATACAATAGTGTGACCCGAGAGACTTTAAATCTATGTCGCTGCATATCCGGGATGGCGAACAATAAACGGCCTTTTTCAGGGCCCTAAAGAAATAAACAAAGAGTAAAAGGCGACTATCAAGTCCAAAAGCCCTTCTCAGGGCTAAAAAATATCTTGCTTTCTTTTTAATCGTTTCAGATCCCATCGCCTCCAGCTGGATAGACTCCGGACCTGCTTAGATTCATGGAGCGGACTCATTTCGATAGCGTGACCCGAGGGACTTTAAGTGTATGTCGCTGCATATCCGGGCTGGCGAACAATAAACGGCCCTTTTCAGGGCCCTAAAAAATTAAACAAAGAGTAAAAGGTGACTATCAAGTCCAAAAGCCCTTCTCAGGGCTAAAAAATATCTTGCTTTCTTTTTAATCGTTTCAGGTCCCATCGCCTCCAGTTGGATAGACTCCGGACCTGCTTAGGTTCGTGGAACGGATTCGATTCAATAGTGTGACCCGAGAGACTTTAAATCTATGTCGCTGTATACCCGGGATGGGGAACAATAAATGGCCCTTTTCAGGGCCCTAAATAAATAAACAAAGAGTAAAAGGCGACTATCAAGTCCAAAAGCCCTTCTCAGGGCTAAAAAATATCTTGCTTTCTTTTTAATCGTTTCAGGTCCCATCGCCTCCAGCTGGATAGACTCCGGACCTGCTAAGATTCGTGGAACGGATTCAATTCGATAGTGTGACCCGAGGGACTTTAAATCTATGTCGCTGTATACCCGGGATGAGGAACAATAAACGGCCCTTTTCAGGGCCCTAAAAAATAAACAAAGAGTAAAAGGTGACTATCAAGTCCAAAAGCCCTTCTCAGGGCTAAAAAATATCTTGCTTTCTTTTTAATCGTTTCAGATCCCATCGCCTACAGCTGGATAGACTCCGGACCTGCTTAGGTTCGTGGAACGGATTCGATTCAATAGTGTGACCCGAGAGACTTTAAATCTATGTCGCAGCATATCCGGGATCCAAAAGCCCTTCTCAGGGCTAAACAAATAGTTTGTTTTGTTTTTGCTCATTTCAGGTCTCTCTATTTAAATGATTAGGCTTTCACTAGATGTAAACTCTAAACCGATCAAGAATTAAAAACACTGAATTGTTTTTAAGATGTACATTACAAATTTATTTAAATCAATCACGACATTTCGATAGTTCTTGGCTTTATCAAATTAACAATTGCTCACACGATAAAGAAAGGAACAAATATTTAATTGATAAGTATACGAAGTATCTAAAAGGCTCTCGAGATTAATTGAGCTAAATTTGTAGTCTGAATTTTAAAAATCTTTTGGGGCTTTTAATTTTTGATGTTCAACTAGTAGATATAATTATTGTTATCTTCATATACTCTTACTACGCCTAACATACTCCAGAACGTTTTTAGAAAACTTTGAATATTGTAAATTAGCTTTTAAGACATTCAAAAGTTAATTAGTAATATGCTTTATTGAACTCATCCTGAACATTCAAAAACAAACTTATGCGAGTTTGAACAATAAATTTGAATCTACACATCTGCAAAAAATCAATTTTTATTTATCTTTCATAAAAATTGCTTGAATATGTTCAAAAAGAAGAGCAGTCATAAGTTTCAAACCACTTTGTGCCAATTGGGGAACATATTTCACATCTTGTTCATTTTGGCGCCAAATAGATCTACATCGAATATCTACCGTTACATGTTGACATTCGGTAAAAGTGGTAAAAGTCCAGTGCGTGATTGATTTGAAATCGTCTAGAAATTGAATTTATCGAAAATTGTGGTGTAATATACAGGTGAAGTACATTTACCTTTTCTTCTTATAGTGAAAATTATAAATCAAAGATGATTATGAATTGGATTAACTTCGATTTAAGTTTTCACGATATAAATTTCTTCGAATTAGTGAGTTCACTTTAAATCTGTTTTGAGTTATCGAAGTTTTCTCCCTCAATTACCATTTGTTTAGTATAGTGTCAAAGTGTGTTAAAGAAAAAAGAAAGCATTTCTTTTAATCTTGCGTTGATCGGAATCGATTTTCGACCATGATTGTTTGGTAATCCTCAGCGCTGAGGAGGACACAATGATAACGATCGAAAATTGATAACGATGAATAAATATATAACCGTCATATTAAAAGGAAGGCTTTTCTTTTTATTTAAATCACAATCATAACACAGTTAAATTAAAATTGATATTTTTTGAGTTAAATGCATTTTATTCAAACAAATATCATACAAGTACTTTCAGGTTAAAAGTTTTACATATACATTACAAATTAGCAGATATAATGAAGTTAGTAAAATTAAAACTAAAAAAAGAAAGTTTGCTTATTATTGTATTGTAACTATGAGTATATTGTAAAATATCAATCTCTAAATTTTGATGCTTCCCAGACAAGATTCGCTAGAAATAAAAAAATTTGAATAAATTGCCATTAAAAAGGGTGAAATAAAAAAATTTTAGAAAAAAAAGAAAACCGACTTCAAGATGTTCTAAAAAGGATGATTTAAACGATATGAAAGCGGTCCCAAATAAATTTCTCCGTTTCTACATAAAAACTTCAAATATATATGCACTATCACGAAAGAAATGGGGGAAAACCTGATATGACACCGCTTCCATGAAGTTTATTTTATTCACTTTGAAGTCCGTTTTCTATTTTTTCCCAAAAATTTATTCAAAAGTTAATTCTATATAATTGGGTGATTGATTATTGAGCAAGTGAGCGCCGTTCATATTTAAAATATTTTAATAATTAAAATGAATGATTACCTTTATAGTCACTTACAACAATCAAATTTCTATATCTTTGGTATAAACAATTTCAGTAATCCTGATATAAAGCATAACATAATCATATGTCTGTAGTGTATGGAGATGTTCATAAAGTCCGTAAAGGACTGCAGCGATGTTCTGCTGCCTCGGCAGGGGAAGGTGTCGGTTTCTGCCGAGAATGCCCTCGTCCGGAGACGCTTGAATGCGCTGGCAGGCTAACATTGCGGTGTCGTGGGGCGGGTTCGTTTCCCCGGCACGAGGACTCACTACAAAGAATTTCGCATTCACGAATTGCTTACAGATCAAAAGGGCGACCGAAGTCGCAAAATTGTAGATAACCTCACCGAAGGAGATGTACTTGTTACGAGAACAAATGATACCTGAGAAGAAAGGCGAACTTGGGGTGACCTCGTCGTTACCCAACGAAGTTCATGGCCCACAAATGAAAGAGGGGCAACCGGGTGGTGGTGGAGCCCCTACATACCCACCCAACCGGAATAAATCCATTGATAGCTTGTTGAAGTGGCCAGGTATTCCGCTTCTGAGTGGAAAACTCATACAACTTGACGTGTATGAACCTTCCCATCAGAAGGGGAGTACCCCGGTGACCAATTTATGTCATAGAATTATACAATTGAATTGCATAACTCTATGCCATAAAAAGGCACTCTGCTTGGGCCACTCAACCCAAGACGTCACCTGAAACAGAAAAAGGAATTAGTTTGTACCCGGTGGCTGGCTCATGTTTTGAGGTGGAAGCCGGCCACCGTACCGGGTCCTATACCCGGTTAGATAAAACGGAAGGGAAAGACCTATGGTTCAATTTAATTCATCATTTTATTTGACACCATCTAAAATCCGAAAAACAACAATTCAATGAAAACCTAAACAATTGAAGTACGTACCAAAAAAGAGAAAAATTTTAATACTCTCTAAAATTTCCCCACACCCACCTATAAATTGTAATTAAATAAGTAAAAAATATATAAGGAATTAAATCGACGAGAATATCTAAATTAATTAATTGAGAAAAAAATTAAGCTCAAATATAAAAATGTATAAAAAATGTAAAAAAATATGTATAAAAATTGTAAGAAGGATATAAAAAAATTATACTCAAAGATAAAAATATATAAAAAAAAATGTAAAGAATCTGTATAAAAATTTATAAGAAGGATATAAAAAATTACACTCAAATATAAAAAATGTATAACAAAAATGTAAAGAATGAAACAAACAGGGTACTTACCCACCCTTTTCCGACGACGAGCGCTCGTTGACGAGGTGGGCAGGTCCTGCAACTTCGTGAAAATCTGCCAATTTAAATTGCTGTTATGTTACACAGAGTGACAATCAGGCAAAAATAATTGAAATACATGTCAGGCTATTCTCACTGACACAATATATTAATACCAATAGATTTTACGTCGGCACAGCTAGATGGATGTTGTATTTACTTTAAAAATCTCGCTCTAATAAAATGATCCACGAATATACATTTACGTAAAACGTATTTAAATTTAGATTTCATTCACAAGTGATTAAAAGTTTATTGATTTACGGCCCGCGATTTGAATTATTTAATTAATGTTAACTTGCTACAGGCGTAGTTGATATTTGGATCTATTTTCTAAAACTTCAACGTTTTTCATATCTATATTCAACGCAATCAGCGTAGCAATCCAGCATCCTCCATGCAATCCCACTTGCGCTCTGACAGTAGATGACAGCCGGGTATCCGATGAGATGCAGCCCTTTTAACTGTAGCATCCAGTTTAATGACTTTTTCACTTTGGTCCGACGCTAATTTTCCATTCGATGTTGTACACAATTACGCTTACACACACCCATTAACTTTTGGAAAGGGCGGAACGAATTTACATTTTCGGAGTCAATTTGAATGTCGGCTGGAAGCGTGAATATCATTTTCCACACTTATTAACTACCGTAATGCAATTATTAGCGCTGGATCTACCAGTACTTGATTCTTAATCCAAGGAGAGCTCGAGAATTAAACTGCAACACTGACGTTCGAGCGCACCACACAGGAGGGAGGACGAGTTTGTTAAGAGGATCCAGGCAGAACGGCTAGGCGCATGAATGTCTTGATAATGAATATTTAGAAAATTTCAGCTAAACGAAACTGCCGCTCTGGGAGGAATTTTACACCACCGACCGACTAGCTCCGGAACTACAACCGCACGCTTGCATTTGATTCAATTCGATCGGCGACGATAGTGTTCATTTTCTTATACGCAGTCGCGCAACACTATGCTCGAGCAAATTGAGATACATCAAACTTCTCGAATTATTCCAGTTTCACATTTTCATTCCCAACTAGATATGTTAACGTTAGAGAACAAAGAGTTAAAATTTTTACTCAATATATTCGCAGAACACTTTCTCAATTGGTTGATGAACAATCATTCGTGTACTCCACTGCCACATATAAAAATCACTTTTTATCACAAAAAAATCTATCGTTTTGCTCCCACGTTTTTCACGCACAGCAAGTAAAAACTTTTCTTTCTCGCCAGTTATTCCTCAAGACCACCGTCCCCTTGACCTTTTAAACTCGACTCCCGAAATTCATTTAGTTTTCACTTTAAAAACGCAAAAATAATTATAATAATTCAAGACAAAAGAGATTTGTCTTAAAATTATTTCTTATTATAAAACGGTGCGCGAGCTTCAAGCACTCAATTCAGACTCTCCTCCCAAACAATCACCGTAATTCTCATCCACTTGTCAAATGCAATTTCTATAGCGGGATCGCTACTCAAACCACTTTAAAGGGATTATTACAAAACAACACCAAGATGTAACGACGGAGCATGCGATGGAGCGATGGCACGCCAGAGTAAGTGTAACTGAGATGACGTTATGTCTATGTGCATATTTTGTTTTTCGTCACACACGACTGCTAATGCAAAATGTAAGATCCCGAACGATATTGGCGATGGATTGGATGAAAAACTCAAGCATGCAACGCAAAATAAATCAATCAGAACAAAACACTTCACCGTCCAACGTAATTAGGAACTCATCTTCAATCGAAAACGAGCGAAACACCCAAGTCCCCGGCACCGCCGCGACCAAATCACTCTCGAAAGGGACAATCACATCCATGAAACAAGCACTCTGCCGTATTACTTGCGTCGAGGGTGTCTGTCCACATGAAATTCCCCGGATCCAGCACCTCCACTTGAACCCATAACATTCGCACCAACGAAGGAACGGATTGCAAGCAGTCTTTTTCTTTTGGCCGTTCAGGCATGATAACTGGTTTTTTCCGGATTTTTCATTAACTTCTCCAGTTTCAAACGTTGTTTTCGTTGAAGCGATGTTCTTCGCCACCATTCTTGGATTTGAATGATGGAACGATGTTGGAAGAGATATTGCTGTCGTGTCTGTTTCATTAGGAAGTAACTTCGAATAAATCGTTGTATTAAAATTGTTTTCGATTTCATCTCGACATACTGAGAGGAGACAAACTGCATAGATTTTTTGTTTTTTGTGCCCGGAATCTTGTTTGTATCACAATTGTGGCTTGTTTGAGGCATATAAAATTAGTTCGTTGGATTTTCATTGCTACGTTGGCTCTGTACCGTCTTTGAATATCAATGGCCGCCGATTTCAGGCGAAGGTATTGTGAACGTTGTAATTGCATCAACTTATTTGCGGAGTGCAGCATTTTTCAGGCGAATGTAATAAGCTCGTTCTTTTTTCATAAGTAGACTAGCACGAAATCGACGCTGGATCTTTATTGTGGCATCCTCCAATTTTAAATAATTTTGTTTGCACGTTCGCATTGAAAGTAGCGCTCGATAGCTCGCTTGGAGGATCCTTGTTGCGTGTTTTAATTTGAGGAAATTAGCACGCTGGGATCGCATTAATAGAAGGGCCTGATATCGCCGTTGAATGTTTATCGCAGATTTCTTCAGCTTAAGATAATTGGCTCTTTGCTCCCTCATTGAAATGAGCGCTCTATAACGTCTCTGCAACACTATTGTGCTTGATTTTAATGACAAAAATGCATGCCTTTCATTTCTCATAGCCAATAGAGCTCTGAAACGCTGTTGAATTATTATCGTGTGGAATTGTAAGGAAAGGAATTTCAAACGTACTTTACGAGCTAGAAGGCTCTTAATTTTCGTTGAATTTTTATCGTGCTGGAGTGAAGTGGCAGCGCTGCCTTTTAGAGCCATAGCTCCTCGGTTATTACAGGGCAGCTAGTTTTCTCGCGATCCCAAGGCGATGCGGATTGCGAAAAAGGAGCTGAAGGATCTTTCTGTGTATCATGAGTTGGCTTCGCGTCGGGACTAGAAATAGAGGACAACAAAAGAAAAACACACTTGACAGATGGACGGACTGACTTATGTCTATGTTTGCCCGTATACAACCCTTGCGCGTTTTTTTGAAAATATATGCGGACGGACAAACAGACGTGACTAATTATCTATCGGCGCAGGTCTTTCACGTGGTATATCCCTACTTCTTTTCCCGATGGATCCGTTATCAGGTAACGGTTAGGTCCCATTACCTTTTTTATGCGGCTTTTCAAGAATCGCCTGTCCAGCTTGGCGTTGTAATGCCCCGCGGCGTCACTTTGGCGGAAATTTCGCCGGAAAACTTCATCTCCTTCTTTGAAATTAGCAGATCGTGACCGGATCTGCGGCCTTAATCTTCCGTCCGATTTGTTGGCGGAGGTCGCCTAAACGTTCGTGGGGCTCCAGCGCAACGACAGGGACTCCCAAACACTTCAATTGCCGTAACAGCCGGTATGATTTACCGTGGCAAATCATGTGCTGTCCAAAGGCGGCAAAGTAAGGGGCGACATCGGTGACGGAATGATACGAGGATCGCAGGGCGCATGTGATGGCAGACAATCGCCGATCCCAATCCTTTTGAGATGGGTGGACGTAGGAACGGATCGCGGCCAATAGGGTGCGGTTCAACCGTTCTGATGCGTTGGACTGAGGAGAGTATATGGGCGTCAGTTGGTGTTCAACGCCATACTGCTCAAGTAGGCTCTTAAACTGCCGAGACCGGAACTGTACTCCGTTGTCTGAGTACACGCTCTCGGGAACACCAAACACATGAAATACCCGGTTCTCTAAGAATTTCACGATAGATGGAGTTGTGAATTTACGGATAGGTTTCACCAGTGGGAATTTCGAGAGCTGGTCTAGAACGACTGTAGCTTCGATGTGTCCCATGGGAGACCGAGGATATGGACCGAGTAGATCGATGTATAGACGTTGGAATACGCGTTCTGGGACGTTGAGTTGACCCATAGGAGGTCGAAGAGGCTGGTTGGGCGCTTTGGTGCTTTTACAGGTCTCACAGGCGCTCACGTAGTCTTTGACCTGAGATGCCATTTTAGGCCAAAAGAAGTATTTCTTGAGTCGCCGTAACGTCCGACCGTAACCTCCGTGGGCACTTAAAGGATGGTCATGGGCGCGGAGGATCAGGTGTTGTGTCATTTCCTCCGGTACCCAGAGTTTCCAAGACTCTTCTTCCTGCCATGGATCCCCAGTGGCGTATTCATTTCGTCTATACACGTAGCCGTCTATTACCTTCAAATCAGGCAGCTGTGATTGTTGGGTCGCTATGGTTTGCCTCAACTCTTTGTAGCTGTCTGATTCGAAATGTGGGCTGTCCAAATCTATTTCGATGGGGTCCTCGTCATTTATTGTCGATTCGGCTCCCTCGGGGGAAAACATCCGTGAGAGAGTGTCGGGTACGATGTTCTGGGTCCCTTTCCGATGTTTGATGGAGAACTTGAACCCTTGCAGTTTAAGAGCTCATCTGGCTAGGCGTCCATTTAAATCTGCCTGGTTCATCAACCATTGTAGTGACGCGTGGTCCGTGATGATCTCGAATTGGTGGCCCTCGATATAAGCTCGGAATTTCTTCACAGCCATTACCGCTGCCAAACATTCTTGCTCGGAAACAGTATAGTTTCTTTGGGCCGAATTCAGCTTATTGGACATGAAGGCGATGGGAGCTTCCTCTCCTTCGTCGGTCAATTGCACCAGCACGGCTCCTACTCCATGTTGACTTGCGTCACAATGGATGGAGAAGGGCTTCGTGAAGTCGGGGCTGTGCAAGACAGGAGCTGATGTGAGGGCTTGTTTAAGCTCTTCAAATGCCTTTCGGCTGAGTTCAGTCCAAACGAACTTCCCTTTCCGCAACATGTCTGACAGGGGCGCTGAAACTGTTGCATAATTCCGAACAAACCTTCGGTACCAACCGCACACCCCAAGGAAACGTCGTAGCTGCTTCACTGTTTTTGGTAAGGGGAACTCATCAATCGCACGAGTTTTGTCTGAATCTGTTTTGATAGTGCCATGTCCTATGACATGTCCTAGGTATCGGACTTCTTTCATGACAAACTTACTTTTCTGTACGTTGATGGTGAGTCCCGCCTTACTGATGTGCAGGGCTACTTCTTGTAGAAGTAGGGGGTGTTGGTCGAACGTTTCCGTGATGAGTAACAGATCATCGAGGTACACGAACACTTGGTGTTTCAGGTGAGGTGGGATGACCTTGTCCATCAACCGAGTCATTGTTTGCGGCGCGTTACACAGGCCAAAGGGCATTGTGACGAACTGATATAATGGTCGTCCAGGCACTGTGAAGGCGGTCTTGTCCCTCGAGCCCTCATCGAGTGGAATTTGCCAGAAGGCGTCTTTTAGGTCGAGACTGGTGATATAATTGGCTTTCGGCAGTCTCCCTAGTATTCCATCGATGAGTGGAAGAGGGTACGCGTCCTTGATGGTAACCGCGTTTACCTTACGGGCATCTAGACAGAGGCGGACTTTACCTGGCTTCACCACCAAGGTTACCGGTGATGACCAGGCACTTTGGGACTCCTCTATGACCCCCAACTCGAGCATCCTATCTAGCTCCGCATAAACCAATTTCTCCATGGCCGGTGAGATGGCGTAGTGTCTCTGTTTAATCGGTTTACTATCGCCAACGTCGATGGCGTGTGAGACTAGGGTGGTGCGGCCAAGGCCTTGGGTAGCGTAAGATGGGAAAGCAGCGATGGATGCTTCCAGGCGTTGTCGTTGGTTAGGCGTCAGGTCATGCCTATCAGGAATAGAAGTGATTTCGTTGACATTTCTGGTTTTTAAAGACAAATCGGTGAATAAATCTGAGGCCAGTCCAAAGCGAAGGACGAAATCGATGCCAAGGTACACATTCTGAGTCAAAGACGGAATAATGTAGAAAGTAATATCCTTCGTCTGACCCCTGAACGTCACGGGTGGGGTTATTTTACCTCGTATAGGGTGTTTGGTGCCATCAGCTGTACTGATTTCAGTGCGCCAGGATTTAATCAAGTTCGGATAGTCTTGGAGCACCTTCGAGCCAAAGCTCGAGGCAAGACAACTGATACTGGCACCCGTGTCGATCAATGCAAACACGGTCTCGCCCAACACTTTAATTGGATGATAAGGTCTGATCTCATTCTCAGCAACCTCCGAGATGTTACAAGAGTTTAAGGTTTGACGGCAGATGCGCAGTCTCTTGCGGAAATTCCGCCAATGACGGGTTGACCATTTTGTCGTGCGCGGGCGGGAAGTGACTACTTCGGAAGCAAATATTCGCTCTCGAGCCACCCGATATTCCTGCAGTCGAACATTATAAGGTTTAAGAGTGCGTATTTGAGGCTGCCGGGGTTCTTCTGGCAGTGACTGCGATGGTCGCTTCAATATTGTCGTTGGCGAGGCCTCCGGAAGAGAGTGAACATCCGCAGTCATAGTGGTCATGGCTGGTGGGTTAACGTCAGGTTTGTTGGGGTGAGCAGCTGGCTTAGGAGCTACTGCTGGGGCTTCGAGTACCGCTGAGGTGGTAGGGTACTCGTTCGTCCGTTTTTTGGTGTGGCATCATCTGGGTAGTCCGGAACACAGGTTTTTGACTCCGTGCCTTCTTCCCGATTTGGGTTGTTGCAATTTAGTGCCACTTCGGCAATTTCACGTCGCGGACCCGTCCTCGCATGTAGGTAAGGCCGTTCTTGGAGGTCTTCTTCAAGCCTCTCCAATCGACTCACGAACCTCAGTAGTGCTTCCATGTTCTGCGGGTCCGAGTTTACAACATGGCAACGAAGTTCCGGCTTTAGATTCCATTTCAACACCCGCAGCAGTTGAGTGGAAGACATAGGCTCTGACAACTGGTCATTCAACCGAAGGATATCGGCTCGATATTGATGAAAGGGCTCGTCCGGACGTTGCCATCTGGCATGAATCTTGTCCAGGACACTCTCATCCATGTTGACCGCCGAGTATTCCATGCGGAGTACCTCCTTCAGCCGGGTCCAACGTATTGATGGTGGGGCCGAATGAATCCGCCAGTAAGTCTCGAGTGCTGCTCCCCTGAACAGCATTGGTAGATATCCTGCCAGCACCGTGTAGTCGCCGGCCAACATCTCTCCGACTAAGGACTCCACGCGACCAATGAAAACTTCCAAGTTCAGGCCGTTTGGCTCCCCGCTAAAATGAAGGTTCCAACCCTGTACAATGCTGGGGATATGCTTCGGTTTCAGCATATAGGGTTGTTCCTGCGGAGCCACTGAACCTAGAGTCGGTGGTGGTACTTGGTTGAGTCGTGGCGGAAGATCCCATGCGTCCCAAGGCTGGTATCGAGATGGTGGATCCGGACCCTCAGACGGATGGTAGTCTGTTCTTCGAATCTTGTTCCGCTGGTCGATAACTGGTTCTTGAGATCGTCGTGCTGATTTAAGTCGTTGTAGTGTTGACTCAGTTTGTTTACAGCGCCGTATGAAGGCGTATATACGTTCCACTTCAGTGTAACAATCACCATAGATGTGGTCTGGTGAGCCATCTTCAAATGTGATGTTAACGTTGATGGACTCCTTCAGAACGTCGACAACAGCAATCCTCCTCACTTCGTCGACCAAACTATCACCCAGCGGATACATTTCCTCGCCAAGTCGTAGACAAAGTCGGCATGCATTTTGGATGTCCATAATTATTCTATCTAAAAGGTCTACCTAAATTGCTAAGAGTGTTAACTAAAGGCTAAAATGACGCTATAAAAGAATTAAGTAAATGTTAATGAGACAAAATACATAAAGTGGCCGAAAGTGGCGAACTATCCAAATTCTTCAAAAAAAACAAAAGGTATGAAAAAGTTAAATTGGTTATCAAAATTAGGTTTACGTTATCAAAAAAGTTTTTACGCTATCAAAAAAAAATAATCGGTCTTTCCTTTCTGTCCTTCTTCCCAGGTATGGACACCATGGCACAATCCTTCTCTAGCGTTTCAGGGACACTCTCTTGTGGCACCATGAAAATCAGGGTTCAGAAGTGATCCCTCATCCGCAAGTTTTCTCAAGTTACAACTTGTTAGCCCAGGGTTGGATTCTAATCCACAAGCAGCGCGTGTCTTGTCATGGATAGTCATGGATTAGCTAATCAGCCAATCACATGAAATCAAAATCCATGTAATTTAAGACACCTAGGCACCGCTGGTTTGGGGAGCGGATCAGAATCCTCCGCAAAAAGTTGTTGGGATAATAACTTCCGAACACAAAAAGGGACTCTAATATCATTTGGCCTTACTAGTTATACAATGGTGGTAAACCACCAAAGTATAAATCAAAAGCAGGACCAAACGATATTGATGTCCAAAGACAACACACGTCCGGCAGTTATTATTTGCTGGGGCACGATCAGTGCAATTACCCTCGGGAGTTATCTACCCGCCAATAATCTAACACCTTGTGGGGACACCTAGAGACGATGGACTGTCTCGTGCTCACGACTGTTGATACAGCCGGCCATTTCGGGCCCCACGTTGGGCGCCATTTGTAGTGAATAGAGATGTTCATAAAGTCCGTAAAGGACTGCAGCGATGGTACCCGGTGGCTGGCTCATGTTTTGAGGTGGAAGCCGGCCACCGTACCGGGTCCTATACCCGGTTAGATAAAACGGAAGGGAAAGACATATGGTTCAATTTAATTCATCATTTTATTTGACACCATCTAAAATCCGAAAAACAACAATTCAATGAAAACCTAAACAACTGAGGTACGTACCAAAAAAGAGAAAAATTTTAATACTCTCTAAAATTTTCCCACGCCCACCTATAAATTGTAATTAAATAAGTAAAAAAAATATAAGGAATTAAATCGACGAGAATATCTAAATTAATTAATTGAGAAAAAAATTAAGCTCAAATATAAAAATGTATAAAAAATGTAAAAAAATATGTATAAAAATTGTAAGAAGGATATAAAAAAATTATACTCAAAGATAAAAATATATAAAAAAAAATGTAAAGAATCTGTATAAAAATTTATAAGAAGGATATAAAAAATTACACTCAAATATAAAAAATGTATAACAAAAATGTAAAGAATGAAACAAACAGGGTACTTACCCACCCTTTTCCGACGACGAGCGCTCGTTGACGAGGTGGGCAGGTCCTGCAACTTCGTGAAAATCTGCCAATTTAAATTGCTGTTATGTTACACAGAGTGACAATCAGGCAAAAATAATTGAAATACATGTCAGGCTATTCTCACTGACACGATATATTAATACCAATAGATTTACATCAACTGGAATAATTCGAGAAGTTTGATGTATCTCAATTTGCTCGAGCATAGTGTTGCGCGACTGCGTATAAGAAAATGAACACTATCGTCGCCGATCGAATTGAATCAAATGCAAGCGTGCGGTTGTAGTTCCGGAGCCAGTCGGTCGGTGGTGTAAAATTCCTCCCAGAGCGGCAGTTTCGTTTAGCTGAAATTTTCTAAATATTCATTATCAAGACATTCATGCGCATAGCCGTTCTGCCTGGATCCTCTTAACAAACTCGTCCTCCCTCCTGTGTGGTGCGCTCGAACGTCAGTGTTGCAGTTTAATTCTCGAGCTCTCCTTGGATTAAGAATCAAGTACTGGTAGATCCAGCGCTAATAATTGCATTACGGTAGTTAATAAGTGTGGAAAATGATATTCACGCTTCCAGCCGACATTCGAATTGACTCCGAAAATGTAAATTCGTTCCGCCCTTTCCAAAAGTTAATGGGTGTGTGTAAGCGTAATTGTGTACAACATCGAATGGAAAATTAGCGTCGGACCAAAGTGAAAAAGTCATTAAACAGGATGCTACAGTTAAAAGGGCTGCATCTCATCGGATACCCGGCTGTCATCTACTGTCAGAGCGCAAGTGGGATTGCATGGAGGGTGCTGGATTGCTACGCTGATTGCGTTGAATATAGATATGAAAAACGTTGAAGTTTTAGAAAATAGATCCAAATATCAACTACGCCTGTAGCAAGTTAACATTAATTAAATAATTCAAATCGCGGGCCGTAAATCAATAAACTTTTAATCACTTGTGAATGAAATCTAAATTTAAATACGTTTTACGTAAATGTATATTCGTGGATCATTTTATTAGAGCGAGATTTTTAAAGTAAATACAACATCCATCGAGCTGTGCCCATGTAAAATCTATTGGTATTAATATATCGTGTCAGTGAGAATAGCCTGACATGTATTTCAATTATTTTTGCCTGATTGTCACTCTGTGTAACATAACAGCAATTTAAATTGGCAGATTTTCACGAAGTTGCAGGACCTGCCCACCTCGTCAACGAGCGCTCGTCGTCGGAAAAGGGTGGGTAAGTACCCTGTTTGTTTCATTCTTTACATTTTTGTTATACATTTTTTATATTTGAGTGTAATTTTTTATATCCTTCTTATAAATTTTTATACAGATTCTTTACATTTTTTTTTATATATTTTTATCTTTGAGTATAATTTTTTTATATCCTTCTTACAATTTTTATACATATTTTTTTACATTTTTTATACATTTTTATATTTGAGCTTAATTTTTTTCTCAATTAATTAATTTAGATATTCTCGTCGATTTAATTCCTTATATTTTTTTTACTTATTTAATTACAATTTATAGGTGGGCGTGGGAAAATTTTAGAGAGTATTAAAATTTTTCTCTTTTTTGGTACGTACCTCAGTTGTTTAGGTTTTCATTGAATTGTTGTTTTTCGGATTTTAGATGGTGTCAAATAAAATGATGAATTAAATTGAACCATATGTCTTTCCCTTCCGTTTTATCTAACCGGGTATAGGACCCGGTACGTTGGCCGGCTTCCACCTCAAAACATGAGCCAGCCACCGGGTACCATCGCTGCAGTCCTTTACGGACTTTATGAACATCTCTATTCACTACAAATGGCGCCCAACGTGGGGCCCGAAATGGCCGGCTGTATCAACAGTCGTGAGCACGAGACAGTCCATCGTCTCTAGGTGTCCCCACAAGGTGTTAGATTATTGGCGGGTAGATAACTCCCGAGGGTAATTGCACTGATCGTGCCCCAGCAAATAATAACTGCCGGACGTGTGTTGTCTTTGGACATCAATATCGTTTGGTCCTGCTTTTGATTTATACTTTGGTGGTTTACCACCATTGTATAACTAGTAAGGCCAAATGATATTAGAGTCCCTTTTTGTGTTCGGAAGTTATTATCCCAACAACTTTTTGCGGAGGATTCTGATCCGCTCCCCAAACCAGCGGTGCCTAGGTGTCTTAAATTACATGGATTTTGATTTCATGTGATTGGCTGATTAGCTAATCCATGACTATCCATGACAAGACACGCGCTGCTTGTGGATTAGAATCCAACCCTGGGCTAACAAGTTGTAACTTGAGAAAACTTGCGGATGAGGGATCACTTCTGAACCCTGATTTTCATGGTGCCACAAGAGAGTGTCCCTGAAACGCTAGAGAAGGATTGTGCCATGGTGTCCATACCTGGGAAGAAGGACAGAAAGGAAAGACCGATTATTTTTTTTTTGATAGCGTAAAAACTTTTTTGATAGCGTAAACCTAATTTTGATAACCAATTTAACTTTTTCATACCTTTTGTTTTTTTTGAAGAATTTGGATAGTTCGCCACTTTCGGCCACTTTATGTATTTTGTCTCATTAAAATTTACTTAATTCTTTTATAGCGTCATTTTAGCCTTTAGTTAACACTCTTAGCAATTTAGGTAGAACTTTTAGATAGAATAATTATGGACATCCAAAATGCATGCCGACTTTGTCTACGACTTGGCGAGGAATTGTATCCACTGGGTGATAGTTTGGTGGACGAAGTGAGGAGGATTGCTGTTGTCGACGTTCTGAAGGAGTCCATCAACGTTAACATCACATTTGAAGATGGCTCACCAGACCACATCTATGGTGATTGTTACACTGAAGTGGAACGTATATACGCCTTCATACGGTGCTGTAAACAAACTGAGTCAACACTACAACGACTTAAATCAGCACGACGATCTCAAGAACCAGTTATCGACCAGCGGAACAAGATTCGAAGAACAGACTACCATCCGTCTGAGGATCCGGATCCACCATCTCGATACCAGCCTTGGGACGCATGGGATCTTCCGCCACGACTCAACCAAGTACCACCACCGACTCTAGGTTCAGTGGCTCCGCAGGAACAACCCTATATGCTGAAACCGAAGCATATCCCCAGCATTGTACAGGGTTGGAACCTTCATTTTAGCGGGGAGCCAAACGGCCTGAACTTGGAAGTTTTCATTGGTCGCGTGGAGTCCTTAGTCGGAGAGATGTTGGCTGGCGACTACACGGTGCTGGCAGGATATCTACCAATGCTGTTCAGGGGAGCAGCACTCGAGACTTACTGGCGGATTCATTCGGCCCCACCATCAATACGTTGGACCCGGCTGAAGGAGGTACTCCGCATGGAATACTCGGCGGTCAACATGGATGAGAGTGTCCTGGACAAGATTCATGCCAGATGGCAACGTCCGGACGAGCCCTTTCATCAATATCGAGCCGATATCCTTCGGTTGAATGACCAGTTGTCAGAGCCTATGTCTTCCACTCAACTGCTGCGGGTGTTGAAATGGAATCTAAAGCCGGAACTTCGTTGCCATGTTGTAAACTCGGACCCGCAGAACATGGAAGCACTACTGAGGTTCGTGAGTCGATTGGAGAGGCTTGAAGAAGACCTCCAAGAACGGCCTTACCTACATGCGAGGACGGGTCCGCGACGTGAAATTGCCGAAGTGGCACTAAATTGCAACAACCCAAATCGGGAAGAAGGCACGGAGTCAAAAACCTGTGTTCCGGACTACCCAGATGATGCCACACCAAAAAACGGACGAACGAGTACCCTACCACCTCAGCGGTACTCGAAGCCCCAGCTGTAGCTCCTAAGCCAGCTGCTCACCCCAACAAACCTGACGTTAACCCACCAGCCATGACCACTATGACTGCGGGTGTTCACTCTCTTCCGGAGGCCTCGCCAACGATAATATTGAAGCGACCATCGCAGTCACTGCCAGAAGAACCCCGGCAGCCTCAAATACGCACTCTTAAACCTTATAATGTTCGACTGCAGGAATATCGGGTGGCTCGAGAGCGAATATTTGCTTCCGAAGTAGTCACTTCCCGCCCGCGCACGACAAAATGGTCAACCCGTCATTGGCGGAATTTCCGCAAGAGACTGCGCATCTGCCGTCAAACCTTAAACTCTTGTAACATCTCGGAGGTTGCTGAGAATGAGATCAGACCTTATCATCCAATTAAAGTGTTGGGCGAGACCGTGTTTGCATTGATCGACACGGGTGCCAGTATCAGTTGTCTTGCCTCGAGCTTTGGCTCGAAGGTGCTCCAAGACTATCCGAACTTGATTAAATCCTGGCGCACTGAAATCAGTACAGCTGATGGCACCAAACACCCTATACGAGGTAAAATAACCCCACCCGTGACGTTCAGGGGTCAGACGAAGGATATTACTTTCTACATTATTCCGTCTTTGACTCAGAATGTGTACCTTGGCGTCGATTTCGTCCTTCGCTTTGGACTGGCCTCAGATTTATTCACCGATTTGTCTTTAAAAACCAGAAATGTCAACGAAATCACTTCTATTCCTGATAGGCATGACCTGACGCCTAACCAACGACAACGCCTGGAAGCATCCATCGCTGCTTTCCCATCTTACGCTACCCAAGGCCTTGGCCGCACCACCCTAGTCTCACACGCCATCGACGTTGGCGATAGTAAACCGATTAAACAGAGACACTACGCCATCTCACCGGCCATGGAGAAATTGGTTTATGCGGAGCTAGATAGGATGCTCGAGTTGGGGGTCATAGAGGAGTCCCAAAGTGCCTGGTCATCACCGGTAACCTTGGTGGTGAAGCCAGGTAAAGTCCGCCTCTGTCTAGATGCCCGTAAGGTAAACGCGGTTACCATCAAGGACGCGTACCCTCTTCCACTCATCGATGGAATACTAGGGAGACTGCCGAAAGCCAATTATATCACCAGTCTCGACCTAAAAGACGCCTTCTGGCAAATTCCACTCGATGAGGGCTCGAGGGACAAGACCGCCTTCACAGTGCCTGGACGACCATTATATCAGTTCGTCACAATGCCCTTTGGCCTGTGTAACGCGCCGCAAACAATGACTCGGTTGATGGACAAGGTCATCCCACCTCACCTGAAACACCAAGTGTTCGTGTACCTCGATGATCTGTTACTCATCACGGAAACGTTCGACCAACACCCCCTACCTCTACAAGAAGTAGCCCTGCACATCAGTAAGGCGGGACTCACCATCAACGTACAGAAAAGTAAGTTTGTCATGAAAGAAGTCCGATACCTAGGACATGTCATAGGACATGGCACTATCAAAACGGATTCAGACAAAACTCGTGCGATTGATGAGTTCCCCTTACCAAAAACAGTGAAGCAGCTACGACGTTTCCTTGGGGTGTGCGGTTGGTACCGAAGGTTTGTTCGGAATTATGCAACAGTTTCAGCGCCCCTGTCAGACATGTTGCGGAAAGGGAAGTTCGTTTGGACTGAACTCAGCCGAAAGGCATTTGAAGAGCTTAAACAAGCCCTCACATCAGCTCCTGTCTTGCACAGCCCCGACTTCACGAAGCCCTTCTCCATCCATTGTGACGCAAGTCAACATGGAGTAGGAGCCGTGCTGGTGCAATTGACCGACGAAGGAGAGGAAGCTCCCATCGCCTTCATGTCCAATAAGCTGAATTTGGCCCAAAGAAACTATACTGTTTCCGAGCAAGAATGTTTGGCAGCGGTAATGGCTGTGAAGAAATTCCGAGCTTATATCGAGGGCCACCAATTCGAGATCATCACGGACCACGCGTCACTACAATGGTTGATGAACCAGGCAGATTTAAATGGACGCCTAGCCAGATGAGCTCTTAAACTGCAAGGGTTCAAGTTCTCCATCAAACATCGGAAAGGGACCCAGAACATCGTACCCGACACTCTCTCACGGATGTTTTCCCCCGAGGGAACCGAATTGACAATAAATGACGAGGACCCCATCGAAATAGATTTGGACAGCCCACATTTCGAATCAGACAGCTACAAAGAGTTGAGGCAAACCATAGCGACCCAACAATCACAGCTGCCTGATTTGAAGGTAATAGACGGCTACGTGTATAGACGAAATGAATACGCCACTGGGGATCCATGGCAGGAAGAAGAGTCTTGGAAACTCTGGGTACCGGAGGAAATGACACAACACCTGATCCTCCGCGCCCATGACCATCCTTTAAGTGCCCACGGAGGTTACGGTCGGACGTTACGGCGACTCAAGAAATACTTCTTTTGGCCTAAAATGGCATCTCAGGTCAAAGACTACGTGAGCGCCTGTGAGACCTGTAAAAGCACCAAAGCGCCCAACCAGCCTCTTCGACCTCCTATGGGTCAACTCAACGTCCCAGAACGCGTATTCCAACGTCTATACATCGATCTACTCGGTCCATATCCTCGGTCTTCCATGGGACACATCGAAGCTACAGTCGTTCTAGACCAGCTCTCGAAATTCCCACTGGTGGAACCTATCCGTAAATTCACAACTCCATCTATCGTGAAATTCTTAGAGAACCGGGTATTTCATGTGTTTGGTGTTCCCGAGAGCGTGTACTCAGACAACGGAGTACAGTTCCGGTCTCGGCAGTTTAAGAGCCTACTTGAGCAGTATGGCGTTGAACACCAACTGACGCCCATATACTCTCCTCAGTCCAACGCATCAGAACGGTTGAACCGCACCCTATTGGCCGCGATCCGTTCCTACGTCCACCCATCTCAAAAGGATTGGGATCGGCGATTGTCTGCCATCACATGCGCCCTGCGATCCTCGTATCATTCCGTCACCGATGTCGCCCCTTACTTTGCCGCCTTTGGACAGCACATGATTTGCCACGGTAAATCATACCGGCTGTTACGGCAATTGAAGTGTTTGGGAGACCCCGTCGTTGCGCTGGAGCCCCACGAACGTTTAGGCGACCTCCGCCAACAAATCGGACGGAAGATTAAGGCCGCAGATCCGGTCACGATCTGCTAATTTCAAAGAAGGAGATGAAGTTTTCCGGCGAAATTTCCGCCAAAGTGACGCCGCGGGGCATTACAACGCCAAGCTGGACAGGCGATTCTTGAAAAGCCGCATAAAAAAGGTAATGGGACCTAACCGTTACCTGATAACGGATCCATCGGGAAAAGAAGTAGGGATATACCACGTGAAAGACCTGCGCCGATAGATAATTAGTCACGTCTGTTTGTCCGTCCGCATATATTTTCAAAAAAACGCGCAAGGGTTGTATACGGGCAAACATAGACATAAGTCAGTCCGTCCATCTGTCAAGTGTGTTTTTCTTTTGTTGTCCTCTATTTCTAGTCCCGACGCGAAGCCAACTCATGATACACAGAAAGATCCTTCAGCTCCTTTTTCGCAATCCGCATCGCCTTGGGATCGCGAGAAAACTAGCTGCCCTGTAATAACCGAGGAGCTATGGCTCTAAAAGGCAGCGCTGCCACTTCACTCCAGCACGATAAAAATTCAACGAAAATTAAGAGCCTTCTAGCTCGTAAAGTACGTTTGAAATTCCTTTCCTTACAATTCCACACGATAATAATTCAACAGCGTTTCAGAGCTCTATTGGCTATGAGAAATGAAAGGCATGCATTTTTGTCATTAAAATCAAGCACAATAGTGTTGCAGAGACGTTATAGAGCGCTCATTTCAATGAGGGAGCAAAGAGCCAATTATCTTAAGCTGAAGAAATCTGCGATAAACATTCAACGGCGATATCAGGCCCTTCTATTAATGCGATCCCAGCGTGCTAATTTCCTCAAATTAAAACACGCAACAAGGATCCTCCAAGCGAGCTATCGAGCGCTACTTTCAATGCGAACGTGCAAACAAAATTATTTAAAATTGGAGGATGCCACAATAAAGATCCAGCGTCGATTTCGTGCTAGTCTACTTATGAAAAAAGAACGAGCTTATTACATTCGCCTGAAAAATGCTGCACTCCGCGTACAACAACAATACCGTGCAAATAAGTTGATGCAATTACAACGTTCACAATACCTTCGCCTGAAATCGGCGGCCATTGATATTCAAAGACGGTACAGAGCCAACGTAGCAATGAAAATCCAACGAACTAATTTTATATGCCTCAAACAAGCCACAATTGTGATACAAACAAGATTCCGGGCACAAAAAACAAAAAATCTATGCAGTTTGTCTCCTCTCAGTATGTCGAGATGAAATCGAAAACAATTTTAATACAACGATTTATTCGAAGTTACTTCCTAATGAAACAGACACGACAGCAATATCTCTTCCAACATCGTTCCATCATTCAAATCCAAGAATGGTGGCGAAGAACATCGCTTCAACGAAAACAACGTTTGAAACTGGAGAAGTTAATGAAAAATCCGGAAAAAACCAGTTATCATGCCTGAACGGCCAAAAGAAAAAGACTGCTTGCAATCCGTTCCTTCGTTGGTGCGAATGTTATGGGTTCAAGTGGAGGTGCTGGATCCGGGGAATTTCACGTGGACAGACACCTTCGACGCAAGTAATACGGCAGAGTGCTTGTTTCATGGATGTGATTGTCCCTTTCGAGAGTGATTTGGTCGCGGCGGTGCCGGGGACTTGGGTGTTTCGCTCGTTTTCGATTGAAGATGAGTTCCTAATTACGTTGGACGGTGAAGTGTTTTGTTCTGATTGATTTATTTTGCGTTGCATGCTTGAGTTTTTCATCCAATCCATCGCCAATATCGTTCGGGATCTTACATTTTGCATTAGCAGTCGTGTGTGACGAAAAACAAAATATGCACATAGACATAACGTCATCTCAGTTACACTTACTCTGGCGTGCCATCGCTCCATCGCATGCTCCGTCGTTACATCTTGGTGTTGTTTTGTAATAATCCCTTTAAAGTGGTTTGAGTAGCGATCCCGCTATAGAAATTGCATTTGACAAGTGGATGAGAATTACGGTGATTGTTTGGGAGGAGAGTCTGAATTGAGTGCTTGAGGCTCGCGCACCGTTTTATAATAAGAAATAATTTTAAGACAAATCTCTTTTGTCTTGAATTATTATAATTATTTTTGCGTTTTTAAAGTGAAAACTAAATGAATTTCGGGAGTCGAGTTTAAAAGGTCAAGGGGACGGTGGTCTTGAGGAATAACTGGCGAGAAAGAAAAGTTTTTACTTGCTGTGCGTGAAAAACGTGGGAGCAAAACGATAGATTTTTTTGTGATAAAAAGTGATTTTTATATGTGGCAGTGGAGTACACGAATGATTGTTCATCAACCAATTGAGAAAGGGTTCTGCGAATATATTGAGTAAAAATTTTAACTCTTTGTTCTCTAACGTTAACATATCTAGTTGGGAATGAAAATGTGAAACTGGAATAATTCGAGAAGTTTGATGTATCTCAATTTGCTCGAGCATAGTGTTGCGCGACTGCGTATAAGAAAATGAACACTATCGTCGCCGATCGAATTGAATCAAATGCAAGCGTGCGGTTGTAGTTCCGGAGCCAGTCGGTCGGTGGTGTAAAATTCCTCCCAGAGCGGCAGTTTCGTTTAGCTGAAATTTTCTAAATATTCATTAACAAGACATTCATGCGCATAGCCGTTCTGCCTGGATCCTCTTAACAAACTCGTCCTCCCTCCTGTGTGGTGCGCTCGAACGTCAGTGTTGCAGTTTAATTCTCGAGCTCTCCTTGGATTAAGAATCAAGTACTGGTAGATCCAGCGCTAATAATTGCATTACGGTAGTTAATAAGTGTGGAAAATGATATTCACGCTTCCAGCCGACATTCGAATTGACTCCGAAAATGTAAATTCGTTCCGCCCTTTCCAAAAGTTAATGGGTGTGTGTAAGCGTAATTGTGTACAACATCGAATGGAAAATTAGCGTCGGACCAAAGTGAAAAAGTCATTAAACTGGATGCTACAGTTAAAAGGGCTGCATCTCATGCTGGATTGCTACGCTGATTGCGTTGAATATAGATATGAAAAACGTTGAAGTTTTAGAAAATAGATCCAAATATCAACTACGCCTGTAGCAAGTTAACATTAATTAAATAATTCAAATCGCGGGCCGTAAATCAATAAACTTTTAATCACTTGTGAATGAAATCTAAATTTAAATACGTTTTACGTAAATGTATATTCGTGGATCATTTTATTAGAGCGAGATTTTTAAAGTAAATACAACATCCATCTAGCTGTGCCGACGTAAAATCTATTGGTATTAATATATCGTGTCAGTGAGAATAGCCTGACATGTATTTCAATTATTTTTGCCTGATTGTCACTCTGTGTAACATAACAGCAATTTAAATTGGCAGATTTTCACGAAGTTGCAGGACCTGCCCACCTCGTCAACGAGCGCTCGTCGTCGGAAAAGGGTGGGTAAGTACCCTGTTTGTTTCATTCTTTACATTTTTGTTATACATTTTTTATATTTGAGTGTAATTTTTTATATCCTTCTTATAAATTTTTATACAGATTCTTTACATTTTTTTTTATATATTTTTATCTTTGAGTATAATTTTTTTATATCCTTCTTACAATTTTTATACATATTTTTTTACATTTTTTATACATTTTTATATTTGAGCTTAATTTTTTTCTCAATTAATTAATTTAGATATTCTCGTCGAACTATTCCTTATATTTTTTTTACTTATTTCATTACAATTTATAGGTGGGTGTGGGGAAATTTTAGAGAGTATTAAAATTTTTCTCTTTTTTGGTACGTACTTCAATTGTTTAGGTTTTCATTGAATTGTTGTTTTTCGGATTTTAGATGGTGTCAAATAAAATGATGAATTAAATTGAACCATAGGTCTTTCCCTTCCGTTTTATCTAACCGGGTATAGGACCCGGTACGGTGGCCGGCTTCCACCTCAAAACATGAGCCAGCCACCGGGTACAAACTAATTCCTTTTTCTGTTTCAGGTGACGTCTTGGGTTGAGTGGCCCAAGCAGAGTGCCTTTTTATGGCATAGAGTTATGCAATTCAATTGTATAATTCTATGACATAAATTGGTCACCGGGGTACTCCCCTTCTGATGGGAAGGTTCATACACGTCAAGTTGTATGAGTTTTCCACTCAGAAGCGGAATACCTGGCCACTTCAACAAGCTATCAATGGATTTATTCCGGTTGGGTGGGTATGTAGGGGCTCCACCACCACCCGGTTGCCCCTCTTTCATTTGTGGGCCATGAACTTCGTTGGGTAACGACGAGGTCACCCCAAGTTCGCCTTTCTTCTCAGGTATCATTTGTTCTCGTAACAAGTACATCTCCTTCGGTGAGGTTATCTACAATTTTGCGACTTCGGTCGCCCTTTTGATCTGTAAGCAATTCGTGAATGCGAAATTCTTTGTAGTGAGTCCTCGTGCCGGGAAAACGAACCCGCCCCACGACACCGCAATGTTAGCCTGCCAGCGCATTCAAGCGTCTCCGGACGAGGGCATTCTCGGCAGAAACCGACACCTTCCCCTGCCGAGGCAGCAGAACATCGCTGCAGTCCTTTACGGACTTTATGAACATCTCCATTCACTACAGACATATGATTATGTTATGCTTTATATCAGGATTACTGAAATTGTTTATACCAAAGATATAGAAATTTGATTGTTGTAAGTGACTATAAAGGTAATCATTCATTTTAATTATTAAAATATTTTAAATATGAACGGCGCTCACTTGCTCAATAATCAATCACCCAATTATATAGAATTAACTTTTGAATAAATTTTTGGGAAAAAATAGAAAACGGACTTCAAAGTGAATAAAATAAACTTCATGGAAGCGGTGTCATATCAGGTTTTCCCCCATTTCTTTCGTGATAGTGCATATATATTTGAAGTTTTTATGTAGAAACGGAGAAATTTATTTGGGACCGCTTTCATATCGTTTAAATCATCCTTTTTAGAACATCTTGAAGTCGGTTTTCTTTTTTTTCTAAAATTTTTTTATTTCACCCTTTTTAATGGCAATTTATTCAAATTTTTTTATTTCTAGCGAATCTTGTCTGGGAAGCATCAAAATTTAGAGATTGATATTTTACAATATACTCATAGTTACAATACAATAATAAGCAAACTTTCTTTTTTTAGTTTTAATTTTACTAACTTCATTATATCTGCTAATTTGTAATGTATATGTAAAACTTTTAACCTGAAAGTACTTGTATGATATTTGTTTGAATAAAATGCATTTAACTCAAAAAATATCAATTTTAATTTAACTGTGTTATGATTGTGATTTAAATAAAAAGAAAAGCCTTCCTTTTAATATGACGGTTATATATTTATTCATCGTTATCAATTTTCGATCGTTATCATTGTGTCCTCCTCAGCGCTGAGGATTACCAAACAATCATGGTCGAAAATCGATTCCGATCAACGCAAGATTAAAAGAAATGCTTTCTTTTTTCTTTAACACACTTTGACACTATACTAAACAAATGGTAATTGAGGGAGAAAACTTCGATAACTCAAAACAGATTTAAAGTGAACTCACTAATTCGAAGAAATTTATATCGTGAAAACTTAAATCGAAGTTAATCCAATTCATAATCATCTTCGATTTATAATTTTCACTATAAGAAGAAAAGGTAAATGTACTTCACCTGTATATTACACCACAATTTTCGATAAATTCAATTTCTAGACGATTTCAAATCAATCACGCACTGGACTTTTACCAC
Source organism: Odontomyia ornata (assembly GCA_963969285.1). Classification (NCBI taxonomy): domain Eukaryota; kingdom Metazoa; phylum Arthropoda; class Insecta; order Diptera; family Stratiomyidae; genus Odontomyia; species Odontomyia ornata. The sequence goes on from OZ017741.1 coordinate 116,476,681, forward strand.
TTTTACCGAATGTCAACATGTAACGGTAGATATTCGATGTAGGTCTATTTGGCGCCAAAATGAACAAGATGTGAAATATGTTCCCCAATTGGCACAAAGTGGTTTGAAACTTATGACTGCTCTTCTTTTTGAACATATTCAAGCAATTTTTATGAAAGATAAATAAAAATTGATTTTTTGCAGATGTGTAGATTCAAATTTATTGTTCAAACTCGCATAAGTTTGTTTTTGAATGTTCAGGATGAGTTCAATAAAGCATATTACTAATTAACTTTTGAATGTCTTAAAAGCTAATTTACAATATTCAAAGTTTTCTAAAAACGTTCTGGAGTATGTTAGGCGTAGTAAGAGTATATGAAGATAACAATAATTATATCTACTAGTTGAACATCAAAAATTAAAAGCCCCAAAAGATTTTTAAAATTCAGACTACAAATTTAGCTCAATTAATCTCGAGAGCCTTTTAGATACTTCGTATACTTATCAATTAAATATTTGTTCCTTTCTTTATCGTGTGAGCAATTGTTAATTTGATAAAGCCAAGAACTATCGAAATGTCGTGATTGATTTAAATAAATTTGTAATGTACATCTTAAAAACAATTCAGTGTTTTTAATTCTTGATCGGTTTAGAGTTTACATCTAGTGAAAGCCTAATCATTTAAATAGAGAGACCTGAAATGAGCAAAAACAAAACAAACTATTTGTTTAGCCCTGAGAAGGGCTTTTGGATCCCGGATATGCTGCGACATAGATTTAAAGTCTCTCGGGTCACACTATTGAATCGAATCCGTTCCACGAACCTAAGCAGGTCCGGAGTCTATCCAGCTGTAGGCGATGGGATCTGAAACGATTAAAAAGAAAGCAAGATATTTTTTAGCCCTGAGAAGGGCTTTTGGACTTGATAGTCACCTTTTACTCTTTGTTTATTTTTTAGGGCCCTGAAAAGGGCCGTTTATTGTTCCTCATCCCGGGTATACAGCGACATAGATTTAAAGTCCCTCGGGTCACACTATCGAATTGAATCCGTTCCACGAATCTTAGCAGGTCCGGAGTCTATCCAGCTGGAGGCGATGGGACCTGAAACGATTAAAAAGAAAGCAAGATATTTTTTAGCCCTGAGAAGGGCTTTTGGACTTGATAGTCGCCTTTTACTCTTTGTTTATTTATTTAGGGCCCTGAAAAGGGCCATTTATTGTTCCCCATCCCGGGTATACAGCGACATAGATTTAAAGTCCCTCGGGTCACACTATTGAATTGAATCCGTTCCACGAATCTAAGCAGGTCCGGAGTCTATCCAACTGGAGGCGATGGGACCTGAAACGATTAAAAAGAAAGCAAGATATTTTTTAGCCCTGAGAAGGGCTTTTGGACTTGATAGTCACCTTTTACTCTTTGTTTAATTTTTTAGGGCCCTGAAAAGGGCCGTTTATTGTTCGCCAGCCCGGATATGCAGCGACATACACTTAAAGTCCCTCGGGTCACGCTATCGAAATGAGTCCGCTCCATGAATCTAAGCAGGTCCGGAGTCTATCCAGCTGGAGGCGATGGGATCTGAAACGATTAAAAAGAAAGCAAGATATTTTTTAGCCCTGAGAAGGGCTTTGGGACTTGATAGTCGCCTTTTACTCTTTGTTTATTTCTTTAGGGCCCTGAAAAGGGCCGTTTATTGTTCGCCATCCCGGATATGCAGCGACATAGATTTAAAGTCTCTCGGGTCACACTATTGTATCGAATCCGTTCGACGAGTCTAAGCAGGTCCAGAATCTATCCAGCTGGAGGCGATGGTACCTGATATGATTAAAAAGAAAGCAAGATATTTTTTAGCCCTGAGAAGGGCTTTTGGACTTGATAGTCGCTTTTTACTCTTTGTTTATTTTTTTAGGGCCCTGAAATGGGCCGTTTATTGTTCGCCATCCCGGATATGCAGCGACATATATTAAAAGTCCCTCGGGTCACACTATCGAATTGAATCTGTTCCACGAATCTAAGCAGGTCCGGAGTCTATCCAACTGGAGGCGATGGGATCTGAAACGATTAAAAAGAAAGCAAGATATTTTTTAGCCCTGAGAAGGGCTTTGGACTTGATAGTCGCCTTTTACTCTTTGTTTATTTATTTAGGGCCCTGAAAAGGGCCGTTTATTGTTCGCCGTCCTGGATATGCAGTGACATAGATTTAACGTCTCTCGGGTCACACTATTGAATCGAATCCGTTCCACGAATCTAAGCAGGTCCGGAGTCTATCCAGCTGGAGGCGATAGAAACTGAAACGATTAAAAAGAAAGCAAGATATTTTTTAGCCCTGAGAAGGGCTTTTGGACTTGATAGTCGCCTTTTACTCCTTGTTCATTTTTTAAGCCCCTGAAAAGGGCCGTTTATTGTTCGCCATCCCGGATATGCAGCCATACAGATATAGAGTTTGTGTCGGGAGTCCACCTGTTGAGTCGAATTCCATCGCATAAAACCGGTCCGGCGTTTATCCAGCTGGTGGAGATGGGACCTGAAACAACCAAAACAAACAAAGAAATTATGCAGCCCTGAGAAGGGCTTATTAGATTTTACAGTTACTGAAGTCTTCGTAGAAATATACTAAACCTTAAAAAAATGAAAGCTATGAAAGCTCCTACGGTGAAAATTATACTATACGCACTTAGAAAATTTCGACAGAACTTGTCGCGCAGCAGTAACTTAGCTATGTATGCCGAGGGCATCTTTATTTCTTAAATCAACGATAACTAATTGGAAAGATAACTAAAATGACATCCGCACTAAGTTTGTTTACACATATCAAACACTCACTCGGGGCCAGTAAAACAAACCAAGTGAAATATAACTTTACGCATCCGATTTACATGATTGTTAAGCGAGTCTCATTAAAATATCCGCCACCAATTTTCACTTAAACATTATTAACAATTCACTTTTCGTGAGACTGCGACACTTCACTTGAAAAATTTTGAACTTACGGCACCAACTTTATCACGTACTTTCTCATATTTTAAGCGATTTACGGAAGTGCAAACTATTACTTTCATTGGAGCAGTTATTCGAGCTACGCGCACCGAAATTCAACCGTTCAAATCGCACGGGTTTGCCTTACAAAATTAATTTTTAACACCGATTGTCGATTATAAGCGTTCGAGATGCGAAGAAATGTCACTTCACTGACAAAATTGCACAGCTGACGTACCGCCGCCATCTTAACCCTTATGAAATACGTCATCGATTTCATGAATCTGGCCATTATATTAAGATGGCACTGCTGATTGTCATTTAATTTCCAATAATTTCCAATTTCTCCACTCTTTAGTTCTATTGTTAGTTTGACGGCTAAACATGGACGCGAAATTTACCTGGCGCGTGAGATACGATTCGGAATTTAGTCGTTTTTTTGGTTCGAGAACGTGTCCGAAGGTACATATTGACTGAAGTGAAAGTAATATTACACCTGGTTTAGGCGTAACAACATTTTAAGGAGTGGCATTGTAAATCGGAGCGAGGAACTCAATTAAAATGTTCGTTATTGCTAGAAAACGATGGGTTATCGATACGAAAGTGTTTTTCACCCTAAGCAGCCATAATGTTTTATTCTTATTCAATGCTATTTTCTGGTTTTGTGAAGTGTTATTTGCAATAAAATCATATTTACGAGTGCATAAGCGTTTGCTTACTTTCTTGTGTGAACCCATTGGGTTCCCCTTAACCAGCTCTAGAATCATGGCCGCAGGGGTAGGTACAAAAAGACACGTAGTTAGGCAGGCGGTCGCAGGGGTTGTTGCGACAACGTGTATATGAATGTCCACTCCGGTATTATCTTGTTTCTGAAAGGTGAGAATTGAAGCACCTTATGGTGCGGCGTGAAGTTGGCGCGTTATCAGCTGTGGATTAGAATTTCAAATAAATTTAACGTGTCGTCTCCCACCAATTTCGCTTCTTGAACTATATAAATTTTCCGAGCTGGTATTCTAAGTTGAAAGATATAAAAGATTCAACATGACTTACCCAACGAACTCAATGCAATAAAAAATGGAGGGGACAGTCCCATACAAAGTATATGGGGAGGTTTGAGAGTAACTTTTCGTGTCGGGCTGTCAGACTGGTACGATATTGCTCTCATGTATTCTCTCTCGTGTCGTAACGTCAAGATTGAGAGCCTAGTCGGATGCTATTTTGAAAGCTTGCGAACCGAATAAAGTGATTTTCTTGCAAACTAAACGTGTCTGAATTGTGTGTGTGTGTGTGTGTGTGTCCCTACAGGATTTAAGCCTTTCTCCAACGCTGTTGCACTTTGTGTAAAAATTGTTTTGTTGGGAACTGTGCTCTCTACCTCAGAGGGAGTGTTTTTAGGAAGTTATCTTGCCTGTAGCCCCTCCATTTCTAATTGCTCTGAGCATACGAAGGATACGTCCCTGACATGCTTTCTATAGCTGTTTTTACGATCCCGGACACATCACTTCATTTTTCGTTTTCCAACACAAAAACACTTGCGATTCCTGTCAAACTTTTCAGTTTGATTAATTAACACTTTCGCAAAACTTTTGCACTACATTCAACACGGTGTTTCTTAGAAAAATTGTTTTGTTTACAATTTCAAATTCAACTTGATTAGACGTTTCCCGTCATTGTTTGATTTTCACGAATCATATGTTTTCAATCATATGGTTGATATTTTGTTGACAATTTGGGGGTTAAGGTGTAAGAGGAGTGGGATTTTCGTGAGAGCAACTAGAGAGCCACTTAAATGTGTGGATTCTCTAGCGGCGCGACAGGCAGGGGGATTTCAATTCGCATGCGAGAGGAAGGCATGTATGTAGTAAAAGTACTTCACTCACGTATGAATGAAAATAGGCTCACTTCGCGTCCATTAGTTTATATATCTTTTCAGCTGACGCTATTTTAAGGGATGCGTAAAATTTTTCAATTGTCGAAATTAATTTCGCAATGCTATTTCAAGTCATTTATTAGCACGTTCAAATGTCATCGTGAGTTATCACTTCTTATTTCATATACAAGGAATCGGTCCCTATTCGCAAACCTCCACCCTTTTCCACAAATATCAACAAAATCATGCTTCGCGCTATATTTTCATAAGTATTTGATCCAAAAATTGCGTGGACACCCCTGTTTTCGAAGCGGAAGTATCAACTGACGTGGAGCTGTCAGTTGCCTTGTGATTCGCAAAATGAAAAACTTATTGTACAGAAGTAAACGCGAGTGAATTATAAAATGAAGTATGTAGTTTTTCATTATTTGCTGAAAAAAGAACTGCCGTACAGGATTTTTCTTTGCTCAGGTGAGTAAAGTGTAACCAAACATAAAATTATGTGAAGCCTCATCAGTTTAAGATAATAATTACATTAGTCCAGAACCACACGATATTTTATTACAGAAAAAAAAAACTTGCCTGTATTTTGGACTTGTCCCGGGTAAAACAGTGGTTTCGTCGAAAGGTTTGATGGTTTACGTGAGTGAAATACGATTCATGCCCGTTCCTTGAACATTGACATTTGTCGAATAAATTGGTGAAAATACTTTGATTAATGACTTAATTCGTGGATGATTCAAACAAATCAACTATAAATCAATTCGTTTTATGGATTCGTGTTTGTGTTTTGTCCAGAGTGTGTTTATTTTTGTAAACATTTTGATTTCAATCATTTGCAGCGAGTCATCGCGAAATTTTTGAATAATACGGGTCGAATCCAACGATACGTTAAAGAACGTTCATGAATATTGAATATCGAGTTATTTTGTAATCGTGGCAAGAATCAGATAAACGGACATGATAAAATTTCATTTAGAAAATTGGGAAATACTGCAGTATGAAATGTTTTTATCTCAACACAGTACAACGTGATCTGGGGGCCGCTGAAAATTATTTTCAAAACATCGCGGTTTAATTTGAAAATATTTGTTAATTTAGCGGAAAACGAAGAAAGCCGACTTAGAAGTGCTCCACAAAGAATGAAATGAATTTTATGGAAGAGGTACTAAATCACCATGTAACATCACTAATGTAGCACCGCTTTCATAAAATTTAGTTCATCGTTTTTACTTTGGAGTCGTTTTTTTCAACTTAAGGCAAATTTCTCAAGAGAAATTTATCTATTACGTAGAGTACTTTTTATGTAAATATACATATAAATACATACATACATATATATATATATATATATATATACATATACATACAAATATATATATATATATATATATATATATATATATATATATATATATACATATACATATAAATATTTATATATATATATATATATATATATATATATATATATATATATATATATATATATTTATCTATATATACATATACATATAAATATTTATATATATATATATATATATATATATATACATATATATATATATATATACATCTATATATATATATATATATATATGTATATATATATATATATATATATATATATATATATATGTATATATATATATATATATATATATATATATATATATATATATATATATATATATATATATATAGTACGAGTATGTATTATGTATTAGTGGTACCGGTTTTTTTCGAAAATTGAAACTTTATTATGAAAAATTGATTTTAGACGACCGGAAATGGTTTGTTGAGTGAGCCAAGTGATTTTGCAAGTTTGGGGTGGATCTTGGTCGAACAATGTCTCCAATCCGTGATCTTCAAACTTTTTTGGCTGTCCGGGACGTTAATCGTCCTCCAAGTCAAAATTGCAACTTTTAAACCGTGCAAACCTCTTCTGGCACGTACGCTCAGCTGAGCATGCACACCATACACTTCCACCAAACAACGATGATTTTCGGCAGCATTTTCTTCATATTGTAGTAATGAAGAACTACTCCCCGCAAAAACACTTTATTCGGCACAAAATTCGACATTTTCAGAGTAAAAAGAAGTATTGCTGTTTACGCTTCACCTAAATGGCACATACTGATTCTGAAACTATATGACAGTAGCTTACCAACACACTTTTGGAAAGATGAATCACTGGAATAAAAATCAAGTTACGCCATCTGTTAGAAACCCGGTACCCCTATTATATATATATATATATATATATATATATATATATATATATATATATATATATATATATATATATATATATATATATATATATATATATATATATATATAGTATAAACTATATATGTACAACTATATCTGTACATACATATGGTTATACATAAATAGTATATACTACATATGTATAACTAAAGGGTGGTTCATAACAAGTGTACACAATTTTTTCTAAAAAAACATAGTTTTTGTGAAGATTGAGCTGTAATGTTTATTTATTATGGTCACTTACCAATAAATATTAAACATTTTTTGGGCATATGTGCACCTCATGCTGCTCAAACGATGATTGTAATTTTCGATGACATTTTCGCACATTTCCGGCGTTATTAGGCGTATGTTGGCTCGAATATTGTGTTTTAATGCTTCAGTAGTCTGGGGAGCATCAGCGTAAACACGGTCCTTCAGAAATTCCCAAAGGAAGAAGTCACAAGGAGTCAAATTACACGATCTCGCCGGCCAATTTATGGGATGACCAAAAAATTCACGTAGAGCGTGAAATGTTTGCACTGGCGATTCGTTATTTTTGCAAAAAGTTTTAACAATAATAAAACATTTGGCTGATGTGTATGACGCCATGGTTAGAATTGTAAAAGACTAAACTATCATAATCTGTCAATATATGGACCTGAAATTGGTGATAAATAAGAGTTAAGCATTGCCTCCTTAAACCTGGCCAGAGCATATCTACTAAATAGCAGCTGCAATTAGAACAAATTTTCTTTCTTACGGTACTTATGGAGTAAAGAGAATTAGACTAAAACTGCGTATGTATGGTAAACAAAAACTTGAACTTGCATGCAATTTTACCCACACAAGGTAAACTTTAATCCATCTTTTACACGTTTATTTGCCTCTATTTCATTTTGACAGCTCCTCGATTGCAGGTGCTAGCTTTGGGGAATGGAACAAATGGAGAGGCTATGCTCATATAAGCTCCATAGAAAATGAAACGGCCACCCTTTGAGGAACGGAACAAATGGAGAGGCTATGCTCATATAAGCTCCATACAAAATGATACGACCACCTTCTGAGCATGATTGTCATTTCATTTCCAATAATTTCCACAATTTCTCCTCTCGAGAGCCAGATTGCCAATTTGACGACTAAACGTGGACGCGAAATTTACCTGGCGCGTGAGATACGATTCGGAATTTAGTTGTTTTTTCGGTTCGAGAACGTGTCCGAAGTTACATATTGACTGTAGTGAAAGTAATATTACACCTGGTTTAGGGATAACAACGTTTTAAGGAGTGACATTGTAAATCGGAGCGAGGAACTCAATTAAAAGTGTAATGTGCGTTATTGCTAGAAAACAATGGGTTATCGATGCGAAAGTGTTTTCTATCCCGACCTCTCATCGGTTCTAGACGTTAAGTCTGAGTAGTGCCAACGGATGGTACCAACCGGTCAACCAATCCGTGCACCGCAACCCATTCACACGGTGGCTGCTTGTCGGCCAGCTGGATCGGAGAGGATTTCGGTCGCGGGTCTCCGAATGGGTTACGCTCATTTACATAATTCAGCCACCTATACACGCCCGTTTTCAAACGCGTTACAAACAAAACCATACGGAGAGGAAACCTATTCTACGTTACTCCGTATTTCTTCTCATAACCAGTCAAAAAGAACAAAATCTAATTTTTATTTCGCGTTCCCGAATTCCCGACGCGGTACCGAAAAGTATACTACGTTAACTCAACCCGACGAATGCTACGTTAAGGAAAAATCGAAAACAACATTTAATTCATACTCTTTTCCATCTATACATCCGAATTTTAAAATGTTTTTGTTTTTGCTTTAGTACTATCATTTTGAATTTTCGCATACATATATAGTATTTACTTGGGTTACAATTGTACATGTTTGGTTTTTATTTATAAAGTGTTTTTTTTTCGATAAGTGAAATATTTAGAGTGTCATACATAGGTAGTAACTTTTCACTTTTTAACCCTTACTTCTTGCTTTACTTTTCAGAGATTTACATTCAAACAATAACTAATGTCCTTTACTTAAGCTAATTATAGAACCATATTTAAATTTAAGAGTATAATATCTTGCACAATACATGGCATATAAAATATCTATCCGTAGTTATTATCAAAGATTAATAATTTTAGTGATCAATGATTAATAAAGTTTATAGACTTAAGAAAGTCATAAAATTTATTTCGGATCCGAATATTTTCCGGTAATTTGAAAATTTAATGAGATATACGGCGATTAAAATTCAAGTGTTATGGCCATTCAATATCATTTGGTTGAATAAATACCTTTCGTTTTGTTTTTAAATAATGTACATATTTTTCCTTAAATTCTTTTTGCTAACTGCAATGAAACTGAAAACATTCATATCGTTTTAAATTGATTGAAATGATCAATGTTGCAAAATTATATTTTGAGCTTAATTTCGTATAAATCTATAAATTGTATCAATGAGTGAATTGACTGCTAATTACATTGTTTTTGTATAATATTCTCTGCCAAACAAAATTATATTAATTTATTTGCTTAATTAAGTTATACTTATAGCCGTATCAAGGAGATTTCCGCAGTTTTTGACCAGCATTTCGAACAATGAATTACGTCAATTCTGATTTTTTTTGAAGAAACAACCGTCTTACAAAATATTATACTGTCATTCTTAAGATACTTATATGAAAATACTTCAATGTATTGTATAGTAAGATTCCATTATATTGTACAATATATAACTAATATACTTTCTTTCCGTAGTTGTCATCAAATATTAATCAATGTTACTGGGGATTTAAATTAAATCCTTATTGGCACGATTTAAATAGTAATCTAACTTACATTAATCATTTAAAATAATTATATTATAACCTAGCAGTAAAATTTTTATATTGATTTATATTGATTTGTTGTTTATTTTGATTATTTTTGGTGATTATCCAAGATGAATTTAGTGGCAAATAATGTAAGCGTAAGAAATAATAACACCATTGAACTTTATGTTATTGAAAGACAAAATGAAGTTTACGTCTCACTGTTATTTGCTGTTAAATTGTATGCATAATAATTTGATACGACTAGGTTTTTATTATGAAATAAATTCAAATTAACCATACAAATAGTTTGATAGCTTTCATATACAATATTTTCTTAACAAAAATCGGTAGGTATGGTTGAAGATATCCTTTATTATTTTAATGTTTTTCTAAGCTTTACTACGCATTGTGTAAAGTGAAGAATAATTAGACTTAAACTTCATGAGATATTTAATGAATGATAAAATAGCATTAAATGGCAAATTACTAGGCAGTGAGTATTTTTATAAGACATTGCCAATAAAGAAACATAAATTGCATTGTTAAATAAAACTCAATTAATCAATTAAAGCCATATATTACATTGACCCTGCATTCTTTTATAAATTTACTAAACATTGAAATGGAGACTTCCTAAGAGTTGACGTGAGTAGACTACACTTTAATACTGTTTTCCAGCCACTGTTTCAATCTGCCTGTTTAAAACGCGTTCGGAAATTTCTTCAAGAGGAAATTTAGAAATTTTACGCTACGTTCCGGTTCCTTTTCAGGACTTCCAATAAATCAACGAGAACCACGTCAACCTTACGCATTCGCAATCTGCTGACCAACGAAGTGCCAGACTCAGCTATTCTAATCTTAACCAAAGCATCCTACACTAAATAAAATTGCCAAAATACAAACTCTGTGACCGCGAACTTAACCAAAAGCACAGAATCACTTAGTCGCGGATTACATCAAACCCCGCCCACTCGACCTCACACTCACATTCCAGTCTCTTTTCATTAATTGTGCATTTTTTTTATCTTATCAAACTGATAATTTTAACTTGATTTCAGCAAAAACATATGTCAATAGCTTTTATAATCCCAACTTATATTATAAACGCGAATGTGATTTAGTTTGTACACACATTTTCAGGGGTACAGAAAATAATATAGGATACCTTTTAACCCGAGAAAGGCTATTCCCTTGGTTTGTTCGTTATGCTTGCTTGCCTTAACTGCGTAACCGTCGTTGTCAGGAGTACAGAAAAGGCCGTAGGGTGCCTTTAATCCCAAAAAGCTACTGTAGCCTACAGAAAAAATTGTTTTATACTAGCTTTTACCCCTAGCTTTGCTCGGCGGGCCTGGGATGCTGATGTTCTATAACCTATGTCTAGTTAGGCTTTTAGGGTGATTTGAATTAAGTAGTTTTCTTATTGTTTTCATACGGAGAGCTTATTAAGTACTTGGACGTTACAATTGAATTAAAATTTAACGAATATTTTTGGGAAACCGATATATTCTACGATGATTTCTCATTATGATGTTTTCAGAATTTACTCCGTTTTCTTTAATAATCACAGCATGTCAAAATTACTTGGGAAAGGATTGACTATACCGTTGACAACGAAAGTGAAATATGATGGTGACCTTTTGTGAAATTCATGTAAACGCACCACAATATGCGAAACAAAGGAAATATACTCGGCTTTCTTGATATGATTCCCTGATCATAACGTTGTAAGAGTTATTAAACGTACTTTTGGACACTTACCACCGAGCTCGGCAGTGATTTTCCTTGGTCACCTGGATCATCCTCAGCTCCATTAGCATTCCCATAAGCCACACCTTCTCCGCCTTCAGTGTCTGTATTGCTTTTGATATTGGTAGAATTCTTCGTGATGTCAGTTGCATAGCACAATTTACAGTTGTATGCCACATGTAACTCATTGTTGCATTGTAGACAGATATGATGTGGAAGGCGGTCAGTCAAGGTGATCGATGATGATGCAATCGATTGAAGCATGCGAAGAGCATCTTCGTTTCCTTTTTCTAAAAAGGAATAGTAAATTATCACTCGCTTCGCAGGTGCGGTAACACATCGATTTTACCATACCTAGATGCGTCCAACGGTTACGAATAACCGTTGTTTTCATACAGAAGACTATTTGTGCAAAACCATCAATGAAACAATAATTTTGGACAATATTCGCTCGCAATTTTTTGTTTTCTACCACCGAACTGTCGAAAATCACCACACTTGTCGGTATATAGTGAAAGCTTAGACAAATGAAACACTTTGGTCTAGAACAATCTTCACTCTCACTCATCGGACAGTTAACCGCGCACCTTCTGTACCTTTTTGACGTTTGGGATGGCAATTGTGGGAGGCATTGCCAGATATATATGCTTCGAAATGTATCAGTGTTTAATTACAGTGGATCACGTTGACAGAAAATATTTCTCCACAAATATAAATATTTGAAGAAAAATATTTTCTGCGCAATGATCTCTGCACGAAAGATGAAGTCTGCTTGCACTTCGAAGTCATACATATCTGGCCAGGTGCTAGGGTTCGGGATCGGAATCACCTCGATTCCCGGGCGTAGGCGTCACATTACATTTGTTTGTATTCAATGCTATTTTCTTGTTCTGTGAAGTGTTATTTGCAATAAAATCATATTTACGATTGCATAAGCGTTTGTTTACTTTCTTGTGACAACCCATTGGGTTCCCCTTAACTGGTTTTAGAATCACGGTCGCAGGGGTAGGTGCGAAAAGACACGTAGTTTGGTAAGCGGTCGCAGGGGTAGTTGCGACAACGTGTACATATGAATGTCCACTCCGGTTTTATCTTGTTCCTCAAAGCGACCACCTTCTGAACATGATTGTCATTTCATTTCCAATAATTTCCACGATTTCTCCTCTCGTGAGCCCGATTGTCAATTTGATGACTAAACATGGACGTGAAATTTACCTGGCGCGTGAGATACGATTCGGAATTTAGTCGTTTTTTCGGTTCGAGAACGTGTCCGAAGGTACATATTGACTGTGGTGAAAGTAATATACACATGGTATAGAGATAACAACATTTTAAGGAGTGACATTGTAAATCGGAGCGAGGATGTGCGTTATTGCTAGAAAACGATGGGTTATCATTAGGAAAGTGTTTTCTATCCTAAGTAGCCATAATGCTTTATTTGTATTCAATGCTATTTTCTTGTTCTGTGAAGTGTTATTTGCAATAAAATCATATTTACGAGTGCATAAGCGTTTGTTTACTTTCTTGTGACAACCCATTGGGTTCCCCTTAACTTGCATTAGAATCACGGTCACAGGGGTAGGTGGAAAAAGATACGTAGATAGGTATGCGGTCGCAGGGGTAGTCGCGACAACGTGTACATATGGATGTCCACTTCAGTTTTATCTTGTTCCTCAAAGGGTGCTATTTAGTATATATCATAATACAATAATTAACAAGTATGGTCACTCTTGGATGTCAATAATTACAACAACAAAATTGATGGGGCAATGTAAAATCGAGACAAGAAAGGACTGAAAATAAATGGCTTTTGCCCTTTAGCGAAAGAGAGTTAGGTAGAGCTGCGTCCCATATGTGAAATTGTGTTAGTAAGTTTGCCCGCGCTTGCGTTTGTATGGGTTTGTACGTGAAGCGGGAAATTATAGTTGTGTGCGTTGAAATTTAGCAATTTTCATGCTACCAGATTAGCAAATTTTGTTGCTTAACGAAAGATATTATTGCCAGATTGATAACACAGCTGAGTTTTCATTTAAGAGCAATGGAAAATAAAGAGTGCATTGTAATTAAAATGAATATAGAAAATTTTTCCGGCTTCCATCGGACCATACCACGTAACACCTTGCGACTACTTTCAATGGCGCCACGTGAAAGAGAAGGTATACGCCAACAGCCTAGCGGTGATTCATGACCTCAAAGATGGAATTCGTGAGGCTATCGAGGACATAGGGCAGCCACTTTGTGGTTTGGTTATGGAAAATTTCATGAAAAGGATATGGTCCTGTAAGCATTTTTACTATTAACGGCATACCTTGCTCTTTATAATGAAATAAACATCCGATCATTTATATTAAAAAATTGCATTTTTCTTATAATATCAAAATAACACCTCTTATTGGAAAATCCTGTATTTTCGGTGCCCTCGATTCGTAGCCGTTAACTCAAATAGGTGGTTTGGCTGTCTTTTTTGTAATGAGGCTTATTTATTACGTTTTAACTTCATAGAGACTTGGTATTGCATTGATTAGCATGAAAAGGAGGATCGTACTTGAAGAAATAAACACATTGAATTTTTTGATTTTATTTTGATGCAAAGGGAAATAGTTTCTTATATTTCTAGAAAAATGTTCCCCTAACTGTTAACGCATTCTTTCAACAAGCTATAATTATCGATAACATTACTTTTATAAGTGGCACATTAAAGTGAGGTGCTTCAGAAGCTTTCATTCTTTGACGGTTGACTCAATTTCATAATATTTCATATACATATTTACCTATGTATTGTAACATCTGTGTATCATTTTAATACTGTCTATAAGAACTTTATCTAGTTTTCATTTAATTAGCTATAAGCAATATATGACGCTATTATTTGTCCCTTTAAGAGTGTCAAGAGAACTGAGTACATTTGCTTTCACTAACAACGAGTTTAAGTAAGAAAACTTGTGTCTTTAATATACAAAGATAAACATTTAAGAAGATATCATATGGAATTTCCGCTTAAGTTTTAACATTACAAGTTACTTAAGTGTTCTCTTAGATTCCTAACTGAATGTATGTTAATTTTCTCATTTACATAATTAACTTCTTTTCTAGTAGAGGAGGAGCACTTTCATCTTTCTTTGGCTTCTCCTTCTTGAGAGTTTAATTTGACCGGAGAAGTAACTTTCGATTTCTGGTAGAGTGTGTCCCTTGGTCTATGGCAGGCAGAAGTAGAACAATATCATTCCTAAAAGTTAGACAATTTTTAATGAATTCCTCTTTTTGTTTTCATTATTCATGATGACTTACCTACTAATGAAAAAGAACCATATAAAATAAATGTACCATGGCGATATATTGCGAGAGTTTAGAAAGGATATGTTTTGACAACGACGAATATAAAGATATGTGCACTGCATGTAGTAAAGCCACCAACAATGCCCCGAAATTTTGTGGGTAAATTTCTCCAAGCATCACCCATGGAACGACCAAGAAGCCGAGTGTGCACGCGATTGTGAAAATGAAGACACAAGCTAGAGGGAACCTGGTTGCAGTTGGGAGTTCTGGTGGATCAGCAGTATCCCACTTATGTTTCATGTACAAGTAGATACCTAACAATAACATTGAAAGTCCACAGCCGATTCGTGTTATTCGAAAATATTAAAAATGTCCTCGTGGTGATTTAATTGACACTTACCCGAAATGAATGTTAGCGGCCTTCGTCCCATTCTTCGCAGAGGAATGCAAGCAACTATGGTAAATGCTAGACGAATAGCTCGAAGCATTATGGTGCACGTGTATGTATTCATTGTGGTTCCAGAATCGCGGAAAATTTCAACCGCGTAGAATGTGATAACGTTCACACCACTGAATTAGTACATCATGAAATGAAGAACTAAAATCCCAAAAGGACTAGCGTCACTGGACTGAAGAAAATGGCAATCTTTTCCTTAGCCGTCACTTTGCTGTAACATTTAAATTGAATTAATTTATCATCTTCATATTATTTGATATTTTAGCTTCCTTATTAGCATTTGCCTTCCGATTGAATTCACGTTCCACGTTGCACGTAGATCCTCGAAGTTTTTCCAAACTTTTTCTTGCTTCAACAGCTTTACCACACGCTACCAAATAGTTGGGAGTTTCGGGTGTGAAGAACAGTAACAGAAATGTAGCAGCTGGGACCATGGTCGAAGTTATTGCTAGAATTTTCCACATTATGAAGGATCCTATGGTATACTGCACAAGTACACCGAAACTGATAAACACCGCTGCCAGCGCACTTAACATGCCTCGCAGATGTGGTTGCGTTACTTCTGATGTATAAACTCGAGCTGGTTTGCCAAACATGCTCGATTCAAGTCCAGTTAAGAATCGGCCGGCATAAATTAATTCAACTCTGTCCGCTGAAGCGATTAAAATCCATCCTAATACTGCAGGAACTTGAGTTAATGAAAGCGTCAGCTTTTGACGTTTGTCTTTTGACAACATTCGTTTAATTGAACGTAGAAATCGTTCAGTTGTTTATCGGACTTCTCTTTTCTTTCAATGCGAAGTATTTACCAGTCAGCTGATGACTGTTCTTTCCTGTTTTACTTTCGTCGAATTTGATACATGTTCCCCATGCCCTGTCTCTGCACGCTGTCACAAATACTATCTTACGCGCCGGCAAGTCCCGTTATTCGGAAATTTGTATGAACTGACCGTACTTGTTAGTTATTGTATTATGGTATATATGCTCTGACCTGACCGTTTTGCTCTGCAATTTCTGTGACATGACCTCATACAAAAGCAAAACTGACAACTCCTGACAGTTAATGCAGTTCCAAACAATTAGACGTCAAAATTCCTGTCATTGTTATTCGAACGAGCACATGCTGTACCTCTTGTGAATCGCGGGGAAGGAGTTTCGCTACTCAACAAAATTGTTCGCGAGCAAGAAATAGCCGAGAATGACGAAGAGCTTATTCGTGTTAAGGAACAAGGCATTCTGCAATTAGGTGAATTGTACAAACAAGAAGAAAAGGCCAAGGAGCAAGCAGATTTGATCAAAGTGAAGAGACCGTTTCTTAGCCTGATTAGCAAAGCGAAGGCCGCCAAGTTAGTGCGGTCGTTAGTGGATTTGTTTTTAGACTTGGAAGCTGGTACTGGTATCGAGGTTCAACTTTGTATAGGATGGGCGAAACAAGAGAAACGAACATTCTTAAGACAATCGCTGGAAGTCCGATTAATTGCTTTGTTTTTCGATACTTGATTGTATTCAGAAGCGCTAGCGCTGGGTCACAGCTGCTGAAAAATTAAAAAAGTTGGACGACAAAAATTTGCTCGTAGAAGTTCAACTTCTTGAAAGTATGACCTATCATGCTCTAAGCAATTTGCCAAAAGCGCGTGCTGCCCTGACTTCGGCACGTACCACGGCAAATGCTATCTACTGTCCGCCTAAGATGCAGGGGGCTTTAGATTTGCAATCGGGTATCCTACATGCGGCAGATGAGAGGGACTTCAAAACAGCTTTTTCATATTTTTATGAAGCATTCGAAGGTTTTGACAGTGTCGAAAGTAACAGAGCATAAACTGCACTCAAATATATGTTGCTCTGCAAAATAATGTTTGGACAGGCGGAAGATGTAAATCAAATTGTTAGTGGAAAGCTGGTAAGGATGTTAATTTAAAGTTGGTTGCATAGAAATTAATATTTTTTATTTTTTAGGCTATCACGTATTCTGGACGAGACATCGACGCAATGAAATCCGTCGCGCAAGCATCTCACTAAAGATCTCTAGCTGATTTTCAGGACACGCTCAAGGAATATCGAAAAGAGCTGGAGGAAGATGTAATTGTCAAAGCACATCTAGGTACATTGTATGATACAATGCTGGAACAAAATTTATGTAGAATCATTGAGCCGTATTCTCGAGTGCAGGTATGAAGAAAACTTTTCTACATGCTTATTTATAGCCTAGTGTTTGGTTTCCATAGGGTGCCAAATTATTTTCATAGCATAAGGTGAACATCAATTTTCAGTTATGTGCTTACGGAAGTAATATCCACTTTTATATTGACCAAGCGTCTGCAGCTTTTGTTTCATTCTGACTGGCTGAAACTGATAAATCGTCGTAAAGAGGAAGTGGTACATCCAGATTTTTTTAAGCACCTCCATTTCTTACCACTATCTTCACTCATTCTTCGTTCCACAACACTCGTCCGCTTTGTGAAGTGTGCTTCTCAGACAATGTTCAAGAACTCGGTATAAAACAGCACACAAAATAAAATGAATCTATCCTTTCGTGCATATTTAGTCAAATTCGTGATCAGGTCTCAGAGATAAAAAAAAAATCGCATAACACGAAACTTGAAAAAACTCTGAGTAACTGTCTATTCAAGTATCTCGCCGATAGGATCAAAAATGCCCTAAGATACTGTGCTGAAAAATCCATGTCCACGCTTCAATCAGTGTTCATCAGATGATCCCTGCCTTTTCCTAAATACCAACAGTGAGTTTGCATCCTTAACCATCTCTGGAAGATTTTTATATGTACTCGTACACGGAGCATCGTTCTTTAGACGATAGGTTCTGAAAAAAGGCATTACGAATTAATATGCATTCCTCGCACGTCAAAGTCAAACGCGCTTTATTCAATACTAATCGCCGTATATTTTCAAAGAATATAAAGCAAATTCTAAACATTAAAAAAAATAAAACTTTTTTTTAGTACCTCCACTCCCTACCACTCGCTCCATCGCTCTTTCTTCGTCGCACAACGCACGTGCGATCTGCATTCACTTTACCTCGCTTCGACCTGTGTGCCACCCAGAAAATGTTTAATTCATTGGTATAAGTGGCACACAAAATCATGTGAACTAATCCTTTTCATGAACATCTAGCCCAAAAATCATGATCAGCTCTCAGAGATAAAAAAAATTCAATATAATACGACGCATTCAAAAAAAAAAGCTCTGAGTAACAGGTCCACTCTTCAATCTGTCCTTTGTCTTTTCTTAGATACCAAAAGAGAGTTTGCTTCCTGAACCGTTTCTGGTAGATTATTACATATACGCAGAGCATCATTCGTTGCATCGTTCTTTAGATAATCCGTTCCGGCAAAAGGTATTATGAATTGATCTGCATTCCACGCACATATGGGTTGATCTGTGATACCTTAATTAATGGTGTTCGTACCGATCCATTAGTTTTTAAATTGTTGTAAATAAACATTATAATGACGACTAAAGGTTAATGATTTTGCTAATTGGTAAACCAAACGAGTTTCAGTAAGCATTGGCAGTTTCAGAATGTTTTTATATGCTTTGTTCAGCAGCCTGGATATACTATTAAGATGTTGCTTTGCCGATTGACTCCAAATAAGTACTCCATCATGTAATTTCGTCAGCACAAATGCATTTAGAACAAGTTTCTTGACGTGCTATCATTGGGGCTAATTGCCTCCTTAAGCTATTTATCATACAATGGTCTATGGTAAGACCAAGATATTTCATTTCCAGCACTCTTTGCAATTTTTCGCTGTTAATATTTAGGTCGACATCTATGTCGCCTTTGTTAAGATAAGAGTCTTTTCCAATGCACATCAAGAAACTTGTTCTAAATGCGTTTGTCCTGACGAAAATGCATTATGGAGTACGTATTTGGAGTCAATGAGCAAAGCAACATTTAAATAGTATGTCCAGGCTACTGACCAAATCGAAATTAGCAATATTGAATTAGTAGTTCTTTTTTTCATATGTTCATTTAATATGCAAAATATTGATTTTTTTTGCATTTCATACTATTTTAAAATAAGTAAATTATTTATTCATCACTGATTAAAAATTTAATTAAGATTAGCAATATTTTAAAATATTATTCCAAAGAAAAAAGACTGTCTAAACAAAATTAACATTTTGATTTATGATACAAATTGTTGAGTGTTTTTTAATTCATAGCATTTGGAAGTATTGAATTTATTAATTCATAACTAACTACAAAATTTTTTATAATTAATTTAATTAAGGCTTAAAGCAATACTTTTTATCCAAAAGAAATTGGCAATATTGTGATAATTTATCCTTCATTAAATATTTATTTTTGTAAGACATGATTTTCATTGTTTTTGAGATAAAAAATTCATTAGTCTACATAAGTGTGAAATTCACTGTTTTCAATTTCTTCGTAGAACTACAGCCCCTCTCGGGCCTTCGCTTCCTGCAAATAGCGCCTCGGTCCATCAATCGCGTCCTCTAATTTTGAAATCCGAGTAGCGATGAACTGCCTTCGTCGATCGAGTCAGACCGGCGTTTCCTCGATTTCCCCACTAGTCTCCGCCCTTCAGTTCTCCCAACGAATACCTTTTTGGGTATCCGTTGTTCATCCATACGATTCATGTGGCCAACCCATTGCAGCTTCCGCAGTCTTATAATCGTTGAAACCTCTATCTCGTCAAACATTTCACACAGCTCATGGTTGCGTCGAATTCGCCATTGGTCCCCGTCTAGCTTTGCTCCAACCATCCGCCTAAAATTAAATCAGAAGAGCAACGTTCGTGGCGCATCGGGAAATGATGACAAAATTTGAGTTGATGTTCCACTCCAGTGTTCCATTCTCAAAGGTGGATACAAAATGCATCGTGAGTATCTTTGAGGAACGGACATTGAGTAATTAAATAATACTGGAGTGGACAACCACGTGACAATATGGTTGCAACAACCCCTGCGACCACTTTTCCTACTGCTACGCTCTTGTTTACAATCTTAGAGAGAGCCAAATCGCACAAGCAAACATGGCTGTTGCTCAATGTAAACAATATTTCATACAATACCAAAAATTTGCTTTCCATTTGAAAAACCTTCAGCATTGTATGAAAAACATGCAAAACATTAATATATTAACTACTCACTTGTGTAAGGAAACAGCTACAGATCCTTTTCAACTATGATTTTTTCACGAAGGCACTACACATTTCATTTTAAAATTCTAAATAAATTTCACAGTGTCACACATTAAAGTTACTGGAATCACAAACTGCAATCGAATGTTTAAACACTTGAACGAATTAAGATCGCGAACACTTTCCGCAGTTTTAATATCGAATAAAATTCGCGACGAAACTTGCAAATTGGCCAATTTGGCGTCCAATTTGCATCAGTCAACTTGACAGTCAGTTCACACCTAGTCAGCTTTTGGAACAAGAAAGTGACCAGCAAGACGCAGACGGGGAGGAAATGACAGACTGTTCGCTTGGAAGAGAGCAGAAACCGGTCGCCTGCTCTCTCATGCATTTTATATGAGCTTAGCCCATCCAGTTCTTATTAATCTTAGGGAACGGAGCAAATGGAGAGGCTATGCTCATATAAACTCCATAGGAAATGATATGACCACATTCTGTGCCTGATTGCAGCGCCATCTTAATATAATTGCCGTATTCACAGCTGATAAAAATCTCAGCTGATACCCATAATAACGACGTTATCAATTTTTTGCTTTTCTTTTCATGATCAGCTGAGTGCAGTGACATTTCATTCTTCCGCGAAATGTTCAACTTGAATCTCGCCGATTTAAAGTAATTTCGCTGTGGAATTCGCGCGTTTTATAAACCAAAATGTTGGGGAGCAAAACTCTAAGTGTTTCAGTAGTACATTTCCCTAAAAACGCAAAATAATGTCGTGCCATAGTACGTAAACGAAGTGCCGGCGACTCGTGCAACTTTAAAAAAGTGAACTTCTAATCCTGTTCAAATGCTAATATACGCAGTAAATTTTAATTAGACTCGCGCAACGCACATCCAAATAGGACGCAAAAGCAAAGTTCTAAGTGTTTGATTAGTACATTTCCTCAAAACGCAAAATTAGGTGGCAATTTTGATGCCATAGTGGGTAAAAGAAGTGACGGCGACTCGTGCAACTTTTGATAAGTGAACTTATAATCCTGTTCAAATGCTAATATACGCAGTAAATTTTAATTAGACTCGCGCAACACACATCCAAATAGGATGCAAAAGCATATTTTTCAATCGGTTTGCTTCAATGGACGCGATTGAGTGTTTAATGTCTGTAAAATAAATTTAATACTGCGAAGTTAATACGTCTTCTTTATCTATACAATAAGTGATCATTTAAAGTGAACAAAACACAATTCTTCTGCATTAGTGCTTAAACGATGAAGCGCGATAACTTCAGTAGAAATATGTGATTATATATATTATCCATTTTTAATTTCAGAAAATTTTACATCATAACTAAATACAATTTCTACTTCTCTAATTACACAAGCACTAGTTACACAAGCTCTAATTTCAATGTATTTATTCGTAATTGGTAGCAAAATGGCCCTTTTCAGAGCCCTCATAAAAAAAAATAAAGTTTTATCGGGTTAGATGATGAAGATATTTATCACATGTGAAGACTCGGTCTCGCTTCGGTTCATATATAGGCTTATGATTTGTAAATGGTCCTTTTCAGGGCTTTAAAACTATATACAAAGAGTAAAAATTGGCTATCAAAACCAAAAGGACTAAAAAATAACTTGCTTTGTTTAGTCGTTTCAGATCCCATCGCCTCCAGCTGGATAGACTCCGGACTTGCTTACTTTCATGGGTTGGAATCCCATTCAATAGTATGACTCCTGCCGAGAGACGTAAGAGCGGTGTTGCTGCATATCCGGGATGGCGAACTATAAATGGCCCTTTTCAGGGCCTTAAAAAAATAAAACAAAGAGTAAAAAATCGACTATAAGTCCGATAAACCCTTCTCAGGTCTAAAAAAGTACCTTATTTTCTTTTTATTCGTTTCAGGTCTCACCACCTCCAGCTGGAAGGAAGCTGGATCCGCTTGATTTGAGGAATGTAATTCGTCTGTTCTATTCGTCAATTATCGGGTGCTGAAATTTCAATGGGTTGGAATTCCATTCAATAGTAGGACTCCTGGCGAGACACTTTAGAGCAATGTTGCTGCATATCCGGAATGGAGAACTATAAACGGCCCTTTTCAGGGCCTTAAAAAACTAAACAAAGAGTAAAAAGCGACTTTCAAGTCCAATAAGCCCTTCTCAGGGCTAATAAAATTCCTTACTTTGTTTTTAATCGTTTCAGGTTCCACCGCCTCCAGGTGGAAGGAAGCTGGATCAGCTTGATTTGAAGAATATAATTCGTCTATTCTATTCGTCAATTATCGGATGCTGAAATTTCAATGCGTTGGAATTCCATTCAATAGTAGGACTCCTAGCGAGAGACTTTAGAGTCGTGTTGCTGCATATCCGGGATAGCGAACTATAAACGGCCCTTTTCAGGGCCTTAAAAAAATTAACAAAGAGTAAAAATCGACTATAAGTCCAATAAGCCCTTCTCAGGGCTAAAAAATACCTTACTTTGTTTTTACTCATTACAGGTTCTACCGCCTCTAGCTGGAAGGAAGCTGTCTCAGCTTAATTTGAGGAATGCAATTCGTTTATTCTATTCGTCAATTATTGGATGCTGAAATTTCAATGGTGCAGCAAAAATATCAAAAACGCGTCTGTGCCGCTGCATATCCGTGGTGTGCGGACTATAAATAGCCCTTTTCAGGGCCCTAAAAAATAAACAAAGAGTTAAAAATGGGATTATGAATTAAAATAAGCCCCTATCAGGGCTACGAATACCTTGCTTTGTTTTGAGTTGTTTCAGGTCACATCGCCTCCGACTGCAAGGAATCTGGATCAGCTTAATTTGATGGAGTGCAATTCACCTGTTCTTGGGTACGGACAATCATCAGATGCTGAAATTTCAATGGTGCAGCAAAAATATTGGAGATACAAGATTTAACTTAGCTTTAAAACTAGCTCTAACTGTTCTAATTGATGATCACAACCTCTTGACGTCAGGTGATGATTGCGTCTGAATGGTAATTTACTTAACGCCCAGTATTTTCAATTTGCGTGCCTTAGCTTTATCATTAAAACATTGAAATGCGTCGTTGAGGTTTTTGCAATAGTTATTCATAAATATATTGCACCATGTGAAAATGACTTTCCTTGCTAAAGTAATAGTGTTATTACCGCAGCAACAAACATCAATCTCATCCGTACGGTCTTCAATATATTTATAAAGAATGGAAAAAAAGATATTTTCAATGATTTTTTCGTTGTAAAAATAAATCTTCAAAATCCTCCGATATCATTGTTGGAAAAATTTGATAGGCTCAAGTACCTATTTCTAATGAAAATTGAGATGGATACTTCAGGCCTCCTCTATTTAAATTTATAAAGTAATTGTTTTGGTCTATTGACTCTATGATCTCATGTGAGAGAAGGATATTGTGGCACGAATCGCATTTCACTGCTTCAATAACTTTTCGGCCAGCATATCCAGCTACGAAAACTATAGCAGACAGCGTTGCTTCATCGACAGCGACATTTTCAGATTGCTCGATAATGTCATCTGCTTCTGGAACAATGCAAACTTCAAAAGAATTTGGTTCGTTGCCAACGTTTTCCTCAAGAAGGAAATCTTTTAGACTTATATCACCCCGATGAAAAGACTTTAATTTTAAAATATTAGTAATTTTGATTTTTTTCCCGATTCTAGAATCTGCTGTATGGATATATTGAAATTGGAGCCGCTCATTTTCCGGTATTTGCTAAAACGATCTTCTAACAAATCCGTCTGGAACTTACCAAGTAAAACGTAGGAAAAATTAAGCTCGTTTAATAAGTAATCACAAAGAGAAAGAATACCTGTAGAGGAATGAAGTAAAGCTGTAAGATTTTCAGTGGTGAACTTATGTTTGGATGAATTTTTGAAATGACTGCTACTTTCCCAATGACGCAACCATTGATTGAAAACTAAAAGGTATTTAGAAGGCTCATTACTACTTCCAGTTATCGGCTCTTGGAGAGGATTCCTTAAGTTGCGGCCCTTGTATGGGTGTTTTACGTTAACAGTATTCCACCACTTTAATATCATTAGCATAAACTCAGAAGTGCCCTGATCGGACGGGAAGTAATAATTTAAAGCCTCGACATTTTTTTCATTAAATATTCTCAGGGCCAATGGTACACTTTGCCGTTCAAAATTGTTAGGATATAGTGATTTCCAAGAAAGAGAAAGAGCTAATTTGAGAGTAAAAAATTTCTCAAGATCATGAATATTTTTTAATAAGCAAAATTTGGCCATTTTAGTTTGAGAGAAATCATGTATGCTTGGGAATACAAAAGTTTGCTCCTTCTGGTTCAACCAATTGTTGCGCACGCTTTTAAATAAATGGACAGAATCAAAAAGAAAGAAAAGTTTCTTTCCAGGAACAAACGGAGAGTTAATGAAGGGTTGCAAATCTTTTGTGGGGGAAAATTCTTTGAAAAGTTTCCTGTTAATTTGATTATTGTCCGATATAATGGCAACCACCTCAAAACCAATTTCGTGAAGGAGTGTTAAAACCTCCTTGGTGGTTTCGAAAAGGAAGGGCGCATCTAAATTTTTTACAGAGTAAAGACCGACAACATCTTTTTTAGAAGATAATATGGATGTTATCATAAATGCCTGCACTGCTGCAGCAGGGCGAACATTCGAAATATTCTCTGCAAATACCGTATTCTGAGCCACTCCTTCTATTTTATTACCTTTGAATGATATTTGAGGCTTGACATAAATTTCGTCTATTAGCAAATTTATGTATTTCTCATGGCCTTCCAAGAATTTAAACTTTTCCTTTAGATAGATAGCTGAAATACCAGAGGAAAGATTACCTCTGGTTAGGCTTTTAAAATAAGAAGGATGGGGCATTTTCAAAATATTAGTATCACGTAAAAACTTATAGGCGTCAGGAAAATAAGGGTGAAAAATACCAAAAAGCACTACATCATCGGCTTCGTAACGCAAGCGCGATGAAAATAATGTTTTAAGTTGTTTAGTCAAAAATTTAACTGTCTCAATTTTTTCCTCTACAATTTTCCCGCCTTCAATTGATTCCTGAACCTTTTCGTTAAATGCCTTGACTATTTCTTCAATGCTTATTATATTTGGATCAAAATTTTCTAAGTAGGCCATTAAACTTTTAATTTTTGAGAAAGAATTACATTTAAACATAGGGCCTAAAATTGGTTTAAGTTTTTTATTGTTAATTCTGTTTCTCTGTATATAAACCTCGACCTCGAAATTTGAATTAATGGAAAAAGATTCATATACTTCCGGAATTTTACTATTGAAATCTATCTGAAAGAAAAAAAGTTTAAATTCCTGATTGGAAACGAACCATGAAAATTCAGATAATTCATGTTTATATGAAATAATTTCTTTCAAAGACTTTACTTCATCTTCTTGACGAAACGTTTTCTCTCCATTCCCAAAAACTTTGTTTTCTGTAACAAGTCTCTTATCTGGATTGACTCGCGAGGTGTATGGTATTTCCGAAGGGTTCTTTGGTGAGCCGGAGAAATTTGATGGAAAAGCATCTCCTTTCAGAGAGCACCTCCCTCTTTTGACTTTAGACCCATCTGAGTGCAAAGTATCCTCACGGATAACTTCATTTGGATCAAAGTGAAGACTGCAAACCAAAGTATTTTTACATACTTTCAAATATTTACGAGGGATATTTTGGATCCATTTAGTCGTAAAGATTCGTTTTTCGGAAAATGAAACATATTTGCGGTCATATATGATGATCGACAGCCAGGCACGCAACAGTGTGAAGGCATATTTATTGTATTCTTACTTCTAAAACAATTAATATACGATGAATAATATTTTGGAATAAATTAGAATAAAGGTTACCTTGATTATTGAATGCTGTGGCCAAGGAATTTAATACCTAAATAGAGAATAATTTGTTAATTTTATAATTCTAGTTTCCTTCTATAGTTAACGTAGACTTATTGAAAAAGAAAAAACCGACTTCAAAATGCAGTATAAACGATTAGATGACTTTTAACAATCGGTGCCAGATCACACCAGTTTGTAATGAATGCAATATTTTAGAAGGAAGAAAAGAAGTTAGCACCAATTAAAACTGAACTTAATGAATCACACCGATTCCAAAACTCAGTGGGATTTGAAATTTGTTTTCTTTCGTTTAAAACGTTTTATTTTATTCTTTTAAGTGGCAATATACAGCATATTTTTTAAACTGGAAGGCTGACTGAATCAAAAGGGTTGCAGACAAAATTAGAGGACATGTAATAACCGAGGAGCTATGGCTCTAAAAGGCAGCGCTGCCACTTCACTCCAGCACGATAAAAATTCAACGAAAATTAAGAGCCACAATTCTAGCTCGTAAAGTACGTTTGAAATTCCTTTCCTTACAATTCCACACGATAATCATTCAACAGCGTTTCAGAGCTCTATTGGCTATGAGAAATGAAAGGCATGCATTTTTGTCATTAAAATCTAGCACAATAGTGTTGCAGAGACGTTATAGAGCGCTCATTTCAATGAGGGAGCAAAGAGCCAATTATCTTAAACTGAAGAAATCTGCGATAAACATTCAACGGCGATATCAGGCCCTTCTATTAATGCGATCCCAGCGTGCTAATTTCCTCAAATTAAAACACGCAACAAGGATCCTCCAAGCGAGATATCGAGCGCTACTTTCAATGCGAACGTGCAAACAAAATTATTTAAAACTGGAGGATGCCACAATAAAGATCCAGCGTTGATTTCGTGCTAGTCTACTTATGAAAAAAGAACGAGCTTATTACATTCGCCTGAAAAATGCTGCACTCCGCGTACAACAACAATACCGTGCAAATAAGTTGATGCAATTACAACGTTCACAATACCTTCGCCTGAAATCGGCGGCCATTGATATTCAAAGACGGTACAGAGCCAACGTAGCAATGAAAATCCAACGAACTAATTTTATATGCCTCAAACAAGCCACAATTGTGATACAAACAAGATTCCGGGCACAAAAAACAAAAAATCTATGCAGTTTGTCTCCTCTCAGTATGTCGAGATGAAATCGAAAACAATTTTAATACAACGATTTATTCGAAGTTACT
The DNA here is from genome assembly GCA_963969285.1 of Odontomyia ornata. Taxonomy (NCBI): domain Eukaryota; kingdom Metazoa; phylum Arthropoda; class Insecta; order Diptera; family Stratiomyidae; genus Odontomyia; species Odontomyia ornata. Next base: position 116,504,263 of record OZ017741.1, read on the forward strand.
TCCTAATGAAACAGACATGACAGCAATATCTCTTCCAACATCGTTCCATCATTCAAATCCAAGAATGGTGGCGAAGAACATCGCTTCAACGAAAACAACGTTTGAAACTGGAGAAGTTAATGAAAAATCCGGAAAAAACCAGTTATCATGCCTGAACGGCCAAAAGAAAAAGACTGCTTGCAATCCGTTCCTTCGTTGGTGTGAATGTTATGGGTTCAAGTGGAGGTGCTGGATCCGGGGAATTTCACGTGGACAGACACCCTCGACGCAAGTAATACGGCAGAGTGCTTGTTTCATGGATGTGATTGTCCCTTTCGAGAGTGATTTGGTCGCGGCGGTGCTGGGGAGTTGGGTGTTTCGCTCGTTTTCGATTGAAGATGATGTAATAACCGAGGAGCTATGGCTCTAAAAGCCAGCGCTGCCACAGGCACACAGCATAAACTCAATTTAACAAGGAGTAACCATTCAGTCACCTTCCCCATCGCAACACTCGCTCCTTTTCTTTTTTTTCACATGAAAAATGAGTCAAGAAAATTTCTTTTGTACTTAACCCCCGGGAAACAAAATTCTAAAATTGTTTAAAATTTCTAATGTGTACTATCTTATTACAATATCTTTTGAAGATAATTTAACGAATTGCGGTGTAACGCGGTATACAAATGCTTAGAACGAAACGGCTAACCCCTTTAATTATATGAACGATAAAATCATTGTATCATTTAAACCCCTTAAAATTTGTCAAATTGTACCCATTCCAACCATAATATTAATTAAAAATTGTTTTGTTTGCCGGTAATTAACGTGAGCCTGCCTAATTCTTCCGATTTTTCCCACCTAATTACGCCTAATCATCATAAACGAAAAATTGCTTTCAATTGATAACTTAATTGAACCTACAAAAGACAGTGAAAATGGAAATTGCAAATACCGCCGTCATATACTACAAATGATAAAGAAAAAGTACATTTGATAGCAACAAAAACCTCCAATCGTGTGATTTCCCCCTTTCTGAATGTGTTCGTATTGTTCTACTTGCCCATAAAGTGTCGTAGTTGCTTGAGTGTGGAGAATATTAAATTGTGCTTGCGAAATTTGCATGCTATTGCGTCGTAAATCGTGAAAAATGGGTGATAACTACATAACAACATTGAAAATTGGAATGATCGGGGAGAGTGGCGTCGGCAAATCGAGTCTTATGCTTCGTCTCACAAACGAGGAATTCGATGGAGATCCGGGGAGTCTGCTCGAAACCGCCAGACAGCGCGGACGCCGCGTAGAGAAGAAGGGAGTTGGGAGTGAGAGGAGATTGCGGGCTGATCAGAATATCGCCGAGACACGTGGAAAAGTTTCTCGCGTAAAAGACAGTGAAATATTGTGAAAAAATAGACGATAAAGTTATCGTGCAAATTGTGAACACTTTGTTAGTCGTGTGGGTTAGTGAAAAGTGGAATAAAACTCGTGTTCCGTCAAAATCTGGTGGAAGTGTTTTCGCTTGGGTGTCCAAAGGTTTCTCCCTCCCTTAAATCATCTGTCGAAAAGTTATTCTTTAGCTCCCAGAAATAATCAGGTCCCCAAAGGAGATATGAAACGGAGAAACAATTTGAAAATGTGGAAAAAGGCGTCATTGATTTGCCCCCGAATTTAGTAACAATTAGTTACTCAATGCACTTAGCATGTAAAGAATTTGTAATTAACAGTTAGCTCTTTTGTCGGAAATTTTTCGAAACGCTGTGATGCAACTTCGCTTCATCGATTAAGGAAGTCGGTTCGCGTGGAATCGTTGTTTTTAATGTACTGTGCATGTTCCAATACAAATTCGGAAACTCCTCCACAATACTTGTTAGAAGAAGCGTGCACACAGAGACGAATCGTGAGAATACAAACAAAATGGAACGTTTCACAGAAGTACACAGAACACTTTCATGGGATAAATTTTGTGTTTGAATGGTGCATGCTTGGGGTGAAATGAATTAATGAAGGATCAGAGAGCAAGTCTTCGAAGAAAAACCGGCAACCCGAACAAAATAAATACGCGTTTGATCGAAAAATATCTTTTCGAATCCTCTCGCGTTTCCCTATGTGGCCAACGAAAAAGAAAAGTTGGTGAATCCAAACATGTAATATTTGCCGCAATAAGTACAAACGAAAATTGTGGAAATGGACTGAATGGTGACATGCGGCAGTGCTGATGAAAGAATTTAGCCACGTAGTTTATTTGAGCAGAGCATTTTTTTTAAATGATTTTCGGAGTGACATTATAGAATAAACTTTCAATGAGCATTGTTTGCTTATCAAGTGGATACCGATGAATAAATCCCACCATCGCTATTTACTTCCATTGCAATGGTTATTGTCTGACACAAACCCCGGCATATAATTGCATTTTATAAGTGAAGTAAACAATTATGTCTAACGTACAATTTCCCTTCGCCACCTGCAATTGAACGTCCGCATAGTGGTGATTCAAGGCCTGAGATAATCGGTTGCAGTCTGAATATATACAAAGAGTGAAGTGTGTGCGCCAGAAAATAGGAAGAAGTGGGAGTTTGCCCGAAATTGCTGGAAAAGAGTGAAACGATTTCCGGTGTGTCGCTGAGCGTGAGTGAACAGCGAGTGGTTCAGTGGAACACAGGAAAAACCTGACCGAGTACTATTGCCAGCGCTAATGCCAGCAGAAGGCTGTATACGGGTAACTTGAACCACTTTGGCACATGTGGAACAATCGGATAGATGGTTGGAGAAGTGATATACCTCGGAATGAATGGGATACTGGAATCAAGGCCGAATACGTTGGGTTGGCAAGAGATAAGGATAAACGAGATAACGTGTCTAGATCGTGAAACTTGGTTCACAACTGCAATAGAAGTTCACCAGGAGAAAGAGGAGAAAGCTTAATGGGTGGAGCGATGCTCGCCGTGGTTTATATGGATGCTTGTCTCGACATTTTATTGTATTAAAGACCTTAAAGTTAATCAGTGTAAAAGTATTCGGATATTTTCTCTCCCCCCATCTGTCAGTAAAGTGAAATTAAGGTGTGCAACGCGGAACATCATTAACAATAAAATTTGTTTCAGGCAACGCTGGAACTACCCACATCGTCAACGGGCGCCCAGCAAGGATGTTGGGTAAGTACCCGTTTTTGTGAATTTTCCTGATATAATTGTTTTTCCACAAATTTTGATACAGATTTAAAGCGTTTTTTTTTTCAAATTTTTTCTTAATTTTGTTGCATCTTGTCTGCAACAATTTTAATTTCCATAAATTTCTCTTAATTTCTTTTGTCCATTAATACAGTTTTAATTTTGTTTTTTTCAGATTTGAGCTAAATTTTTTTGCACCTTTCCTACATAATTTTTTTCCTCCATACAATTTTCTTAATTTCTTTTGGCCGTTAATACAAATTTTGATTGTTTTTTTTTTTTTAATTTTTGCTAAATCTTGTTGCCTCTTTTTCTACACAAATTTAATTTCCATAGATTTCCCTTAATTTCTTTTTATACATTGATACCATTGTTAATTTTTCCAAATTCTTGCTAAATTTTATTGCACCTTTTCTATATGATTTCTTAATTTCCATAGATTTCTCTTAAATTCTTCTGTCCATTAATACAATTAGTAATTTTCTTAAACTTTTCCTTTAATTTTGCTGTTTTTTTTTTATATACAATTATTCATTTTCGAAAACTTTTTCTTAAATGTTATTTTGGTCTTGCTATTGAAGTCAAATTAGACCATTTTTGTTTGAAAGAGCAAAAATCATTATATATAAAAAAATTGAAACTTCTGTTTTGGTAATAAAAAAGAGAGTAATAGTTTGACATCGATATAACGAAATGAATAAAATGAATTGCTAGACGTTAAAAAAATCGGTCTTTTCATTTTGTTCTTCTAATCGGGTATAGGACCCGGTACGGTGGCAGGCTTCCACCCCAAAATATGAACCAGCCGCCGGGTACAACCTAATTCCTTCTTTTGTTTCAGGTGACTTCATGGGTTGAGTGGCCCAAGCAAAGTGCCTTTTTATGGCATAGAGTTATGCAATTCAATTGTATAATTCTATGACATAAATTGGTCACCGGGGTACTCCCCTTCTGGTGGGAAAGTTCATATAATTCAAGTTGTATGAGTTTTCCACTCAGAAGAGGAATACCTGGCCACTTCAACAAATTATCAATGGATTTATTCCGGTTGGGTGGGTATGAAGGGGCTCCACCACCACCCGGTTGCCCCTCTTTCATTTGTGGGCCCTGAATTTATTTGGGTAAAGATGAGGTCACCCCAAGTTCGCCTTTCTTTTCAGGTTTCACTTGTTCTCGTAACAAGTTATAATTCCCTCTGTGTAGTTATCTACAATTTTTGCGACTCCTGTCGTCTTTTGATCCGCAGTCCAATTCGTGAATGCGAAATTTTTTGTAGTGGGTCCTCGTGCTGGGGAAACAAACCCGCCCCACGACACCGCAATGCTCATCTGCCAGCGCATTCACGCGTCTCCAGACGAGGGCATTCTCGGCAGACACCGACACCTTCCTCTGCCGAGGCAGCAGAACATCGCTGCAGTCCTTTACGGACTTATGAAACTTCAATATCACTACAATGAGTTCCTAATTACGTTGGACGGTGAAGTGATTTGTTCTGATTGATTTATTTTGCGTTGCATGCTTGAGTTTTTCATCCAAGCCATCGCCAATATCGTTCGGGATCTTACATTTTGCATTAGCAGTCGTGTGTCATGAAAAACAAAATATGCACATAGACATAACGTCATCTCAGTTACACTTACTCTGGCGTGCCATCGCTCCATCGCATGCTCCGTCGTTACATCTTGGTGTTGTTTTGTAATAATCCCTTTAAAGCGGTTTGAGTAGCGATCCCGCTATAGAAATTGCATTTGACAAGTGGATGAGAATTACGGTGATTGTTTGGGAGGAGAGTCTGAATTGAGTGCTTGAAGCTCGCGCACCGTTTTATAATAAGAAATAATTTTAAGACAAATCTCTTTTGTCTTGAATTATTATAATTATTTTTGCGTTTTTAAAGTGAAAACTAAATGAATTTCGGGAGTCGAGTTTAAAAGGTCAAGGAGACGGTGGTCTTGAGGAATAACTGGCGAGAAAGAAAAGTTTTTACTTGCTGTGCGTGAAAAACGTGGGAGCAAAACGATAGATTTTTTTGTGATAAAAAGTGATTTTTATATGTGGCAGTGGAGTACACGAATGATTGTTCATCAACCAATTGAGAAAGTGTTCTGCGAATATATTGAGTAAAAATTTTAACTCTTTGTTCTCTAACGTTAACATATCTAGTTGGGAATGAAAATGTGAAACTGGAATAATTCGAGAAGTTTGATGTATCTCAATTTGCTCGAGCATAGTGTTACGCGACTGCGTATAAGAAAATGAACACTATCGTCGCCGATCGAATTGAATCAAATGCAAGCGTGCGGTTGTAGTGTAGTTGAAGTGGCCAGGTATTCCTCTTCTGAGTGGAAAACTCATACAACTTGAATTATATGAACTTTCCCACCAGAAGGGGAGTACCCCGGTGACCAATTTATGTCATAGAATTATACAATTGAATTGCATAACTCTATGCCATAAAAAGGCACTTTGCTTGGGCCACTCAACCCATGAAGTCACCTGAAACAAAAGAAGGAATTAGGTTGTACCCGGCGGCTGGTTCATATTTTGGGGTGGAAGCCTGCCACCGTACCGGGTCCTATACCCGATTAGAAGAACAAAATGAAAAGACCGATTTTTTTAACGTCTAGCAATTCATTTTATTCATTTCGTTATATCGATGTCAAACTATTACTCTCTTTTTTATTACCAAAACAGAAGTTTCAATTTTTTTATATATAATGATTTTTGCTCTTTCAAACAAAAATGGTCTAATTTGACTTCAATAGCAAGACCAAAATAACATTTAAGAAAAAGTTTTCGAAAATGAATAATTGTATATAAAAAAAAAACAGCAAAATTAAAGGAAAAGTTTAAGAAAATTACTAATTGTATTAATGGACAGAAGAATTTAAGAGAAATCTATGGAAATTAAGAAATCATATAGAAAAGGTGCAATAAAATTTAGCAAGAATTTGGAAAAATTAACAATGGTATCAATGTATAAAAAGAAATTAAGGGAAATCTATGGAAATTAAATTTGTGTAGAAAAAGAGGCAACAAGATTTAGCAAAAATTAAAAAAAAAAAAAAACAATCAAAATTTGTATTAACGGCCAAAAGAAATTAAGAAAATTGTATGGAGGAAAAAAATTATGTAGGAAAGGGGCAAAAAAATTTAGCTCAAATCTGAAAAAAACAAAATTAAAACTGTATTAATGGACAAAAGAAATTAAGAGAAATTTATGGAAATTAAAATTGTTGCAGAAAAGATGCAACAAAATTAAGAGAAAATTTGAAAAAAAAACGCTTTAAATCTGTATCAAAATTTGTGGAAAAACAATTATATCAGGAAAATTCACAAAAAAGGGTACTTACCCAACATCCTCGCTGGGCGCCCGTTGACGATGTGGGTAGTTCCAGCGTTGCCTGAAACAAATTTTATTGTTAATGATGTTCCGCGTTGCACACCTTAATTTCACTTTACTGACAAATGGGGGGAGAGAAAATATCCGAATACTTTTACACTGATTAACTTTAAGGTCTTTAATACAATAAAATGTCGAGACAAGCATCCATATAAACCACGGCGAGCATCGCTCCACCCATTAAGCTTTCTCCTCTTTCTCCTGGTGAACTTCTATTGCAGTTGTGAACCAAGTTTCACGATCTAGACACGTTATCTCGTTTATCCTTATCTCTTGCCAACCCAACGTATTCGGCCTTGATTCCAGTATCCCATTCATTCCGAGGTATATCACTTCTCCAACCATCTATCCGATTGTTCCACATGTGCCAAAGTGGTTCAAGTTACCCGTATACAGCCTTCTGCTGGCATTAGCGCTGGCAATAGTACTCGGTCAGGTTTTTCCTGTGTTCCACTGAACCACTCGCTGTTCACTCACGCTCAGTGACACACCGGAAATCGTTTCACTCTTTTCCAGCAATTTCGGGCAAACTCCCACTTCTTCCTATTTTCTGGCGCACACACTTCACTCTTTGTATGTATTCAGACTGCAACCGATTATCTCAGGCCTTGAATCACCACTATGCGGACGTTCAATTGCAGGTGGCGAAGGGAAATTGTACGTTAGACATAATTGTTTACTTCACTTATAAAATGCAATTATATGCCGGGGTTTGTGTCAGACAATAACCATTGCAATGGAAGTAAATAGCGATGGTGGGATTTATTCATCGGTATCCACTTGATAAGCAAACAATGCTCATTGAAAGTTTATTCTATAATGTCACTCCGAAAATCATTTAAAAAAAATGCTCTGCTCAAATAAACTACGTGGCTAAATTCTTTCATCAGCACTGCCGCATGTCACCATTCAGTCCATTTCCACAATTTTCTTTTGTACTTATTGCGGCAAATATTACATGTTTGGATTCACCAACTTTTCTTTTTCGTTGGCCACATAGGGAAACGCGAGAGGATTCGAAAAGATATTTTTCGATCAAACGCGTATTTATTTTGTTCGGGTTGCCGGTTTTTCTTCGAAGACTTGCTCTCTGATCCTTCATTAATTCATTTCACCCCAAGCATGCACCATTCAAACACAAAATTTATCCCATGAAAGTGTTCTGTGTACTTCTGTGAAACGTTCCATTTTGTTTGTATTCTCACGATTCGTCTCTGTGTGCACGCTTCTTCTAACAAGTATTGTGGAGGAGTTTCCGAATTTGTATTGGAACATGCACAGTACATTAAAAACAACGATTCCACGCGAACCGACTTCCTTAATCGATGAAGCGAAGTTGCATCACAGCGTTTCGAAAAATTTCCGACAAAAGAGCTAACTGTTAATTACAAATTCTTTACATGCTAAGTGCATTGAGTAACTAATTGTTACTAAATTCGGGGGCAAATCAATGACGCCTTTTTCCACATTTTCAAATTGTTTCTCCGTTTCATATCTCCTTTGGGGACCTGATTATTTCTGGGAGCTAAAGAATAACTTTTCGACAGATGATTTAAGGGAGGGAGAAACCTTTGGACACCCAAGCGAAAACACTTCCACCAGATTTTGACGGAACACGAGTTTTATTCCACTTTTCACTAACCCACACGACTAACAAAGTGTTCACAATTTGCACGATAACTTTATCGTCTATTTTTTCACAATATTTCACTGTCTTTTACGCGAGAAACTTTTCCACGTGTCTCGGCGATATTCTGATCAGCCCGCAATCTCCTCTCACTCCCAACTCCCTTCTTCTCTACGCGGCGTCCGCGCTGTCTGTCGGTTTCGAGCAGACTCCCCGGATCTCCATCGAATTCCTCGTTTGTGAGACGAAGCATAAGACTCGATTTGCCGACGCCACTCTCCCCGATCATTCCAATTTTCAATGTTGTTATGTAGTTATCACCCATTTTTCACGATTTACGACGCAATAGCATGCAAATTTCGCAAGCACAATTTAATATTCTCCACACTCAAGCAACTACGACACTTTATGGGCAAGTAGAACAATACGAACACATTCAGAAAGGGGGAAATCACACGATTGGAGGTTTTTGTTGCTATCAAATGTACTTTTTCTTTATCATTTGTAGTATATGACGGCGGTATTTGCAATTTCCATTTTCACTGTCTTTTGTAGGTTCAATTAAGTTATCAATTGAAAGCAATTTTTCGTTTATGATGATTAGGCGTAATTAGGTGGGAAAAATCGGAAGAATTAGGCAGGCTCACGTTAATTACCGGCAAACAAAATAATTTTTAATTAATATTATGGTTGGAATGGGTACAATTTGACAAATTTTAAGGGGTTTAAATGATACAATGATTTTATCGTTCATATAATTAAAGGGGTTAGCCGTTTCGTTCTAAGCATTTGTATACCGCGTTACACCGCAATTCGTTAAATTATCTTCAAAAGATATTGTAATAAGATAGTACACATTAGAAATTTTAAACAATTTTAGAATTTTGTTTCCCGGGGGTTAAGTACAAAAGAAATTTTCTTGACTCATTTTTCATGTGAAAAAAAAGAAAAGGAGCGAGTGTTGCGATGGGGAAGGTGACTGAATGGTTACTCCTTGTTAAATTGAGTTTATGCTGTGTGCCTGTGGCAGCGCTGGCTTTTAGAGCCATAGCTCCTCGGTTATTACATCATCTTCAATCGAAAACGAGCGAAACACCCAACTCCCCAGCACCGCCGCGACCAAATCACTCTCGAAAGGGACAATCACATCCATGAAACAAGCACTCTGCCGTATTACTTGCGTCGAGGGTGTCTGTCCACGTGAAATTCCCCGGATCCAGCACCTCCACTTGAACCCATAACATTCACACCAACGAAGGAACGGATTGCAAGCAGTCTTTTTCTTTTGGCCGTTCAGGCATGATAACTGGTTTTTTCCGGATTTTTCATTAACTTCTCCAGTTTCAAACGTTGTTTTCGTTGAAGCGATGTTCTTCGCCACCATTCTTGGATTTGAATGATGGAACGATGTTGGAAGAGATATTGCTGTCATGTCTGTTTCATTAGGAAGTAACTTCGAATAAATCGTTGTATTAAAATTGTTTTCGATTTCATCTCGACATACTGAGAGGAGACAAACTGCATAGATTTTTTGTTTTTTGTGCCCGGAATCTTGTTTGTATCACAATTGTGGCTTGTTTGAGGCATATAAAATTAGTTCGTTGGATTTTCATTGCTACGTTGGCTCTGTACCGTCTTTGAATATCAATGGCCGCCGATTTCAGGCGAAGGTATTGTGAACGTTGTAATTGCATCAACTTATTTGCACGGTATTGTTGTTGTACGCGGAGTGCAGCATTTTTCAGGCGAATGTAATAAGCTCGTTCTTTTTTCATAAGTAGACTAGCACGAAATCAACGCTGGATCTTTATTGTGGCATCCTCCAGTTTTAAATAATTTTGTTTGCACGTTCGCATTGAAAGTAGCGCTCGATATCTCGCTTGGAGGATCCTTGTTGCGTGTTTTAATTTGAGGAAATTAGCACGCTGGGATCGCATTAATAGAAGGGCCTGATATCGCCGTTGAATGTTTATCGCAGATTTCTTCAGTTTAAGATAATTGGCTCTTTGCTCCCTCATTGAAATGAGCGCTCTATAACGTCTCTGCAACACTATTGTGCTAGATTTTAATGACAAAAATGCATGCCTTTCATTTCTCATAGCCAATAGAGCTCTGAAACGCTGTTGAATGATTATCGTGTGGAATTGTAAGGGAAGGAATTTCAAACGTACTTTACGAGCTAGAATTGTGGCTCTTAATTTTCGTTGAATTTTTATCGTGCTGGAGTGAAGTGGCAGCGCTGCCTTTTAGAGCCATAGCTCCTCGGTTATTACATGTCCTCTAATTTTGTCTGCAACCCTTTTGATTCAGTCAGCCTTCCAGTTTAAAAAATATGCTGTATATTGCCACTTAAAAGAATAAAATAAAACGTTTTAAACGAAAGAAAACAAATTTCAAATCCCACTGAGTTTTGGAATCGGTGTGATTCATTAAGTTCAGTTTTAATTGGTGCTAACTTCTTTTCTTCCTTCTAAAATATTGCATTCATTACAAACTGGTGTGATCTGGCACCGATTGTTAAAAGTCATCTAATCGTTTATACTGCATTTTGAAGTCGGTTTTTTCTTTTTCAATAAGTCTACGTTAACTATAGAAGGAAACTAGAATTATAAAATTAACAAATTATTCTCTATTTAGGTATTAAATTCCTTGGCCACAGCATTCAATAATCAAGGTAACCTTTATTCTAATTTATTCCAAAATATTATTCATCGTATATTAATTGTTTTAGAAGTAAGAATACAATAAATATGCCTTCACACTGTTGCGTGCCTGGCTGTCGATCATCATATATGACCGCAAATATGTTTCATTTTCCGAAAAACGAATCTTTACGACTAAATGGATCCAAAATATCCCTCGTAAATATTTGAAAGTATGTAAAAATACTTTGGTTTGCAGTCTTCACTTTGATCCAAATGAAGTTATCCGTGAGGATACTTTGCACTCAGATGGGTCTAAAGTCAAAAGAGGGAGGTGCTCTCTGAAAGGAGATGCTTTTCCATCAAATTTCTCCGGCTCACCAAAGAACCCTTCGGAAATACCATACACCTCGCGAGTCAATCCAGATAAGAGACTTGTTACAGAAAACAAAGTTTTTGGGAATGGAGAGAAAACGTTTCGTCAAGAAGATGAAGTAAAGTCTTTGAAAGAAATTATTTCATATAAACATGAATTATCTGAATTTTCATGGTTCGTTTCCAATCAGGAATTTAAACTTTTTTTCTTTCAGATAGATTTCAATAGTAAAATTCCGGAAGTATATGAATCTTTTTCCATTAATTCAAATTTCGAGGTCGAGGTTTATATACAGAGAAACAGAATTAACAATAAAAAACTTAAACCAATTTTAGGCCCTATGTTTAAATGTAATTCTTTCTCAAAAATTAAAAGTTTAATGGCCTACTTAGAAAATTTTGATCCAAATATAATAAGCATTGAAGAAATAGTCAAGGCATTTAACGAAAAGGTTCAGGAATCAATTGAAGGCGGGAAAATTGTAGAGGAAAAAATTGAGACAGTTAAATTTTTGACTAAACAACTTAAAACATTATTTTCATCGCGCTTGCGTTACGAAGCCGATGATGTAGTGCTTTTTGGTATTTTTCACCCTTATTTTCCTGACGCCTATAAGTTTTTACGTGATACTAATATTTTGAAAATGCCCCATCCTTCTTATTTTAAAAGCCTAACCAGAGGTAATCTTTCCTCTGGTATTTCAGCTATCTATCTAAAGGAAAAGTTTAAATTCTTGGAAGGCCATGAGAAATACATAAATTTGCTAATAGACGAAATTTATGTCAAGCCTCAAATATCATTCAAAGGTAATAAAATAGAAGGAGTGGCTCAGAATACGGTATTTGCAGAGAATATTTCGAATGTTCGCCCTGCTGCAGCAGTGCAGGCATTTATGATAACATCCATATTATCTTCTAAAAAAGATGTTGTCGGTCTTTACTCTGTAAAAAATTTAGATGCGCCCTTCCTTTTCGAAACCACCAAGGAGGTTTTAACACTCCTTCACGAAATTGGTTTTGAGGTGGTTGCCATTATATCGGACAATAATCAAATTAACAGGAAACTTTTCAAAGAATTTTCCCCCACAAAAGATTTGCAACCCTTCATTAACTCTCCGTTTGTTCCTGGAAAGAAACTTTTCTTTCTTTTTGATTCTGTCCATTTATTTAAAAGCGTGCGCAACAATTGGTTGAACCAGAAGGAGCAAACTTTTGTATTCCCAAGCATACATGATTTCTCTCAAACTAAAATGGCCAAATTTTGCTTATTAAAAAATATTCATGATCTTGAGAAATTTTTTACTCTCAAATTAGCTCTTTCTCTTTCTTGGAAATCACTATATCCTAACAATTTTGAACGGCAAAGTGTACCATTGGCCCTGAGAATATTTAATGAAAAAAATGTCGAGGCTTTAAATTATTACTTCCCGTCCGATCAGGGCACTTCTGAGTTTATGCTAATGATATTAAAGTGGTGGAATACTGTTAACGTAAAACACCCATACAAGGGCCGCAACTTAAGGAATCCTCTCCAAGAGCCGATAACTGGAAGTAGTAATGAGCCTTCTAAATACCTTTTAGTTTTCAATCAATGGTTGCGTCATTGGGAAAGTAGCAGTCATTTCAAAAATTCATCCAAACATAAGTTCACCACTGAAAATCTTACAGCTTTACTTCATTCCTCTACAGGTATTCTTTCTCTTTGTGATTACTTATTAAACGAGCTTAATTTTTCCTACGTTTTACTTGGTAAGTTCCAGACGGATTTGTTAGAAGATCGTTTTAGCAAATACCGGAAAATGAGCGGCTCCAATTTCAATATATCCATACAGCAGATTCTAGAATCGGGAAAAAAATCAAAATTACTAATATTTTAAAATTAAAGTCTTTTCATCGGGGTGATATAAGTCTAAAAGATTTCCTTCTTGAGGAAAACGTTGGCAACGAACCAAATTCTTTTGAAGTTTGCATTGTTCCAGAAGCAGATGACATTATCGAGCAATCTGAAAATGTCGCTGTCGATGAAGCAACGCTGTCTGCTATAGTTTTCGTAGCTGGATATGCTGGCCGAAAAGTTATTGAAGCAGTGAAATGCGATTCGTGCCACAATATCCTTCTCTCACATGAGATCATAGAGTCAATAGACCAAAACAATTACTTTATAAATTTAAATAGAGGAGGCCTGAAGTATCCATCTCAATTTTCATTAGAAATAGGTACTTGAGCCTATCAAATTTTTCCAACAATGATATCGGAGGATTTTGAAGATTTATTTTTACAACGAAAAAATCATTGAAAATATCTTTTTTTCCATTCTTTATAAATATATTGAAGACCGTACGGATGAGATTGATGTTTGTTGCTGCGGTAATAACACTATTACTTTAGCAAGGAAAGTCATTTTCACATGGTGCAATATATTTATGAATAACTATTGCAAAAACCTCAACGACGCATTTCAATGTTTTAATGATAAAGCTAAGGCACGCAAATTGAAAATACTGGGCGTTAAGTAAATTACCATTCAGACGCAATCATCACCTGACGTCAAGAGGTTGTGATCATCAATTAGAACAGTTAGAGCTAGTTTTAAAGCTAAGTTAAATCTTGTATCTCCAATATTTTTGCTGCACCATTGAAATTTCAGCATCTGATGATTGTCCGTACCCAAGAACAGGTGAATTGCACTCCATCAAATTAAGCTGATCCAGATTCCTTGCAGTCGGAGGCGATGTGACCTGAAACAACTCAAAACAAAGCAAGGTATTCGTAGCCCTGATAGGGGCTTATTTTAATTCATAATCCCATTTTTAACTCTTTGTTTATTTTTTAGGGCCCTGAAAAGGGCTATTTATAGTCCGCACACCACGGATATGCAGCGGCACAGACGCGTTTTTGATATTTTTGCTGCACCATTGAAATTTCAGCATCCAATAATTGACGAATAGAATAAACGAATTGCATTCCTCAAATTAAGCTGAGACAGCTTCCTTCCAGCTAGAGGCGGTAGAACCTGTAATGAGTAAAAACAAAGTAAGGTATTTTTTAGCCCTGAGAAGGGCTTATTGGACTTATAGTCGATTTTTACTCTTTGTTAATTTTTTTAAGGCCCTGAAAAGGGCCGTTTATAGTTCGCTATCCCGGATATGCAGCAACACGACTCTAAAGTCTCTCGCTAGGAGTCCTACTATTGAATGGAATTCCAACGCATTGAAATTTCAGCATCCGATAATTGACGAATAGAATAGACGAATTATATTCTTCAAATCAAGCTGATCCAGCTTCCTTCCACCTGGAGGCGGTGGAACCTGAAACGATTAAAAACAAAGTAAGGAATTTTATTAGCCCTGAGAAGGGCTTATTGGACTTGAAAGTCGCTTTTTACTCTTTGTTTAGTTTTTTAAGGCCCTGAAAAGGGCCGTTTATAGTTCTCCATTCCGGATATGCAGCAACATTGCTCTAAAGTGTCTCGCCAGGAGTCCTACTATTGAATGGAATTCCAACCCATTGAAATTTCAGCACCCGATAATTGACGAATAGAACAGACGAATTACATTCCTCAAATCAAGCGGATCCAGCTTCCTTCCAGCTGGAGGTGGTGAGACCTGAAACGAATAAAAAGAAAATAAGGTACTTTTTTAGACCTGAGAAGGGTTTATCGGACTTATAGTCGATTTTTTACTCTTTGTTTTATTTTTTTAAGGCCCTGAAAAGGGCCATTTATAGTTCGCCATCCCGGATATGCAGCAACACCGCTCTTACGTCTCTCGGCAGGAGTCATACTATTGAATGGGATTCCAACCCATGAAAGTAAGCAAGTCCGGAGTCTATCCAGCTGGAGGCGATGGGATCTGAAACGACTAAACAAAGCAAGTTATTTTTTAGTCCTTTTGGTTTTGATAGCCAATTTTTACTCTTTGTATATAGTTTTAAAGCCCTGAAAAGGACCATTTACAAATCATAAGCCTATATATGAACCGAAGCGAGACCGAGTCTTCACATGTGATAAATATCTTCATCATCTAGCCCGATAAAACTTTATTTTTTTTATGAGGGCTCTGAAAAGGGCCATTTTGCTACCAATTACGAATAAATACATTGAAATTAGAGCTTGTGTAACTAGTGCTTGTGTAATTAGAGAAGTAGAAATTGTATTTAGTTATGATGTAAAATTTTCTGAAATTAAAAATGGATAATATATATAATCACATATTTCTACTGAAGTTATCGCGCTTCATCGTTTAAGCACTAATGCAGAAGAATTGTGTTTTGTTCACTTTAAATGATCACTTATTGTATAGATAAAGAAGACGTATTAACTTCGCAGTATTAAATTTATTTTACAGACATTAAACACTCAATCGCGTCCATTGAAGCAAACCGATTGAAAAATATGCTTTTGCATCCTATTTGGATGTGTGTTGCGCGAGTCTAATTAAAATTTACTGCGTATATTAGCATTTGAACAGGATTATAAGTTCACTTATCAAAAGTTGCACGAGTCGCCGTCACTTCTTTTACCCACTATGGCATCAAAATTGCCACCTAATTTTGCGTTTTGAGGAAATGTACTAATCAAACACTTAGAACTTTGCTTTTGCGTCCTATTTGGATGTGCGTTGCGCGAGTCTAATTAAAATTTACTGCGTATATTAGCATTTGAACAGGATTAGAAGTTCACTTTTTTAAAGTTGCACGAGTCGCCGGCACTTCGTTTACGTACTATGGCACGACATTATTTTGCGTTTTTAGGGAAATGTACTACTGAAACACTTAGAGTTTTGCTCCCCAACATTTTGGTCTATAAAACGCGCGAATTCCACAGCGAAATTACTTTAAATCGGCGAGATTCAAGTTGAACATTTCGCGGAAGAATGAAATGTCACTGCACTCAGCTGATCATGAAAAGAAAAGCAAAAAATTGATAACGTCATTATTATGGGTATCAGCTGAGATTTTTATCAGCTGTGAATACGGCAATTATATTAAGATGGCGCTGCAATCAGGCACAGAATGTGGTCATATCATTTCCTATGGAGTTTATATGAGCATAGCCTCTCCATTTGCTCCGTTCCCTAAGATTAATAAGAACTGGATGGGCTAAGCTCATATAAAATGCATGAGAGAGCAGGCGACCGGTTTCTGCTCTCTTCCAAGCGAACAGTCTGTCATTTCCTCCCCGTCTGCGTCTTGCTGGTCACTTTCTTGTTCCAAAAGCTGACTAGGTGTGAACTGACTGTCAAGTTGACTGATGCAAATTGGACGCCAAATTGGCCAATTTGCAAGTTTCGTCGCGAATTTTATTCGATATTAAAACTGCGGAAAGTGTTCGCGATCTTAATTCGTTCAAGTGTTTAAACATTCGATTGCAGTTTGTGATTCCAGTAACTTTAATGTGTGACACTGTGAAATTTATTTAGAATTTTAAAATGAAATGTGTAGTGCCTTCGTGAAAAAATCATAGTTGAAAAGGATCTGTAGCTGTTTCCTTACACAAGTGAGTAGTTAATATATTAATGTTTTGCATGTTTTTCATACAATGCTGAAGGTTTTTCAAATAGAAAGCAAATTTTTGGTATTGTATGAAATATTGTTTACATTGAGCAACAGCCATGTTTGCTTGTGCGATTTGGCTCTCTCTAAGATTGTAAACAAGAGCGTAGCAGTAGGAAAAGTGGTCGCAGGGGTTGTTGCAACCATATTGTCACGTGGTTGTCCACTCCAGTATTATTTAATTACTCAATGTCCGTTCCTCAAAGATACTCACGATGCATTTCTAAGATTAATAAGAACTGGATGGGCTAAGCTCATATAAAATGCATGAGAGAGCATGCGACCGGTTTCTGCTCTCTTCCAAGTGAACAGTCTGTCATTTCCTCCCCGTCTGCCTCTTGCTGGTCACTTTCTTGTTCCAAAAGCTGACTAGGTGTGAACAGACTGTCAAGTTGACTGATGCAAATTGGACGCCAAATTGGCCAATTTGCAAGTTTCGTCGCGAGTTTTATCCGATATTAAAACTGTGGAAAGTGTTCGCGATCTAAATTCGTTCCAAGTGTTTAAACATTCGATTGGAGTTTGTGATTTAAGTTACTTTAACGTGTGACACTGTGTAATTAACTTAGAATTTCAAAATGAAATGTGTAGTGCCTTTGTGAAAAAATCATAGTGGAAAAGGATCTGTACGTGTTTCCTTTCACAAGTGAGTAGTTATTATATTAATGTTTTGCATGTTTTTCATACAATGCTGAAGGTTTTTCAAATAGAAAGCAAATTTTTGGTATTGTATGAAAATTTGTTTACATTGAGCAGCAGCCATGTTTGCTTGTGCAATTTGGCTCTCTCTAAGGTTGTAAACAAGAGCGTAGCAGTAGGAAAAGTGGTCGCAGGGGTTGTTGCAACCATATTGTCACGTGGTTGTCCACTCCAGTATTATTTAATTACTCAATGATGCATTTTGTATCCACCTTTGAGAATGGAACACTGGAGTGGAACATCAACTCAAATTTTGTCATCATTTCCCGATGCGCCACGAACGTTGCTCTTCTGATTTAATTTTGGAAGGGTGTAGTCTAAAAAGGGAGCTACAGTTTAGAAATATTTGAAAATGTAAAAGTTAACTGCCATTGCATAATTGATTGATAATGTTCCTATTTCAGACTTGAATAGTTTGTAAAACTTTATTTAGATAAAAAGAAACTCAACGACATTTAATAAGCAAAAACTAAATCTGTTCCTTAGGTAATTACAAATTCAACTACTACTAAAATTATGACCGTTCATTCTTTTATACTTTTTCACCTCCCTTTTCCTTTCATAATCGTCTTCAGTGGAATTAAGGTGAAATTTATAATCGTTGAGCTTGACCTTCGCTATGTGTGAGAGAACTACATGCCTCTAAGGTGTACTAATTTGTTAAGATATCGCCTAACAGAAATTTATACTGATTTTTATTTCGCAAAAAAATAGTATTTTGTGTTGATGTATTTTACTGCTATAAGCTTAACTAACAAGCTGAAGTGTCGTTTGTTGTTCACTCGCTCACCATATGCAACAAAGAGTTGCTTTCCGATGCATGCCACTTGAACATTTTTAAGTATACTATTTAGAGTAAATAAAAGCTTCTCGTAGCTGGCAGTAAATTGCCTTGCAGTCAGTATATTGTTATAGGCGAGACTTGATCGAATGGATCAAAAATAGCTTAATGATATCTTGATTCAATTTAAATGAGGGAACAAATTTGAGCATATTGGTTATAAATACGTCGTCTATTACTGTTGAATTTCTCAAACCAGTGATTAGTCCCAAAATGAATTATCCTGTGCCCCGATATTAAATTTATCTCTTTGATATAGGCTATAAAATTGATCAAAAGTTTTAATACAATATTCGAATTATTTGTCCGAAGCATATTTTTGAAGAGTTCATATATCCTTCTGCTCGTTAATATAAAAATCAATTATTTCGAAATTACTTTTATTCATTTGAAAATTCAAGAATATATTAAATGGAATTCATTCTATATATGCCTACAGAATAATTCTAGCAACTCCGGGATTCTGCTTTCCACTTTCAAGGATGAAATAGCTTCCACATCCAGAGAGGCGCTTGAAATCAATACTGTCGTTCGTTGCATTTGCCTGCAAAAACAAAAATATGTCTGAGATCCAGATGAGATTTATAAAAGTAAACAGTTTACCGATAGTTGCCCATTAATAATTTTTTTATCTCCATATATTCGTATGTCCAGTATTATTTAACAGACTCCTGAAAAAAAAATAAAATTGATTTAATTAATAAAATTATTCAAGCAATATGCTAGCAAAACTTGCCCCCAAAATGCAGGCGCTACTATGTACGTGAAAACTAATTGAATAAAATGGTTGCCACCGAAATGTAAACATAAGCATGCATGAATTGGAAGCAGTGATTTTGAGTGAAAAAACACTTCTAAATATTGTATTGTGCTTTCTACATTTTATGTTGTTACTTACCTATGAAATGATACTCCTGTGGGCTGACGGTGCGTTTTATTATTGCATATTTTCACAATGCACATGATTTTAGAAACTTCATTTGCATTTTCCTTCTTTTCCGTCGAAATATATAGTTTTCTCACTTGCAATCTAACCGATAGATTGTCTCTTATTGTCTTGTTCATGAATAGCGCACAAATCACCAATCTCCTCTGATTTTAACTAAAAATCCCACAGTAAACGAGTTTGTTTACGCGGATTCACAGCCGAATTTGACAGCGAATGCAAAAAAATCATCTGATAATATGAAGATTTCTACTTATCGCCAGCGAGAATTGATGACAAGAAAAATCAGTGTTCCATTAGCATCGGGCCGTTCCTGTTAGCTACCTGTTCCAATGTATCCACCTAAGAGAGAGAGAAGAGGAGTAAGTCTATCCGTGTAAAACCCTGTATGTGAATTCCGATATTTTGCTTGTACAGGCGGTTTTTGCGAGGGAAGGGGAAATCATAACAAACGTCAAAATTTTGTTTACTGCTTCGTGCATTCATCGTTGTCAATATGCGGAAAGTATCATTTTCTCGCGATTTTCGTGAAAACGGTAGTGAATATTTAAGTGGTGAACGTAATACATACTGCTTCGGTTAGTTTCACACGATATATAGTGAAAATTTATCAAATCAAGTGACTCAAAAATTAGAAAACGACAATGCACTGTTCGGTTCCATGTTGCCCGAATTTCAATAGTGGCTCGAGCGGAAAATCATACTTTTGGTAAAAATTGATAGTTTCATTGATTTATAATCGTGAGAAAGTTTATTTTCAATAGTTTCAATTTGTGAATCGCAAGAAAACTGCTCAAAAATATTTGCAATTTATTGTTTTGATTGCTTCATATTTTGCCGCATATCTTGTGGCTTAAAGCAGAAGCGGCACAAAATTGGAGCATTTTTAAGGGGGTCATAATTCATTGTAACTTTTTATCATTTTAGAATTCTGAATGATATTTGTGCAAAAATGGAGTGGCGCTGAATTCTCGGGATAAATCCGGAAATAAAACGTTCGCAAGTTTGCGAAGATCATTTCAAGGATGACGACGTCGTTTATTTGAATCTAAGCTAAAAGTGTAAGATAGCTATTCTTAAATTAATCTTTTGCACAAAATTCAAGTATCTCATATTTTTAGACTCGATGTGGAATTGAATATATTAACACCTTTACATCCACTTTTGGACATGTAAGTATATTTCATAATTGATTAAAATGCCGATTTCAAATTTTTTATTTTAGAATTCAACTATGAATAGGACAAAGTTTTGTTCAACTTCCGAATTTAATTCAGGATGTGTAAGTTTACATGTATTTGCCGTTATCGTTCCTAAGTATCTAATTTTAGTGCGCTTATGAAACGATTTCTTCGGTTTCGGCGAATAAGTCCATTGGCCTGAATAGGGTAAGTGTCATTTAGTTTCCCGAACATTACATTTAGCCCGCTCAATTTCAGGACTCTTGGACCAGAAACGACGAAATTGTGAGCATGTCATCTGAATGATTTAGTGGGCTCTAAATCAAATTCGAAGAACGCGTATATTTCTTACATTCTTACATTAGATGTGACAGCTGCAAAAAATGTATGATTTCTATTTTCAAATTAATATTCACACAAAATAAAATATATATTTTAGAGTCGATGTGAAGTTAAAGATACTAACATCTCTACAGCTACTTTTGGACATGTAAGTATATTTCATGTTTGACTATTGTTTTATTTATATTTATCTTTATTTCAGAAATCAACTTCAGAGGTTAAGCTAAGTTTAGTGCGGTTTCCAAACAATCCCTTCAGCGGCGAATAAGTTGATTGCCCTGGATAGTTCAAGTGTCATATAGTTGCCAGCAGCTTACAATTAACACCCTAAATGTCAGGACTCTTTGACCGGAAATGACGAAATCTCCAATTGTCTTCACCCAAATATTTAAGTGGGATCTGAACGGAATTTGGAGAAGGTTTGAATTTCTTATACTAAATTTTAATGCAAATTTTAATCCCCTCTATTTTAGAACATGCTTTTGACGAAGCCCATGATACCTTTTCATATTTTGTATAATGTCGCCATGATAATTTTCCAGTTATATATTTATATTGCTTTAAGCCCTTCAGCAGCAACGTTGTCTATGGAAAGCCTTGAAAGTTTAAGTTTTAATATATGATAAGTAGCATCAATTATGACGTTTTTTATTCAGGCTTCTAAACGAAAAAAGTCAACGGGAGATGGTTCACACGGCTTGCAGTTTTAATGTAAATTTAAATACACCACCTTAAATTTGAACATAATAAACAAAAATAAAGAAGTAAAAGGTACCATTTTGCATTTCATTCTTATAATGATGCTTTATATAATATAAGTAATTTAATTAAAAAGATGGAAGATTGATTTTATCTAAGCATTAGGATTCACTTTCCAGCTTGAATAGATACAAGAAAATTTTTTTGCAGGATTTTATTTTAGGGTAGATAATTTTTCCGCTTGTTCAATACTAACAATAGTGTTTTATTAAAGTATGCCACGTGAACATTGTATGTGATTTCTTCTGTTTAATTAGGATGGTAATTAAATGCTACATTTTTTCTAAAAAGGCGAATAACATATCAATCAAAGAACGTTTTTTAGAGAAGCTGTTATTCACTAAGTACAAACAAAGTATGCTCATAAGTGGTCACTATTACTCCCTTTTATGTTTGTTCATCAAAAAGTATCTCAACACCAGGTATTATTTTATGTCTAAAAAAAAGTCAAAAAGATATTCTATCCACCAAAAACTGAATAAAACAATTCGCTTTTACGGTATGTAAGAAGAAAATATTCAACAGACAGAGTATTGCCGTTAATATTATTTTATCAATAAAATACCAACAACAATTCCAACGGCCTGGAAATAACTCAGAATAATTTACAAAGCATTTTGATTTAGCTAAAGAGTATGTGGGCTATTTACGAAATATTTATACATTATTATCATTATAAATTATTGTCAGATTAATGTTCAATAATAAGCACGAAGGCGATTGGAATCTGCTGAAAAATATACATCAGAAAACTAAACAGTGGCTCTTCATTATCTAATTCAAATTTTTCAATAACCTCTAAAAATACATCTTCCTTGATTGCATTTTAATCCAAAGTTTAGTTACTTATCAAACTAATAAAATAGTAAATTTATTTTTAGTTAAATATTTTCGGCATGGTGCTATCAATTTGAATTTTCCCGCCATATGATTAAGTTTGCCCCTCTTGTGATGAGACTACCCATGCTTTAAGCCACTACCACTACAATTAAAGAAACCTTACAAACACATAGCCGACATTCGGAAGTTTTTGGAGCTATCATTTACTCCTTTTCTTCCCTCCCTAAGGTATCCACTCTCTCTGACATCTATGGTCAATTGGAACAGGTAGCCTTTGAGGAACAAGATAAAACCGGAGTGGACATCCATGTGTACACGTTGTCGCAACTACCCCTGCGACCGCCTGCCTAACTACGTGTCTTTTTGCACCTACCCCTGCGACCGTGATTCTAAAGCTAGTTAAGGGGAACCCAATAGGTTGTCACAAGAAAGTAAACAAACGCTTATGCGCTCTTAAAAATCATTTTATTGCAAATAACACTTCACAGAACAAGAAAATAACATTGAATACAAATAAAGCATTATGGCTACTTCGGATAGAAAACACTTTCGCATCGATAACCCATCGTTTTCTAGCAATAACGCACATTACACTTTTAATTGAGTTCCTCGCTCCGATTTACAATGTCACTCCTTAAAACGTTGTTATCCCTAAACCAGGTGTAATATTACTTTCACTACAGTCAATATGTACCTTCGGACACGTTCTCGAACCGAAAAAACGACTTAATTCCGAATCGTATCTCACGCGCCAGGTAAATTTCGCGTCCATGTTTAGTCGTCAAATTGACAATCTGGCTCTCGAGAGGAGAAATTGTGGAAATTATTGGAAATGAAATGACAATCATGCTCAGAAGGTGGTCGTATCATTTTCTATGGAGCTTATATGAGCATAGCCTCTCCACTTGTTCCGTTCCTCAAAGCAGGTAGCTAACAGAAACGGCCCGATGCTAATGGAACACTGATTTTTCTTGTCATCAATTCTCGCTGTCGATAAGTAGAAATCTTTATATTATCAGATGATTTTTTTGCATTCGCTGTCAAATTTGGCTGTGAATCCGCGTAAACAAACTCGTTTGCTGTGGGATTTTTAGTTAAAATCTGTGAAAATTTGTGATTTGTGCGCTATTCATGAACAAGACAATAAGAGACAATCTATCGGTTAGATTGCAAGTGAGAAAACTATATATTTCGACGGAAAAGAAGGAAAATGCAAATGAAGTTTCTAAAATCATGTGCATTGTGAAAATATGCAATAATAGAACGCACCGTCAGCCCACAGGAGTATCATTTCATAGGTAAGTAACAACATAAAATATAGAAAGCACATTACAATATTTAAAAGTGTTTTTTCACTTAAAATCACTGCTTCCAATTCATGCATGATTATGTTTACATTTCGGTGGTGACCATCTTACTTGATTAGTTTTCGCGTAGTAGCGCCTGCATTTTGGGGGCAAGTTTTGCTAGCATATTGCTTGAATAATTTTATTAATGAAATCAATTTTATTTCTTTTTCCAGGAGTCTGTTAAATGACACTGGACATACGAATATATGGAGATAAAAAAATTATTAATGGGCAACTATCGGTAAAATGTTTACTTGTATAATTCTCATCTGGATCTCAGACATATTTTTGTTTTTGCAGGCAAATGCAACGAACGACAGTATTGATTTCAAGCGCCTCTCTGGATGTGGAAGCTATTTCATCCTCGAAAGCGGAAACCAGAATCCCGGAGTTGTTGGAATTATTCTTTTAACTGTAAGCATAGATAGAATGAATTCCATTTAATATATTATTGAATTTTCAAATGAATAAAAGTAATTTCGATATAATTGATTTTTATAATTACAAGCAGAAGGATATATGAACTCTTCGAAAAGATGCTTTGGACAAATAATTCGAATTTTGTATTAAAACTTTTGATCAATTTTATAGCCTATATCAAAGAGATAAATTTAATATCGGGGCACAGGATAATTCATTTTGGGACTAATCACTGGTTTGAGAAATTCAACAGTAATAGACGACGTATTTATAACCAATATGCTCAAATTTGTTCCCTCATTTAAATTGAATCAAGATATCATTAAGCTATTTTTGATCCATTCGATCAAGTCTCGCCTATAACAATATACTGACTGTAAGGCAATTTACTGCCAGCTACGAGAAACTTTAATTTCCTCTAAATAGTATACTTAAAAATGTTCAAGTGGCATGCATCGGAAAGCAACTCTTTGTTGCATATGGTGAGCGAGTGAACAACAAACGACACTTCAGCTTGTTAGTTAAGCTTATAGCAGTAAAATACATCAACACAAAATACTATTTTATTGCGAAATTAAGATCAGAATAAATTTCTGTTAGGCGATATCTTAACAAATTAGTACACCTTAGAGGCATGTAGTTCTCTCACATATAGCGAAGGTCAAGCTCAACGATTATACATTTCACCTTAATTCCACTGAAGACGATTATGAAGGGAAAAGGGAGGTGAAAAAGTATAAAAGAATGAACGATCATAATTTTAGTAGTAGTTGAATTTGTAATTACCTAAGGAACAGATTTAGTTTTTGCTTATTAAATGTCGTTGAGTTTCTTTTTATCTAAATAAAGTTTTACAAACTATTCAAGTCTGAAATAGGAACATTATCAATCAATTATGCAATGGCAGTTAACTTTTACATTTTCAAATATTTCTAAACTGTAGCTCCCTTTTTAGACTACACCCTTCCAACATTAAATCAGAAGAGCAACGTTCGTGGCGCATCGGGAAATGATGACAAAATTTGAGTTGATGTTCCACTCCAGTGTTCCATTGAAAATTGCAAAAGCTTCCGAATATGAATGTGTAACTAGGAATAGGTATAACAGGAAGCCATAGATGTATACACTCGAGACGGCGAGCTTTCATTTCCCATATAAAATATTGAAGTCTCTTAATACATGCTCAATACGAACAAACATTTCATGTACGTATACTTCAATTTTCGAAAGCTTTTGGACTTTCACGAATGAGCTTACGTATGATTGTCCAAATGCTATCATTGTTCGAAATTAATTCCGAAATAGCTAAAAAAGTTCATTATTTTTAGTTTTCTCTCCAATGATCATACAGCATTTACAATTGTAAACAATGCCTCCAAATATTGTTCAACAAACTTTTTTTTTCCATAAAATGTACTAACAAACTACGAAGTGCGCCACATTTAAATCGTTTTCGATCGAAATCAACAATTGTGACACCCCTGATTCCGGAAATAATGTTTCAGCTGATGGAAAACAGTCAGTTGACGATTCTTGCGAAAATTCCATCAAAGATCGTAATGTTTTTAAATTTTCAATGAAAACGATTGTTTCGGGTGAATTGTATAAAGTGATTTCGAAAATAAAGTGTTCAATGTGTTAACGTCAGTAAAAATGTGAAAGCGTCATCGAGTATTTTTCATTATTTAGGTAAGTAAACTGCAGTCAAGGAGACAATTATGTGTCCGGGTATAATTTACGTGATGTTTTCTGTGTCCGTCCAGGTTTTCGGTGCGTTTCGTGAATGAAAACATAATTTCGAATGTTATATGAATCGTTCCTGTTATAAACGGCATATGGGAGACGTGAATTTAAAGATTTTCTCGGCTTTAATAGATTTGACGCCAGTCATCGAATTCCGATAACATGTAACAGAAACTCGCTTGCATTGTAAGTATTAACGCGCTTTTTTTCTGATTTTTATTCCTACGGATTTAAATGAGTCTAAGTTATCCTTAAAGCTTCGTGTTGAAGTAATTAATTGTGTTTTAAGTAAAAGTTCATAATTATCAAAGTGCAAATTGCATTTGAAATAGATGTTCCGCGCGAATGTTGAGGTTTTGTCGGTTCCGTCGATAACGGTGTTGATTAAATTGTTGAAAATAATTCGTTTTGTTGTTGCGAAGGTGCTTGTAAGAGTTTCATGTATCGGAGTAAACGTTTTAATTGAAAAACTTTGAAGGTTTTCTAAAATACGAGATCTCGTATCAGTGCAGTGCACCTACAATATGGGAGCTGTTTTATTAGTTTCGAAAACTGGTCGATTGAATTTAAAAATGTTTTTCTAGGTTTCTGGAGTCGTGGTGATGGCACTGAAATTGTTGTTGAAAATCGAGCCAATTGATGCAGAAATGCATGCATGGCGGTTTAATTTGAAAATGTTTGTTTTTTTTACCGGAAAACGAAGAAAACCGACTTCAAAGTGCCCTACATAGAATGAAATGAATTTTATGGAGGTGATATTAAATCACCATGTAATACCACTAATATACCACCGCTTTTAAAACTACTTTGGAGTCGGTTCTTTTTAATTTAACTTTAATTTCTCAAGACAAATTCACCTATTGCGTAGAGTATATATCTATATATATATATATATATATATATATATATATATATATATATATATATATATATATATATGTATATATATATATGTATATATATATATATATATATATATATATATATATATATATATATATATGATATATATATATATATATATATATATGTATATATATATATATATATATATATATATATATATATATATATATATATATATATATATATATATGATATAACGAAAATCGTGACTATACTAGAGGTCACAATTTCGCTCCGATTTTCACAAAATTTTTAGGAAACGCGTATCGCGTAAATATCTCAGTTAAGTTGTTTAACCAGCTAAATCGGTCGAGGGAAAACAAAATGGCGGCCATTTTAGACAAACATTCGTAATTTCATTTCTGACCAAACCATAGCTCCTATTTGGATGAAATTTGGTACAGAGGTTTGTTGAAGTATGCGATGAATTTCACATTCAAAAATCCAAAGTCGAACCATTTGAAACAAAGTGGTGGCAGGTCAGACGTCGAAATCATTGTGACAAAACTTTTCAACCGATGTTTATGAAATTCAGTTCTTTGGTAAAGACTGTAAATGTCTAAAGAATTATGTTAAAAAAACTAGAGATCAGGTCTTCAAAAACACAATGGCGGCTAGTTTAAGCTTGAAATTTCAAAGGCTTCTGAAAGAGCCAATGCTCAAGTTTAAAAATGGCAGCGATTCGAATATGCGATTTTTTCAGATTTTTGTGGCCCTCTAGTGGCCAAATTTTCCAATGGATTTTAATGAAACTTGAGATTATGGATAATTTTACTAGGTCCTTGTACTAAGCAAATAAAGAAGTCAAAAATTTCAAACTTTTGCCCTGAAAATTTAATACTTTTGCCCTGTCTAGAGGGAAACTGATTGTCAACAATATTTATCGACGATTTTTGGACTACAACCATCCCTCGTTGGCTTTGTTGAAATTACACCTGAAGAATGTCCGGAACTTAATCCGTTCATACTTCAGGAGTGAGGTCAGCAATCAATGGGCGGAAAAACTGAGGGGCATTAGCCGACAGGACCCAGATGGCGTTTTCGCGAAAGTGAATAGCATATTCCGCAAGAAGTATCGAGTGAAAGTATCGTATCTTGAAGTCGCTAGTGATGAGATAAATCTTCTCGATAGAGCTGGTATCGAAATTGATAGTACGACTCCGGATAGAAATGGAAACAGGATTATATGTGATGGATTGCAGAAACTTGCCCTGATTGGAACACATTTGAATTGGTTCATCTGCCAAACCCAGAGAGAAGGAATGAAACAATTTCAGAGGTCGTTGAAGCAAAAGTTTCCGACTTCAAATCAAGCCTGAACGGCCAATCAATTCCTCATTTCGATGAAACATTAACATCTGACCTCATACCGAGCTTGAATTTTATTGATTATTTTGTCAGCTATGAAGACTTGTGTTTCATATTTCGCAGAATGAACAACAAAAAATCATGTGGTACTGACGGTATTCCAAATATAGTTCTCCGACATTTGCCTGAGGTTGCTATTAGGAATTATTGCATATTGTTCAACAACATGTTGAGCAATTCATATTTCCCAAATGAGTGGAAAAAGGCTAAGGTATTTCCGATCTTGAAGAAAGGAAAAGAATCTTCATGCCCTAAAAGCTATCGCTCAATCGGCTCCAGGCCCAACATCAGCAAGGTGTTTGAAGTGATACTCAGCAGAGCATTAAACGCCCACATAAAGAAATATGAGTTGATGCCGAATTGCCAATTTGGTTTTCGTGCCAGGCATTCGACCATACATGCAATAACGAAAGTAATCTCCGACATCTGTTGGAAACTAAACAACAAAGAATGTGTTGGAGCATGTCTCATTGATATGGAGAAAGCCTCGATACGGTGTGGTTAAATGGACTAGCTCTCAAACTTCTTCAGGACTTTTCTCAATATTCATTCGCAAGCTATTGAACAGCTTTGACTTTCATGTCTCCCCAACGCGATCATTGGTAGCGTTTGCTGATGATCTGATCATCTATACGGCAGACCGAAAAGTTACAACAGTTCAGAGTAATCTTCAAAAAATGTTTAATGATGTGCAGCTCTACACCGACAATTGACAAATGAAAATCAATGCGCAGAAGTGCGAAACAATTTTGTTTCGGACAACGCTGCAGGGGGTCAGTCAAGACCTGAAATGTAATTGGAAGGATTTACACATTATGGCTGGTGAGAGTAGTTCAGAACGGGTTCCACATAAATCCTGTGTTCGTTACCTCGGTGTTAATCTCGATCAGTATCTGTACTATACTGAACATGTCAAAATCATGCTCAGTAAAGCACTAAAAGTAGTCATGGCTCTTCGAAAACTCTTTCATTCCAGATACATTGATCAAAAAGTCAAAGTTATTTGTTACAAGACCCTGGTTAGACCAGTTTTGACATACGGATGCCAGATCTGGTACAACCAGAGTGCTAGTACAATGGAAAGATTAAGAGTTTTTGAAAGGAAATGTCTTCATGCATGTACTGGTTTGTTCAGAAAGCCTGAGACGGATTGGAAGCACTATATATCGAATAGAAAAATTTATCAAACCGCTCAAGTGACAACAGTCGATATCTTCATATTGAAACTTCTTCGGAATCATATCGCAAGATCTGTAACTGTGAGTGAAAACCCTTGGATTTCACAGCCGTTCCACCCTACAGACGGGTATATAGTGACTTGCCTCACTACTGGCTTCGTTCCTCCAGAAGCATTCGTATATTTGGACATGAATCGATATGTTTTTGATTCTGACGGCGTCTCAACCATATATCACATATAGCGACGGGCCACCGATAAGGAGATAAAATATCCTCCGAATCTGAGTTCACGAGACCAACAATTCCAATGGAGATACTCGTTTGCTAGATTCGTTGAGGCTGGTCGAGCTGAGATGGAGCAATCTAGGTATTGGTGGCTGAATGACAATGTCTAAATTATTCGTGTTTATTTTCTGTTTTTGTGTTTTTTTCTCGTTACTTAGTTTTCAGTTTCATCTCATTATTGCTACATCTAGTGTTGTTGTTTATTTGTATTATAAATTAGGTATAGGTTTCAATATAAGGTAAGTTTTTTTTGTTTTTTTTTGATTGAACTTATTTAGAATTAGGGTGTAACATAATAGGTATAGGATATAAGTTCACTGTTGTGTTAGTAATATAAGTAATTTTTGAATAATGCTGGTTGGTGTTTTCTCCTTTTTCCAATTGAATTAAAAAATATGTAATAATCTTAATTAATATTTATTATACCATTCGAGAAATATACTCGTATCCATTCATGCACTTTTTTGGTGTGTATAAATCACTGGCAAGTTGTTAACATTTTTCAAAGCTCTTGGCTTCTTTGCTTTGTCAATCATTAGCAAAGGTTACCTGTAGAGTTAGCACAAACCAGAATGTTGACGCGTTCCTTACTGACCTTATGCTCTGGAGCATTTTCCTCTCCTTTAGATGCTAATGGTCTCCTAGGCAAGCCTTTTAATTTAAACCAGTTTCATCGGCGTTGTGAACAGGATCCGGATCGTAGTCTTTAGTTTGCTTTTTAAAAGTTTCCAGAAAGCAGATTTCTCTCGCTACATCTAACTCCCGAAAAACATGCCTAGATTTAAAATTGTCGAGCCAACCTTAGCTTGCTTTAAACTCAACCATGCCCATTTTTCACTGAATATCAGTGCTCTTTCACATGAAATTTGACCTGATATCGTTTATTTAATTGAACGTTGCCGTAGGAACCACGTGAAAACCGCGTTTTCAAGCTGTCCATTTCTAGCTTTTTTCACCACTTTCCTAGATGTACATCCATCTGCACTATCTAATGCACTTACAAAACTTGAAATTTTAGCGCTGTTAGTTTTAATGCCCGATATTGTAGCCGCTCCGATGCCAAACCTCTCTGCAAACTGTTTTCCAGGCACATCTTTATTTAATTGATTGACAATTTCCACTTTATCGCTCAGTAAAAGCACAACAAGTTTACGTTTTGTACTCATTTCGGACACGAAATCCAGCAGTAGACGCTAAACGCAATGTCAACTTGAACGACAGCAGAAGACGCTAAACGTAATGTCAACACATGCAGCGGTCAAATGCTCGGATGCGGATAGATACGCTGGTGCGCAGGCGCGGGTGACTTAACAAACAAAGATGAGAACAGCAAAGCAGATAAGGCAGACTGGTGGGAATGCAGGGAGCGCATGTTAGAGGAACGATGGATAGTGAACGCGTCGTTGCTATAGTAATGACACATAGGCATTGCCTGTACGCTATCCTATCGCACGCTCTTGCGCTGTATTTTTAAATATTTATTTCGCCGAAAATCGATTCAAATAATTGGGATTTGGATAATTGGAGTTCCATTATATATATATGTATATATATATATATATATATATATATATATATATATATATATATATATATATATATATGTATGTATATATATATATATATATATATATATATATATATATATATATATATATATGTATATATATATATATATATATATATATATATATATATATGTATATATATATATATATATATATATATATATATATATAAATATATACACAAGTATAACTGCATATATAAATACATACATACATAACTGTATATATAAAAATATATATATTTATATATATATACATATTTATGTATACATATATACATATATATATATATATATATATATATATATATATATATATATATAGATAGATAGATATATATATATATATATATATATATATATATATATATATATATACATGTATATATATATATATATATATATATATATATATATATATATACATATATATATATATATATATATATATATATATATATATATATATATATATATATATATATATATATATATAAGTACACATATACATTGTATATATATATATACATACATATACATTGTGTGTATATACTCGTATATAGATATATATATATATATATATATATATATATATATATATATATATGTATATATATATATATATATAGATATATATATATATATATATATATATATACATATATGCATATGTATATATATAAATATATATGCATATGTATATATATAAATATATATATAAACATAAATGCATATGTATATATATAAATATATATGCATATGTATATATATATAAATATATATATATATATATATATATATATATATATATATATATATATATATATATATATATATATATGTATATATATATATATATATATATATATATATATATATATACATATATGCATATGTATATATATATATATATGTATATATATATATATATATATATATATATATATATATATATATATATATATATATAGATATGTGTATATTTATATGTATATATATATATATATGTATATATATGTATTTATATATATACATATATACATATATATATATATATATATATATATATATATATATATATATATATAAATATATATATATAGATATATATATATATATATATATATATATATATATATATATATATATATATATATATACAAATGTATATGTATATATAAATACATATATATATGCATATATATAAATACATATATATATGCATATAAATATACATATATATATATATATATATATATATATATATATATATATATATACATAAATATATATATATATATATACTAGTACATATGTAAATATTTAATTTAAATTTGAAGCAAGAAAACCGAGATCCCTTTTAAGTAAAAGGATTATCTGAGAGGTAAAAGGATTATCTGAGATATATTAGCCTAGAATGACAAACTTAAATGATAAAAATTCAAAATTAGAAAAAATCCTTTTAAAAAACGCTATTTAGTTTATTGTATAACAATACTTCCCATATACATGTATTTCGAAAACAAGTGGTTTTCTTCATCAGCGGTAAGGGGGTAAAAAACTCAATGAAGAACGGTTGCTATTCATACTCAAAAGGATAAAGAACTAAAGGATTGGGTTTTTCATACCCTTACCGCTGATAAAGAAAACAACTTGTTTTCGAAATCCAGTACATGTATATCGGAAGCATTGTTATACAATAAACTAGCGTTTTTTAGAAGGAATTTTTTAATTTTGAATTTTTTTCATTTAATTTTTTTATATAATTTATTTATCGTAAGCCTGAAATAAATATCAGTTTTTGAATTTTTCTCCTAAAAAAAATTACAGAAAATAATCGAAAATTAATTTATATATACTTTCAATCCCCTAAGATAATAATTTTTTTGATGCCGCCATTGATTTAGAGGGCCAAAGATATTATATCACTTAATATTGTTTTGACACTTTATTCCGAAACGGAAACAAAAATTTGCACCATCAATTTCAAATCGTAACCATTAAGTACGCGGCTTATTTAAATCAACAAACACGGCACGAGAAGAGAAACAAGTTAATTAATTAATTTCATTATTAGTTTTAGCTAAAATATTAGTTTTCACTAACGCGCGGTTGAAATTTTTTCGCACTTCTTCACGAACCACTTTATTTTCCACGATTTCTTTTTGACTTTCAATTAAAAGCACCGATAATTGAATCCGATTTGAAACGAACACCACGCTTTGCAACTTTCGAATGTTTCCCGAATTCACGATGCGATAATCAAACGAAATTCACCAAATTAACGTTAGTTTTGATTCGATTTCGCGATTTGTTTACATTGTTATCTGACACTTATCACTGTAGAACAGTCACCATGACATTAGTAGCCCATGCTGTGTCTCTTTTCTCCCTATGTACGCCATCCTTGTCATACAACTTCTCCTCCGTTTGATTTTACTTCACTCACGCACACTGTATATATCTAAGATTAATAAGAACTGGATGGGCTAAGCCATAGATATAGAGAGTACTGGATCCGCAACCGGTCGTGAGAGCCGAAGCAATTGGCAACTTGCGCTAAAGTTGTGTGAAGTTGAGGTTTGAGGCGATATGCTTTTAATTTAGCATTCTATTCACGGCGAAACACGTTTACATTTAAAAAGTTTTTAATTTTAAAGATCGCGCGTACGTAATCGGAACTTTAATTCACTGTTTTAATTAAAAATTTACGAAATTTCCATCCGCTTTGACACATTTGTTTTCCCGCGTGGTTCGCGCTCTTTTCGATTTTCTTTTGCTTTGACGTTCGAGTTTTCCGTGAGAGTTGTTTGTTGTTTATACTCAAACTGAAATGAAATTTCGTGGGGGAAGCGATTCTTCTGAAGAGAGAAAAGAAAAACCTGTCTGGAAAAAAAGGGGAAGGAGAAGCAGAGGGAATCATATAGTTTCGAGAGCGTAAGTTGTTTATAACTTATTTATGTGGCAAATTTGCTTCTCACATGGACGAGTACACAGATTCTCGTTGCTCGTCTATTTGTTTATATGTCTTTGGGCTAAGCTCATATAAAATGCATGAGAGAGCATGCGACCGGTTTCTGCTCTCTTCCAAGTGAACAGTCTGTCATTTCCTCCCCGTCTGCGTCTTGCTGGTCACTTTCATTGAGTAATTAAATAATACTGGAGTGGACAACCACGTGACAATATGGTTGCAACAACCCCTGCGACCACTTTTCCTACTGCTACGCTCTTGTTTACAACCTTAGAGAGAGCCAAATTGCACAAGCAAACATGGCTGCTGCTCAATGTAAACAAATTTTCATACAATACCAAAAATTTGCTTTCTATTTGAAAAACCTTCAGCATTGTATGAAAAACATGCAAAACATTAATATAATAACTACTCACTTGTGAAAGGAAACACGTACAGATCCTTTTCCACTATGATTTTTTCACGAAGGCACTTCACATTTCATTTTGAAATTCTAAATTAATTACACAGTGTCACACGTTAAAGTAACTTAAATCACAAACTCCAATCGAATGTTTAAACACTTGGAACGAATTTAGATCGCGAACACTTTCCACAGTTTTAATATCGGATAAAATTCGCGACGAAACTTGCAAATTGGCCAATTTGGCGTCCAATCTGCATCAGTCAACTTGACAGTGAGTTCACACCTAGTCAGCTTTTGGAACAAGAAAGTGAACAGCAAGAGGCAGACGGGGAGGAAATGACAGACTGTTCACTTGGAAGAGAGCAGAAACCGGTCGCATGCTCTCTCATGCATTTTATATGAGCTTAGCCCCTTTGAGGAACGGAACAAATGGAGTGGCTATGCTCATATAAGCTCCATAGAAAATGATGCGACCACCTTCTGAGCATGATTGTCATTTCATTTCCAATAATTTCCACAATTTCTCCTCTCGAGAGCCAGATTGTCAATTTGACGACTAAACATGGACCCGAAATTTACCTGGCGCGTGAGATACGATTCGGAATTTAGTCGTTTTTTCGGTTCGAGAACGTGTCCGGAGGTACATATTGGCTGTAGTGAAAATAATATTACACCCGGTTTAGGGATAACAACATTTTAAGGAGTGACATTGTAAATCGGAGCGAGGAACTCAATTAAAAGTGTAATGTGCGTTATTGCTAGAAAACGATGGGTTATCGATACGACAGTGTTTTCTATCCTATGTGGCCATAATGCTTTATTTGTATTCAATGCTATTTTCTTGTTCTGTGAAGTGTTATTTGCAATAAAACCATATTTACGAGTGCAAAAGCGTTTGTTTACTTTCTTGTGACAACCCGTTGGGTTCCCCTTAACTAGCTTTAGAATCACGGTCGCAGGGGTAGGTGCAAAAAGACACGTAGTTAGGCAGGCGGTCGCAGGGGTAGTTGCGACAACGTGTACACATGGATGTCCACTCCGGTTTTATCTTGTTCCTCAAAGCTTAGCCCATCCAGTTCTTATTAATCTTAGGTCACTTTCATGTTCCAAAAGCCATTGAGTAATTAAATAATACTGGAGTGGACAACCACGTGACAATATGGTTGCAACAACCCCTGCGACCACTTTTCTTACTGCTACGCTCTTGTTTACAACCTTAGAGAGAGCCAAATTGCACAAGCAAACATGGCTGCTGCTCAATTTAAACAAATTTTCGTACAATACCAAAAATTTGCTTTCTATTTGAAAAACCTTTAGCATTGTATGAAAAACATGCAAAACATTAATATAATAACTACTCACTTGTGAAAGGAAACACGTACAGATCCTTTTCCACTATGATTTTTTCACGAAGGCACTACACATTTCATTTTGAAATTCTAAGTTAATTACACAGTGTCACACGCTTTGAGAATGGAACACTGGAGTGGAACATCAACTCAAATTTTGTCATCATTTCCCGATGCGCCACGAACGTTGCTCTTTCGATTTAATTTTGGAAGGGTGTAGTCTAAAAAGGGAGCTACAGTTTAGAAATATTTGAAAATGTAAAAGTTAACTGCCATTGCATAATTGATTGATAATGTTCCTATTTCAGACTTGAATAGTTTGTAAAAGTTTATTTAGATAAAAAGAAACTCAACGACATTTAATAAGCAAAAACTAAATCTGTTCCTTAGGTAATTACAAATTCAACTACTACTAAAATTATGATCGTTCATTCTTTTATACTTTTTCACCTCCCTTTTCCTTTCATAATCGTCTTCAGTGGAATTAAGGTGAAATTTATAATCGTTGAGCTTGACCTTCGCTATGTGTGAGAGAACTACATGCCTCTAAGGTGTACTAATTTGTTAAGATATCGCCTAACAGAAATTTATACTGATTTTTATTTCGCAAAAAAATAGTATTTTGTGTTGATGTATTTTACTGCTATAAGCTTAACTAACAAGCTGAAGTGTCGTTTGTTGTTCACTCGCTCACCATATGCAACAAAGAGTTGCTTTCCGATGCATGCCACTTGAACATTTTTAAGTATACTATTTAGAGGAAATTAAAGTTTCTCGTAGCTGGCAGTAAATTGCCTTACAGTCAGTATATTGTTATAGGCGAGACTTGATCGAATGGATCAAAAATAGCTTAATGATATCTTGATTCAATTTATATAAGGGAACAAATTTGAGCATATATTGGTTATAAATACGTCGTCTATTACTGTTGAATTTCTCAAACCAGTGATTAGTCCCAAAATGAATTATCCTGTGCCCCGATATTAAATTTATCTCTTTGATATAGGCTATAAAATTGATCAAAAGTTTTAATACAATATTCGAATTATTTGTCCGAAGCATATTTTTGAAGAGTTCATATATCCTTCTGCTCGTTAATATAAAAATCAATTATATCGAAATTACTTTTATTCATTTGAAAATTCAAGAATATATTAAATGGAATTCATTCTATATATGCCTACAGAATAATTCTAGCAACTCCGGGATTCTGCTTTCCACTTTCAAGGATGAAATAGCTTCCACATCCAGAGAGGCGCTTGAAATCAATACTGTCGTTCGTTGCATTTGCCTGCAAAAACAAAAATATGTCTGAGATCCAGATGAGATTTATAAAAGTAAACAGTTTACCGATAGTTGCCCATTAATAATTTTTTTATCTCCATATATTCGTATGTCCAGTATTATTTAACAGACTTCTGAAAAAAAAATAAAATTGATTTAATTAATAAAATTATTCAAGCAATATGCTAGCAAAACTTGCCCCCAAAATGCAGGCGCTACTATGTACGTGAAAACTAATTGAATAAAATGGTTGCCACCGAAATGTAAACATAAGCATGCATGAATTGGAAGCAGTGATTTTGAGTGAAAAAACACTTCTAAATATTGTATTGTGCTTTCTACATTTTATGTTGTTACTTACCTATGAAATGATACTCCTGTGGGCTGACGGTGCGTTCTATTATTGCATATTTTCACATTTTAGAAACTTCATTTGCATTTTCCTTCTTTTCCGTCGAAATATATAGTTTTCTCACTTGCAATCTAACCGATAGATTGTCTCTTATTGTCTTGTTCATGAATAGCGCACAAATCACCAATTTCCTCTGATTTTAACTAAAAATCCCACAGTAAACGAGTTTGTTTACGCGGATTCACAGCCAAATTTGACAGCGAATGCAAAAAAATCATCTGATAATATGAAGATTTCTACTTATCGCCAGCGAGAATTGATGACAAGAAAAATCAGTGTTCCATTAGCATCGGGCCGTTCCTGTTAGCTACCTGTTCCAATGTATCCACCTAAGAGAGAGAGAAGAGGAGTAAGTCTATCCGTGTAAAACCCTGTATGTGAATTCCGATATTTTGCTTGTACAGGCGGTTTTTGCGAGGGAAGGGGAAATCATAACAAACGTCAAAATTTTGTTTACTGCTTCGTGCATTCATCGTTGTCAATATGCGGAAAGTATCATTTTCTCGCGATTTTCGTGAAAACGGTAGTGAATATTTAAGTGGTGAACGTAATACATACTGCTTCGGTTAGTTTCACACGATATATAGTGAAAATTTATCAAATCAAGTGACTCAAAAATTAGAAAACGACAATGCACTGTTCGGTTCCGTGTTGCCCGAATTTCAATAGTGGCTCGAGCGGAAAATCATACTTTTGGTAAAAATTGATAGTTTCATTGATTTATAATCGTGAGAAAGTTTATTTGCAATAGTTTCAATTTGTGAATCGCAAGAAAACTGCTCAAAAATATTTGCAATTTATTGTTTTGATTGCTTCATATTTTGCCGCATATCTTGTGGCTTAAAGCAGAAGCGGCACAAAATTGGAGCATTTTTAAGGGGGTCATAATTCATTGTAACTTTTTATCATTTTAGAATTCTGAATGATATTTGTGCAAAAATGGAGTGGCGCTGAATTCTCGGGATAAATCCGGAAATAAAACGTTCGCAAGTTTGCGAAGATCATTTCAAGGATGACGACGTCGTTTATTTGAATCTAAGCTAAAAGTGTAAGATAGCTATTCTTAAATTAATCTTTTGCACAAAATTCAAGTATCTCATATTTTTAGACTCGATGTGGAATTGAATATATTAACACCTTTACATCCACTTTTGGACATGTAAGTATATTTCATAATTGATTTAAATGCCGATTTCAAATTTTTTATTTTAGAATTCAACTATGAATAGGACAAAGTTTTGTTCAACTTCCGAATTTAATTCAGGATGTGTAAGTTTACATGTATTTGCCGTTATCGTTCCTAAGTATCTAATTTTAGTGCGCTTATGAAACGATTTCTTCGGTTTCGGCGAATAAGTCCATTGGCCTGAATAGGGTAAGTGTCATTTAGTTTCCCGAACATTACATTTAGCCCGCTCAATTTCAGGACTCTTGGACCAGAAACGACGAAATTGTGAGCATGTCATCTGAATGATTTAGTGGGCTCTAAATCAAATTCGAAGAACGCGTATATTTCTTACATTAGATGTGACAGCTGCAAAAAATGTATGATTTCTATTTTCAAATTAATATTCACACAAAATAAAATATATATTTTAGAGTCGATGTGAAGTTAAAGATACTAACATCTCTACAGCTACTTTTGGACATGTAAGTATATTTCATGTTTGACTATTGTTTTATTTATATTTATCTTTATTTCAGAAATCAACTTCAGAGGTTAAGCTAAGTTTAGTGCGGTTTCCAAACAATCCCTTCAGCGGCGAATAAGTTGATTGCCCTGGATAGTTTAAGTGTCATATAGTTGCCAGCAGCTTACAATTAACACCCTAAATGTCAGGACTCTTTGACCGGAAATGACGAAATCTCCAATTGTCTTCACCCAAATATTTAAGTGGGATCTGAACGGAATTTGGAGAAGGTTTGAATTTCTTATACTAAATTTTAATGCAAATTTTAATCCCCTCTATTTTAGAACATGCTTTTGACGAAGCCCATGATACCTTTTCATATTTTGTATAATGTCGCCATGATAATTTTCCAGTTATATATTTATATTGCTTTAAGCCCTTCAGCAGCAACGTTGTCTATGGAAAGCCTTGAAAGTTTAAGTTTTAATATATGATAAGTAGCATCAATTATGACGTTTTTTATTCAGGCTTCTAAACGAAAAAAGTCAACGGGAGATGGTTCACACGGCTTGCAGTTTTAATGTAAATTTAAATACACCACCTTAAATTTGAACATAATAAACAAAAATAAAGAAGTAAAAGGTACCATTTTGCATTTCATTCTTATAATGATGCTTTATATAATATAAGTAATTTAATTAAAAAGATGGAAGATTGATTTTATCTAAGCATTAGGATTCACTTTCCAGCTTGAATAGATACAAGAAAATTTTTTTGCAGGATTTTATTTTAGGGTAGATAATTTTTCCGCTTGTTCAATACTAACAATAGTGTTTTATTAAAGTATGCCACGTGAACATTGTATGTGATTTCTTCTGTTTAATTAGGATGGTAATTAAATGCTACATTTTTTCTAAAAAGGCGAATAACATATCAATCAAAGAACGTTTTTTAGAGAAGCTGTTATTCACTAAGTACAAACAAAGTATGCTCATAAGTGGTCACTATTACTCCCTTTTATGTTTGTTCATCAAAAAGTATCTCAACACCAGGTATTATTTTATGTCTAAAAAAAAGTCAAAAAGATATTCTATCCACCAAAAACTGAATAAAACAATTCGCTTTTACGGTATGTAAGAAGAAAATATTCAACAGACAGAGTATTGCCGTTAATATTATTTTATCAATAAAATACCAACAACAATTCCAACGGCCTGGAAATAACTCAGAATAATTTACAAAGCATTTTGATTTAGCTAAAGAGTATGTGGGCTATTTACGAAATATTTATACATTATTATCATTATAAATTATTGTCAGATTAATGTTCAATAATAAGCACGAAGGCGATTGGAATCTGCTGAAAAATATACATCAGAAAACTAAACAGTGGCTCTTCATTATCTAATTCAAATTTTTCAATAACCTCTAAAAATACATCTTCCTTGATTGCATTTTAATCCAAAGTTTAGTTACTTATCAAACTAATAAAATAGTAAATTTATTTTTAGTTAAATATTTTCGGCATGGTGCTATCAATTTGAATTTTCCCGCCATATGATTAAGTTTGCCCCTCTTGTGATGAGACTACCCATGCTTTAAGCCACTACAATTAAAGAAACCTTACAAACACATAGCCGACATTCGGAAGTTTTTGGAGCTATCATTTACTCCTTTTCTTCCCTCCCTAAGGTATCCACTCTCTCTGACATCTATGGTCAATTGGAACAGGTAGCCTTTGAGGAACAAGATAAAACCGGAGTGGACATCCATGTGTACACGTTGTCGCAACTACCCCTGCGACCGCCTGCCTAACTACGTGTCTTTTTGCACCTACCCCTGCGACCGTGATTCTAAAGCTAGTTAAGGGGAACCCAATAGGTTGTCACAAGAAAGTAAACAAACGCTTATGCGCTCTTAAAAATCATTTTATTGCAAATAACACTTCACAGAACAAGAAAATAACATTGAATACAAATAAAGCATTATGGCTACTTCGGATAGAAAACACTTTCGCATCGATAACCCATCGTTTTCTAGCAATAACGCACATTACACTTTTAATTGAGTTCCTCGCTCCGATTTACAATGTCACTCCTTAAAACGTTGTTATCCCTAAACCAGGTGTAATATTACTTTCACTACAGTCAATATGTACCTTCGGACACGTTCTCGAACCGAAAAAACGACTTAATTCCGAATCGTATCTCACGCGCCAGGTAAATTTCGCGTCCATGTTTAGTCGTCAAATTGACAATCTGGCTCTCGAGAGGAGAAATTGTGGAAATTATTGGAAATGAAATGACAATCATGCTCAGAAGGTGGTCGTATCATTTTCTATGGAGCTTATATGAGCATAGCCTCTCCATTTGTTCCGTTCCTCAAAGCAGGTAGCTAACAGAAACGGCCCGATGCTAATGGAACACTGATTTTTCTTGTCATCAATTCTCGCTGTCGATAACATAATACAATAACTAACAAGTATGGTCACTCTTGGATGTCAATAATTACAACAACAAAAATTGATGGGGCAATGTAAAATGGAGACAAGAAAGGACTGAAAATAAATGGCTTTTGCCCTTTAGCGAAAGAGAGTTAGGTAGAGCTGCGGCCCATATGTGAAATTGTGTTAGTAAGTTTGCCCGCGCTTGCGTTTGTATGGGTTTGTACGTGAAGCGGGGAATTATAGTTGTGTGCGTTGGAATTTAGCCATTTTCGTGTTACCAGATTAGCAAATTTTGTTGCTTAACGAAAGATATTATTGCCAGATTGATAACACAGCTGAGGTTTTTGGCGGGAATGTGATTTTGAAATCTGTTCGTTTAAGAGCAATGGAAAATAAAGAGTGCATTGTGATTAAAATGAATACAGAAAATTGTTCCGGCTTCCATCGGACCATACCACGTAACACCTTGCGACTGCTTTCAATGGGGCCACGTGAAAGAGAAGGTATACGCCAACAGCCTAGCGGTGATTCATTCGTGAATTCGTGAGGCTATCGAGGACATAGGGCAGCCACTTTGTGATTTGGTTATGGAAAAAATCATGAAAAGGATATGGTCCTGTAAGCGTGGTCGGCATTTGCCTGATATTATTTTCCACTATTAACGGCATACCTAGCCCTTCATAATGAAATAAACATCCGATCATTTATATTAAAAAATTGCATTTTTCTTTTAATATCAAAATAACACCTCTTATTGGAAAACCCTGTATTTTCGGTGCCCTCGATTCGTAGCCGTTAACTCAAATAGGTGGTTTGGCTGTCTTTTTTTGTAATGAGGCTTATTTATTAAGTTTTAACTTCATAGAGACTTGGTAGTGCATTGATTAGCATGAAAAGGAGGATCGTACTTGAAGAAATAAACACATTGAATTTTTTGATTTTATTTTGATACAAAGGGAAATCGTTTCTTATATTTCTAGAAAAAGGTTCCCCTAACTGTTAACGCATTCTTTCAACAAGGTATAATTATCGATAATATTACTTTTATAAGTAGCACATTAAAGTGAGGTGCTTCAGAAGCTTTCATTCTTTGACGGCTGACTCAATTTCATAATATTTCATATGCATATTTACCTATGTATTGTAACATTTGTGTATCATTTTAATACTGTCTTTAAGAACCTTATCTAGTTTTCATTTAACAATTAGCTATAAACAATATATAACGCTATTATTTGCCCCTTTAAGAGTGTCACAAGAGAACTGAGTAAATTTGCTTTCACTAACAACGAGTTTAAATAAGAAAACTTGTGTCTTTAATATACAAAGATAAACATTTAAGAAGATATCACATGGAATTTTCGCTTAAGTTTTAACATTACAAGGTACTTAAGTGTTCTCTTAGATTCCTAACTGAATGTATGTTAATTTTCTCATTTACATAATTTATTTCTTTTCTAGGAGAGGAGGAGCACTTTCACCTTTCTTTGGCTTCTCCATCTTGAGAGTTTTAATTTGACCGGAGAAGTAATCTTCGATTTCTTGTAGAGTGTGTCCCTTGGTCTCTGGCAGGCAGAAGTAGAACAATGTCATTCCTAAAAGTTAAAGACAATTTTTAATGAATTCCGCTTTTTGTTTTCATTATTCATGATGACTTACCATGGCGATATATTGCGTGAGTTAAGAAAGGATATGTTTTGACAACGACGAATATAAAGATATGTGCACTGCACGTAGTGAAGCCACCAACAATGCCCCGAAATTTTGTGGGTAAATTTCTCCAATCATCACTCATGGAACGACCAAGAAGCCGAGTGTGCACGCGATTGTGAAAATGAAGATACAAGCTACAGGGAAGCTGGTTGCAGTTGTGAGTTCTGGTGGATCAGCAGTATCCCACTTATGTTTCATGCACAAGTAACCCTAACATTGAAAGTCCACAGCCGATTCCTGTAAGGTTATTCGAAAATATTAAATAATGTCCTCGTGTTGATTTAATTGACACTTACCCGAAATGAATGTTAGCGGCCTTCGTCCCATTCTTCGCAGAGGAATGCAAGCAACTATGGTAAATGCTAGACGAATAGCTCGAAGCATTATGGTACACGTGTATGTTTTCATTGTGGTTCCAGAATCGCGGAAAATTTCAACCGCGTAGAATGTGATAACGTTCACACCACTGAATTGGTACATCATGAAATGAAGAACTAAAATCCCAAAAGGACTAGCGTAACTGGACTGAAGAAACTGGCAATCTTGTCCTTAGCCGTCACTTCGCTGTAACATTTAAATTGAATTAATTTATCATCTTCATATTATTTGATATTTTCGCTTACTTATTAGCATTTGCCTTCCGATTGAATTCACGTTCCACGTTGATCCTCGAAGTTTTTCCAAACTTTTTCTAGCTTCAACAACTTTACCACGCACTACCAAATAGTTGGGAGTTTCG
The DNA here is from genome assembly GCA_963969285.1 of Odontomyia ornata. Taxonomy (NCBI): domain Eukaryota; kingdom Metazoa; phylum Arthropoda; class Insecta; order Diptera; family Stratiomyidae; genus Odontomyia; species Odontomyia ornata. Next base: position 116,548,379 of record OZ017741.1, read on the forward strand.
GGTGTGAAGAACAGTAACAGAAATGTAGCAGCTGGGACCATGGTCGAAGTTATTGCTAGAATTTTCCACATTATGAAGGATCCTAGGGTATACTGCACAAGTACACCGAAACTGATAAACACCGCTGCCAGCGCACTTAACATGCCTCGCAGATGTGGTTGCGTTACTTCTGATGTATAAACTCGAGCTGGTTCGCCAACCATGCTCGATCCAAGTCCAGTTAGGAATCGGCCGGCATAAATTAATTCAACTCTGTCCGCTGAAGCGATTAAAATCCATCCTAATACTGCAGGAACTTGAGTTAATGAAAGCGTCAGCTTTTGACGTTTGTCTTTTGACAACATTCGTTTAATTGAACGTAGAAATCGTTCAGTTGTTTATCGGACTTCTCTTTTCTTCCAATGCGATGTATTTACCAGTCAGCTGATGACTGTTCTTTCCTGTTTTACTTTCGTCGAATTTGTGACATGTTCCCCATGCCCTGTCTGTGCACGCTGTCACAAATACTATCTCACGCGTCGGCAAGTCCCGTTATTCGGAAATTCGTATGAACTGACCGTACTTGTTAGTGATTGTATTATGGTCGATAAGTAGAAATCTTTATATTATCAGATGATTTTTTTGCATTCGCTGTCAAATTTGGCTGTGAATCCGCGTAAACAAACTCGTTTGCTGTGGGATTTTTAGTTAAAATCTGTGAAAATTTGTGATTTGTGCGCTATTCATGAACAAGACAATAAGAGACAATCTATCGGTTAGATTGCAAGTGAGAAAACTATATATTTCGACGGAAAAGAAGGAAAATGCAAATGAAGTTTCTAAAATCATGTGCATTGTGAAAATATGCAATAATAGAACGCACCGTCAGCCCACAGGAGTATCATTTCATAGGTAAGTAACAACATAAAATATAGAAAGCACATTACAATATTTAAAAGTGTTTTTTCACTTAAAATCACTGCTTCCAATTCATGCATGATTATGTTTACATTTCGGTGGTGACCATCTTACTTGATTAGTTTTCGCGTAGTAGCGCCTGCATTTTGGGGGCAAGTTTTGCTAGCATATTGCTTGAATAATTTTATTAATGAAATCAATTTTATTTCTTTTTCCAGGAGTCTGTTAAATGACACTGGACATACGAATATATGGAGATAAAAAAATTATTAATGGGCAACTATCGGTAAAATGTTTACTTGTATAATTCTCATCTGGATCTCAGACATATTTTTGTTTTTGCAGGCAAATGCAACGAACGACAGTATTGATTTCAAGCGCCTCTCTGGATGTGGAAGCTATTTCATCCTCGAAAGCGGAACCCAGAATCCCGGAGTTGTTGGAATTATTCTTTTAACTGTAAGCATAGATAGAATGAATTCCATTTAATATATTATTGAATTTTCAAATGAATAAAAGTAATTTCGATATAATTGATTTTTATAATTACAAGCAGAAGGATATATGAACTCTTCGAAAAGATGCTTTGGACAAATAATTCGAATTTTGTATTAAAACTTTTGATCAATTTTATAGCCTATATCAAAGAGATAAATTTAATATCGGGGCACAGGATAATTCATTTTGGGACTAATCACTGGTTTGAGAAATTCAACAGTAATAGACGACGTATTTATAACCAATATGCTCAAATTTGTTCCCTCATTTAAATTGAATCAAGATATCATTAAGCTATTTTTGATCCATTCGATCAAGTCTCGCCTATAACAATATACTGACTGTAAGGCAATTTACTGCCAGCTACGAGAAACTTTAATTTCCTCTAAATAGTATACTTAAAAATGTTCAAGTGGCATGCATCGGAAAGCAACTCTTTGTTGCATATGGTGAGCGAGTGAACAACAAACGACACTTCAGCTTGTTAGTTAAGCTTATAGCAGTAAAATACATCAACACAAAATACTATTTTATTGCGAAATTAAGATCAGAATAAATTTCTGTTAGGCGATATCTTAACAAATTAGTACACCTTAGAGGCATGTAGTTCTCTCACATATAGCGAAGGTCAAGCTCAACGATTATACATTTCACCTTAATTCCACTGAAGACGATTATGAAGGGAAAAGGGAGGTGAAAAAGTATAAAAGAATGAACGATCATAATTTTAGTAGTAGTTGAATTTGTAATTACCTAAGGAACAGATTTAGTTTTTGCTTATTAAATGTCGTTGAGTTTCTTTTTATCTAAATAAAGTTTTACAAACTATTCAAGTCTGAAATAGGAACATTATCAATCAATTATGCAATGGCAGTTAACTTTTACATTTTCAAATATTTCTAAACTGTAGCTCCCTTTTTAGACTACACCCTTCCAACATTAAATCAGAAGAGCAACGTTCGTGGCGCATCGGGAAATGATGACAAAATTTGAGTTGATGTTCCACTCCAGTGTTCCATTGAAAATTGCAAAAGCTTCCGAATATGAATGTGTAACTAGGAATAGGTATAACAGGAAGCCATAGATGTATACACTCGAGACGGCGAGCTTTCATTTCCCATATAAAATATTGAAGTCTCTTAATACATGCTCAATACGAACAAACATTTCATGTACGTATACTTCAATTTTCGAAAGCTTTTGGACTTTCACGAATGAGCTTACGTATGATTGTCCAAATGCTATCATTGTTCGAAATTAATTCCGAAATAGCTAAAAAAGTTCATTATTTTTAGTTTTCTCTCCAATGATCATACAGCATTTACAATTGTAAACAATGCCTCCAAATATTGTTCAACAAACTTTTTTTTTTCCATAAAATGTACTAACAAACTACGAAGTGCGCCACATTTAAATCGTTTTCGATCGAAATCAACAATTGTGACACCCCTGATTCCGGAAATAATGTTTCAGCTGATGGAAAACAGTCAGTTGACGATTCTTGCGAAAATTCCATCAAAGATCGTAATGTTTTTAAATTTTCAATGAAAACGATTGTTTCGGGTGAATTGTATAAAGTGATTTCGAAAATAAAGTGTTCAATGTGTTAACGTCAGTAAAAATGTGAAAGCGTCATCGAGTATTTTTCATTATTTAGGTAAGTAAACTGCAGTCAAGGAGACAATTATGTGTCCGGGTATAATTTACGTGATGTTTTCTGTGTCCGTCCAGGTTTTCGGTGCGTTTCGTGAATGAAAACATAATTTCGAATGTTATATGAATCGTTCCTGTTATAAACGGCATATGGGAGACGTGAATTTAAAGATTTTCTCGGCTTTAATAGATTTGACGCCAGTCATCGAATTCCGATAACATGTAACAGAAACTCGCTTGCATTGTAAGTATTAACGCGCTTTTTTTCTGATTTTTATTCCTACGGATTTAAATGAGTCTAAGTTATCCTTAAAGCTTCGTGTTGAAGTAATTAATTGTGTTTTAAGTAAAAGTTCATAATTATCAAAGTGCAAATTGCATTTGAAATAGATGTTCCGCGCGAATGTTGAGGTTTTGTCGGTTCCGTCGATAACGGTGTTGATTAAATTGTTGAAAATAATTCGTTTTGTTGTTGCGAAGGTGCTTGTAAGAGTTTCATGTATCGGAGTAAACGTTTTAATTGAAAAACTTTGAAGGTTTTCTAAAATACGAGATCTCGTATCAGTGCAGTGCACCTACAATATGGGAGCTGTTTTATTAGTTTCGAAAACTGGTCGATTGAATTTAAAAATGTTTTTCTAGGTTTCTGGAGTCGTGGTGATGGCACTGAAATTGTTGTTGAAAATCGAGCCAATTGATGCAGAAATGCATGCATGGCGGTTTAATTTGAAAATGTTTGTTTTTTTTACCGGAAAACGAAGAAAACCGACTTCAAAGTGCCCTACATAGAATGAAATGAATTTTATGGAGGTGATATTAAATCACCATGTAATACCACTAATATACCACCGCTTTTAAAACTACTTTGGAGTCGGTTCTTTTTAATTTAACTTTAATTTCTCAAGACAAATTCACCTATTGCGTAGAGTATATATCTATATATATATATATATATATATATATATATATATATATATATATATATATATATATATATATATATGTATATATATATATGTATATATATATATATATATATATATATATATATATATATATATATGATATATATATATATATATGTATATATATATATATATATATATATATATATATATATATATATATATATATATATATATATATATATATATATATGATATAACGAAAATCGTGACTATACTAGAGGTCACAATTTCGCTCCGATTTTCACAAAATTTTTAGGAAACGCGTATCGCGTAAATATCTCAGTTAAGTTGTTTAACCAGCTAAATCGGTCGAGGGAAAACAAAATGGCGGCCATTTTAGACAAACATTCGTAATTTCATTTCTGACCAAACCATAGCTCCTATTTGGATGAAATTTGGTACAGAGGTTTGTTGAAGTATGCGATGAATTTCACATTCAAAAATCCAAAGTCGAACCATTTGAAACAAAGTGGTGGCAGGTCAGACGTCGAAATCATTGTGACAAAACTTTTCAACCGATGTTTATGAAATTCAGTTCTTTGGTAAAGACTGTAAATGTCTAAAGAATTATGTTAAAAAAACTAGAGATCAGGTCTTCAAAAACACAATGGCGGCTAGTTTAAGCTTGAAATTTCAAAGGCTTCTGAAAGAGCCAATGCTCAAGTTTAAAAATGGCAGCGATTCGAATATGCGATTTTTTCAGATTTTTGTGGCCCTCTAGTGGCCAAATTTTCCAATGGATTTTAATGAAACTTGAGATTATGGATAATTTTACTAGGTCCTTGTACTAAGCAAATAAAGAAGTCAAAAATTTCAAACTTTTGCCCTGAAAATTTAATACTTTTGCCCTGTCTAGAGGGAAACTGATTGTCAACAATATTTATCGACGATTTTTGGACTACAACCATCCCTCGTTGGCTTTGTTGAAATTACACCTGAAGAATGTCCGGAACTTAATCCGTTCATACTTCAGGAGTGAGGTCAGCAATCAATGGGCGGAAAAACTGAGGGGTCTTAGCCCACAGGACCCAGATGGCGTTTTCGCGAAAGTGAATAGCTTATTCCGCAGGAAGTCCCGAGTGAAGGCATCGAATCTTGAAGTCACTAGTGATGAGATAAATCTTCTCGATAGAGCTGGTATCGAAATTGATAGTACGACTCCGGATAGAAATGGAAACAGGATTATATGTGATGGATTGCAGAAACTTGCCCTGATTGGAACACATTTAGAATTGGTTCATCTGCCAAACCCAGAGAGAAGGAATGAAATATTTTCGGAGGTCGTTGAAGCAAAAGTTTCCGACTTCAAATCAAGCCTGAACGGCCAATCAATTCTTCAATTCGATGAAACATTCACATCTGACCTCATACCGAGCTTGAATCTTATTGATTATTTTGTCAGCTATGAAGACTTGTGTTTCATATTTCGCAGAATGAACAACAAGAAATCATGTGGTACTGACGGTATTCCAAATATAGTTCTCCGACATTTGCCTGAGGTTGCTATTAGGAATTATTGCATATTGTTCAACAACATGTTGAGCAATTCATATTTCCCAAATGAGTGGAAAAAGGCTAAGGTATTTCCGATCTTGAAGAAAGGAAAAGAATCTTCATGCCCTAAAAGCTATCGCTCAATCGGCTCCAGGCCCAACATCAGCAAGGTGTTTGAAGTGATACTCAGCAGAGCATTAAACGCCCACATAAAGAAATATGAGTTGATGCCGAATTGCCAATTTGGTTTTCGTGCCAGGCATTCGACCATACATGCAATAACGAAAGTAATCTCCGACATCTGTTGGAAACTAAACAACAAAGAATGTGTTGGAGCATGTCTCATTGATATGGAGAAAGCCTCGATACGGTGTGGTTAAATGGACTAGCTCTCAAACTTCTTCAGGACTTTTCTCAATATTCATTCGCAAGCTATTGAACAGCTTTGACTTTCATGTCTCCCCAACGCGATCATTGGTAGCGTTTGCTGATGATCTGATCATCTATACGGCAGACCGAAAAGTTACAACAGTTCAGAGTAATCTTCAAAAAATGTTTAATGATGTGCAGCTCTACACCGACAATTGACAAATGAAAATCAATGCGCAGAAGTGCGAAACAATTTTGTTTCGGACAACGCTGCAGGGGGTCAGTCAAGACCTGAAATGTAATTGGAAGGATTTACACATTATGGCTGGTGAGAGTAGTTCAGAACGGGTTCCACATAAATCCTGTGTTCGTTACCTCGGTGTTAATCTCGATCAGTATCTGTACTATACTGAACATGTCAAAATCATGCTCAGTAAAGCACTAAAAGTAGTCATGGCTCTTCGAAAACTCTTTCATTCCAGATACATTGATCAAAAAGTCAAAGTTATTTGTTACAAGACCCTGGTTAGACCAGTTTTGACATACGGATGCCAGATCTGGTACAACCAGAGTGCTAGTACAATGGAAAGATTAAGAGTTTTTGAAAGGAAATGTCTTCATGCATGTACTGGTTTGTTCAGAAAGCCTGAGACGGATTGGAAGCACTATATATCGAATAGAAAAATTTATCAAACCGCTCAAGTGACAACAGTCGATATCTTCATATTGAAACTTCTTCGGAATCATATCGCAAGATCTGTAACTGTGAGTGAAAACCCTTGGATTTCACAGCCGTTCCACCCTACAGACGGGTATATAGTGACTTGCCTCACTACTGGCTTCGTTCCTCCAGAAGCATTCGTATATTTGGACATGAATCGATATGTTTTTGATTCTGACGGCGTCTCAACCATATATCACATATAGCGACGGGCCACCGATAAGGAGATAAAATATCCTCCGAATCTGAGTTCACGAGACCAACAATTCCAATGGAGATACTCGTTTGCTAGATTCGTTGAGGCTGGTCGAGCTGAGATGGAGCAATCTAGGTATTGGTGGCTGAATGACAATGTCTAAATTATTCGTGTTTATTTTCTGTTTTTGTGTTTTTTTCTCGTTACTTAGTTTTCAGTTTCATCTCATTATTGCTACATCTAGTGTTGTTGTTTATTTGTATTATAAATTAGGTATAGGTTTCAATATAAGGTAAGTTTTTTTTGTTTTTTTTTGATTGAACTTATTTAGAATTAGGGTGTAACATAATAGGTATAGGATATAAGTTCACTGTTGTGTTAGTAATATAAGTAATTTTTGAATAATGCTGGTTGGTGTTTTCTCCTTTTTCCAATTGAATTAAAAAATATGTAATAATCTTAATTAATATTTATTATACCATTCGAGAAATATACTCGTATCCATTCATGCACTTTTTTGGTGTGTATAAATCACTGGCAAGTTGTTAACATTTTTCAAAGCTCTTGGCTTCTTTGCTTTGTCAATCATTAGCAAAGGTTACCTGTAGAGTTAGCACAAACCAGAATGTTGACGCGTTCCTTACTGACCTTATGCTCTGGAGCATTTTCCTCTCCTTTAGATGCTAATGGTCTCCTAGGCAAGCCTTTTAATTTAAACCAGTTTCATCGGCGTTGTGAACAGGATCCGGATCGTAGTCTTTAGTTTGCTTTTTAAAAGTTTCCAGAAAGCAGATTTCTCTCGCTACATCTAACTCCCGAAAAACATGCCTAGATTTAAAATTGTCGAGCCAACCTTAGCTTGCTTTAAACTCAACCATGCCCATTTTTCACTGAATATCAGTGCTCTTTCACATGAAATTTGACCTGATATCGTTTATTTAATTGAACGTTGCCGTAGGAACCACGTGAAAACCGCGTTTTCAAGCTGTCCATTTCTAGCTTTTTTCACCACTTTCCTAGATGTACATCCATCTGCACTATCTAATGCACTTACAAAACTTGAAATTTTAGCGCTGTTAGTTTTAATGCCCGATATTGTAGCCGCTCCGATGCCAAACCTCTCTGCAAACTGTTTTCCAGGCACATCTTTATTTAATTGATTGACAATTTCCACTTTATCGCTCAGTAAAAGCACAACAAGTTTACGTTTTGTACTCATTTCGGACACGAAATCCAGCAGTAGACGCTAAACGCAATGTCAACTTGAACGACAGCAGAAGACGCTAAACGTAATGTCAACACATGCAGCGGTCAAATGCTCGGATGCGGATAGATACGCTGGTGCGCAGGCGCGGGTGACTTAACAAACAAAGATGAGAACAGCAAAGCAGATAAGGCAGACTGGTGGGAATGCAGGGAGCGCATGTTAGAGGAACGATGGATAGTGAACGCGTCGTTGCTATAGTAATGACACATAGGCATTGCCTGTACGCTATCCTATCGCACGCTCTTGCGCTGTATTTTTAAATATTTATTTCGCCGAAGATCGATTCGAATAATTGGGATTTGGATAATTGGAGTTCCATTATATAAATATGTATATATATATATATATATATATATATATATGTATGTATATATATATATATATATATATATATATATATATATATATATATATATATATACATGTATATATATATATATATATATATATATATATATATATATATATATATATAAATATATACACAAGTATAACTGCATATATAAATACATACATACATAACTGTATATATATAAAAATATATATATTTATATATATATACATATTTATGTATACATATATACATATATATATATATATATATATATATATATATATATATATATATATATATATATATATAGATAGATAGATATATATATATATATATATATATATATACATGTATATATATATATATATATATATATATATATATATACATATATATATATATATATATATATATATATATATATATATATATATAAGTACACATATACATTGTATATATATATATACATACATATACATTGTGTGTATATACTCGTATATAGATATATATATATATATATATATATATATATATATATATATATATATATAGATATATATATATATATATATATATATATATATATATATATATATATATATATACATATATGCATATGTATATATATAAATATATATGCATATGTATATATATAAATATATATATAAACATAAATGCATATGTATATATATAAATATATATGCATATGTATATATATAAATATATATATATATATATATATGTATATATATATATATATATATATATATATATATATATATATATATATATATATATATATATATATATACATATATGCATATGTATATATATATATATATATATATATATATATATATATATATATATATATATATGTGTATATTTATATGTATATATATATATGTATATATATGTATTTATATATATACATATATACATATATATATATATATATATATATATAAATATATATATAGATATATATATATATATATATATATATATATATATATATATATATATATATATATATATATATACAGATGTATATGTATATATATAAATACATATATATATGCATATATATAAATACATATATATATGCATATAAATATACATATATATATATATATATATATATATATATATATATATATACATAAATATATATATATATATATATATATATATATATATATACTAGTACATATGTAAATATTTAATTTAAATTTGAAGCAAGAAAACCGAGATCCCTTTTAAGTAAAAGGATTATCTGAGAGGTAAAAGGATTATCTGAGATATATTAGCCTAGAATGACAAACTTAAATGATAAAAATTCAAAATTAGAAAAAATCCTTTTAAAAAACGCTATTTAGTTTATTGTATAACAATACTTCCCATATACATGTATTTCGAAAACAAGTGGTTTTCTTCATCAGCGGTAAGGGGGTAAAAAACTCAATGAAGAACGGTTGCTATTCATACTCAAAAGGATAAAGAACTAAAGGATTGGGTTTTTCATACCCTTACCGCTGATAAAGAAAACAACTTGTTTTCGAAATCCAGTACATGTATATCGGAAGCATTGTTATACAATAAACTAGCGTTTTTTAGAAGGAATTTTTTAATTTTGAATTTTTTTCATTTAATTTTTTTATATAATTTATTTATCGTAAGCCTGAAATAAATATCAGTTTTTGAATTTTTCTCCTAAAAAAAATTACAGAAAATAATCGAAAATTAATTTATATATACTTTCAATCCCCTAAGATAATAATTTTTTTGATGCCGCCATTGATTTAGAGGGCCAAAGATATTATATCACTTAATATTGTTTTGACACTTTATTCCGAAACGGAAACAAAAATTTGCACCATCAATTTCAAATCGTAACCATTAAGTACGCGGCTTATTTAAATCAACAAACACGGCACGAGAAGAGAAACAAGTTAATTAATTAATTTCATTATTAGTTTTAGCTAAAATATTAGTTTTCACTAACGCGCGGTTGAAATTTTTTCGCACTTCTTCACGAACCACTTTATTTTCCACGATTTCTTTTTGACTTTCAATTAAAAGCACCGATAATTGAATCCGATTTGAAACGAACACCACGCTTTGCAACTTTCGAATGTTTCCCGAATTCACGATGCGATAATCAAACGAAATTCACCAAATTAACGTTAGTTTTGATTCGATTTCGCGATTTGTTTACATTGTTATCTGACACTTATCACTGTAGAACAGTCACCATGACATTAGTAGCCCATGCTGTGTCTCTTTTCTCCCTATGTACGCCATCCTTGTCATACAACTTCTCCTCCGTTTGATTTTACTTCACTCACGCACACTGTATATATCTAAGATTAATAAGAACTGGATGGGCTAAGCCATAGATATAGAGAGTACTGGATCCGCAACCGGTCGTGAGAGCCGAAGCAATTGGCAACTTGCGCTAAAGTTGTGTGAAGTTGAGGTTTGAGGCGATATGCTTTTAATTTAGCATTCTATTCACGGCGAAACACGTTTACATTTAAAAAGTTTTTAATTTTAAAGATCGCGCGTACGTAATCGGAACTTTAATTCACTGTTTTAATTAAAAATTTACGAAATTTCCATCCGCTTTGACACATTTGTTTTCCCGCATGGTTCGCGCTCTTTTCGATTTTCTTTTGCTTTGACGTTCGAGTTTTCCGTGAGAGTTGTTTGTTGTTTATACTCAAACTGAAATGAAATTTCGTGGGGGAAGCGATTCTTCTGAAGAGAGAAAAGAAAAACCTGTCTGGAAAAAAAGGGGAAGGAGAAGCAGAGGGAATCATATAGTTTCGAGAGCGTAAGTTGTTTATAACTTATTTATGTGGCAAATTTGCTTCTCACATGGACGAGTACACAGATTCTCGTTGCTCGTCTATTTGTTTATATGTCTTTGGGCTAAGCTCATATAAAATGCATGAGAGAGCATGCGACCGGTTTCTGCTCTCTTCCAAGTGAACAGTCTGTCATTTCCTCCCCGTCTGCGTCTTGCTGGTCACTTTCATTGAGTAATTAAATAATACTGGAGTGGACAACCACGTGACAATATGGTTGCAACAACCCCTGCGACCACTTTTCCTACTGCTACGCTCTTGTTTACAACCTTAGAGAGAGCCAAATTGCACAAGCAAACATGGCTGCTGCTCAATGTAAACAAATTTTCATACAATACCAAAAATTTGCTTTCTATTTGAAAAACCTTCAGCATTGTATGAAAAACATGCAAAACATTAATATAATAACTACTCACTTGTGAAAGGAAACACGTACAGATCCTTTTCCACTATGATTTTTTCACGAAGGCACTTCACATTTCATTTTGAAATTCTAAATTAATTACACAGTGTCACACGTTAAAGTAACTTAAATCACAAACTCCAATCGAATGTTTAAACACTTGGAACGAATTTAGATCGCGAACACTTTCCACAGTTTTAATATCGGATAAAATTCGCGACGAAACTTGCAAATTGGCCAATTTGGCGTCCAATCTGCATCAGTCAACTTGACAGTGAGTTCACACCTAGTCAGCTTTTGGAACAAGAAAGTGAACAGCAAGAGGCAGACGGGGAGGAAATGACAGACTGTTCACTTGGAAGAGAGCAGAAACCGGTCGCATGCTCTCTCATGCATTTTATATGAGCTTAGCCCATCCAGTTCTTATTAATCTTAGGTCACTTTCATGTTCCAAAAGCCATTGAGTAATTAAATAATACTGGAGTGGACAACCACGTGACAATATGGTTGCAACAACCCCTGCGACCACTTTTCTTACTGCTACGCTCTTGTTTACAACCTTAGAGAGAGCCAAATTGCACAAGCAAACATGGCTGCTGCTCAATTTAAACAAATTTTCGTACAATACCAAAAATTTGCTTTCTATTTGAAAAACCTTTAGCATTGTATGAAAAACATGCAAAACATTAATATAATAACTACTCACTTGTGAAAGGAAACACGTACAGATCCTTTTCCACTATGATTTTTTCACGAAGGCACTACACATTTCATTTTGAAATTCTAAGTTAATTACACAGTGTCACACGCTTTGAGAATGGAACACTGGAGTGGAACATCAACTCAAATTTTGTCATCATTTCCCGATGCGCCACGAACGTTGCTCTTTCGATTTAATTTTGGAAGGGTGTAGTCTGAAAAGGGAGCTACAGTTTAGAAATATTTGAAAATGTAAAAGTTAACTGCCATTGCATAATTGATTGATAATGTTCCTATTTCAGACTTGAATAGTTTGTAAAACTTTATTTAGATAAAAAGAAACTCACAGCGACATTTAATAAGCAAAAACTATATCTGTTCCTTAGGTAATTACAAATTCAACTACTATTAAAACTATAATCGTTCATTCTTTTATACTTTTTCACCTCCCTTTTCCCTTCATAATCGTCTGCAGTGGAATTAAGGTTAAATGTATAATCGTTGAGCTTGACCTTCGCTATGTGTGAGAGAACTACATGCCTTTAAGGTGTACTAATTTGTTAAGATATCGCCTAACAGAAATTTATTCTGATTTTAATTTCGCAATAAAATAGTATTTTGTGTTGATGTATTTTACTGCTATAAGCTTAACTAACGAGCTGAAGTGTCGTTTGTTGTTCATGTGCTCACCATATGCAACAAAGAGTTGCTTTCCGATGCATGCCACTTGAACATTTTTAAGTATACTATTTGGAGTAAATTAAAGTTTCTCGTACGTGGTAGTAAAATGCCTTACAGTTTGTATATTATATTGCTATGGCCGAGACTTGATAGAATGGATAAAAAATAACTTTATGTGATCTTGAACTAATTTGTACGAGGGAACAAATTTGAGAGTACTATTGTTTATAAATATGTCATTAACTACTATTGAATTTCTCAAACCAGTGATTAGTCCTAAAAATCCAACGCTTTTCTTTAAATGAATTATCCTGCGCCCCAATAATAAATTTATCTCTTTGATATAGGCTATAAAATTGATCAAAAGCTTTAATAAAAAATTCGTATTTGTACAAAACATATTTTTGAGGAGTTCATATATCCTACTGCTTGTTAATATAAAGACTAATTATTTCGAAATTACTTTTATTCATTTGAAAATTCAATAATATAATAAATGGAATTCATTCGATATATGCCTATAGTTAAAGGAATCTGCTTTCCGCTTTCGAGGATGAAATAGCTTCCACATCCAAAGAGGTGCTTGAAATCAATACTGTCGCTAAACTCGTTGCATTTGCCTGCAAAAATAAAAATATGTCTGAGATCCAGATGAGATTTATAAAAGTAAACAGTTTACCGATTGTTGTCCATTAATTATTTTTTCATCCCCATATATTCGCATGTCCAGTATCATTTAACAGATACCTGGAAAAAGAAATAAAATTGATTTCATTAATTAAATTATTCAAGCAATATGCTAGCAAAACTTGCCCCCAAAATGCAGGCGCTACTACGCGAAAACTAATCGAATAAAATGGTCACCACCGAAATGTAAACATAATCATGAATGAATTGAAAGCAATGATTTTGAATGAAAAAACACTTCCAAATTTTGTATTTTCTTTTCTACGTTTTATGTTGCTACTAACCTAGGAAATGCTACTCCTGTGGGCTGGCGGGTCGTTCTATTATTACATATTTTCACAATGCTCCATATTTTTGAAACTTCTTTGCATTTTATTAATTTTTCGTCGAAATATAACGTTTTCTCACTTGCAATCTAACCGATAGATTGTCTCTTATTGTCTTGTTGATGTACAACAGATAAATCACGAATTTTCACTGATTTTAACATCCAAATTACGCAGCGAACGAGTTTGTTTACGCGTTTTCACAACCGAATTTGACAGCGAATGCAAAAAAATCATATGATAATATGAAGATTTCTCCTTATCGACAGCGAGAATCGATGACAAGAAAATTCAGTGTTCCATTAGCATCGGGCCGTTCCTGTTAGCTACCTGTTCCAATGTCACACGTTAAAGTCACTTGAATCACAAACTCCAATCGAATGTTTAAACACTTGGAACGAATTTAGATCGCGAACACTTTCCACAGTTTTAATATCGGATAAAATTCGCGACGAAACTTGCAAATTGGCCAATTTGGCGTCCAATTTGCATCAGTCAACTTGACAGTCAGTTCACACCTAGTCAGCTTTTGGAACAAGAAAGTGACCAGCAAGAGGCAGACGGGGAGGAAATGACAGACTGTTCACTTGGAAGAGAACAGAAACCGGTCGCATGCTCTCGCATGCATTTTATATGAGCTTAGCCCATCCAGTTCTTATTAATCTTAGCCAAAAGCTGACTAGGTGTGAACTCACTGTCAAGTTGACTGATGCAAATTGGACGCCAAATTGGCCAATTTGCAAGTTTCGTCGCGAATTTTATCCGATATTAAAACTGTGGAAAGTGTTCGCGATCTAAATTCGTTCCAAGTGTTTAAACATTCGATTGGAGTTTGTGATTTAAGTTACTTTAACGTGTGACACTGTGTAATTAACTTAGAATTTCAAAATGAAATGTGTACTGCCTTCGTGAAAAAAATCATAGTGGAAAAGGATATGTAGGTGTTTCTTTTCACAAGTGAGTAGTTATTATATTAATGTTTTGCATGTTTTTCGTACAATGCTGAAGGTTTTTCAAATAGAAAGCAAATTTTTGGTATTGTATGAAAATTCGTTTACATTGAGCAGCAGCCATGTTTGCTTGTGCAATTTGGCTCTCTCTAAGGTTGTAAACAAGAGCGTAGCAGTAAGAAAAGTGGTCGCAGGGGTTGTTGCAACCTAATTGTCACGTGGTTGTCCACTCCAGTATTATTTAATTACTCAATCGTATATATGCTATATCGCATTGAGTAATTAAATAATACTGGAGTGGACAACCACGTGACAATATGGTTGCAACAACCCCTGCGACCACTTTTCCTACTGCTACGCTCTTGTTTACAACCTTAGAGAGAGCCAAATTGCACAAACAAACATGGCTGCTGCTCAATGTAAACAAATTTTCATACAATACCAAAAATTTGCTTTCTATTTGAAAAACCTTCAGCATTGTATGAAAAACATGCAAAACATTAATATTATAACTACTCACTTGTGAAAGGAAACACCTACAGATCCTTTTCCACTATGATTTTTTCACGAAGGCACTACATATTTCATTTTGAAATTCTAACTTAATTACACAGTATCACACGTTAAAATAACTTGAATCACAAACTCCAATCGAATGTTTAAACACTTGATACGAATTTAGATCGCGAACACTTTCCATAGTTTTAATATCGGATAAAATTCGCGACGAAACTTACAAATTGGCCAATTTGGCGTCCAATTTGCATCAGTCAACTTGACAGTCAGTTCACACCTAGTCAGCTTTTGGAACAAGAAAGTGACCAGCAAGAGGCAGACGGGGAGGAAATGACAGACTGTTCACTTGGAAGAGAACAGAAACCGGTCGCATGCTCTCTCATGCATTTTATATGAGCTTAGCCCATCCAGTTCTTATTAATCTTAGCCATTGAGTAATCAAATAATACTGGAGTGGACAACCACGTGACAATATGGTTGCAACAACCCCTGCGACCACTTTTCCTACTGCTACGCTCTTGTTTACAACCCTAGAGAGAGCCAAATTGCACAAGCAAACATGGCTGCTGCTCAATGTAAACAAATTTTCATACAATACCAAAAATTTGCTTTCTATTAGAAAAACCTTCAGCATTGTATGAAAAACATGCAAAACATTAATATAATAACTACTCACTTGTGAAAGGAAACACGTCCAGATCCTTTTCCACTATGATTTTTTCACGAAGGCACTACACATTTCATTTTGAAATTCTAAGTTAATTACACAGTGTCACACGTTAAAGTAACTTGAATCACAAACTCCAATCGAATGTTTAAACACTTGGAACGAATTTAGATCGCGAACACTTTCCACAGTTTTAATATCGGATAAAATTCGCGACGAAATTTGCAAATTGGCCAATTTGTCATCCAATTTGCATCAGTCAACTTGACAGTCAGTTCACACCTAGTCAGCTTTTGGAACAAGAAAGTGACCAGCAAGAGGCAGACGGGGAGGAAATGACAGACTGTTCACTTGGAAGAGAGCAGGAACCGGTCGCATGCTCTCTCATGCATTTTATATGAGCTTAGCCCATCCAGTTCTTATTAATCTTAGATCTTAGCTATATCGGGCTTCCTGTAGTACCATAGATGTATGAGAGAATGGATACGAAATGCATCGAGAGAATTGAAGCACTTTATGATGTAGAGTGAAATTGGCGCGTTATTAGCTGTCGATTCGAATTTCATATAAATTTGACGTGACGTCTCCCACTAATATTCGCATATTGAACTAAATCAATCTCCCGTGCGGGTTTTCTAACTTGAACGATATAACAGATTGAACATGATTTACCCTACGATGGATACGTCCCTGACATGCTTCCTATAGCTGTTTTTTAATCTCACGCACGTCACTACATTTTTCAGTTTTCGACACAAAAACACTCGCGATCCGTAACAAACTTTTCAGTTTGATCTATTGTCACATTTGCAACGCTTTTGCACTAAATTCAACACGGTTTATCTTAAAAAATTGTTTTATGTACAATTTCAAATTCAACTTGATTAGACGTTTCCCATCAATGTTGAATTTTCACAAATCATATGTTTTCAATCATATGGTTGATATTTCGTTGACAATTCGGGGGTTAAGGTATAAGAAGAGTGGGATTTTCGTGAATGTGCGGATTCTCTAGCGACGTGAAAGGCAGGGGGATTTCAATTCACTTGCGAGAGGAAGGCATGTATGTAGTAAAAGTACTTCACCCACGTATGGATAAAAATAAGCTCATCTCGCGTCCATTACTTTATATTTCATTGGGTAGTACCAAAACTGACGACAGATACAAGCCATATGGCAGCAGCGCTTACTACCACACACATGACCATTAGTAGGCCGACTTTGCTGGCTAACTTACATGGTGTTATATGAAGAATTGTGGAGGTGCCAACGAAAATTCGAGGTTTTGTACGGTTTAGAGACGGATTTCTACAGTGAAATCCAGATGATCCGCGGAGAACACAATAGCGCTCCTAGTGAAGTAAACATTATTTCAGTTCTTATACCCGGTTAGTTTTTATCGCCTTCCAAAGTGAATTTATAGGAGTTTGTTTACATCTCAACGCTGAGCTATCAGTCGAAGGTGCAAAACGTGTGCTTCATTTGCTCGTCTTGGAAAGTTTAGGAGCACAATGGGCTATACAAGGTGAATTTATAGCATGCACGGAATGCGTTCGGCACGTTTTTTATTCGGAAAATAGTATATATGACGAAATATAAGCATTTGCTAATGCCGCAGTTGGGTGACAGCTACCGGAAGCATGTCCATAGTAGGCCGACTAATACATATGCAAATTGCTACTATATGGCTTGTATCTATCGTCAGTTTTGGGTAGTACTCATTCATAGATGTGTACACACACGGAAGATTTGATTGTATTAAGCGACTTCAACGCATTCCATGGGAATTGAAAGCACGCCGTCTCTTGTATGGACCTCTATTTTTACTTCTTTTCTATCTCCCTAAGATTGTTTCTCATTGGTCGGAATGATGTTTAACGTTTATCTTATTTTTAGTTCAATTTGATGGTGAAAACAAATGTTTTGATCGATACGATTAGAATGAATTTATCCGATAAAAGCCCCGAAGACCCATCACGAGTGTCGATGGAAAAGTTTTACCCAGCCTTGGTTCAATGCTTTGGAATTATATCCTGTGGGTGAGTGTTTAACTTGCGGTTTCGTTGTTTAATCAGTTGCAGAATTTTCATCGCTCTAAATGGACTTGTACGTCTCTTCGAATGTGAAGAGAACTCGGGATGAAAAGGTTTTAACATGAGTTGTCAAGTGCAAATCGTACGAGCGTTAAGCATAATTTTCACTTCTTGTATGATCTTTAATTAAAATATAATATGGTTTCGGCATACCAATCCTTGTAGGGCTTTGTGAAGCAAAATAAAGGGAATATTTGCGTTCTGTCAGTCCGTTCATCCTTCCGTTACAGCCGTTGTTCTCTCAGAGACAATAAAACCTGCAATAATCAAACTTTGTGGAAATCTCGGAGTAGGTGGTTTCTGAAAAGCTATGGCCAAATGATGAAAATTATCAAGGAGCTTGAAAGCTCCAGGACAGGTTCTCAGTTTGACAGGAGTTGGAGAGAAGAGGTGTTTAGTGACTAGTTCAGACGTCTTACGTGCATGTAAGCGCCATACTCAGGGCGTAAATAGCCTTCACCTTACAACCATTTAAATTTTTTGATAAGCGTTTTTTCGAATCAAACAAAAAAATACGTATTTCTATAAAGAAGCTAATACCAAGCATAAGATGACTATAATTCCCATCAACAAACTTCTTGCTAACGGAATACCAATCAACCTCGCACAAGGTCAATTAACCTACCCAAGGAGCCCAATTTTTTTAACGCTCGTGCGATCTGCACTTCACACCTAGTCGATTCCTAAGTGTGACTCCCAGGCAATGTTAAAAAATCGGTATAAGGGGCACACGAAATGCTGTGTAGTACTCCTTCCTTGCTACTCTAGTTCAATTCATGAATAGCTCTCAGAGATAAAAAAAACAATACGACGTAGTAACAAAAAAAAATCAGAATTTATAAAAACTAGCTGTCTTTAAGTATCTCGACGGTAGGCTCTAAATGTTCTAAAATACTGCGTTGTCATTTGAAGTCCGTTGGTGTTCCTTGTCTTTTCTTAAAATTGAATAGCGAGTTCACTTTTTTTTACTGTAAGAAACATTGTCTGGGTTGCACGCATGATGAAACGGATGGAAAGTGAAGTGTAAATCGCACGAGCTTTGTGCGACGAAGGAGTGACGAAGAGTGGTAGAGAATGCAGGTATTTAAAAAAAAGTAACGATACTTGAACCTGAAACAGATCAATGATATGAAGCTTTTACAGTCCTGATGAAAAAAATCGAATTATTGATTGTGTGTGCTTAAATCTTCCTACACAGAATTTGTGGTAGTATGATTATCAGAGGAGGCCTAAACAGCGGAATCATATACATGCATTTAAAATTAATTATTTACTTGTCAAATAATACTGTTATTTTTTGCATTTTTATATAGAACTTTTTAAAATATTAATTGGAAGAAGCTTAAAATAAATGCTTTGTATCAAGCAAGAGAGCGGGGCCGGATTCCTTCGTCACAAAACATAAGGGGCGAATCGGGCCCAACCGAAAAAACCTCTGAAACGACAAGATGACGTAACTTTCTTACCAAAAATGCAAATTAGTTTAAATAAACGATGATCCAAAGTTGATAATTGAAGAATTTTTTAAGTAACCCCATTCCTTACTACTCTTTCTATCACTCTTTCTTCGTCGCACAACGCTCGTGCGATCTGCATTCACATTTCGCCACTTCGTCAAATGTGCCACCCAGACAATGCTCAATACATCAGTACAATGGGACACACAAAAAGTAATGTGAATTAATCCTTTCATGGAAATCTAGTCAAATTCATGATCAGCTCTCAGAGATAAAAAAATTCATATAAAATGATGCATTAAACAAACTTTGAGTAATTCTCTCTTCAAGTATGTTGCCTAGGGTCGAAAATGCCCTAAGATACTAAGGGAAAAAATCTTCAAGTGCACGCTCAATCAGTGTTCATTAAATGATTCCTAAGTCTTCTTAAATACCAAAAGTGAGATTACTTTCTTAACCATTTCTGGAAGATTATTATATATACCCAGAGCATCATTCACGGCATCAATACAAATTCCAAATTGCCTATTTTTGTGTAGAATTTAATATAAATACAAATAAAATGTGTTGAAGTATTAAGTATTCATTTAGTCCTTGCATGGGAAGTATCCTGCAAGTTTTATACCTTTGTTATACAAAGTAGTATTCAATAATTTCTTCAATAAACTCAGAAAAATTGAAACAATTTAAAAGTTTATAATCCAGGGTGATCGTGTCGGCCAATCGAGAAGTTCGATGTCTTTCCCTTGGAAAAAAGATTTCACCTTTCTGGCGGTATGGACAGACGCATTATCTTGTTGAAAAATCGGTGGAGTGTCTGCTATAGCCATCAGACCGTCAGATATCTGTTGTTCCAACAACTGTACTTATCGATCAGAGTTCATTTTGCCACTGATGATCGCTAATTCCGACCGACCGTTAAGCCCAATAGCACCCCAAATCATCGGCGATGCTCCACCATGCTGCCGCTTGCTTAAAATTACTTCCGCCTTACGGATGTCGTGAAAATAATATCTCCAGCCATCTGGACCATCTAAAGTAAATTTTTTTTCGTCCGAAAATATCACTCGCCTCAACTTTTTTCCCATTGAATATGGCTAGTGCAAACCGCTAAACGCTTCTCCTTGTGAGGAGGAGTTAACGGTGGTTTTCGCTTTACCTTCCAGCGTTAAATAAGTGGCGACTTTTGAACCACGTACTGTATGTTCTGTATCTTCGTATTAACGCCAGCTCGTCTGCCAATTCCCCTTGCAGTGAGAGCAGAATTGGAAGCCTCCAGCGAAATTCGACGCTTTTCTCGTGGTGATATCACTCGTGGTCGACCTGGTTACTTCTTTTTCCCGTAATTCTCCGGATCCGCAATCAAATTTATCACTACCTTTCGACTTCAAAATTATACTAATTTCAGAGTGATTCGGCATCTTACCTCGTCCCATTTTGGAAAACACTGAAACCCTTTGTTTTGTTTTGTTTCACTAGTCCACTCTAAACGTCTATATTCTGATGTTTGCCATTTGAAAGTCGAAACTAGACTGGCCTGATGGAAAAACTACGCTAATTTAAGAGGAAAGCAGTGTGTGCTATCTTTTTTGCGCACCAAAAAATCATTAAATTTGCCTTAAAATATCAATTTTTCAGAAAACCCTAATTGTTTTTAGGTCAAAATATGTATTTTTGTGTAGGTGTCTAATTTGTAGAACATATTACTGACATGCGTCCAGTAGTTTAGGAAATAATGAAAAATTTTCAGTTGTGCTATCTTTTTTGCGCGGACTGTACATTGTTTCAAATATACAACTTTTATCACATGCGTCCCATGCAATGAAATTCCCACATTTCATCATTTCTTAAATTACATAATGGAATTTTCATGTTACATGTATCGTACCCATTTGCTACACTTAAAGCTTTGTTTGCGTTGACAAAAAAATTCATGGTTACACATGGGAAAGAAAAAACTCTTTATGTGCACATGTGCACACAAACATCTAAAATTTTGAATAAATAAACATCACCGTCTGAATGAAATGTGATACGATGCACTTGAACCTGAAAATTTTTTTGAACTTCTTAGGAGGTAAGCAATTTAGAATTTTAAGTCATAAGCAATTTTTATGTTTGAAAAGACCGGGCTTTCCATGTTGCACTTATTCTTCCTCCCTTGACCTGATTGGGATTTTTATTTGCTCCAGTATTTTGATTACCTCATGAGCCTCTTATGCCACCTTCTTCTAACCCCAAATAAGTACTATCGGCACCAAATTACGTTACAGTAAAATTGGCGCTACTGTTAATGCCTGCACTACAGCTCTATCATCACAAACCAATTCACCAAGGAAATTCCAAGGTTGGCACGCAAGCAGTAAACAGGAAAGCGGACTATTTGACGCTGATTTAGCCGATATCAGTGTACAGTGGACAAAAGTCGCCTGCAATGACTTTACCGCCGAATCAGAGACTGTCGGGTGCGAAGATGCAATCCTCAGCGCTCCTCTTGTCTCATCATCAAGAGGCGTCTTCTTGATGGGCTGGGTCCCCCTACGTTGGCCATAAGTCGACTCAGAGCCGACACTCCCGACGCAGCCTTCTTAGCCGTTGCGCTGATTTGCTCAGAGAAACTCATCTTCGAGGTACTTCACCGCTGGCTTCGATTCGACTTGTAGGTCTCCAATACTGATCATCCTTAGTCTAGGAATTCTGTTTTTTGTCTAGATGACCACTTCGGTTTTCTCCAGTGCTAAACTGAGCCGGTTAGCAGTCATCCAGTTTCTCACTCGGCGCATAAGCATACCTAGCCTAAGTTGTGCTTGTTCAACGGTGCGTCCAGCAACCAGCGCAACATCATCTGCATAGCCGATCAAGCGCGACTCATCTGGCTCAGTAGCTCGTCGTAAGACACGTTCCAAAGGTCTGGACCAAGGATAGATCCCTGGGCAACACCCGATGCGGACTATTTGACGCCGATTTAGCCGATATCAGTATACTGTGGACACAAGCCGAGCGAAATAATTTCTCGTGTCCACCTACCACCGAATTGTATGCTGATAATTAAAAACGGAACCAATTCCGTGAGAATATGTGTCTAATCCTTCTGTACCTGCTATTCTTTCTATGAACTCTTCGATCAGAGGAAGCTTCAATACCAAAGGGATCGATTTTTCTCTATAAGATATTATGAATTGATTTGCATTCCTCGCATTATATGGGTTCGTTTACGGTACTTTAATAGATGTTATTTGGTTCGATCCATTCGTTTTTAAATATTTGTAGAGGCAAACGACCCTAACGCTATAACAAACTCTATGACATTACTACACAAACAAAGCAAGGGACCAAGACTTGACATTCTAGAAAGGCATGAAATATATAAACATAGAAAAATAGACGGTAACATTATCAATGAACAACTTGTTACAAATTCCGACGCAATTTTCTCAGTACTAGACCACACTATCAGACGAAAACGGAAGCGAGATGAAACAGAACAACCGGATATTCAATAAACAAAAAAAAGAACCTAATATCCCTCTGCCTGACCTAATTTAGTACTACTACTACAACCCATAAAGTCTTTCCGTTCAACACATCCTTTAGACTCTGAAGACGACCCAAAGGAGTCAAAACGCGTCTGCTCACACAACATAGCAAGGCCTGACTGCTTTAAAAAAAAGAATTGGCCTGCGGATACCAAATAAACAAAAAAATTGATTGAACATAAATTTAGCTTTCTCCATTATAATGATTAGACTAAGGTTAATGATTTGATTGGTAAACCACTCGTGTTTGAGTGAGCATTGGAAGATTTAGAATAATTTTATATGCTTTGGTCAGCAGTCTGGACATAATATTAAGATATTGCTTTGCTGATTGACTCCAAATAACTACTCCATAATGTAATTTCGTCAAAAATTAATTCGAAATAATGCCAAGTTGAAGCGAATATCGCACCACTATAACGAAGAGGGTAAATGTGAATGCGGATCGCACGAGCGTTGTGCGACAAAGAAAGAGTGATGGTGATAGTGGCAGGTAATGGAGATAAGAAAAACAGTATGCATAACGTGAAAGATGAAAACAAAAACTGAATGAAACTAAACATCTCCCCGGAGTTATGACGGTGTTTCAAATATAAAAACACTAATGCTTCATAAACCAAGCTTCACCAGTACCATAAAGCGTGACAACATAATAAGGATCTCAGGGTGGGTCATTGGTACTAGTGGTAAAACAGAATTATTCGTTGTCGCTTAACATAAAATTTTGGTACATTTTGCCACCCCCTTGACCCCCTGATGCCTAAAATGACATTTTTCTTTCAGATTTTTATGGTCCTAATCAAGAACTTTCAATTTATATCAAACTCGACTACCTTTGATTTTGAAAAATTTTTAAGGGCTATTTCGTTGTGAGGAAACCCCCTTAAACTTTTTTTAAATTTTGGGTAAGTCCTAAACATTTGAGAGACCATCATTTCTGACCTTTCCACAAAGTTTTAGCATTATAGCTTCTATAGTTTCTGCGAAAACTTGCGGTGACGCACGGACAGAGACAATAGTTCTTTGTAAAAAAAAAAAATCTTTTTACAAAGACCTAAAAAAAGAATGAAAATTTAATCAGTATTGCAAGAAGTAATCGAAATCTCAACTCCGCCGAGGACGGTCCTAAGTCCGTTTGAGAAAGGAGGAGAGAACCCCCTTGTTTCCGCAACCCACAGCTTCCATGATTCCTCATCGCACATCCCCCAATTAAATGGTAGCAAATGTTCTCGAGGTCGCACATTGGACTTACTGGTTCCCCAATAATGGGACATTAAATGCCGAGAAATGCTAAAAGCTGTAAATACATCTACAGCTCTGCTACTAAATTCTACTTACAACTCCTTTGTGGGGACGTAAGAGGGTGATTGCGAATCTTCTGCGCCTGATAAGGGAATCGAAGTAATAATCATGCCGCCGGAATGGATGTTGGGCGACGGGTTAACTCCCCGTCCCTGGAAAACTGTGAAATGTTTCGAAACCAGCAGACGGGCCTCGGTATGGATTGGACTCACGGCAACGACCTCGCAATCGCAAAAAAAGACTTCTGGCATTGGATCCTGGAATGTCAGCTCACTCAATTACCCTGGCGCTGTTAAGGACCTTCTACAAGAGGTCAGTCAATATAAATTAAAAATACTGGCACCAGGCCAGTCAATATAAATTAAAAATACTAGCAATCCAGGAAACGAACTGGACTCAAAATTATATTCGAGGCATGAGATCGCATACAATATTCAAACGCGGGAAGCCTACTGGAAAACGAGAATTCGGAGTGGCCTTCATTGTGGATAGGGGGTTCAAATCGTACGTTGTTGATTTCAAGGCAATAAACGAACGGTTGTGTGCGATCCGTATAATAGCGAAATTCTTCAAAATCTGGCTGATCAATGTTCACGCTCCGACCGAAGAAAAGGACGTAGAAACGAAGAAAACGTTCTACAATCACCTGGAAAGACTAGTCGACTCATTGCCTACAAACGACACAAAAATAATTCTGGGTGATTTCAACGCTAAGGTTGGCAATGAGATATCACATCGGGGAATGACTGGAGGATATAGCCCCCCGATGGAACAAATGACAATAGCCAGCGCCTGATTGACTTCGCACGTAGCAGAAATCTAGTCATACCTCGACTTGCTTCCCACATCGACGCATTCATAAAATGGCCTGGGTATCACCGCATGACAACACACAAAACCAGATCGACCATGTTCTGATCCAACAAACATTGGGCCTCGAGCATACCTGATGTCCGTATATACCGAGGAGTTACTTGATCAAATTAACCTATAGATATCGAATGTCATAGACATATTCGGCGAAGACCAGCCCGCTACAAAAATTTGACATCGAAAGGCTCCAAACGACGTCTGTGGCCAAAAATTTCACGGAGACCCTCGACAACCAGTTGGCTACCATCTTATCAGACGCATCCATAAAGGCAAGAAACGAGCTCTGGTTGGAAGTGAAAGCGGCTATTAAAAGTGTGGCACAACATATATATAATATATATATATATATATATATATATATATATATATATATGTATATATATATATATATATATATATATATATATATATATATATATATATATATATATATATATATGTATGTATATATATATATATATATATATATATATATATATATATATGTATATATATATATATATATATATATATATATATATATATATATATATATATATATAAAGAAAAATGATGAATGGAGACCGTGTGGTGTTGTGGTTAAAGCACTCACGGGTGGTGTAATGGTTAGAACACTCATCTCGTAAGCGGAAGGTGCCTGGCTCGACTATCGTTGGCGGCAACGAGATTAAGTTCGAGTGACTCTCCGGACGGACTATAGGCCCGTTCATTTACGAGTATGATACGTGCTGGTTTAAAAATCAGAACGTATCGTAGCTGGCCAGACACACGACAAAAACGTGATACTAATCATATCACCTTGAGGAGTGTCGACACGTTCAATCATGATAATGAGATACTCTAATCATCTCTAGGAACGAGCTCTGGATGGAAGTGAAAGCGACTGTGGGAGAACAGACAATCGGACATCAAGCCCGACGCAAGAGAATTGATTGGTTCGATGATGAGTGCCAGAATGCGTTAGATAAAAAGAACCAGACGTACAAAGAATACGTAGGTAGGAAAACCAGGATGAAGAGAGAACACTATGAAAATCTCAGAAGAGTAGCGAATAAGATAATTAGAATTAAGAAAAGAAAATACTACCAATTGAAAAGTATACATGTAAGTTTAGCGACCAACAACACAAGGCAAGCATACAAAGTAGTGAAAAGCCTGAAACGTGGTTCCCAGCCCAAAACCACGCTCTGTCGTGATGACATCGGCAATATCATCGCTGATGAAACGAAGATTAACGAAAGATGGGCATCATATTCCAAGAACCTTCTTAAGCCTCCACACAGCTCCAGAACATCGGAGTCTATAGATGTCTGCAGAGAGCTTCCATTTGCCCCACCAACTCTGGATGAAGTTTGTCCCATCATCAAAGTCCAAAAGAATAATAAAGCGCCGGGTATCACTGAGATTCCAGTGGAGCTCATCAAATATGGTGGCAACAGTGTTCATAAAGCTATTCACAAAGTCATCCAGCACATTTGGCAACAAGAATACATATGACGAAAGAGTGGAGCCAATCAATTATATTTCCTATCCACAAAAAAGGTGACAAGCTACAGTGCGCAAATTATAAAGGCATATTACTACTTTGTAAGGCGTACAAAATATTTTCAAGAATCTTAGAAAATAAAGTAGGGCCATACGCCAATAGTTTAATTGGGGAGTATTAAGTTAGTTTTAGAGCAGGTAGACTGACAATAGACCAATTGTTCACAGTCATGCAGGTACTTGAGAAATGCTGGGAGTTCAACATAGACGCACACCAAATTTTCGTCGACTTCAAGCAAGCATACGACAGTATTGATTGTTACGTACTGTACCAAATAATGCTTTGCTTTGGCATCCAAGCCAAATTAGTCCGTCTTACCAAAATGACAATGACGTCGACGACCTCCCAATTCGGCATCAAACACCAACTCACCGATGCCTTTGACGCAAATATCGGTCTGTAGCGGGGAGATGGGCTGGCCCCATTGCTGTTTAATTTGGTTCTGGAGTGCGTCATAAGGAAACTTCCGGTCGATACACGGGGTACATTACTATACAAATCACAGATGCAGGGGGAATGCCGGTCGACAAGAGCAATCTTGGAGGCTAGCATTCTTTGGGGAGTTCCGCCCCCACGTACCCGAGGAAATTCCCGCAGGGAGAATGCCGGTCGACAAAAGCACTCTTGGAGGCTAGCATTCTTTGGGGAGCGCCGCCCCCACGGACCCGAGGATATGGGGGACGCCGTGAGGTTCCCTCCTGGGATGACAGGCAACGACTCTGATTGGATCTGGACTACGCTTTGGATAACGAACTGGAATTGACGCTTTGGGCTGGCGGATGTGATGGTTTGGACCTAGTTGCTTCGCACAGTAGCGCCGAGGTGAAACTCGTGTGTGAACGGCTCCAATTCAACTATCATACCGTCTCCGTCCCGGTAAAACCTTGGCAGGCCTCGGAGTACGTTCGAAGTTCGCACCATCGGGTTGGTGATGTAGGTTCGGTTGAGACGGACTCCCGTTTAGCGCTGGTCTGGCTCTGAGCACTTGTCCCCATAAGGGCTTGTGCCAACCCTCTTATGGCCTCCCTGATCTGCAAAGATAACCATGGGACCAAAAAGGCGACTACACACACGAACGGAGATAGCGGCTCCGAGGGGGGACCCAACAAAACTGGAGCAAACAAAATCAAAAGATCAAAAACATCCAAAAAAACGAAACCAAAAATAATAACGACGACGCAACCAGCCGTTGCAGCCAAGATGTCAACAGTACATCGAGAGCGGTACTAACCACGACAAAAACGAAGACTAACACAATGACAGTGAAGGCAGACGAAAAATGGAGAATAGCAGACAGTCTGGTTCAGACTGAGATTCCTGCGGCGTTCGGGCGCAGCAAAAAAATCATGCGAACGCCCGAGCGTCCTATTAAGGAGAAGCGGGAAACTCTGCAGGACGCTCCAGGTGTTCGAGCGGTGGAAGATAATATAAATAGCACCGAAAATTCGATTGTCACTGCTGCGATCGTTACCGAAGCGACCGATGCAAGGGTCGCAAATCCCGACATTGCAACGACAAATCCAGAAGCCAACGAGGAGATTACGGCACTAAAAGCAAAGAGTGACCAGACACCGCGTGATTGCACCGCCAACGTTGAAAATGTGGCGGAAGTACTGCACTCGGAAACGGAACGCGATAACCTGTCCTAAGGATGGTTGCAAGGTACAATTGCGGCCCAGCAATACGAAGAAGAAAGACTACTCCGAAAAGCGGGAGACGTTCTGAAAAGAATACAATCTGCATGCTACTCCCCAAAAATCAGCAAAGCAGCAAAGGCAGGGCTCCTTGAACGAGAGGAGCTCCTAGATCGCATAGGGCACTATCGGAGGAGCTGGTTAAGGGCCGAAGACGAACAGAAGGCTAACGAGGCGCTTGGGGCGAAATCTAAAGGCGACATGCAGATAGCTCCACCGTTAAAAGTCAATAAAAAAATGGCGTCTAGCCCAATCGAAAGAGATCGGGATAAAAGAAGGAAGGAAGAGGCACTTGATGGGCGTGGAGCACCAGATCAGGGGTTCCAGACAGTGCTTACAAAATTAGCGAAGAAAGCCGCAAAGAAACTCCTTCAAAAAAAGCCAGAAAGTAAAGTTCGCACGGACGCCCAATTAGAAAAAGGATCTGATGCAAAACAGGAGGTACTGCGGGACATCAGGGGAAACGTAAGGCCCGAAGACACCAATACTACCATTGAAGTAGTACAACCAACGCGGACGGGCCACATACTGGTCGGATTCGGAGTAGAGGCTGGCAATAAAGAAGCATTCTGTGACGCAGTAAAGAAGGTCCTCGGCAAAAGCGCAACTATAGCCCCTCTCGAGCCGATGGCAACGATCGAAATACGAGACATTGACTGCGTGACGGATCTGGCCAAGCTAGAAGAGGCCATCAAAAGGGAGTTCCCTAGCTCAGGAAGCATCAAAGCGAGACTGACACCAGAAAACAACAGGGGACAACGCATGGCCATAGTCGACTTGACCGAAAAGGACGCCGAACAATTCCTGAACAAGGGCAAAGTACAAATTGGGTGGGTTGTCTGTAAGATACGGCGGAGAGCAACGCCTCTTCAATGTTTCAAATGCCTTGGTTATGGTCACACCACACAAGTATGCAAAGGACTCGATAGGAGTTCCCTATGTTACAAATGCGGTGAAATGGGACATAAAAGAAAAGAGTGTACGAAGGAGGCACACTGTATTCTTTGCAAGGATGCTGATCCAAAACCTGATTTTGGACACGTCTTGGGATCAGGAAAATGCCGGTTGTTCCAGGAAGCCCTAGCCAAGGCAAAATCAGAGCTTCGATGACCCGCATCCTGCAGCTAAACCCACACCGCAGTTCAACCGCCCAAAATCTGCTTGAGCAGTTTGCGAGGGACATGAAAGCCGACTTCTTGCTGCTGAGTGAGCAACACCATGATAAAAGTCCTGCATTATGGTTTTCTGATGAAACTGGTACTGCCGCCATCTGGGTTCGGAACAGTGACTTTCAAGCGGAGAGTTTTGGACGGGGGGATGGTTTCGTGTGGGTTCGATGCTCAGGGATCACCTTCTTTAATGTGTACCTAACGCCTAACGAGTCGATATGATCTTTCCAAGCCAAGCTTAATGCTTTGGAGGGCGCTGTCTCGAACGCAGAGGGTAAAGTGCTCGTTGGGGGCGACTTCAACGCTAAAGCAATCGAATGGGGCATGCCTCAGACGGATCCGCGGGGAGAACGAATCCTGGAAATGGCGGCCAGGACGGCCCTCGTCGTACTAAACTCCGGAAATACGCCGACTTTCCGCCGTATTGGCTGTGAGGGAACCATACCGGACGTGACATTCGCCTCGGAGTCCTTAGTACGGGGGATACACAACTGGAAAGTATTAGAGGACTATCAGCCAGTGATCATCAGTGCATTCTGCTTGAGATAAGTGATGCTGTCTCCCGAAGTCCATGCTCCCCGTCTTCTACAACTGGATGGAACATCAGAAGGATGGACGTCGAGAGGTCCGTCGAGGTGCTTACAGCAGGTGAGCCGCTGCAGGGAGCTTCGGAGGGGACGGAAGAACTGGCAGCTCAAGACGTGGTGAACTCTACTATGAGCATCATTACGACTGCTTGCTGCGCTTCTATGCCCCGTCGAAGACCCCGGCACGGCAAGCCCCCAAGCGAAGGGAGTGTCACAAGCTTCGACGTAAGGCTCAACGGGCGCGGAACCGTGACGAGGCATGCAACCAGGTGGCAGCATATAAGTCGGCCAGGAAATGCCTTCGCAAACTGATCAACAGTAGCAAGGCTCGCTGCTGGCAAGACCTAGTGGACAATGTGAACAAGGATCCGTGGGGCCTTGGCTACAAGCTAGTCATGGGGAAACTTGGTGCCCTACGGAAGCCTTGTATACATGACGCGGAAAAGATCGACGCGATAGTGCGGGGACTCTTCCCCGCTCATCCCGTCCGTGTTGACGCTGTCCATGGTGAAACAGCAGTCGAGTGCCCACTCTTCACACAGCTGGAACTGGAGGAGGCAGTCCTCATTGAAAGCGAGGAAGACTCCAGGTCCAGATGGTGTTCCGGCTGAGGTGTTGCGGCTCGTCTATCACCATTGTTCTGACTTGCTGGTCAGCACATTTAACGCTTGCCTACGGGACGGGGTTTTCCCGGTACGATGGAAGGTGGCGAGGCTCTTGCTGATCAGCAAGGGGAAGGGAAATCCCGGATCGCCGTCTGCATACCGTCCGTTATGCATGCTGCTGGGAAAGTGCTAGAGAAACTCATCAAGGAAAGACTCACTGACGCGATTTGTGCTGCTGGGGACCTATCTCCTCGGCGGTACGGCTTAAGAGCAGGACGTTCTACCATTGATGCGATTGCAGAGGTAGTGAACGCGGTCCAAAAGGCAGAGGCATATAGTCGCACCAAGCGACGGATCGTCCTGTTGGTGACACTCGATGTCAGGAACGCCATCAACTCCGCTAGATGGGTGGACATTCTGGATACGCTGGAAAACTCTTTTCAAGTTCCAGAATATCTAATGCGGCTTTTGAGGAACTACCTAAAGGACCGAAGCCTGCTCTACGACCCGACACAGGGCCAACGAAGGATGGAAATTACATCGGGTGTTGCCCAGGGATATATCCTTGGTCCGGACCTGTGGAACTTGTCTTACGATGGTCTACTGAGGCTTGAGATGCCAGATGAGTCGCGCTTGGTCGGCTATGCGGATGATGTTGCGGCTCTGGTCGCCGGACGAACCGTTGAACAAGCGCAACTTAGGCTAGGTATGCTAATGCGCCGAGTGAGGGACTGGATGACTGCTCGCGGGCTGAGTTTAGCACTGGAGAAAACCGAAGTGGTCATCTTGACAAAAAAGAGAATCCCTAGAGTAAGGATGAGCAATATTGGAGACATACAAAACGAATCGAAGCCAGCGGTGAAGTACCTGGGGCTACTGATCGACTCGAAGATGAGTTTCTCTGAGCAAATCAGGGCAACGGCTGAGAAGGCTTCTTCGGGAATATCGGCCCTGAGTCGACTTATGGCCAACGTAGGGGGACCCAGCCCATCAAGAAGACGCCTCTTGATGAGTGCTGTAGGGTCAGTGCTACTGTACGGAGTAGAGGTATGAGGCGACGCTCTCAGCAAGGAGGTATACCGAAAACGTTTGGCACAGGTACAGAGAAGTGGAGCACTGAGAATTGCATCTTCGTATCCGACTCGGCGGTGAGAGTGATTGCAGGCGTGATACCTGTCGCCCTCCTTGCTAGAGGGTGTCGCGCTATTTACCTCTGCCGAAACGAGGATGCGAGGGAGATAGTTGTCCGCGAGGAGAGACAGCGCTCGCTCAACGATTGGCAGCAGTCTTAGGTGAATTGCACGAAGGAAAGGTGGACTGCGCGCCTCATCCCGGATGTAAGACCGTGGCTAAATCGAAGGCATGGTGCGACTGACTTCTTTCTGACCCAGCTTTTAAGCGGGCACGGGTGTTTTCAGTCTTACCTGCACAAGATCGGTAAGTCACGGTCCCCCGATTGTCGGTTTTGCCCAGGAGAGGAGGACAATGCCTGTCACACATTTTTTGCGTGTACAAAATGGGTCAGGTTGCGAAGAGCCCTCGGGAGACGGGAGAGCTCACCCCGGATAATATAGTTGTGGTGATGCTCGAACCGGTTGGCAAATGGAACCAGGTGGCACATTATGCTCGGGCAGTCCTAAAATATAAAAGGGACTCACAGCAGCCTGGGGCGCTAGGGCTGGGGGATCGCTCTCCTGGCATTTCCTCTTCCCCTCTCCCCTCCCGCTAGGAGGGGGACTCCCCAGCTTGAAGGCGCCCCACGGCGTAACAAAACGAGACCTGGCTCGAAGTAATGTGTCAAACGGTTCCAGGCTGGGTTCTCAGGTTGACAGGGGAGGTGTTTAGTGGGTAGTCCAGTCGCGATGGAAGTCCCAGACTCTGTGCATAAATAGCATTCACCTCCCTACCACAAAAAAAAAATACAAATCACGGTCATTAACTGCCAAAGAAATCTTCCTGAAACTCGACAGCGAAGCAAAACTAGTAGGGTTACAAATCAATGAGAATCAAACAAAGCTGATGACGTAGTCGAGGAAAAATACCTCAAATGCACAAAATATCACACTTGGCGAATACAGTATCGAAAAGTGAGCGAATTTATGTATTTAGGCGCCAAAATAACTGAAAATCGCTAATGAAAGAGACGAAATAAGCCGAAGAATACAGTTCGCAAATAAAATGGTTTTTTTCAGTTTTGACGATCTTGAGCTGCGTACACAGGAAAACAAAGCTCCAAATATACAAATCTGTGATAAGACCTGCGTTATATTATGGGTATGAAACATCGACCCTAACCCAAGCATCCGCAAATATATGGAACGCTTTTGAGGGACAGGTCCTGAGGCGAATAATCGGAGCGAAGCTAGACCGGGGACCAATGGCGAATTCGGTACAACCATGAGCTATATGAAATTTTTGACGAGCCGGAGGTCTCAACGATTATAAGACTGAGGAAGTTGCAATGGGCTTGTTAGGTGCAGTGCAACCATGGGAACAAATCATTTCCCACAAAACTAATTGCATATGAAAGATTTGTTCATATTTATAGAGAAACATCTCTAACAAAATTAGTTCTATTACAAATTGCTTTGTTTTCATTTCGGCGGTTGGTTCCGTTGTCTGTGTTATATGACGGGAAGTGTGGTGACAAATAATTTAAATTGCTTTGTTGGCGCGTATAGACCGCACGCACATACAAGATAAATTTCTGTGTGGTGACAAATAAATTAAAACATTTTGTTGGTTCGCATATTCCGCACGCACATACACTTTAAATTTCTGTGTGGTGACAAATTAAAACATTCTGTTGGCGTGCATATTCCGCACGCACATAACTGGCTGGCCACATAAATCCTATGGACGCTCAACGGATACTCAAAAAGGCATTTGTTGGGAGAACTGAAGGCCGGAGACCAGTAGGGAAACCGAGGAAACGCTGGTCTAACTCAGTCGACGAAGACAGTCCATCGCTGCTCGGATTTCGAAATTGTAGGACGCGGTCAATGGACCGAGACAGTTGGACGCGCTATTTGCAGGAAGCGAAGGCCCGGGAGGGGCTGTAGTACTCAGAAAAAGAAGATATTTTACATAATCCTTCCTTCCTTAGAAATATACTCTAGAATTGTTAATTTCTTAATGACACAGCATAAACATTCTTCGTCATTATTTATTCAAAAAAAACTTGCACTAGTCTCCACATATAATATTTTATTCACAATCGTAAACTAATATTCATTAAAAAAACTCTATTTTGAAATTTTCAATCAAAATCTAATATTCTTTATACATTATTTATATCTAAATTCTCAATCAAAAATCTAAATATTCTGTGTAAAATTCTATATAGATTCTCTTTGCAAAAACGCATGATTTTCTATATTTTCTTTTCCTCTTCCTTCAATTTTCTAGATCACTATTTATAAAATTTGTATGGATGTGTCAAAATGTCTATACAGTAATTTACAAGTAGTTTTAATTTGTATGTATATGTCAAAATTTTTATGCAATGTAGCATAGTATGATAATACTTTTAGTAAATGAATTTATTTTACTTTTTATGGAGATTTTTTTTTAAGAAATAAATTGATTAATGGCAAGGAATTGTTACACTTGTCAACCTGAAAAGCTCGCGTTTGTATCTCTTTAATTGTCCGTGAAGGACTTGCAGCGATATTGGGCTGCCTCAGTGAAACAAGTGTTCGTTTTTACTGAGAGTGACTTGGTTCAAAAACGCGGGTATGCGCTTGTAGGCTAGCGTCTGCGGCGTCGTAGGGCAGTTCTTTCCGCTAGCACCAAGTTCCACTCCAAATTGTTTATTGCATACACGATTTGTAGGGTGACCTAAAAGAAACACGAAGCGCAAACCAAAAAATAAAGGCGTAGGTCCGACTGAAGGTTTCATTGTTTTAATACTTACTGTTCTTGTTAACGACTTGGATTGAATGATCCAAATCGCACTTCGCCTCCCTTAACATATTCTTACTCTTACTCTTATTCTCAATCTTGATCAAGATTCGAAATACTTTGGGATTCACTCAAGTTCGCACTCACACTCCAATTGCAGTAACACCGAACTCTTATTTTCGGCGAATTCCTTCATGTTGCGTTTAGCGTTCAGGTGCGATTGCCAAAAAATTGCCTGCTTGGCTCGCGTCCCTCGTGGGTCTGCACTCGACGTTGACGAGCACTCAAGCGACCCCTTGCTGCTTCACTCACCGTTTGCGCGGGGCTGCTGCTTGTTCTGCAGCCACGATGGCGTAGTCGCCGTTCGTTTTGCAAAATAGTTGTGTTTTCTTTGGAAAAGAAAAAAATCACAAGGAACGAGCGCTTATAACAAAAAAATATGACAAGGAACCAAAAATTAATACCTCAATAAAAATAAATTCCATTCACATTCATTAAATAAATAAAATGAATCAATGGTCTTAAATGTAATCAATGGATTGAAAAAAAAATGCGGCGCTAAGCATCGATAGCATCACGATGAATGAGATTAGTATGATCAAGGAGGACATAACCGAGCGTATGGCATATTTTATAGACGTGCATATTAGGAATCGGTCATTTCCGGAAGAAGAAAAACTTGCAAAAATAGCTCCAATATTTAAAGGTAGTGATCATCTTGACTCGAATGACTATCGCCCGGTTCCGCTTCTGACGGGATTTAGCATGATGTTTAAAAAAATATTAAACCTTTTAACATCATTCTTAATTGAAAACTCTATATTAAACCAACAATTTGAAAACAGAAATAGTACTTTAGATTTGCTACTTTTTATCACACGTTTCATCAATTTAGGACTTGACAGATGTGATTATATTACCGCAATTTTTGTGGATTTAAAAAAAGAATTTGACACAGTCGATCACGACCTGTTACTTCGTAAACTGAAATCGTATGGTATTCCAGGTAGTTCTAACCAGTTGTTTAAAAGTTACTTGGAGAGAAGATCGCAGAGAACTTTAATCAACAATGTCTTGAGCGACCAAGCACCTATAAAATAGGAGTTCCCCAAAGCTCAATACTTGGCCCAACTTTGTTCCTGCTACACACAAATAATCTTAATACATGTGGACTAACGGGATGTCATACATTATATGCAGACGACCCAGTTCTACTGTATTCGTGACGAGCCAAAACTGCCATTGAGAACACTATGAACGAGGATCTAGGAAAATTCCATCAATGGTCAATCAAAAACATACTAGTATTGAGCACTGCACCGACAAAATACTTTGTTTTTAAGCAAAAGAACAAAGCAGTCATAGAAGTCGACCTAAATATCAACGGCGAAAAGCAAAGAGTGCTGGAAATGAAATATCTTCATCTTATCATTGATCATCGTATGACCTGGTTGCCACATAAATAGCTTAAGGAAGCAATTAGCCCCAATAATAAGTTTGTTAAGAAGATATAAGGAAACCTGTTCCAAATGCATTTGTGCTGACGAAATTATAATATGGAGTAGTTATTTGGAGTCAATCGGCAAAGCAACATCTTAATATTCTATCCAAGCTATCCAGCGGATTCTGATTCTTCCAATGCTTAATCAAACTGGATTGGTTTATCAATAAGCAAAATCATTGACCTTTAGTTTGACTAAAGAATGAAGAATGAAGAAAGCTAAATTTATATACAAAAATTTGAAAACTTATGGATCGGACCGAAAACCATTTATTAAGGTATCACAAATCAACCCATATAAGTGCTAGGAATGCAGATCAATTCGTAATACATTATGCCAGAGCGGATCGTCTAAAGAACGATGCCATGAATGATGCTCTCCGTATATATAAAAATCTTCCAGGAATGGTTAAGAAAGCAAACTCACTTTTGGTATTTAAGAAAAGACTTAGGGATCATTTAATGAACAGTGATTGAAGCGTGGACCTTGTTGCGAATTCCAGCGTACCAACTTCCTCCCATTCGCAACTTCAAATTGCCGCCGTAACATCTCCACCTTCCTTTGGGCATTTATACCGTTTTCCCTGTTATTTATTTAATTTTATTAAAATTTTTCCAATTTCCCTATCATTTTTACTTCCCCATCAACACAATCCTACTCTTTTCCCTTATTTCCAACTAAAATAATATAATATATACTAATAATTTCAATTTTCCCACTAACAACATTCCATTGATTAATTCTCACTAACAAAACTTCATTCAATACCTTTTCCCTAACAAAACCTAATTCCTTCCTTCATACTAACTAATTCTATTCCCACTAATAAATTTCATATTTTTATACTAACAAAAATTTATTCACGTTTCCCTTTTAAAAAATTTCCATTTCTTGCCCATCAAGAAAGAGTTGAAGTTGCTAATCTGATGAATGGGAGATCGACAAGTCTGGCTCCATTGGTTACGTCGCGAGTTCTCGACCGGGGGTCTGCTGGAACCCTGAGTTCAAGTTCCCCGAGCGCAGGGCAGCACTCTTTGGGGTATTGGCAAAATCAATAGTTTCCGTTTATGTATATGTGACACTTTGCATCTAATCAAGCGCTTCTTGGATTGTGCAAATTGCCATATATGCAAAACAATGGATACTATTGCGTTTGTCAATACGGAAAAAAAGATGTGTGGGTAGCGGAATCGAAGTGTAATAAATTTCGATTACGTTACCCAGATGCGGCAGCGGAAATTTGAAAGTGAAAAGGATTGCGGGACCTGATTTGCGGAAGGTGAAATGCTGGATTGAGTTGATTGAATTGAGGCAGTTAGTCTTTGACTGGGAGATAAGAGGAGTTGTGTTTGGCGGTGTGGAATTGTGAATTCGAGGGAAAAAAGATTCGGTTTTGGAGTTTACAAAGAAGAAGTGGACTAAATTTTGATTTTGTGAAGACGTGTGATTTTGAATTGAATTAAGATTCGGTTTTGGAGTTTGCAAAGAAGAAGAGGACTAAATTTTGATTTTGTGAAGACGTGTGATTTGAATTTAATTAAATCACAAAAGTGGAGTGAACCGGGAATAATAATGGTCCAGCACAGCTCAAATCCGAAATTGTGTAAAAAATAAAATCAAACTTAAATTGCGGACTAAAACTTTAACTTTTGTATTGGGCACTTCAAAGTGCAGTATAAAAGTGTCCTAATTTGATTTATAAAAAAAAAACAAAAAATAAACGAGTAGAAAAGCGATAAAAAAAAGGAAGAGGAAAGTATCCGTGAAGCACATTGTGAAAAAAAATTCAATTTGTTGAATTCAAAAGTATCCTATTGGATGAAAGGTAGTGAATTGGCGAAGAAAGTGGAATCAACATCTTGCGAAAAGTGGCCGCTCTGTGCTTTAATTTCTGGACTTTGTTCATAGTAATTTGTAAATTGAAGCTTGAGTTTCAGGTGCCCCGAATTTCTTTCTTTTGTTCTTCGCCGAGCGCTCGGAGTTCAACAAGGAAAGTGTAACTATTTGAATTTTTTTTTGTATAAATATACTGTTAGTTTTTTTCTCAAATTAATAATTTTCTTTTTTTTTCTTGTTACTAAATTGTATGTAAATTGTATTTTGCTTGCATACATTTTAAAACGGTGAGTTAAAGTTTGTAAATTTCACTTTTAGAATTCTTTTCTTTTGTTTTTGTTTGAATTAAATAAACGGCCATGTCCTGTTAGAAACCATATTTTTCATTTCTTGAAATGACCTCCTCCTTTCCCATCCTTTTCCCTTTGTGTTAGTTATTGTATGTAGGGTGGCTCAGCACGAGCAGATGGTGTCCCGGAAGTCCCACGACACGACTGAGCGCTAGCCGGCCTCAGTATGCCAACCCGGGCTACACACCCTTCTGCTAATACTTAATGTCTGCAACTGCGGTGACTCCCGCGGTGGCAACAAATGGCGCCCAAATTAGTAGGTTTTGTTGTATATTTCATTTTTAATAGCACCATTCGTTGCTTTGCGACATATGGCGCCCAAGCTTGGTTTTCTAATGGTTTTAGTTGATTTTTATTAGTTTTTAATTATAGATTAAATTTTTCAATTTTAGATTTGTTGGGCTGAGTACCTGGAGTGCCTGACTTGAATAGCGGTCTGAGCATTCCAGGGAAATTATTTTTTTTGTTTTGTTAGAAACGGTTTTAAGTTTAACTATGAGTTTGATAGTTAATTATGGAATTTTGATCACGGGGTTCGCCGCAGTTGCAGTGGCGCTCACCGTGCTGAATTTCTGTTTTATAGTTCTCACCGGCTTTGACAGTGGTCATGCTGTGGCAGTGTGGATGTTGGTTGGGCTTCACCGAATTTTGAGTCGTTGGCTATATCTCCCTGCACGGGATAGTTGGACTTAGATCCAACACTTTGAATTAGCCAACGCTTTCGGCCCATTCATCATCTTTCTGGTTTTAGCTTTGGGATTTGTGCGGCTCTTGTCCGAGCCATTATGAAGTCCGTCGAGTTTAATAATGGTCTTGTAGTCGGCCCTTTGTGGCGACAATTTGAGCAGAGTCCGCCTACGAATTTCATGGCTATGCCAGGCTCTGTGGCGGTTTGTCTGCTTCGTGTTTTGTCTAAATTTTAATCACTATCCCATTTAATTGCCTTTCCTTTCCTTTTTTCCTTTTAATAGGGGGATTATTTTGAGAAATGAAAGCATACATCAATTGTTATAAGTGAATTTAATCAT
Organism: Odontomyia ornata; assembly: GCA_963969285.1. Lineage (NCBI taxonomy): Eukaryota > Metazoa > Arthropoda > Insecta > Diptera > Stratiomyidae > Odontomyia > Odontomyia ornata. Next base: position 116,588,056 of record OZ017741.1, read on the forward strand.
AATACACTTGCACTCATTCCACTTGTTTTTTACTATACATTTTCTTTTATCTCGCCATCATATTGAAAGTTTAGGGTTTTATTATTGATTGTTTAACAGTTACAGTTAGGTATTTGGTTATTTTATCTTATTGGGAAATGTAGGTTTAGCTTAGTTATAGATTAATGGGTTTAATTAGGGTTTTGACTTAGATTAGTTTTAGATAATTGGTTTTACGGTTGTTAGTTTAGAATAATTTCAGTTAGTTTTAATTTTAATGATTGAATTTGGTTTAGTTCGTTTTTGGGTTTTGAGTAATTTTAGGTTGAGTTTTGTAGATTGAGTTTAGTTTAGGGTAGTGAGTTAGGTTTTGGTTTGGGTTAGTTTAAAGCATATTTTGAGACTTTCAAATTAATTTAAATTTTAGCTTAGATTAGGTGTTAAACTTTTATATATTTATTTACTTGTCTGTTTGTCTGCCTGGCATTCAAATTTTAATTTATTTTTATAGACTCGTTTGTTTGTCCGTCAGTGATTTATTAAATTATTTATTTTATACAAACTGTCGGTGTTGTCCGTCTGTTCATTGATTTTAACATTTTTAAATAATTTAGATGGTCTGTGGATTTTTATTGTTTTTAATTGTCACCATGTTTCCGCACTCACTATATGAACATGATAATTTCACTTGTTGTTCACTACGCTCCTCCCAAGTTTTGCCAAATCCTCAGTCGCAGCTCTCGTTCCGGGAGGGTTATCAGACAGTTGAGACTCATCGAACGGTTATCTCAATTACCAAATGGGGTTTTAAGTTCGATGGTGGCTCCAATGGTTTAGATGCACGTTAATTTTTGTTTCGTGCTAGCATTATGGCTAGAGATTATGGTCTCACAGAGCGTGAACTCGCCCGAGACTTTCATGTTCTGCTGCAGGGATATGCCGAAAACTGGTACTAGTAGATACGTGACCTGCATAGAGACTTGAGTTGGACGCAGCTTAAAGTGGAGTTCATGGAACGATTTGGATCTCGGCTTGATGACGCTCATATTTGGGAAAATATGTTCGCATATTTGGGAAAATATGTTCAACTCAGGATTCCGATTAGGGACACGGATCTGCGAGACCTAGTTTTCAAAAATATGAGTTTCAGGTTGCAGGACCACTTAGCTGGACATGAGTTCTCGACCACCCGTGAGCTTATCTGGAGGTGTCGTCGGATTGAGGACACTTGGCGTGAGCTGGAAATCAAGTATGGTCGACCTTCAGTTCAGCCTTATGAGCTTAATTCGATGAGACCGCCTGATCGGTTACCGGTTGGTTTGGAATCTTGTCTGCCGATGAACCCCCATCCTAGTGGAACGAGAGATTTTTGTTATTATAATACCGACATGCGTCATCATGAGTCCCCAGCATCATTTAGCAGTGCTCATATCTGAAGCAGATTACCGGACTACGTCGAAAGTAATGGAAAGGCGGGTGATGATCGTGAGTCACCCGCTAGTTTTAGAGCACGACCTTTTCGGAGATCCTGGAGATATTTCTTCGCCAGGCGTCTCGAAGCGTGCCTGCGTGGAGTCAATTGTTGCAACTCCTGGTGACAATAGGCCCTACGCAGATATTTTTGTCAAGGGTTGCAAATTGACGGGCTTGCTTGATAGCGGAACCAGTGTCAGTATCCTCAGAGCCGGAGCCTCGAACCTGCTGTCCGACTTGGGCTTGCATATGAATTCCATGCATGCTCATGTCCAGACTGCATCAGGGCACAAGGATCCAGTTCTGGGATACGTCACCACATTGCTGCGATTTAACAACAATACCAAATTGACGAGATTCCTGGTTGTTCCTTCCTTGACGCACGCAGTGTATCTTGGGATTGACTTCTGGGATCTCTTCAAAATAGCACCAATCCAGGTCAACGCTATCGAAGCAGCCTCGGAGCCTCAGAGCCCTGAATTCCATCTTTTTTCTCCAAAAGATCAGCAACGACTGGACCTCGTCAAACAACAGTTTCCATCGTATAATGGGAAAGGCTTGGGTAGGACCAGTCTTGTGTCTCATCACATTGACACTGGTTCTGCTCGACCCATTAAGCAGCGGCATTATGCTGTCTCGCCTGTTATAGAGAAACTGTTGTATGACGAACTCGATCGTATGTTGTCTTTGGGGGTAATAGAGGAAAGTCAGAGTTCGTGGAGTTCTCCCGGAACCCTTGTTAGAAAACCCGGCAAGGTGCATTTATGTCTTGACGCTAGACGCCTCAACGAGGTGACCGTTAAGGATGCCTATCCGTTGCCACTGATTGAAGGTCTTTTGGCACGGTTGCAGAGTACCAGGCTCATTACCAGCTTGGACCTGAAGGATACCTTTTGGCAAATACCATTGGATGAGGCAAGTAAGGAGAAAACGGCCTTTACTGTCCCTGGCAGGCCCTTGTATCATTTCAAGGTCATGCCGTTCGGTCTATGTAATGCTTCCCAAACGATGTGTCGGTTGATGCATGAGCTGCAGGACAAGATATTTGTTTATCTAGATGACCTGCTTGTTACAAGTTCAACATTTGATGAGCACTTGGAGCTCTTGAGTACTGTTGCAAAACTGCTCAGGGACGCCAACTTGATCATCAATGTTGAAAAGAGCAAGTTCGTCAAGAAGGAGATCAAATATCTTGGCTTTGTAGTGAGTGATGGTATCCTGCGCACCGATCCGGAGAAGGTTTCAGGTATGGTCTCCTAACCTGAACCCCGAACGGCCAAAGACTTCAGACGATTTATGGGCATGGCAGGATGGTACAGGCGTTTTATTCCAAACTTCGCCTGGGTTACGGCCCCTCTAACGGATTTGCTAAAGGGCAAACGTGCCTTCAAGTGGTTTGCTTCCGCCAATAGTGCCTTCAATCAAGTGAAGCACTTGTTGATTTCTGCTCCAGTGCTGGCCAACCCCGACTTTACTAAGCACTTTTTATATCCAGTGTGACGCAAAAACAGTGGGTATTGGTGGAAGTGTTTTGTTCCAGAAGGACGATGAAGTTGGAGAGCATCCAATCGCATATATGTCGATGAAGCTCAACGTAACTATAGCATTACTGAATTGGAATGCTTAGCTGCGGTGCAGAGTGTAAAGAGATTCAGGGCATATATCGAAGGGTTGCCCTTCACAATCATAACCGACCATGCCAGTCTTAAATGGCTGATGCAGCAGTCGGACCTTTCTGGTCGATTGGCTCGCTGGAGTCTGAAATTACAAGCGTTCAATTTCCAAATTGAACACCGGAAAGGTGCTCTTAACGTTGGACCGGATGTGTTATCGAGATCTTGCTCGCAGGACGAGCGGGTGGCCTCACTCATTGCTTGCCTCCCGGAGCACAAACATATTGATGGTTTGATACCTCAGTCTGCGTTTCAGGAGCCCGAGTACGAACATCTCAAGGAGCAAATCCTGAAGCAACCTGATAAGTTTCAGAATTTGCACCTTGCTGATGGCCGAGTGTACATCAGTACTAGTTCTCCGGTAACGCGGACTTCAGATATTCCCCGAACAAAATTATGGGTTCCTGAGGTTCACCAACAGGCTCTTATAGTACGAGCTCATGATGATCCCCGGGCTCTCATTGTGGAATTCGTAAGACAACGGAAGTCTTACAAAGATATTACTATTGGCCTCGTTTGCGTCAAGATGTTATTCAGCACGTCCAGAGCTGTTTAACATGCAAATAGGTCAAGCCTTCGAATTCCACTTTGAGACCTCCTATGGTCGCATCACGAGACTCGGCGAGACCTATGCAGCGCCTGTTTGTGGACTTCATGGGTCCATACCCCCGTTCAAAATCCGGGAATACTCAATTGTTTGTGGTCCTGGACCATTACAGCAAGTTCATATGGCTCAAGCCCATGGCTAAAGCCATTGCAGAATCAGTCGTGCGATACTTGGAGCGCGAAATCTTTTTGACCTTCGGAGTTCCCGAATGGCTTCGCTCGGAAAATGGTGTGCAGTTCGTCTCCAAGGTATTCGCTAAGCTTATGAGCGACTATGGGGTGCAGCACTGCTTCACTCCATATCATTCACCGCAAGCGAATGCCTCGGAGAGGTCAAACCAGTCAACATTTAACGCCATCAGAGCCTACACAAGGGAGCTCAAAGTTACAACCTTCGGGCTCGCCTCCGTAAGCTACTCCAGGGTCAGAAAGTTTTCGTGCGAAATTTCGCCGTGAGCAATGCAGCCGATTGTTTTGCGGCTAAATTTGCTCCACGATTTGTTCCTGCAGTGGTTCCCCGCCGTACTGGGCAAGTTACTTATGAACTTGAGGATGATTGGGACCTTTCACGCTAAGGAGATCCTATCCAATTCATAACTACCCCTGCCGGCATTCTTTGTTTGCCCGGCTGAATGAGACACTCACGGTCTGGGTCGTCCCCACGATTGTTGCGAATTCCGGCGTACCAACTTCCTCCCATTCGCAACTTCAAATTGCCGCCGTAACATCTCCACCTTCTTTTGGGCATTTATACCGTTTTCCCTGTTATTTATTTAATTTTATTAAAATTTTTCCGATTTCCCTATAATTTTTACTTCCCCATCATCACAGTCCAACCCTTTTCCCTTATTTCCAACTAAAATAATATAATATATACTAATAATTTCAATTTCCCCACTAACAACATTCCATTGGTTAATTCCTACTAACAAAACTTCATTCAATACCTTTTCCCTAACAAAACCTAATTCCTTCCTTCATACTAACTAATTCTATTCCCACTAACAAATTTCATATTTTTGTACTAACAAAAATTTATTCACGTTTCCCTTTTAACAAATTTCCATTTCTTGCCCATCAAGAAAGAGTTGAAGTTGCTAATCTGATAAATCGGAGATCGACAAGTCATGGCTCCATTGGTTACGTCGCGAGTTCTCGACCGGGGGTCTGCTGGAACCCTGAGTTCAAGTTCACCGAGCGCCGGGAAGCACTATTTTTGGGGTATCGGCAAAATTAATAGTTTCCGTATATGTATATGTGACACTTTGCATCTAATCAAGCGCTTCTTGGATTGTGCAAATTGCCATATATGCAAAACAATGGATACTATTGCGTTTGTCAATACGGAAAAAAAAGATGTGTGGGTAGCGGAATCGAAGTGTAATAAACTTCGGTTACGTTACCCAGATGCGGCAGCGGTAATTTGAAAGTGAAAAGCATTGCGGGATCTGATTTGCGGAAGGTGAAATGCTGGATTGAGTTGATTGAATTGAGGCAGTTAGTCTTTGACTGGGAGATAAGAGGAGTTGTGTTTGGCGGTGTGGAATTGTGAATTCAAGGGAAAAAAGATTCGGTTTTGGAGTTTACAAAGAAGAAGTGGACTAAATTTTGATTTTGTGAAGACGTGTGATTTTGAATTGAATTAAGATTCGGTTTTGGAGTTTGCAAAGAAGAAGACTAAATTTTGATTTTGTGAAGACCTGTGATTTGAATTTAATTAAATCACAAAAGTGGAGTGAACCGGGAATAATAATGGTCCAGCACGGCTCAAATCCGAAATTGTGTAAAAAATAAAATCAAACTTAAATTGCGGACTAAAACTTTAACTTTTGTATTGGGCATTTCAAAGTGCAGTATAAAAGTGTCCTAATTTGATTTATAAAAAAAAAACAAAAAATAAACGAGTAGAAAAACGATAAAAAAAAGGAAGAGGAAAGTATCCGTGAAGCACATTGTGAAAAAAAGAATTCAATTTGTTGAATTCAAAAGTATCCTATTGGATGAAGGGTAGTGAATTGGTGAAGAAAGTGGAATCAGCATCTTGCGAAAAGTGGCCGTTGTCTGCTTTAATTTCTGGACTTTGTTCATAGTAATTTGTAAATTGAAGATTGAGTTTCAGGTGCCCCGAATTTCTTTCTTTTGTTCTTCGCCGAGCGCTTGGAGTTCAACAAGGAAAGTGTAAGTAACTATTTGAATTTTTTTTTTATATAAATATACTGTTAGTTTTTTTCTCAAATTAATAATTTTTTTTTTCTTGTTACTAAATTGTTTGTAAATTGTATTTTGCTTGCATAAATTTTAAAACGGAGAGTTAAAGTTTGTAAATTTCACTTTTAGAATTCTTTTCTTTTGTTTTTGTTTGAATTAAATAAACGGCCATGTCCTGTTAGAAACCATATTTTTCATTTCTTGAAATGACCTCCTCCTTTCCCATCCTTTTCCCTTTGTGTTAGTTATTGTATGTAGGGTGGCTCAGCACGAGCAGATGGTGTCCCGGAAGTCCCACGACACGACTGAGCGCTAGCCGGCCTCAGTATGCCAACCCGGGCTACACACCCCTCTGCTAATACTTAATGTCTGCAACTGCGGTGACTCCCGCGGTGGCAACAAATGGCGCCCAAATTAGTAGGTTTTGTTGTATATTTCATTTTTAATAGCACCATTCGTTGCTTTGCAACATATGGCGCCCAAGCTTGGTTTTCTAATGGTTTTAGTTGATTTTTATTAGTTTTTAATTATAGATTAAATTTTTCAATTTTAGATTTGTTGGGCTGAGTACCTGGAATGCCTGACTTGAATAATGGTCTGAGCATTCCAGGGAAATTATTTTTTTTGTTTTGTTAGAAATGGTTTTAAGTTTAACTTTGAGTTTGATAGTTAATTATGGAATTTTGATCACGGGGTTCGCCGCAGTTGCAGTGGCGCTCACCGTGCTGAATTTCTGTTTTATAGTTCTCACCGGCTATGACAGTGGTCATGCTGTGGCAGTGTGGATGTTGGTTGGGCTTCACCGAATTTTGAGTCGTTGGCTATATCTCCCTGCACGGGATAGTTGGACTTAGATCCAACACTTTGAATTAGCCAACGCTTTCGGCCCATTCATCATCTTTCTGGTTTTAGCTTTGGGATTTGTGCGGCTCTTGTCCGAGCCATTATGTCTTGTTGTCGGCCCTTTGTGGCGACTATTTGAGCAGAGTCCGCCTACGAATTCGATGGCTATGCCAGGCTCTGTGGCGGTTTGTCTGCTTCGTGTTTTGTCTAAATTTTAATCACTATCCCATTTAATTACCTTTCCTTTCCTTTTTTCCTTTTAATAGGGGGATTATTTTGAGAAATGAAAGCATACATCAATTGTTATAACTGAATTTAATTATAATACACTTGCACTCATTCCACTTGTTTTTTACTATACATTTTCTTTTATCTCGCCATCATATTGAAAGTTTAGGGTTTTATTATTGATTGTTTAACAGTTACAGTTAGGTATTTGGTTATTTTATCTTATTGGGAAATGTAGGTTTAGCTTAGTTATAGATTAATGGGTTTAATTAGGGTTTTGACTTAGATTAGTTTTAGATAATTGGTTTTACGGTTGTTAGTTTAGAATAATTTCAGTTAGTTTTAATTTTAATGATTGAATTTGGTTTAGTTCGTTTTTGGGTTTTGAGTAATTTTAGGTTGAGTTTTGTAGATTGAGTTTAGTTTAGGGTAGTGAGTTAGGTTTTGGTTTGGGTTAGTTTAAAGCATATTTTGAGACTTTCAAATTAATTTAAATTTTAGCTTAGATTAGGTGTTAAACTTTTATATATTTATTTACTTGTCTGTTTGTCTGTCTGGCATTCAAATTTTAATTTATTTTTATAGAGTCGTTTGTTTGTCCGTCAGTGATTTATTAAATTATTTATTTTATACAAACTGTCGGTGTTGTCCGTCTGTTCATTGATTTTAACATTTTTAAATAATTTAGATGGTCTGTGGATTTTTATTGTTTTTAATTGTCACCATGTTTCCGCACTCACTATATGAACATGATAATTTCACTTGTTGTTCACTACGCTCCTCCCAAGTTTTGCCAAATCCTCAGTCGCAGCTCTCGTTCCGGGAGGGTTATCAGACAGTTGAGACTCATCGAACGGTTATCCCAATTACCAAATGGGGTTTTAAGTTCGATGGTGGCTCCAATGGTTTAGATGCACGCCAATTTTTGTTTCGTGCTAGCATTATGGCTAGAGATTATGGTCTCACAGAGCGTGAACTCGCCCGAGACTTTCATGTTCTGCTGCAGGGATATGCCGAAAACTGGTACTAGCAGATACGTGACCTGCATAGAGACTTGATTTGGACGCAGCTTAAAGTGGAGTTCATGGAACGATTTGGATCTCGGCTTGATGACGCTCATATTTGGGATATTATGTTCGCCCGCAGTCAGGAATCTAATAAACCATTCCCTTGAGGCTATGGGTCTTCAACTCAGGACTCCGATTAGGGACACAAATCTGCGAGACCCAGTTTTCAAAAATATGAGTTTCAGGTTGCTGGACCACTTAGCTGGACATGAGTTCTCGACCACCCGTGAGCTTGTCTGGAGGTGTCGTCGGATTGAGGACACTTGGCGTGAGCTGGAAATCAAGTATGGTCGACCTTCAGTTCAGCCTTATGAGCTTAATTCGATGAGACCGCCTGATCGGTTACCGGTTGGTTTGGAATCTTGTCTGCCGATGAACCCCCATCCTAGTGGAACGAGAGATTTTTGTTATTATAATACCGACATGCGTCATCATGAGTCCCCAGCATCATTTAGCATTGCTCATATCTGAAGCAGATTACCGGACTACGTCGAAAGTAATGGAAAGGCGGGTGATGATCGTGAGTCACCCGCTAGTTTTAGAGCACGACCTTTTCGGAGATCCTGGAGATATTTCTTCGCCAGGCGTTTCGAAGCGTGCCTGCGTGGAGTCAATTGTTGCAACTCCTGGTGACAATAGGCCCTACGCAGATATTTTTGTCAAGGGTTGCAAATTGACGGGCTTACTTGATAGCGGAACCAGTGTCAGTATCCTCAGAGCCGGAGCCTCGAACCTGCTGTCCGACTTGGGCTTGCATATGAATTCCATGCATGCTCATGTCCAGACTGCATCAGGGCACAAGGATCCAGTTCTGGGATACGTCACCACATTGCTGCGATTTAACAACAATACCAAATTGACGAGATTCCTGGTTGTTCCTTCCTTGACGCACGCAGTGTATCTTGGGATTGACTTCTGGGATCTCTTCAAAATAGCACCAATCCAGGTCAACGCTATCGAAGCAGCCTCGGAGCCTCAGAGCCCTGAATCCATCTTTTTTCTCCAAAAGATCAGCAACGACTGGACCTCGTCAAACAACAGTTTCCATCGTATAATGGGAAAGGCTTGGGTAGGACCAGTCTTGTGTCTCATCACATTGACACTGGTTCTGCTCGACCCATTAAGCAGCGGCATTATGCTGTCTCGCCTGTTATAGAGAAACTGTTGTATGACGAACTCGATCGTATGTTGTCTTTGGGGGTAATAGAGGAAAGTCAGAGTTCGTGGAGTTCTCCCGTGACCCTTGTTAGAAAACCCGGCAAGGTGCATTTATGTCTTGACGCTAGACGCCTCAACGAGGTGACCGTTAAGGATGCCTATCCGTTGCCACTGATTGAAGGTCTTTTGGCACGGTTGCAGAGTACCAGGCTCATTACGAGCTTGGACCTGAAGGATACCTTTTGGCAAATACCATTGGATGAGGCAAGTAAGGAGAAAACGGCCTTTACTGTCCCTGGCAGGCCCTTGTATCATTTCAAGGTCATGCCCTTCGGTCTATGTAATGCTTCCCAAACGATGTGTCGGTTGATGCATGAGCTGCAGGACAAGGTATTTGTTTATCTAGATGACCTGCTTGTTACAAGTTCAACATTTGATGAGCACTTGGAGCTCCTGAGTACTGTTGCAAAACTGCTCAGGGACGCCAACTTGATCATCAATGTTGAAAAGAGCAAGTTCGTCAAGAAGGAGATCAAATATCTTGGCTTTGTAGTGAGTGATGGTATCCTGCGCACCGATCCGGAGAAGGTTTCAGGTATGGTCTCCTAACCTGAACCCCGAACGGCCAAAGACTTCAGACGATTTATGGGCATGGCAGGATGGTACAGGCGTTTTATTCCAAACTTCGCCTGGGTTACGGCCCCTCTAACGGATTTGCTAAAGGGCAAACGTGCCTTCAAGTGGTTTGCTTCCGCCAATAGTGCCTTCAATCAAGTGAAGCACTTGTTGATTTCTGCTCCAGTGCTGGCCAACCCCGACTTTACTAAGCACTTTTTATATCCAGTGTGACGCAAAAACAGTGGGTATTGGTGGAAGTGTTTTGTTCCAGAAGGACGATGAAGGTGGAGAGCATCCAATCGCATATATGTCGATGAAGCTCAACGCTGCGCAACGTAACTATAGCATTACTGAATTGGAATGCTTAGCTGCGGTGCAGAGTGTAAAGAGATTCAGGGCATATATCGAAGGGTTGCCCTTCACAATCATAACCGACCATGCCAGTCTTAAATGGCTGATGCAGCAGTCGGACCTTTCTGGTCGATTGGCTCGCTGGAGTCTGAAATTACAAGCGTTCAATTTCCAAATTGAACACCGCAAAGGTGCTCTTAACGTTGGACCGGATGTGTTATCGAGATCTTGCTCGCAGGACGAGCGGGTGGCCTCACTCATTGCTTGCCTCCCGGAGCACAAACATATTGATGGTTTGATACCTCAGTCTGCGTTTCAGGAGCCCGAGTACGAACATCTCAAGGAGAAAATCCTGAAGCAACCTGATAAGTTTCAGAATTTGCACCTTGCTGATGGCCGAGTGTACATCAGTACTAGTTCTCCGGTAACGCGGACTTCAGATATTCCCCGAACAAAATTATGGGTTCCTGAGGTTCACCAACAGGCTCTTATAGTACGAGCTCATGATGATCCCCGGGCTCTCATTGTGGAATTCGTAAGACAACGGAAGTCTTACAAAGATATTACTATTGGCCTCGTTTGCGTCAAGATGTTATTCAGCACGTCCAGAGCTGTTTAACATGCAAATAGGTCAAGCCTTCGAATTCCACTTTGAGACCTCCTATGGTCGCATCACGAGACTCGGCGAGACCTATGCAGCGCCTGTTTGTGGACTTCATGGGTCCATACCCCCGTTCAAAATCCGGGAATACTCAACTGTTTGTGGTCCTGGACCATTACAGCAAGTTCATATGGCTCAAGCCCATGGCTAAAGCCATTGCAGAATCAGTCGTGCGATACTTGGAGCGCGAAATCTTTTTGACCTTCGGAGTTCCCGAATGGCTTCGCTCGGAAAATGGTGTGCAGTTCGTCTCCAAGGTATTCGCTAAGCTTATGAGCGACTATGGGGTGCAGCACTGCTTCACTCCATATCATTCACCGCAAGCGAATGCCTCGGAGAGGTCAAACCAGTCAACATTTAACGCCATCAGAGCCTACACAAGGGAGCTCAAAGTTACAACCTTCGGGCTCGCCTCCGTAAGCTACTCCAGGGTCAGAAAGTTTTCGTGCGAAATTTCGCCGTGAGCAATGCAGCCGATTGTTTTGCGGCTAAATTTGCTCCACGATTTGTTCCTGCAGTGGTTCCCCGCCGTACTGGGCAAGTTACTTATGAACTTGAGGATGATTGGGACCTTTCACGCTAAGGAGATCCTATCCGATTCATAACTACCCCTGCCGGCATTCTTTGTTTGCCCGGCTGAATGAGACACTCACGGTCTGGGTCGTCCCCACGATTGTTGCGAATTCCGGCGTACCAACTTCCTCCCATTCGCAACTTCAAATTGCCGCCGTAACATCTCCACCTTCTTTTGGGCATTTATACCGTTTTCCCTGTTATTTATTTAATTTTATTAAAATTTTTCCAATTTCCCTATAATTTTTACTTCCCCATCATCACAGTCCAACCCTTTTCCCTTATTTCCAACTAAAATAATATAATATATACTAATAATTTCAATTTCCCCACTAACAACATTCCATTGGTTAATTCCTACTAACAAAACTTCATTCAATACCTTTTCCCTAACAAAACCTAATTCCTTCCTTCATACTAACTAATTCTATTCCCACTAACAAATTTCATATTTTTGTACTAACAAAAATTTATTCACGTTTCCCTTTTAACAAATTTCCATTTCTTGCCCATCAAGAAAGAGTTGAAGTTGCTAATCTGATAAATCGGAGATCGACAAGTCATGGCTCCATTGGTTACGTCGCGAGTTCTCGACCGGGGGTCTGCTGGAACCCTGAGTTCAAGTTCCCCGAGCGCCGGGAAGCACTATTTTTGGGGTATCGGCAAAATTAATAGTTTCCGTATATGTATATGTGACACTTTGCATCTAATCAAGCGCTTCTTGGATTGTGCAAATTGCCATATATGCAAAACAATGGATACTATTGCGTTTGTCAATACGGAAAAAAAAGATGTGTGGGTAGCGGAATCGAAGTGTAATAAACTTCGGTTACGTTACCCAGATGCGGCAGCGGTAATTTGAAAGTGAAAAGCATTGCGGGATCTGATTTGCGGAAGGTGAAATGCTGGATTGAGTTGATTGAATTGAGGCAGTTAGTCTTTGACTGGGAGATAAGAGGAGTTGTGTTTGGCGGTGCGGAATTGTGAATTCAAGGGAAAAAAGATTCGGTTTTGGAGTTTACAAAGAAGAAGTGGACTAAATTTTGATTTTGTGAAGACGTGTGATTTTGAATTGAATTAAGATTCGGTTTTGGAGTTTGCAAAGAAGAAGAAGACTAAATTTTGATTTTGTGAAGACGTGTGATTTGAATTTAATTAAATCACAAAAGTGGAGTGAACCGGGAATAAAAATGGTCCAGCACGGCTCAAATCCGAAATTGTGTAAAAAATAAAATCAAACTTAAATTGCGGACTAAAACTTTAACTTTTGTATTGGGCATTTCAAAGTGCAGTATAAAAGTGTCCTAATTTGATTTATAAAAAAAAAACAAAAAATAAACGAGTAGAAAAACGATAAAAAAAAGGAAGAGGAAAGTTTTGCGTGAAGCACATTGTGAAAAAAAAAATTCAATTTGTTGAATTCAAAAGTATCCTATTGGATGAAGGGTAGTGAATTGGTGAAGAAAGTGGAATCAGCATCTTGCGAAAAGTGGCCGTTGTCTGCTTTAATTTCTGGACTTTGTTCATAGTAATTTGTAAATTGAAGATTGAGTTTCAGGTGCCCCGAATTTCTTTCTTTTGTTCTTCGCCGAGCGCTTGGAGTTCAACAAGGAAAGTGTAAGTAACTATTTGAATTTTTTTTGTATAAATATACTGTTAGTTTTTTTCTCAAATTAATAATTTTTTTTTTCTTGTTACTAAATTGTTTGTAAATTGTATTTTGCTTGCATAAATTTTAAAACGGGGAGTTAAAGTTTGTAAATTTCACTTTTAGAATTCTTTTCTTTTGTTTTTGTTTGAATTAAATAAACGGCCATGTCCTGTTAGAAACCATATTTTTCATTACTTGAAATGACCTCCTCCTTTCCCATCCTTTTCCCTTTGTGTTAGTTATTGTATGTAGGGTGGCTCAGCACAAGCAGATGGTGTCCCGGAAGTCCCACGACACGACTGAGCGCTAGCCGGCCTCAGTATGCCAACCCGGGCTACACACCCCTCTGCTAATACTTAATGTCTGCAACTGCGGTGACTCCCGCGGTGGCAACAAATGGCGCCCAAATTAGTAGGTTTTGTTGTATATTTCATTTTTAATAGCACCATTCGTTGCTTTGCAACATATGGCGCCCTAGCTTGGTTTTCTAATGGTTTTAGTTGATTTTTATTAGTTTTTAATTATAGATTAAATTTTTCAATTTTAGATTTGTTGGGCTGAGTACCTGGAGTGCCTGACTTGAATAATGGTCTGAGCATTCCAGGGAAATTATTTTTTTTGTTTTGTTAGAAATGGTTTTAAGTTTAACTTTGAGTTTGATAGTTAATTATGGAATTTTGATCACGGGGTTCGCCGCAGTTGCAGTGGCGCTCACCGTGCTGAATTTCTGTTTTATAGTTCTCACCGGCTATGACAGTGGTCATGCTGTGGCAGTGTGGATGTTGGTTGGGCTTCACCGAATTTTGAGTCGTTGGCTATATCTCCCTGCACGGGATAGTTGGACTTAGATCCAACACTTTGAATTAGCCAACGCTTTCGGCCCATTCATCATCTTTCTGGTTTTAGCTTTGGGATTTGTGCGGCTCTTGTCCGAGCCATTATGAAGTCCGTCGAGTTTCATAATGGTCTTGTAGTCGGCCCTTTGTGGCGACAATTTGAGCAGAGTCCGCCTACGAATTCCATGGCTATGCCAGGCTCTGTGACGGTTTGTCTGCTTCGTGTTTTGTCTAAATTTTAATCACTATCCCATTTAATTACCTTTCCTTTCCTTTTTTCCTTTTAATAGGGGGATTATTTTGAGAAATGAAAGCATACATCAATTGTTATAATTGAATTTAATCATAATACACTTTCACTCATTCCACTTGTTTTTTACTATACATTTTCTTTTATCTCGCCATCATATTGAAAGTTTAGGGTTTTATTATTGATTGTTTAACAGTTACAGTTAGGTATTTGGTTATTTTATCTTATTAGGAAATGTAGGTTTAGCTTAGTTATAGATTAATGGGTTTAATTAGGGTTTTGACTTAGATTAGTTTTAGATAATGGGTTTTACGGTTGTTAGTTTAGAATAATTTCAGTTAGTTTTAATTTTAATGATTGAGTTTGGTTTAGTTCGTTTTTGGGTTTTGAGTAATTTTACGTTGAGTTTTGTAGATTGAGTTTAGTTTAGGGTAGTGAGTTAGGTTTTGGTTTGGGTTAGTTTAAAGTATATTTTGAGACTTTTAAATTAATTTAAATTTTAGCTTAGGTTAGGTGTTAAACTTTTATATATTTATTTACTTGTCTGTTTGTCTGCCTGGCATTCAAATTTTAATTTATTTTTATAGACTCGTTTGTTTGTCCGTCAGTGATTTATTAAATTATTTATTTTATACAAACTGTCGGTGTTGTCCGTCTGTTCATTGATTTTAACATTTTTAAATAATTTAGATGGTCTGTGGATTTTTATTGTTTTTAATTGTCACCATGTTTCCGCACTCACTATATGAACATGATAATTTCACTTGTTGTTCACTACGCTCCTCCCAAGTTTTGCCAAATCCTCAGTCGCAGCTCTCGTTCCGGGAGGGTTATCAGACAGTTGAGACTCATCGAACGGTTATCCCAATTACCAAATGGGGTTTTAAGTTCGATGGTGGCTCCAATGGTTTAGATGCACGCCAATTTTTGTTTCGTGCTAGCATTATGGCTAGAGATTATGGTCTCACAGAGCGTGAACTCGCCCGAGACTTTCATGTTCTGCTGCAGGGATATGCCGAAAACTGGTACTAGCAGATACGTGACCTGCATAGAGACTTGATTTGGACGCAGCTTAAAGTGGAGTTCATGGAACGATTTGGATCTCGGCTTGATGACGCTCATATTTGGGATATTATGTTCGCCCGCAGTCAGGAATCTAATAAACCATTCCCTTGAGGCTATGGGTCTTCAACTCAGGACTCCGATTAGGGACACAGATCTGCGAGACCCAGTTTTCAAAAATATGAGTTTCAGGTTGCTGGACCACTTAGCTGGACATGAGTTCTCGACCACCCGTGAGCTTGTCTGGAGGTGTCGTCGGATTGAGGACACTTGGCGTGAGCTGGAAATCAAGTATGGTCGACCTTCAGTTCAGCCTTATGAGCTTAATTCGATGAGACCGCCTGATCGGTTACCGGTTGGTTTGGAATCTTGTCTGCCGATGAACCCCCATCCTAGTGGAACGAGAGATTTTTGTTATTATAATACCGACATGCGTCATCATGAGTCCCCAGCATCATTTAGCAGTGCTCATATCTGAAGCAGATTACCGGACTACGTCGAAAGTAATGGAAAGGCGGGTGATGATCGTGAGTCACCCGCTAGTTTTAGAGCACGACCTTTTCGGAGATCCTGGAGATATTTCTTCGCCAGGCGTCTCGAAGCGTGCCTGCGTGGAGTCAATTGTTGCAACTCCTGGTGACAATAGGCCCTACGCAGATATTTTTGTCAAGGGTTGCAAATTGACGGGCTTACTTGATAGCGGAACCAGTGTCAGTATCCTCAGAGCCGGAGCCTCGAACCTGCTGTCCGACTTGGGCTTGCATATGAATTCCATGCATGCTCATGTCCAGACTGCATCAGGGCACAAGGATCCAGTTCTGGGATACGTCACCACATTGCTGCGATTTAACAACAATACCAAATTGACGAGATTCCTGGTTGTTCCTTCCTTGACGCACGCAGTGTATCTTGGGATTGACTTCTGGGATCTCTTCAAAATAGCACCAATCCAGGTCAACGCTATCGAAGCAGCCTCGGAGCCTCAGAGCCCTGAATCCATCTTTTTTCTCCAAAAGATCAGCAACGACTGGACCTCGTCAAACAACAGTTTCCATCGTATAATGGGAAAGGCTTGGGTAGGACCAGTCTTGTGTCTCATCACATTGACACTGGTTCTGCTCGACCCATTAAGCAGCGGCATTATGCTGTCTCGCCTGTTGTAGAGAAACTGTTGTATGACGAACTCGATCGTATGTTGTCTTTGGGGGTAATAGAGGAAAGTCAGAGTTCGTGGAGTTCTCCCGTGACCCTTGTTAGAAAACCCGGCAAGGTGCATTTATGTCTTGACGCTAGACGCCTCAACGAGGTGACCGTTAAGGATGCCTATCCGTTGCCACTGATTGAAGGTCTTTTGGCACGGTTGCAGAGTACCAGGCTCATTACGAGCTTGGACCTGAAGGATACCTTTTGGCAAATACCATTGGATGAGGCAAGTAAGGAGAAAACGGCCTTTACTGTCCCTGGCAGGCCCTTGTATCATTTCAAGGTCATGCCCTTCGGTCTATGTAATGCTTCCCAAACGATGTGTCGGTTGATGCATGAGCTGCAGGACAAGGTATTTGTTTATCTAGATGACCTGCTTGTTACAAGTTCAACATTTGATGAGCACTTGGAGCTCCTGAGTACTGTTGCAAAACTGCTCAGGGACGCCAACTTGATCATCAATGTTGAAAAGAGCAAGTTCGTCAAGAAGGAGATCAAATATCTTGGCTTTGTAGTGAGTGATGGTATCCTGCGCACCGATCCGGAGAAGGTTTCAGGTATGGTCTCCTAACCTGAACCCCGAACGGCCAAAGACTTCAGACGATTTATGGGCATGGCAGGATGGTACAGGCGTTTTATTCCAAACTTCGCCTGGGTTACGGCCCCTCTAACGGATTTGCTAAAGGGCAAACGTGCCTTCAAGTGGTTTGCTTCCGCCAATAGTGCCTTCAATCAAGTGAAGCACTTGTTGATTTCTGCTCCAGTGCTGGCCAACCCCGACTTTACTAAGCACTTTTTATATCCAGTGTGACGCAAAAACAGTGGGTATTGGTGGAAGTGTTTTGTTCCAGAAGGACGATGAAGGTGGAGAGCATCCAATCGCATATATGTCGATGAAGCTCAACGCTGCGCAACGTAACTATAGCATTACTGAATTGGAATGCTTAGCTGCGGTGCAGAGTGTAAAGAGATTCAGGGCATATATCGAAGGGTTGCCCTTCACAATCATAACCGACCATGCCAGTCTTAAATGGCTGATGCAGCAGTCGGACCTTTCTGGTCGATTGGCTCGCTGGAGTCTGAAATTACAAGCGTTCAATTTCCAAATTGAACACCGGAAAGGTGCTCTTAACGTTGGACCGGATGTGTTATCGAGATCTTGCTCGCAGGACGAGCGGGTGGCTTCACTCATTGCTTGCCTCCCGGAGCACAAACATATTGATGGTTTGATACCTCAGTCTGCGTTTCAGGAGCCCGATTACGAACATCTCAAGGAGCAAATCCTGAAGCAACCTGATAAGTTTCAGAATTTGCACCTTGCTGATGGCCGAGTGTACATCAGTACTAGTTCTCCGGTAACGCGGACTTCAGATATTCCCCGAACAAAATTATGGGTTCCTGAGGTTCACCAACAGGCTCTTATAGTACGAGCTCATGATGATCCCCGGGCTCTCATTGTGGAATTCGTAAGACAACGGAAGTCTTACAAAGATATTACTATTGGCCTCGTTTGCGTCAAGATGTTATTCAGCACGTCCAGAGCTGTTTAACATGCAAATAGGTCAAGCCTTCGAATTCCACTTTGAGACCTCCTATGGTCGCATCACGAGACTCGGCGAGACCTATACAGCGCCTGTTTGTGGACTTCATGGGTCCATACCCCCGTTCAAAATCCGGGAATACTCAACTGTTTGTGGTCCTGGACCATTACAGCAAGTTCATATGGCTCAAGCCCATGGCTAAAGCCATTGCAGAATCAGTCGTGCGATACTTGGAGCGCGAAATCTTTTTGACCTTCGGAGTTCCCGAATGGCTTCGCTCGGAAAATGGTGTGCAGTTCGTCTCCAAGGTATTCGCTAAGCTTATGAGCGACTATGGGGTGCAGCACTGCTTCACTCCATATCATTCACCGCAAGCGAATGCCTCGGAGAGGTCAAACCAGTCAACATTTAACGCCATCAGAGCCTACACAAGGGAGCTCAAAGTTACAACCTTCGGGCTCGCCTCCGTAAGCTACTCCAGGGTCAGAAAGTTTTCGTGCGAAATTTCGCCGTGAGCAATGCAGCCGATTGTTTTGCGGCTAAATTTGCGTCACGATTTGTTCCTGCAGTGGTTCGCCGCCGTACTGGGCAAGTTACTTATGAACTTGAGGATGATTGGGACCTTTCACGCTAAGGAGATCCTATCCGATTCATAACTACCCCTGCCGGCATTCTTTGTTTGCCCGGCTGAATGAGACACTCACGGTCTGGGTCGTCCCCACGATTGTTGCGAATTCCGGCGTACCAACTTCCTCCCATTCGCAACTTCAAATTGCCGCCGTAACATCTCCACCTTCTTTTGGGCATTTATACCGTTTTCCCTGTTATTTATTTAATTTTATTAAAATTTTTCCAATTTCCCTATAATTTTTACTTCCCCATCATCACAGTCCAACCCTTTTCCCTTATTTCCAACTAAAATAATATAATATATACTAATAATTTCAATTTCCCCACTAACAACATTCCATTGGTTAATTCCTACTAACAAAACTTCATTCAATACCTTTTCCCTAACAAAACCTAATTCCTTCCTTCATACTAACTAATTCTATTCCCACTAACAAATTTCATATTTTTGTACTAACAAAAATTTATTCACGTTTCCCTTTTAACAAATTTCCATTTCTTGCCCATCAAGAAAGAGTTGAAGTTGCTAATCTGATAAATCGGAGATCGACAAGTCATGGCTCCATTGGTTACGTCGCGAGTTCTCGACCGGGGGTCTGCTGGAACCCTGAGTTCAAGTTCCCCGAGCGCCGGGAAGCACTATTTTTGGGGTATCGGCAAAATTAATAGTTTCCGTATATGTATATGTGACACTTTGCATCTAATCAAGCGCTTCTTGGATTGTGCAAATTGCCATATATGCAAAACAATGGATACTATTGCGTTTGTCAATACGGAAAAAAAAGATGTGTGGGTAGCGGAATCGAAGTGTAATAAACTTCGGTTACGTTACCCAGATGCGGCAGCGGTAATTTGAAAGTGAAAAGCATTGCGGGATCTGATTTGCGGAAGGTGAAATGCTGGATTGAGTTGATTGAATTGAGGCAGTTAGTCTTTGACTGGGAGATAAGAGGAGTTGTGTTTGGCGGTGCGGAATTGTGAATTCAAGGGAAAAAAGATTCGGTTTTGGAGTTTACAAAGAAGAAGTGGACTAAATTTTGATTTTGTGAAGACGTGTGATTTTGAATTGAATTAAGATTCGGTTTTGGAGTTTGCAAAGAAGAAGAAGACTAAATTTTGATTTTGTGAAGACGTGTGATTTGAATTGAATTTAATTAAATCACAAAAGTGGAGTGAACCGGGAATAAAAATGGTCCAGCACGGCTCAAATCCGAAATTGTGTAAAAAATAAAATCAAACTTAAATTGCGGACTAAAACTTTAACTTTTGTATTGGGCATTTCAAAGTGCAGTATAAAAGTGTCCTAATTTGATTTATAAAAAAAAAACAAAAAATAAACGAGTAGAAAAACGATAAAAAAAAGGAAGAGGAAAGTTTTGCGTGAAGCACATTGTGAAAAAAAAAATTCAATTTGTTGAATTCAAAAGTATCCTATTGGATGAAGGGTAGTGAATTGGTGAAGAAAGTGGAATCAGCATCTTGCGAAAAGTGGCCGTTGTCTGCTTTAATTTCTGGACTTTGTTCATAGTAATTTGTAAATTGAAGATTGAGTTTCAGGTGCCCCGAATTTCTTTCTTTTGTTCTTCGCCGAGCGCTTGGAGTTCAACAAGGAAAGTGTAAGTAACTATTTGAATTTTTTTTGTATAAATATACTGTTAGTTTTTTTCTCAAATTAATAATTTTTTTTTTCTTGTTACTAAATTGTTTGTAAATTGTATTTTGCTTGCATAAATTTTAAAACGGGGAGTTAAAGTTTGTAAATTTCACTTTTAGAATTCTTTTCTTTTGTTTTTGTTTGAATTAAATAAACGGCCATGTCCTGTTAGAAACCATATTTTTCATTACTTGAAATGACCTCCTCCTTTCCCATCCTTTTCCCTTTGTGTTAGTTATTGTATGTAGGGTGGCTCAGCACAAGCAGATGGTGTCCCGGAAGTCCCACGACACGACTGAGCGCTAGCCGGCCTCAGTATGCCAACCCGGGCTACACACCCCTCTGCTAATACTTAATGTCTGCAACTGCGGTGACTCCCGCGGTGGCAACAAATGGCGCCCAAATTAGTAGGTTTTGTTGTATATTTCATTTTTAATAGCACCATTCGTTGCTTTGCAACATATGGCGCCCTAGCTTGGTTTTCTAATGGTTTTAGTTGATTTTTATTAGTTTTTAATTATAGATTAAATTTTTCAATTTTAGATTTGTTGGGCTGAGTACCTGGAGTGCCTGACTTGAATAATGGTCTGAGCATTCCAGGGAAATTATTTTTTTTGTTTTGTTAGAAATGGTTTTAAGTTTAACTTTGAGTTTGATAGTTAATTATGGAATTTTGATCACGGGGTTCGCCGCAGTTGCAGTGGCGCTCACCGTGCTGAATTTCTGTTTTATAGTTCTCACCGGCTATGACAGTGGTCATGCTGTGGCAGTGTGGATGTTGGTTGGGCTTCACCGAATTTTGAGTCGTTGGCTATATCTCCCTGCACGGGATAGTTGGACTTAGATCCAACACTTTGAATTAGCCAACGCTTTCGGCCCATTCATCATCTTTCTGGTTTTAGCTTTGGGATTTGTGCGGCTCTTGTCCGAGCCATTATGAAGTCCGTCGAGTTTCATAATGGTCTTGTAGTCGGCCCTTTGTGGCGACAATTTGAGCAGAGTCCGCCTACGAATTCCATGGCTATGCCAGGCTCTGTGACGGTTTGTCTGCTTCGTGTTTTGTCTAAATTTTAATCACTATCCCATTTAATTACCTTTCCTTTCCTTTTTTCCTTTTAATAGGGGGATTATTTTGAGAAATGAAAGCATACATCAATTGTTATAATTGAATTTAATCATAATACACTTTCACTCATTCCACTTGTTTTTTACTATACATTTTCTTTTATCTCGCCATCATATTGAAAGTTTAGGGTTTTATTATTGATTGTTTAACAGTTACAGTTAGGTATTTGGTTATTTTATCTTATTAGGAAATGTAGGTTTAGCTTAGTTATAGATTAATGGGTTTAATTAGGGTTTTGACTTAGATTAGTTTTAGATAATTGGTTTTACGGTTGTTAGTTTAGAATAATTTCAGTTAGTTTTAATTTTAATGATTGAGTTTGGTTTAGTTCGTTTTTGGGTTTTGAGTAATTTTACGTTGAGTTTTGTAGATTGAGTTTAGTTTAGGGTAGTGAGTTAGGTTTTGGTTTGGGTTAGTTTAAAGTATATTTTGAGACTTTTAAATTAATTTAAATTTTAGCTTAGGTTAGGTGTTAAACTTTTATATATTTATTTACTTGTCTGTTTGTCTGCCTGGCATTCAAATTTTAATTTATTTTTATAGACTCGTTTGTTTGTCCGTCAGTGATTTATTAAATTATTTATTTTATACAAACTGTCGGTGTTGTCCGTCTGTTCATTGATTTTAACATTTTTAAATAATTTAGATGGTCTGTGGATTTTTATTGTTTTTAATTGTCACCATGTTTCCGCACTCACTATATGAACATGATAATTTCACTTGTTGTTCACTACGCTCCTCCCAAGTTTTGCCAAATCCTCAGTCGCAGCTCTCGTTCCGGGAGGGTTATCAGACAGTTGAGACTCATCGAACGGTTATCCCAATTACCAAATGGGGTTTTAAGTTCGATGGTGGCTCCAATGGTTTAGATGCACGCCAATTTTTGTTTCGTGCTAGCATTATGGCTAGAGATTATGGTCTCACAGAGCGTGAACTCGCCCGAGACTTTCATGTTCTGCTGCAGGGATATGCCGAAAACTGGTACTAGCAGATACGTGACCTGCATAGAGACTTGATTTGGACGCAGCTTAAAGTGGAGTTCATGGAACGATTTGGATCTCGGCTTGATGACGCTCATATTTGGGATATTATGTTCGCCCGCAGTCAGGAATCTAATAAACCATTCCCTTGAGGCTATGGGTCTTCAACTCAGGACTCCGATTAGGGACACAGATCTGCGAGACCCAGTTTTCAAAAATATGAGTTTCAGGTTGCTGGACCACTTAGCTGGACATGAGTTCTCGACCACCCGTGAGCTTGTCTGGAGGTGTCGTCGGATTGAGGACACTTGGCGTGAGCTGGAAATCAAGTATGGTCGACCTTCAGTTCAGCCTTATGAGCTTAATTCGATGAGACCGCCTGATCGGTTACCGGTTGGTTTGGAATCTTGTCTGCCGATGAACCCCCATCCTAGTGGAACGAGAGATTTTTGTTATTATAATACCGACATGCGTCATCATGAGTCCCCAGCATCATTTAGCAGTGCTCATATCTGAAGCAGATTACCGGACTACGTCGAAAGTAATGGAAAGGCGGGTGATGATCGTGAGTCACCCGCTAGTTTTAGAGCACGACCTTTTCGGAGATCCTGGAGATATTTCTTCGCCAGGCGTCTCGAAGCGTGCCTGCGTGGAGTCAATTGTTGCAACTCGTGGTGACAATAGGCCCTACGTAGATATTTTTGTCAAGGGTTGCAAATTGACGGGCTTACTTGATAGCGGAACCAGTGTCAGTATCCTCAGAGCCGGAGCCTCGAACCTGCTGTCCGACTTGGGCTTGCATATGAATTCCATGCATGCTCATGTCCAGACTGCATCAGGGCACAAGGATCCAGTTCTGGGATACGTCACCACATTGCTGCGATTTAACAACAATACCAAATTGACGAGATTCCTGGTTGTTCCTTCCTTGACGCACGCAGTGTATCTTGGGATTGACTTCTGGGATCTCTTCAAAATAGCACCAATCCAGGTCAACGCTATCGAAGCAGCCTCGGAGCCTCAGAGCCCTGAATCCATCTTTTTTCTCCAAAAGATCAGCAACGACTGGACCTCGTCAAACAACAGTTTCCATCGTATAATGGGAAAGGCTTGGGTAGGACCAGTCTTGTGTCTCATCACATTGACACTGGTTCTGCTCGACCCATTAAGCAGCGGCATTATGCTGTCTCGCCTGTTGTAGAGAAACTGTTGTATGACGAACTCGATCGTATGTTGTCTTTGGGGGTAATAGAGGAAAGTCAGAGTTCGTGGAGTTCTCCCGTGACCCTTGTTAGAAAACCCGGCAAGGTGCATTTATGTCTTGACGCTAGACGCCTCAACGAGGTGACCGTTAAGGATGCCTATCCGTTGCCACTGATTGAAGGTCTTTTGGCACGGTTGCAGAGTACCAGGCTCATTACGAGCTTGGACCTGAAGGATACCTTTTGGCAAATACCATTGGATGAGGCAAGTAAGGAGAAAACGGCCTTTACTGTCCCTGGCAGGCCCTTGTATCATTTCAAGGTCATGCCGTTCGGTCTATGTAATGCTTCCCAAACGATGTGTCGGTTGATGCATGAGCTGCAGGACAAGGTATTTGTTTATCTAGATGACCTGCTTGTTACAAGTTCAACATTTGATGAGCACTTGGAGCTCCTGAGTACTGTTGCAAAACTGCTCAGGGACGCCAACTTGATCATCAATGTTGAAAAGAGCAAGTTCGTCAAGAAGGAGATCAAATATCTTGGCTTTGTAGTGAGTGATGGTATCCTGCGCACCGATCCGGAGAAGGTTTCAGGTATGGTCTCCTAACCTGAACCCCGAACGGCCAAAGACTTCAGACGATTTATGGGCATGGCAGGATGGTACAGGCGTTTTATTCCAAACTTCGCCTGGGTTACGGCCCCTCTAACGGATTTGCTAAAGGGCAAACGTGCCTTCAAGTGGTTTGCTTCCGCCAATAGTGCCTTCAATCAAGTGAAGCACTTGTTGATTTCTGCTCCAGTGCTGGCCAACCCCGACTTTACTAAGCACTTTTTATATCCAGTGTGACGCAAAAACAGTGGGTATTGGTGGAAGTGTTTTGTTCCAGAAGGACGATGAAGGTGGAGAGCATCCAATCGCATATATGTCGATGAAGCTCAACGCTGCGCAACGTAACTATAGCATTACTGAATTGGAATGCTTAGCTGCGGTGCAGAGTGTAAAGAGATTCAGGGCATATATCGAAGGGTTGCCCTTCACAATCATAACCGACCATGCCAGTCTTAAATGGCTGATGCAGCAGTCGGACCTTTCTGGTCGATTGGCTCGCTGGAGTCTGAAATTACAAGCGTTCAATTTCCAAATTGAACACCGGAAAGGTGCTCTTAACGTTGGACCGGATGTGTTATCGAGATCTTGCTCGCAGGACGAGCGGGTGGCCTCACTCATTGCTTGCCTCCCGGAGCATAAACATATTGATGGTTTGATACCTCAGTCTGCGTTTCAGGAGCCCGAGTACGAACATCTCAAGGAGCAAATCCTGAAGCAACCTGATAAGTTTCAGAATTTGCACCTTGCTGATGGCCGAGTGTACATCAGTACTAGTTCTCCGGTAACGCGGACTTCAGATATTCCCCGAACAAAATTATGGGTTCCTGAGGTTCACCAACAGGCTCTTATAGTACGAGCTCATGATGATCCCCGGGCTCTCATTGTGAAATTCGTAAGACAACGGAAGTCTTACAAAGATATTACTATTGGCCTCGTTTGCGTCAAGATGTTATTCAGCACGTCCAGAGCTGTTTAACATGCAAATAGGTCAAGCCTTCGAATTCCACTTTGAGACCTCCTA
This sequence comes from Odontomyia ornata, assembly GCA_963969285.1. Taxonomy (NCBI): domain Eukaryota; kingdom Metazoa; phylum Arthropoda; class Insecta; order Diptera; family Stratiomyidae; genus Odontomyia; species Odontomyia ornata. The sequence continues at coordinate 116,613,263 of OZ017741.1, forward strand.
TGGTCGCATCACGAGAATCGGCGAGACCTATGCAGCGCCTGTTTGTGGACTTCATGGGTCCATACCCCCGTTCAAAATCCGGGAATACTCAACTGTTTGTGGTCCTGGACCATTACAGCAAGTTCATATGGCTCAAGCCCATGGCTAAAGCCATTGCAGAATCAGTCGTGCGATACTTGGAGCGCGAAATCTTTTTGACCTTCGGAGTTCCCGAATGGCTTCGCTCGGAAAATGGTGTGCAGTTCGTCTCCAAGGTATTCGCTAAGCTTATGAGCGACTATGGGGTGCAGCACTGCTTCACTCCATATCATTCACCGCAAGCGAATGCCTCGGAGAGGTCAAACCAGTCAACATTTAACGCCATCAGAGCCTACACAAGGGAGCTCAAAGTTACAACCTTCGGGCTCGCCTCCGTAAGCTACTCCAGGGTCAGAAAGTTTTCGTGCGAAATTTCGCCGTGAGCAATGCAGCCGATTGTTTTGCGGCTAAATTTGCGTCACGATTTGTTCCTGCAGTGGTTCGCCGCCGTACTGGGCAAGTTACTTATGAACTTGAGGATGATTGGGACCTTTCACGCTAAGGAGATCCTATCCGATTCATAACTACCCCTGCCGGCATTCTTTGTTTGCCCGGCTGAATGAGACACTCACGGTCTGGGTCGTCCCCACGATTGTTGCGAATTCCGGCGTACCAACTTCCTCCCATTCGCAACTTCAAATTGCCGCCGTAACATCTCCACCTTCTTTTGGGCATTTATACCGTTTTCCCTGTTATTTATTTAATTTTATTAAAATTTTTCCAATTTCCCTATAATTTTTACTTCCCCATCATCACAGTCCAACCCTTTTCCCTTATTTCCAACTAAAATAATATAATATATACTAATAATTTCAATTTCCCCACTAACAACATTCCATTGGTTAATTCCTACTAACAAAACTTCATTCAATACCTTTTCCCTAACAAAACCTAATTCCTTCCTTCATACTAACTAATTCTATTCCCACTAACAAATTTCATATTTTTGTACTAACAAAAATTTATTCACGTTTCCCTTTTAACAAATTTCCATTTCTTGCCCATCAAGAAAGAGTTGAAGTTGCTAATCTGATAAATCGGAGATCGACAAGTCATGGCTCCATTGGTTACGTCGCGAGTTCTCGACCGGGGGTCTGCTGGAACCCTGAGTTCAAGTTCCCCGAGCGCCGGGAAGCACTATTTTTGGGGTATCGGCAAAATTAATAGTTTCCGTATATGTATATGTGACACTTTGCATCTAATCAAGCGCTTCTTGGATTGTGCAAATTGCCATATATGCAAAACAATGGATACTATTGCGTTTGTCAATACGGAAAAAAAAGATGTGTGGGTAGCGGAATCGAAGTGTAATAAACTTCGGTTACGTTACCCAGATGCGGCAGCGGTAATTTGAAAGTGAAAAGCATTGCGGGATCTGATTTGCGGAAGGTGAAATGCTGGATTGAGTTGATTGAATTGAGGCAGTTAGTCTTTGACTGGGAGATAAGAGGAGTTGTGTTTGGCGGTGCGGAATTGTGAATTCAAGGGAAAAAAGATTCGGTTTTGGAGTTTACAAAGAAGAAGTGGACTAAATTTTGATTTTGTGAAGACGTGTGATTTTGAATTGAATTAAGATTCGGTTTTGGAGTTTGCAAAGAAGAAGAAGACTAAATTTTGATTTTGTGAAGACGTGTGATTTGAATTTAATTAAATCACAAAAGTGGAGTGAACCGGGAATAAAAATGGTCCAGCACGGCTCAAATCCGAAATTGTGTAAAAAATAAAATCAAACTTAAATTGCGGACTAAAACTTTAACTTTTGTATTGGGCATTTCAAAGTGCAGTATAAAAGTGTCCTAATTTGATTTATAAAAAAAAAACAAAAAATAAACGAGTAGAAAAACGATAAAAAAAAGGAAGAGGAAAGTTTTGCGTGAAGCACATTGTGAAAAAAAAAATTCAATTTGTTGAATTCAAAAGTATCCTATTGGATGAAGGGTAGTGAATTGGTGAAGAAAGTGGAATCAGCATCTTGCGAAAAGTGGCCGTTGTCTGCTTTAATTTCTGGACTTTGTTCATAGTAATTTGTAAATTGAAGATTGAGTTTCAGGTGCCCCGAATTTCTTTCTTTTGTTCTTCGCCGAGCGCTTGGAGTTCAACAAGGAAAGTGTAAGTAACTATTTGAATTTTTTTTGTATAAATATACTGTTAGTTTTTTTTCTCAAATTAATAATTTTTTTTTTCTTGTTACTAAATTGTTTGTAAATTGTATTTTGCTTGCATAAATTTTAAAACGGGGAGTTAAAGTTTGTAAATTTCACTTTTAGAATTCTTTTCTTTTGTTTTTGTTTGAATTAAATAAACGGCCATGTCCTGTTAGAAACCATATTTTTCATTACTTGAAATGACCTCCTCCTTTCCCATCCTTTTCCCTTTGTGTTAGTTATTGTATGTAGGGTGGCTCAGCACAAGCAGATGGTGTCCCGGAAGTCCCACGACACGACTGAGCGCTAGCCGGCCTCAGTATGCCAACCCGGGCTACACACCCCTCTGCTAATACTTAATGTCTGCAACTGCGGTGACTCCCGCGGTGGCAACAAATGGCGCCCAAATTAGTAGGTTTTGTTGTATATTTCATTTTTAATAGCACCATTCGTTGCTTTGCAACATATGGCGCCCTAGCTTGGTTTTCTAATGGTTTTAGTTGATTTTTATTAGTTTTTAATTATAGATTAAATTTTTCAATTTTAGATTTGTTGGGCTGAGTACCTGGAGTGCCTGACTTGAATAATGGTCTGAGCATTCCAGGGAAATTATTTTTTTTGTTTTGTTAGAAATGGTTTTAAGTTTAACTTTGAGTTTGATAGTTAATTATGGAATTTTGATCACGGGGTTCGCCGCAGTTGCAGTGGCGCTCACCGTGCTGAATTTCTGTTTTATAGTTCTCACCGGCTATGACAGTGGTCATGCTGTGGCAGTGTGGATGTTGGTTGGGCTTCACCGAATTTTGAGTCGTTGGCTATATCTCCCTGCACGGGATAGTTGGACTTAGATCCAACACTTTGAATTAGCCAACGCTTTCGGCCCATTCATCATCTTTCTGGTTTTAGCTTTGGGATTTGTGCGGCTCTTGTCCGAGCCATTATGAAGTCCGTCGAGTTTCATAATGGTCTTGTAGTCGGCCCTTTGTGGCGACAATTTGAGCAGAGTCCGCCTACGAATTCCATGGCTATGCCAGGCTCTGTGACGGTTTGTCTGCTTCGTGTTTTGTCTAAATTTTAATCACTATCCCATTTAATTACCTTTCCTTTCCTTTTTTCCTTTTAATAGGGGGATTATTTTGAGAAATGAAAGCATACATCAATTGTTATAATTGAATTTAATCATAATACACTTTCACTCATTCCACTTGTTTTTTACTATACATTTTCTTTTATCTCGCCATCATATTGAAAGTTTAGGGTTTTATTATTGATTGTTTAACAGTTACAGTTAGGTATTTGGTTATTTTATCTTATTAGGAAATGTAGGTTTAGCTTAGTTATAGATTAATGGGTTTAATTAGGGTTTTGACTTAGATTAGTTTTAGATAATTGGTTTTACGGTTGTTAGTTTAGAATAATTTCAGTTAGTTTTAATTTTAATGATTGAGTTTGGTTTAGTTCGTTTTTGGGTTTTGAGTAATTTTACGTTGAGTTTTGTAGATTGAGTTTAGTTTAGGGTAGTGAGTTAGGTTTTGGTTTGGGTTAGTTTAAAGTATATTTTGAGACTTTTAAATTAATTTAAATTTTAGCTTAGGTTAGGTGTTAAACTTTTATATATTTATTTACTTGTCTGTTTGTCTGCCTGGCATTCAAATTTTAATTTATTTTTATAGACTCGTTTGTTTGTCCGTCAGTGATTTATTAAATTATTTATTTTATACAAACTGTCGGTGTTGTCCGTCTGTTCATTGATTTTAACATTTTTAAATAATTTAGATGGTCTGTGGATTTTTATTGTTTTTAATTGTCACCATGTTTCCGCACTCACTATATGAACATGATAATTTCACTTGTTGTTCACTACGCTCCTCCCAAGTTTTGCCAAATCCTCAGTCGCAGCTCTCGTTCCGGGAGGGTTATCAGACAGTTGAGACTCATCGAACGGTTATCCCAATTACCAAATGGGGTTTTAAGTTCGATGGTGGCTCCAATGGTTTAGATGCACGCCAATTTTTGTTTCGTGCTAGCATTATGGCTAGAGATTATGGTCTCACAGAGCGTGAACTCGCCCGAGACTTTCATGTTCTGCTGCAGGGATATGCCGAAAACTGGTACTAGCAGATACGTGACCTGCATAGAGACTTGATTTGGACGCAGCTTAAAGTGGAGTTCATGGAACGATTTGGATCTCGGCTTGATGACGCTCATATTTGGGATATTATGTTCGCCCGCAGTCAGGAATCTAATAAACCATTCCCTTGAGGCTATGGGTCTTCAACTCAGGACTCCGATTAGGGACACAGATCTGCGAGACCCAGTTTTCAAAAATATGAGTTTCAGGTTGCTGGACCACTTAGCTGGACATGAGTTCTCGACCACCCGTGAGCTTGTCTGGAGGTGTCGTTGGATTGAGGACACTTGGCGTGAGCTGGAAATCAAGTATGGTCGACCTTCAGTTCAGCCTTATGAGCTTAATTCGATGAGACCGCCTGATCGGTTACCGGTTGGTTTGGAATCTTGTCTGCCGATGAACCCCCATCCTAGTGGAACGAGAGATTTTTGTTATTATAATACCGACATGCGTCATCATGAGTCCCCAGCATCATTTAGCAGTGCTCATATCTGAAGCAGATTACCGGACTACGTCGAAAGTAATGGAAAGGCGGGTGATGATCGTGAGTCACCCGCTAGTTTTAGAGCACGACCTTTTCGGAGATCCTGGAGATATTTCTTCGCCAGGCGTCTCGAAGCGTGCCTGCGTGGAGTCAATTGTTGCAACTCGTGGTGACAATAGGCCCTACGTAGATATTTTTGTCAAGGGTTGCAAATTGACGGGCTTACTTGATAGCGGAACCAGTGTCAGTATCCTCAGAGCCGGAGCCTCGAACCTGCTGTCCGACTTGGGCTTGCATATGAATTCCATGCATGCTCATGTCCAGACTGCATCAGGGCACAAGGATCCAGTTCTGGGATACGTCACCACATTGCTGCGATTTAACAACAATACCAAATTGACGAGATTCCTGGTTGTTCCTTCCTTGACGCACGCAGTGTATCTTGGGATTGACTTCTGGGATCTCTTCAAAATAGCACCAATCCAGGTCAACGCTATCGAAGCAGCCTCGGAGCCTCAGAGCCCTGAATCCATCTTTTTTCTCCAAAAGATCAGCAACGACTGGACCTCGTCAAACAACAGTTTCCATCGTATAATGGGAAAGGCTTGGGTAGGACCAGTCTTGTGTCTCATCACATTGACACTGGTTCTGCTCGACCCATTAAGCAGCGGCATTATGCTGTCTCGCCTGTTGTAGAGAAACTGTTGTATGACGAACTCGATCGTATGTTGTCTTTGGGGGTAATAGAGGAAAGTCAGAGTTCGTGGAGTTCTCCCGTGACCCTTGTTAGAAAACCCGGCAAGGTGCATTTATGTCTTGACGCTAGACGCCTCAACGAGGTGACCGTTAAGGATGCCTATCCGTTGCCACTGATTGAAGGTCTTTTGGCACGGTTGCAGAGTACCAGGCTCATTACGAGCTTGGACCTGAAGGATACCTTTTGGCAAATACCATTGGATGAGGCAAGTAAGGAGAAAACGGCCTTTACTGTCCCTGGCAGGCCCTTGTATCATTTCAAGGTCATGCCGTTCGGTCTATGTAATGCTTCCCAAACGATGTGTCGGTTGATGCATGAGCTGCAGGACAAGGTATTTGTTTATCTAGATGACCTGCTTGTTACAAGTTCAACATTTGATGAGCACTTGGAGCTCCTGAGTACTGTTGCAAAACTGCTCAGGGACGCCAACTTGATCATCAATGTTGAAAAGAGCAAGTTCGTCAAGAAGGAGATCAAATATCTTGGCTTTGTAGTGAGTGATGGTATCCTGCGCACCGATCCGGAGAAGGTTTCAGGTATGGTCTCCTAACCTGAACCCCGAACGGCCAAAGACTTCAGACGATTTATGGGCATGGCAGGATGGTACAGGCGTTTTATTCCAAACTTCGCCTGGGTTACGGCCCCTCTAACGGATTTGCTAAAGGGCAAACGTGCCTTCAAGTGGTTTGCTTCCGCCAATAGTGCCTTCAATCAAGTGAAGCACTTGTTGATTTCTGCTCCAGTGCTGGCCAACCCCGACTTTACTAAGCACTTTTTATATCCAGTGTGACGCAAAAACAGTGGGTATTGGTGGAAGTGTTTTGTTCCAGAAGGACGATGAAGGTGGAGAGCATCCAATCGCATATATGTCGATGAAGCTCAACGCTGCGCAACGTAACTATAGCATTACTGAATTGGAATGCTTAGCTGCGGTGCAGAGTGTAAAGAGATTCAGGGCATATATCGAAGGGTTGCCCTTCACAATCATAACCGACCATGCCAGTCTTAAATGGCTGATGCAGCAGTCGGACCTTTCTGGTCGATTGGCTCGCTGGAGTCTGAAATTACAAGCGTTCAATTTCCAAATTGAACACCGGAAAGGTGCTCTTAACGTTGGACCGGATGTGTTATCGAGATCTTGCTCGCAGGACGAGCGGGTGGCCTCACTCATTGCTTGCCTCCCGGAGCATAAACATATTGATGGTTTGATACCTCAGTCTGCGTTTCAGGAGCCCGAGTACGAACATCTCAAGGAGCAAATCCTGAAGCAACCTGATAAGTTTCAGAATTTGCACCTTGCTGATGGCCGAGTGTACATCAGTACTAGTTCTCCGGTAACGCGGACTTCAGATATTCCCCGAACAAAATTATGGGTTCCTGAGGTTCACCAACAGGCTCTTATAGTACGAGCTCATGATGATCCCCGGGCTCTCATTGTGAAATTCGTAAGACAACGGAAGTCTTACAAAGATATTACTATTGGCCTCGTTTGCGTCAAGATGTTATTCAGCACGTCCAGAGCTGTTTAACATGCAAATAGGTCAAGCCTTCGAATTCCACTTTGAGACCTCCTATGGTCGCATCACGAGAATCGGCGAGACCTATGCAGCGCCTGTTTGTGGACTTCATGGGTCCATACCCCCGTTCAAAATCCGGGAATACTCAACTGTTTGTGGTCCTGGACCATTACAGCAAGTTCATATGGCTCAAGCCCATGGCTAAAGCCATTGCAGAATCAGTCGTGCGATACTTGGAGCGCGAAATCTTTTTGACCTTCGGAGTTCCCGAATGGCTTCGCTCGGAAAATGGTGTGCAGTTCGTCTCCAAGGTATTCGCTAAGCTTATGAGCGACTATGGGGTGCAGCACTGCTTCACTCCATATCATTCACCGCAAGCGAATGCCTCGGAGAGGTCAAACCAGTCAACATTTAACGCCATCAGAGCCTACACAAGGGAGCTCAAAGTTACAACCTTCGGGCTCGCCTCCGTAAGCTACTCCAGGGTCAGAAAGTTTTCGTGCGAAATTTCGCCGTGAGCAATGCAGCCGATTGTTTTGCGGCTAAATTTGCGTCACGATTTGTTCCTGCAGTGGTTCGCCGCCGTACTGGGCAAGTTACTTATGAACTTGAGGATGATTGGGACCTTTCACGCTAAGGAGATCCTATCCGATTCATAACTACCCCTGCCGGCATTCTTTGTTTGCCCGGCTGAATGAGACACTCACGGTCTGGGTCGTCCCCACGATTGTTGCGAATTCCGGCGTACCAACTTCCTCCCATTCGCAACTTCAAATTGCCGCCGTAACATCTCCACCTTCTTTTGGGCATTTATACCGTTTTCCCTGTTATTTATTTAATTTTATTAAAATTTTTCCAATTTCCCTATAATTTTTACTTCCCCATCATCACAGTCCAACCCTTTTCCCTTATTTCCAACTAAAATAATATAATATATACTAATAATTTCAATTTCCCCACTAACAACATTCCATTGGTTAATTCCTACTAACAAAACTTCATTCAATACCTTTTCCCTAACAAAACCTAATTCCTTCCTTCATACTAACTAATTCTATTCCCACTAACAAATTTCATATTTTTGTACTAACAAAAATTTATTCACGTTTCCCTTTTAACAAATTTCCATTTCTTGCCCATCAAGAAAGAGTTGAAGTTGCTAATCTGATAAATCGGAGATCGACAAGTCATGGCTCCATTGGTTACGTCGCGAGTTCTCGACCGGGGGTCTGCTGGAACCCTGAGTTCAAGTTCCCCGAGCGCCGGGAAGCACTATTTTTGGGGTATCGGCAAAATTAATAGTTTCCGTATATGTATATGTGACACTTTGCATCTAATCAAGCGCTTCTTGGATTGTGCAAATTGCCATATATGCAAAACAATGGATACTATTGCGTTTGTCAATACGGAAAAAAAAGATGTGTGGGTAGCGGAATCGAAGTGTAATAAACTTCGGTTACGTTACCCAGATGCGGCAGCGGTAATTTGAAAGTGAAAAGCATTGCGGGATCTGATTTGCGGAAGGTGAAATGCTGGATTGAGTTGATTGAATTGAGGCAGTTAGTCTTTGACTGGGAGATAAGAGGAGTTGTGTTTGGCGGTGCGGAATTGTGAATTCAAGGGAAAAAAGATTCGGTTTTGGAGTTTACAAAGAAGAAGTGGACTAAATTTTGATTTTGTGAAGACGTGTGATTTTGAATTGAATTAAGATTCGGTTTTGGAGTTTGCAAAGAAGAAGAAGACTAAATTTTGATTTTGTGAAGACGTGTGATTTGAATTTAATTAAATCACAAAAGTGGAGTGAACCGGGAATAAAAATGGTCCAGCACGGCTCAAATCCGAAATTGTGTAAAAAATAAAATCAAACTTAAATTGCGGACTAAAACTTTAACTTTTGTATTGGGCATTTCAAAGTGCAGTATAAAAGTGTCCTAATTTGATTTATAAAAAAAAAACAAAAAATAAACGAGTAGAAAAACGATAAAAAAAAGGAAGAGGAAAGTTTTGCGTGAAGCACATTGTGAAAAAAAAAATTCAATTTGTTGAATTCAAAAGTATCCTATTGGATGAAGGGTAGTGAATTGGTGAAGAAAGTGGAATCAGCATCTTGCGAAAAGTGGCCGTTGTCTGCTTTAATTTCTGGACTTTGTTCATAGTAATTTGTAAATTGAAGATTGAGTTTCAGGTGCCCCGAATTTCTTTCTTTTGTTCTTCGCCGAGCGCTTGGAGTTCAACAAGGAAAGTGTAAGTAACTATTTGAATTTTTTTTGTATAAATATACTGTTAGTTTTTTTCTCAAATTAATATTTTTTTTTTTCTTGTTACTAAATTGTTTGTAAATTGTATTTTGCTTGCATAAATTTTAAAACGGGGAGTTAAAGTTTGTAAATTTCACTTTTAGAATTATTTTCTTTTGTTTTTGTTTGAATTAAATAAACGGCCATGTCCTGTTAGAAACCATATTTTTCATTACTTGAAATGACCTCCTCCTTTCCCATCCTTTTCCCTTTGTGTTAGTTATTGTATGTAGGGTGGCTCAGCACAAGCAGATGGTGTCCCGGAAGTCCCACGACACGACTGAGCGCTAGCCGGCCTCAGTATGCCAACCCGGGCTACACACCCCTCTGCTAATACTTAATGTCTGCAACTGCGGTGACTCCCGCGGTGGCAACAAATGGCGCCCAAATTAGTAGGTTTTGTTGTATATTTCATTTTTAATAGCACCATTCGTTGCTTTGCAACATATGGCGCCCAAGCTTGGTTTTCTAATGGTTTTAGTTGATTTTTATTAGTTTTTAATTATAGATTAAATTTTTCAATTTTAGATTTGTTGGGCTGAGTACCTGGAATGCCTGACTTGAATAATGGTCTGAGCATTCCAGGGAAATTATTTTTTTTGTTTTGTTAGAAATGGTTTTAAGTTTAACTTTGAGTTTGATAGTTAATTATGGAATTTTGATCACGGGGTTCGCCGCAGTTGCAGTGGCGCTCACCGTGCTGAATTTCTGTTTTATAGTTCTCACCGGCTATGACAGTGGTCATGCTGTGGCAGTGTGGATGTTGGTTGGGCTTCACCGAATTTTGAGTCGTTGGCTATATCTCCCTGCACGGGATAGTTGGACTTAGATCCAACACTTTGAATTAGCCAACGCTTTCGGCCCATTCATCATCTTTCTGGTTTTAGCTTTGGGATTTGTGCGGCTCTTGTCCGAGCCATTATGAAGTCCGTCGAGTTTCATAATGGTCTTGTAGTCGGCCCTTTGTGGCGACAATTTGAGCAGAGTCCGCCTACGAATTCCATGGCTATGCCAGGCTCTGTGACGGTTTGTCTGCTTCGTGTTTTGTCTAAATTTTAATCACTATCCCATTTAATTACCTTTCCTTTCCTTTTTTCCTTTTAATAGGGGGATTATTTTGAGAAATGAAAGCATACATCAATTGTTATAATTGAATTTAATCATAATACACTTTCACTCATTCCACTTGTTTTTTACTATACATTTTCTTTTATCTCGCCATCATATTGAAAGTTTAGGGTTTTATTATTGATTGTTTAACAGTTACAGTTAGGTATTTGGTTATTTTATCTTATTAGGAAATGTAGGTTTAGCTTAGTTATAGATTAATGGGTTTAATTAGGGTTTTGACTTAGATTAGTTTTAGATAATTGGTTTTACGGTTGTTAGTTTAGAATAATTTCAGTTAGTTTTAATTTTAATGATTGAGTTTGGTTTAGTTCGTTTTTGGGTTTTGAGTAATTTTACGTTGAGTTTTGTAGATTGAGTTTAGTTTAGGGTAGTGAGTTAGGTTTTGGTTTGGGTTAGTTTAAAGTATATTTTGAGACTTTTAAATTAATTTAAATTTTAGCTTAGGTTAGGTGTTAAACTTTTATATATTTATTTACTTGTCTGTTTGTCTGTCTGGCATTCAAATTTTAATTTATTTTTATAGACTCGTTTGTTTGTCCGTCAGTGATTTATTAAATTATTTATTTTATACAAACTGTCGGTGTTGTCCGTCTGTTCATTGATTTTAACATTTTTAAATAATTTAGATGGTCTGTGGATTTTTATTGTTTTTAATTGTCACCATGTTTCCGCACTCACTATATGAACATGATAATTTCACTTGTTGTTCACTACGCTCCTCCCAAGTTTTGCCAAATCCTCAGTCGCAGCTCTCGTTCCGGGAGGGTTATCAGACAGTTGAGACTCATCGAACGGTTATCCCAATTACCAAATGGGGTTTTAAGTTCGATGGTGGCTCCAATGGTTTAGATGCACGCCAATTTTTGTTTCGTGCTAGCATTATGGCTAGAGATTATGGTCTCACAGAGCGTGAACTCGCCCGAGACTTTCATGTTCTGCTGCAGGGATATGCCGAAAACTGGTACTAGCAGATACGTGACCTGCATAGAGACTTGATTTGGACGCAGCTTAAAGTGGAGTTCATGGAACGATTTGGATCTCGGCTTGATGACGCTCATATTTGGGATAATATGTTCGCCCGCAGTCAGGAATCTAATAAACCATTCCCTTGAGGCTATGGGTCTTCAACTCAGGACTCCGATTAGGGACACAGATCTGCGAGACCCAGTTTTCAAAAATATGAGTTTCAGGTTGCTGGACCACTTAGCTGGACATGAGTTCTCGACCACCCGTGAGCTTGTCTGGAGGTGTCGTCGGATTGAGGACACTTGGCGTGAGCTGGAAATCAAGTATGGTCGACCTTCAGTTCAGCCTTATGAGCTTAATTCGATGAGACCGCCTGATCGGTTACCGGTTGGTTTGGAATCTTGTCTGCCGATGAACCCCCATCCTAGTGGAACGAGAGATTTTTGTTATTATAATACCGACATGCGTCATCGTGAGTCCCCAGCATCATTTAGCAGTGCTCATATCTCAAGCAGATTACCGGACTACGTCGAAAGTAATGGAAAGGCGGGTGATGATCGTGAGTCACCCGCTAGTTTTAGAGCACGACCTTTTCGGAGATCCTGGAGATATTTCTTCGCCAGGCATCTCGAAGCGTGCCTGCGTGGAGTCAATTGTTGCAACTCCTGGTGACAAAAGGCCCTACGCAGATATTTTTGTCAAGGGTTGCGAATTGATGGGCTTGCTTGATAGCGGAACCAGTGTCAGTATCCTCGGAGCCGGGGCCTTGAACCTGCTGTCCGACTTGGGCTTGCATATTTTTTTTTTTTTTGTTTTTTGGTGGTAGGGAGGTGAAGGCATTTACGCCCGCCGAGTCTGGCAGTGTGGGATTCCCATGGAGGACAGCACTCATCAAGAGGCGTCTTCTTCATGGGCTGGGTACGTTGGCCATAAGTCGACTCAGGGCCCGAAGCAGCTTTCTCAGCCGTTGCCCTGATTTGCTCAGACAAACTCATCTTCGAGTCGACCAGTAGCCCCTGGTACTTCACCGCTGGCTTCGATTGGATTTGTATATCTCCAATACTGATCATCCTTACTCTAGGGATTCTCTTTTTTGTCAAGATGACCACTTCGGTTTTCTCCAGTGCTAAACTCAGCCCGCGAGCAGTCATCCAGTCCCTCACTCGGCGCATTAGCATACCTAGCCTAAGTTGCGCTTGTTCAACGGTGCGTCCGGCGACCAGAGCCGCAACATCATCCGCATAGCCAACCAAGCGCGACTCATCTGGCATCTCAAGTCTCAGTAGCCCGTCGTAAGATATGTTCCACAGGTCCGGACCAAGGATAGATCCCTGGGCAACACCCGATGTAATTTCCATCCTTCGTTGGCCCTGTGTCGTGTCGTAGAGCAGGCTTCGGTCCTTAAGTTAGTTCCTCAAAAGCCGCATTAGATATTCTGGAACTTGAAAAGTTTTCCAGCGTGTCCAGAATATCCACCCATCTAGCGGAGTTGAAGGCATTCCTGACGTCGAGTGTCACCAACAGGACGATCCGTCGCTTGGTGCGACTATATGCCTCTGCCTTTTGGACCGCGCTCACCACCTCTGCAATCGCATCAATGGTAGAACGTCCTGCTCTAAAGCCGTACTGCCGAGGAGATAGGTCCCCAGCAGCACGAATCGCGTCAGTGTGTCTTCCCTTGATGCACTTTCCCAGCCTGTTTCACCATGGACAACGTCAACACGGATGGGATGGGCGGGGAAGAATCCCCGCACTATCGCGTCTATCTTTTCCGCGTCATGTATACAAGGCTTCCGTAGGGCACCAAGTTTCCCCTTGACTAGCTTGTAGCCAAGGCCCCACGGATCCTTGTTCACATTGTCCACTAGGTCTTGCCAGCAGCGAGCCTTGCTACTGTTGATCAGCTTGCGAAGGCATTTCCTGGCCGACTTATATGCTGCCACCTGCTCGCATGCCTCATCAGGGTTCCGCACCCGTTGAGCCTCACGTCGAAGCTTGTGACACTCCCTTCGCTTTTCAGCGATTTCAGCTGACCACCAGAACACTGGGGGCTTGCCGTGCCGGGGTCTTCGACGGGGCATAGAAGCGCAGCATATGAATTCCATGCATGCTCATGTCCAGACTGCATCAGGGCACAAGGATCCAGTTCTGGGATACGTCACCACATTGCTGCGATTTAACAACAATACCAAATTGATGAGATTCCTGGTTGTTCCTTCCTTGACGCACGCAGTGTATCTTGGAATTGACTTCTGGGATCTCTTCAAAATAGCACCAATCCAGGTCAACGCTATCGAAGTAGCCTCGGAGCCTCAGAGCCCTGAATCCATCTTTTTTCTCCAAAAGATCAGCAACGACTGGACCTCGTCAAACAACAGTTTCCATCGTATAATGGGAAAGGCTTGGGTAGGACCAGTCTTGTGTCTCATCACATTGACACTGGTTCTGCTCGACCCATTAAGCAGCGGCATTATGCTGTCTCGCCTGTTATAGAGAAACTGTTGTATGACGAACTCGATCGTATGTTGTCTTTGGGGGTAATAGAGGAAAGTCAGAGTTCGTGGAGTTCTCCTGTGACCCTTGTTAAACAAAACCCGGCAAGGTGCATTTATGTCTTGACGCTAGACGCCTCAACGAGGTGACCGTTAAGGATGCCTATCCGTTGCCACTGATTGAAGGTCTTTTGGCACGGTTGCAGAGTACCAGGCTCATTACGAGCTTGGACCTGAAGGATACCTTTTGGCAAATACCATTGGATGAGGCAAGTAAGGAGAAAACGGCCTTTACTGTCCCTGGCAGGCCCTTGTATCATTTCAAGGTCATGCCCTTCGGTCTATGTAATGCTTCCCAAACGATGTGTCGGTTGATGCATGAGCTGCAGGACAAGGCATTTGTTTATCTAGATGACCTGCTTGTTACAAGTTCAACATTTGATGAGCACTTGGAGCTCCTGAGTACTGTTGCAAAACTGCTCAGGGACGCCAACTTGATCATCAATGTTGAAAAGAGCAAGTTCGTCAAGAAGGAGATCAAATATCTTGGCTTTGTAGTGAGTGATGGTATCCTGCGCACCGATCCGGAGAAGGTTTCAGGTATGGTCTCCTAACCTGAACCCCGAACGGCCAAAGACTTCAGACGATTTATGGGCACTTGTTGATTTCTGCTCCAGTGCTGGCCAACCCCGACTTTACTAAGCACTTCTATATCCAGTGTGACGCAAAAACAGCGAGTATTGGAAGTGTTTTGTTCCAGAAGGACGATGAAGGTGGAGAGCATCCAATCGCATATATGTCGATGAAGCTCAACGCTGGGCAACGTAACTATAGCATTACTGAATTGGAATGCTTAGCTGCGGCGCAGAGTGTAAAGAGATTCAGGGCATATATCGAAGGGTTGCCCTTCACAATCATAACCGACCATGCCAGTCTTAAATGGCTGATGCAGCAGTCGGACCTTTCTGGTCGATTGGCTCGCTGGAGTCTGAAATTACAAGCGTTCAATTTCCAAATTGAACACCGGAAAGGTGCTCTTAACGTTGTACCGGATGTGTTATCGAGATCTTGCTCGCAGGACGAGCGGGTGGCCTCACTCATTGCTTGCCTCCCGGAGCACAAACATATTGATGGTTTGATACCTCAGTCTGCGTTTCAGGAGCCCGAGTACGAACATCTCAAGGAGAAAATCCTGAAGCAACCTGATAAGTTTCAGAATTTGCACCTTGTGTACATCAGTACTGGTTCTCCTGTAACGATGACTTCAGATATCCCCCGAACAAAATTATGGGTTCCTGAGGTTCACCAACAGGCTCTTATAGTACGAGCTCATGATGATCGCCGTTCAAAATCCGGGAATACTCAATTGTTTGTGGTCCTGGACCATTACAGCAAGTTCATATGGCTAAAGCCGTGCGATACTTGGAGCGCGAAATCTTTTTGACCTTCGGAGTTCCCGAATGGCGTCACTCGGACAATGGTGTGCAGTTCGTCTCCAAGGTATTCGCTAAGCTTATGAGCGACTATGGGGTGCAGCACTGCTTCACTCCATATCATTCACCGCAAGCAAATGCCTCGGAGAGGTCAAACCAGTCGACATTTAACACCATCAGAGCCTACATAGGTTCCGATCATAGCAGGTGGGACGAGAATCTTCCGGAATCGTGTTTTGCCTTCCGCAAGGTGATTCATGAGTCCACAGGATTTTCGCCCTACTTCCTCATGTTCGGGTACCACCCTATCCAGCATGGCACTGAGTACGCATTCCTTAGAAGCTTGAACGCTTTTGAGGATGGAGAAGTACATCGTCTGCGAGCCGTACAAGACCGCGTCCAAGCTAAGCTGAAAGAAGCCTATCACAAGGGAGCTCAAAGTTACAACCTTCGGGCTCGCCCCCGTGAGCTACTCCAGTGTCAGAAAGTTTTCGTGCGAAATTTCGCCGTGAGCAATGCAGCCGATCGTTTTGCGGCTAAATTTGCTCCACGATTTGTTCCTGCAGTGGTTCGCCGCCGTACAGGGCAAGTACTTATGAACTTGAGGATGAATCCGCTAAGCGGCTTGGGACCTTTCACGCTAAGGACATCCGATCTGATTCATAATTACCCCTGCCGATATTCTCTGTTTGCCTGGCTGAATGAGACACTCACGGTCTGGGTCGTCTCCACGATTGTTGCGAATTCCGGCGTACCAACTTCCTCCCATTCGCAACTTCAAATTACCGCCGTAACATCTCCAGCTTTCTTTGGGCATTTATACCGTTTTCCCTGTTATTTATTTAATTTTATTAAAATTTTTCAAATTTCTCTATAATTTTTACTTTCCCATCATCACAATCCTACCCTTTTCCCTTATTTCCAACTAAAATAATATAATATATACTAATAATTTTAATTTTCCCACTAACAACATTCCATTGATTAATTCCCACTCACAAAACTTCATTCAATACCTTTTCCCTAACAAAACCTAATTCCTTCCTTCATACTAACTAATTCTATTCCCACTAACAAATTTCATATTTTTGTACTAACAAAAATTTATTCACGTTTCCCTTTTAACAAATTTCCATTTCTTGCCCATCAAGAAAGAGTTGAAGTTGCTAATCTGATGAATGGGAGATCGACAAGTCTTGGCTCCATTGGTTACGTCGCGAGTTCTCGACCGGGGGTCTGCTGGAACCCTGAGTTCAAGTTCCCCGAGCGCCGGAAAGCACTCTTTTTGGGGTATCGGCAAAATTAATAGTTTCTGTATATATTACACTTTGCATCTAATCAAGCGCTTCTTGGATTGTGCAAATTGCCATATATGCAAAACAATGGATACTATTGCGTTTGTCGATACGGAAAAAAAGATGTGTGGGTAGCGGAATTGAAGTGTAATGAACTTCGATTACGTTACCCAGATGCAGTAGCGGTAATTTGAAAATGAAAAGCATTGCGGGATCTGATTTGCGGAAGGTGAAATGCTGGATTGAGTTGATTGAATTGAGGCAGTTAGTCTTTGACTGGGAGATAAGAGGAATTGTGTTTGGCGGTGCGGAATTGTGAATTCGTGGGAAAAAAGATTCGGTTTTGGAGTTTACAAAGAAGAAGTGGACTAAATTTTGATTTTGTGAAGACGTGTGATTTTGAATTGAATTAAGATTCGGTTTTGGAGTTTGCGAAGAAGAAGAGGACTAAATTTTGATTTTGTGAAGACGTGTGATTTGAATTGAATTAAATCACAAAAGTGGAGTGAACGGCTCAAATCCGAAATTGTGTAGAAAATAAAATCAAACTTAAATTGTGGACTAAAACTTTAACTTTTGTATTGGGCATTTCAAAGTGCAGTATAAAAGTGTCCTAATTTGATTTATAAAACAAAAACAAATATAAACGAGTAGAAAAACGATAAGAAAATGAAGAGGAAAGTTTCCGTGAAGCACTTTGTGAAAAAAAATTCAATTTGTTGAATTCAAAAGTATCCTATTGGATGAAGGGTAGTGAATTGGTGAAGAAAGTGGAATCAGCATCTTGCGAAAAGTGGCCGTTCTCTGCTTTAATTTCTGGACTTTGTTCATAGTAATTTGTATATGAAGCTTGAGTTTCAGATGGCCCGAATTTCTTTCTTTTGTTCTTCGCCGAGCGCTCGGAGTTCAACAAGGAAAGTGTAAGTATTTGGAATTTTTTTTTATAAATATACTGTTAGTTTTTTTCTCAAATTAATAATTTTTTTTTTCTTGTTACTAAATTGTTTGTAAATTGTATTTTGCTTGCATAAATTTTAAAATGGGGAGTTAAAGTTTGTAAATTTCACTTTTAGAATTCTTTTCTTTTGTTTTTGTTTGAGTTAAATAAACGGCCATGTCCTATTAGAAACCATATTTTTCATTTCTTGAAATGACCTCCTCCTTTCCCGTTCTTTTGCCTTTGTGTTAGTTTTTGTATAAAGAGTGGCTCAGCACGAGCAGGGGGTGTCCCGGAAGTCCCACGACACGACTGATTGCTAGCCGGCCTCAGTATGCCAACCCGGGCTACACACCCCTCTGCTAATACATAATGTCTGCAACTGCGGTGACTCCCGCGGTTGCAACAACCTGAAGATTTTTTTTCAGCTCAGTATCTTGGGGCATTTTTTACCCTATCGGCAAGATACTTGAAGAGACATTACTCAAAGATTTTTTTTTTGCATCGTATTATATTGAATTCTTTTTTATATCTGCGAATTGATCATGAATTTGATAAGATTTTCATGAAAGGATTAATACACATTATTTTTTGTGTGCCCCCTTATACTGATGTATTGAACACTGTCTGGGTGGCATACTTGACAAAGTGGCGAAATGTGAATGCAGATCGCACGAGCGTTCTGCGATGAAGAAAGAGTGATGGAGAGAGTGTTAGGGAATGGAGGTATTATAAAAAAAAAACACACTGACGATTTTCGTTGGTAATGACATCCATCATCCACTGGACTGCACTTCTCACTGAAAAGTGACGGAACACACGACAGGACGACCTAGACACCACATTCGCAGCGCCCATCTTCAAATCTCCGAAACAACTTCCCTTATGAGACAGTGCGGTATCAGAAAAGGGACTATTACGCCTGGTTGAGTTACTACTGTACAGCTGCGAAAACACTGCACTAAGCGGGAACGTCTTTAGATACGTCGATTGGCAAATGCTTCTTGATGTTGTTATTAAATTAATTGTAGTAATCTAGGAGCTATGGCTCTAAAAGCAGCGCTGACACAGGTACACAGCACGAACACAATTTAACAAGGATTGAGTCGATTCAGTCACCTTCCCCATCGCAACACTCGTTTTTTTTTTTTTTTTTTTTTTTTTTTTTTCTCGCAGGAAAAATAAGTGGAAAAATTTCTTTTGTACTTAACACCCGGGAAACAAAATTCTAAAAAGGTAAAAAAATTTCTAATGTGTAGTATCTTATTACAATATCTTTTGAAGATAATTTAACGAATTGCGGTGTAACGCGGTATACAAATGCTTAGAACGAAACGGTTAACCCTTTTAATTATATGAACGCTAAAATCATTGTATCATTTAATCTTTTAAATTATATGAACGATAAAATCATTGTATCATTTAAACCCCACAAAATTTGTCAAATTTTACACAATCCAACCATAATATTAATTAAAAATTGGTTTGTTTGTCGGTAATTAACGCGTGCCTGTCTTATTCTTTCGATTTATTTCCCCCTTAATTACGCCTAATAATTATCAACATAAATTGCGTTCAATTGAAAACTTAATCGAATCTACAAAAAGACGATTTTGAATTTTAAAAACCACCGAAACGAGTGTGCATTATCACCATCACGGGTTCACTCATAGATGGCACTATTCAACGAAACTTTGCGCGATTTTCCATTGTTGTGTCGTTGCTCGATGGCTCGGCCCCGCCATTTTTTTGGCAACTTGGGAAAACACGAGAGAAGGAGTTCATCAACGTGGTCTGGGGTCGAGATTTTCCGGCTGACTACAGCGGTTGAGCAGCGGTGTCGTGGCGATAATTAAAGTGCAAGGTAACGACAATCTGCATATGAAAATTGATTACCTAAAGCTCAACAATTATTTCGTACAGTTCAGTGTCAAGTGAATTTTTCGCGATTTAATTTCACCATCAGTCATAAAGTTCATTATCGGCAAGTTTCTGTGTGCTGAAACGCGATTTAAACTTAATTGAGCGGTAAAATGGTGATATTGTAATTTATCCCAGGGAAATATTTCCGCCCGTCACCGTTGTTGTAAGTTATTGTAATTAATGCGGTATAACATAACAGTTACCGAAAATCGTCATCAGGTCGCTGTAGCGTGCATTATTGTCTCACGTTTGATTAGTGATTGCATCGGGGAGAGATGAATGTTCGCCCGAATGCGAAAGTTGGTGTTGAGCTGTAGAGTGCGGAGGTAAGGCGGAATTAATTAATAACAATTGGTTGTTGTGTTGCGAAATAATTGGTATCAATTAGCTTTACTGAAGGTATTAATTTGTACACTTTGATGAGTTATGCATACTTATGTGATGAGAGTTTAAGGGATTTGATTAGTTTTGATGGAATGGTGATTGGCGGCGAATGGAGGGACTGTATGATATACAGGATTAATTGTGTCGTGTGCTGACTGGATACAAGTCCCTAAAGTGTGGAAATTTTAATGATTTAAAAAAAAGACTTTATATAATCAAAGATTATTTAGTTTTTGAAATGCAACTTTAATTTACTATTTCTTACATCATTTATTTTGCAACAAACATTCTATGTAAAATATTTTATAACGAATCTTATAAGGTCTACATTTAGCAGATATTTTCTGATCGAACAAGCCAATTTGGTTTTGAAAGTTATCCAATTACAAAATTGTCATATAAAAGCTTCCAGTAGCCAGTCACATTACAATAGCCACCAAAATAGTAGCAAAAAACCCAAATCGGGAAAAACTCGCGAAGTCTACGAACAAAATCGACACATAACGAAGCCAACACCGACTCCTTGTGTAACGTTGGCAACACAGCGACATCGACAACAACGCCTGTTAGAAAATAGTACCCATACGAGTGGATCTATTAGATCGAATAAATCTCAATCCCCAAATCCTGCATCCAAAAGATTTGAACGAAAACGGATATCGGACCAAAACTCGTTGCCAAGTTGTGAAGATTTATTGACACATTCGAGTCACAAGAGACGTCGCCAGAACCCAACCGATAATAACGCTAATCGAGAACACGATAAATCTCACCAGAAGGATTCAAGTGAGAAGAAAACCAACTCGTCCAAACGTGATTGTGTAGCTTCTAGAAAACGATCGCGAACCTCAGACGACTTCAGTACCCCAGCCCACAACTTACGGCAGACATCGATCAAAGCAAGTAAATAACGTTCGTGTTGGAAAGGAACATAGTGCTGCAACAGTCGTTGGAAATCCATCAATATCTCAAAACGAGGAGCCTCCAAACCAAATCTTCGGTAAAGCAACCGAACAGCAACAATCAAATCATTTAGCTGCACATTTGTCTACTACGCAAAATAAGCCTAACCTGCTTAGTTACTATTGCAAAACGCGCGGTAATCGTACTTCGGGAAAGAAATCTGTAGATAGCACGGTGCTGGACCACGATTACCAATCAACCAGCAGTTGTGATACTCCTAGAGAATCACAAAATACAGAAACATCTTCACTTCCAATTATTTCCGATAGCAAAGGATCAAGTCATCACGAGGCTAAAACCTCTTATCAGGCAACTAGCAAGGACAAATCTAGCGAGAAGACGTGAAGGATTCCGGAACCTTGCGGGAGTAAGTGAATATTCCTTGGAATCAGATTCCCTGAACGAAAGTCAAATGCCAGCTTTTAATGATTCAGTGGTGAATCCTGAGGAGGCGATAAGCATTCTATACAAGTTATACAATGTCGTATCTGTTTATTTTGCGGGACATAACAAGTTCATTAAGTTCTTGGCCAATTATTAATATATTAAACTTTTAATGGTTCAAACGCAACCCTACCTAAAATTAAACTAAAATTATCATTCAAAATTAAAATATTGCACACTAATATTTGAAACAAGGCATGTGTATTAAATCATTTTCATAACGTGCAAACACTTCAAATGACGATTCAACATAAACTTAATCTAAAACTATTTGTAACTATAAAATAAAAATATCCGTGATGTGCGAAGAACAAATATCTGTTATCTGCGCGCGTGATAGATTTTAAAATAAGAGAGTGTGTTTACGAACTTATTGGTGAGTCGAAACAGGCAACAATTGAAATTTGCGGGGAATACTCTGGTGATGTGAACTTTTTTATTAATTATTACCAGTCGCCGTGCACCTAGAGCTGACCAAAACTTTCTCAATGCAATCACGGTGTTGATAGTGCAAGGATAAATACGGGTACCCAACGCCATTTGAATTGAGGACAAGCCGCAATTACTCCATGGCCTGCCGTGATTACAGCGATTGATAACTACTCGTACACATACAATACCCAAGCCCCATGTCGATGACGATTTCAATCCGTCCGAAGAACCAGCACTGGAGCAGTACTAATTAGCGGATGCCGCGTTTGGTTCGTTTTCAAGGCTTCGGCAACCCCCCCGCTCTACTGATCATTGTCTGGGACGAGCTGGTTAACGGAAACACGTTCGCCATTCCTGACATTCAAAGCGCATCGGATCGACAGTTCCTCGTGTTGCAGCGTATTCAACTGGCCCCACAATCATCGAAATGATTTTGTGTTCTGCACCCACCGCTAGCGAGGGAATTATATTCTCCTGTGTCAGGAACTGTGGTAGAGAAGAACACATCAGTTGAGGATACCCCAGGGTCAAGAAATACATCGTGCTATGAAAAGGCTGGTTATTCAAAGTGAAGCTCAGTGAAACTTCAGAAATTGATAAACTTATGGATGAGAAGAATTACGAACAATTCTTGAAAACGGATTCACACTAGCGCCCGTTTCAAGTGATTTGATTACTAAATTTTGAATGGCATTCGGCCAAAGAACTTTTATAGTGATAGGTGAATTATTCGGCCTTAGACCATTATCGAAGTACATTGTAGCGTTTAAGTTAACCAAAAACGAAGATTTACAGGACGTATCCAGCACCCATCGAGCGCTCGACGGAACATGCGGTGAGTCCCTTTTCTTGATCTAATAAAATTTTATAATAATTAATTTTAATATATACAAGTATAGTAGCTCTAATTTCCTACATGATCCGTTTGGTTAATTAAGCACACACAAGATGTATCTCTGTAGGACAAGAAAATATTTAGATACATATATTAGATTTTAGAACAAAAAAAAAAAAAAGGGGGAAGAGGAAAACTAATCGCGTTATTATATTCTTTGAAGAAGTAAGAAAAATATCTTGTATAGAGAAATAAAGAAGAAAAGTAACGAATAACCACACTCCCTCAGATTCGAAGTTCCTTTCTGTCGAAAAACGAAATGTCTTTAGTGAATTAGCTGTTGGCTCAGCGTAGATCCACATTTTGTCACCCCTAGTTGTTTTTTTTTTTGAGCGCGTTCGACAGTTGAGTTTTGATTTCAAATTAATTGGAAGCCTAGAAATTTAATGGACGCGTTTTCGTTAGCTGAACTTGCTTAAAATAAATCTTTCTTAATTTGCCTGTTGAAAAGCAACTCGGGTATTTCAAAAACTTGCTAAATAATTAAGAGAAACCTTTTAACCTGAAAAGCATAGTATAAACATGCAGCATTTGGTGTTGTTGTACTATAAGTAATATGAGCTCTCACCTGTTGCTCGAAACATGAATGCTTAACGAAGTGTTAAACAACCGATTTTTGGCGGTCCTTTGCTTTGATGTAGGTCCTATCGCAAATTTTGGAAGCTTTGCATTTTGAAGCGAATCACTTTACAGTAATTGTCAGGTTAACATTCTTGGAAAAACATGCGATTTGTAAATAAAATGCTGAATTAAACAAAAACTGGTCTTTTCCCTTCCGGTCTTTTCCAATCGGGTATAGGACCCGGTACGGTGGCAGGCTTCCACCCCAAAATATGAGCCAGC
This sequence comes from Odontomyia ornata, assembly GCA_963969285.1. Classification (NCBI taxonomy): domain Eukaryota; kingdom Metazoa; phylum Arthropoda; class Insecta; order Diptera; family Stratiomyidae; genus Odontomyia; species Odontomyia ornata. Next base: position 116,636,809 of record OZ017741.1, read on the forward strand.
CGCCGGGTACAAATTAATTCCTTCTTTTGTTTCAGGTGACTTTATGGGTTGAGTGGCCCAAGCCAAGTGCCTTTTTATGGCATAAAGTTATGCAATTCAATTGTATAATTCTATGACATAAATTGGTCACCGGGGTACTCCCCTTCTGATGGGAAAGTTCATATAATTCAAGTTGTATGAGTTTTCCACTCAGAAGAGGAATACCTGGCCACTTCAACGATTTAACATTGGATTTATTCCGGTTGGGTGGGCATGAAGGGGCTCCACCACCACCCGGTTGCCCCTCTTTCATTTGTGGGCCCTGAAGGTGTTTGGGTAAAGACGAGGTCAACCCCAAATTAGTCTTTCTTGTCAGGTTTCACTTGTTCTCGTAACAAGTTATAATTCCTTCGGTGAGGTTATCTACAACTTTGCGACTTCGGTCGTTTTCTTTTCATCTCTGAAGGCAATTCGTGAATGCGAAATTGTTTTGTAGTGAGTCCTCGTGCCGGGGAAACGAACCCGCCTCACGACACCGCAATGCTAGCCTGCCAGCGCATTCACGCGTCTCCGGACGAGGGCATTCTCGGCAGGAACCAACACCTTCCTCTGCCGAGGCAGCAGAACATCGCTGCAGTCCTTCACGGACATTATGGAAACTCACTAGTCACTACATAATGTTTTCCAAGGATTTATATCCCAGGAACAGAACGACGACAATGCGACAAAATTAACCACGTACAGAACAATAAGAATGGCTGCGTTCTCAAATCTCCGCGATGAGTGCGTTTCCGGCTCACCGACACGTCTTTTGAGTACGTTCCGAGAGTATGTTTTTGTACGCACGCGACGGTTTCCACGTCCACCTAATTTGGTCATTGCCTGATATAGACGTTTCAAATTTAAATTATTAGCTGGGCAAAAATATTTTAAATTTGTTTGATGAGCTTTTTAGGGTATTGTAAAAGAATGTTTTTGCAATACCCTACTACAATAAAATCACGACCTGTCTGTCCGTCTGCCCGTGTGTCACAGCAAGTTTTCTCGCAAAAAACATAAGCTAGAAACATAAAATTTGGTGAGTAGGTCAAAAGTTATGCATTCTTGAAAGTTGCCTCATAAAATAATTTTTATGTTTAATAGGGATCTCCCCATATAGGGGGGTGACCCCTAAAAAAATATTTTTACCAAAGGTAGCGAGTATGGATATCAAATCAAAGGTCTTTATTAGAACAGCTCTTGAACGGACACTTTTCACTTCAAAGGTTACAGGGGAGGGGGGAAATATACGAAAAGTGTGTGCCTTCCCCCCGGAAACCGGAAAAAATCATGAAAGTAGGTCTTTATGAGTACAAGGGCAGCAAATATCTCAGAAGTCAAAACTCCATCAAATTTGTTAATAATAGTACATTTTAAGAATTTTACGTTTTCATAAACATCAAGCTATAAATAGTTAAGATATAGACAATCGAAAATTTATCAATTATAAAAACAATTACACGTGATACTGTTTAAATACACGTTCGAAAAAGACCCAAACTACAGATTTGTAAGAATTTTCATGAAAATTTTAAAAATAATTTCTAACATTGATATTTATTATGACAACTCAAGCAACACCTTGAAAATAAAATGGTGGCAAATCAAAATATATGATAACCATATGTTGTGTAGCAGCGGTTAGAGCAACAGCTTTTCGTAGTGCTTCTATTATAATAAAGGTTAATTAAAAGTTTGAGATAACAGGATATTTAAATAATTAGTACAGATCTATTCAATAAGTTGAATTGTGTAGTGTACATTTATTTTCTATCAAAAACTGTGTGTGTACCCTTTTTCCGTGTATTTTTATATACTAACCTAAAAGGTGTATTTACGCGTGCTATCATGCCGTACAAGTGCTTTGCGTGTCCAGATAAAAATCCCACCTTAACAGATGATAATTCTGTTATCTGTTCTAAATGTGGGGTTCATTACCATCCTTCTTGCGGAAAAAAGGCTAAGCCTGATTCTAACGGTGTATTCAATTCATGTTGTGGAAAAAATATTTCTTCCCGTAGAAATACTACAACCGATGAAAGTGCTGATATCGATGATGATTTCGCCAAACTCGATCATAATTCCAAAATATTGTATAATTTTTTATCGAAAAGAATCAACAAACTGGAAGAAAAACTTGATAAGTCTATCAATGATATTAAGATGAAAATTTCCATCATTGAAGAAAGAATTAATGTCATTGAAGAAAATGCTCTTTATGTAACAGAAGATATTATTTCTGAAATAATGGATAGAAAGTCCCGTGAAAGCAATATTATTGTTTACAACATGCCTGACTCTGTCACTGCCAATTCTACCGATAAAAACAATTTTGGGGAAATGCTTAAAGGCTGCTCCGATGTTCCTCCATTCAATCTTACTGACATAAGAATGTCAAGGCTTGGAAATAAATTCAATAGAGATACTTCGCGCCCACTTAAAATTACCCTGCCATCTACGGAGCATGTTCACTGGATATATCATCGGAAGAAAAGCATTTGCAAAGACCCAACAACAATTTCTGGTGACCTAACTCGCAAACAAAGGGAATATCGTGCCAAAGTAGTGAACGAATTTAAACAACGTAAATATAGTGGAGAAAAAGACATTTTTATAAAATATATTAGAAATGTGCCGACTATTTCTAAAGTAAAACCAAATACGAAGAATGCTGATACATCATCTGCGAACACTTTGTTAGCTAGCACTTCATCCGCAGCATAGGATAATGTGAGTCCCATCGAATTAAGTATTCTTTATCAGAATGTACATAGCATTCGAGGTAGGCTAAATTAAGTGAGGTCTAATATAAATACTATCCCTAATTATGATTTTATTATTCTAACTGAAACCTGGCTTATCGACGAAATTAATGATTCTGAATTAGGATTACATAGCTACAATATTATACGTTGTGATCGATAAATTTTTTTCCAGTATGAAAAGTGATGGTGGTGGAGTTTTAAGAAAATTTAAGTTCAATAAAATAATAGTAACTGATAACTCTTTTGAACTTGCGTTCATTAAAGTTATCACTGATGATAATTACTTTGTTCTTGGCGTTTGCTACATACCACCTAATTTAAAGTCTGAATATTACTTAGAATTTATCAATTGTGGGCAAAATACTGTATGTAGTATAAATTCAGAAAACGATTGGAATTTATGTCTAGTCGGTGATTTCAATATACCTGGGTATGAGTGGGTATTAGATGAAAATTATTCGACAGCAATTGGAAATCATAGGAATGTACAGTATAGAGAAGCTGCACGTATTATTAGTGATTGGGCAAGACTGTATAAACTTAAGCAATTGAATAATATTAAAAATAATGCTGGTAATATTTTAGATTTAGTATTTACAAATTTATACAATTCATTTTCTGAATTAAGCGACGATTTTTTGATCAAATGTGATGAATCTCACGAACCGTTATTAGTTTCTCTTTTTATTGATATGATCAATTATATCAATTTCGAAGAAGTTATTCTTGATTATAAGCATGCTAATTTCAATGAAATGTCTTTAAATTTTAGTAAGGTCGTGATTCCTGCTAATATTTCCAACTCCGATTAATTAAATAATGTTGTTGATAAAATTGAAACCGAAATTAAACAATTAATCGATGAATTTGTTCCTGCAGTTAGACTAAAAAATAGATCGTTTCCGAAGTGGTACTCCAATGAGCTTAAAGCAGCAGTGATTAATAAAAAGAAACTTCATAAGCTTTTTAAACAATTTAAATCTCAATATTATTATACTCAGTTTAAGAAAAAAAGAGCTTATTGCAAGTTACTATTGATCAGAGATGAAAAACTTTACTTGGAAGGGATGGAGGAATCTGTTGGTATTAATTCAAAAAACTTTTTCAAGTATGTTAATTCTTTGAGTAGTTTCAATTCTATACCCTCCTCGATCCATCTTGATAACATATATGCTAAAAATGGTATTGATATAGTAAATTTGTTTGCTCAAAAGTTTAGTAGTGTATATGAAGATACCATGTTACAAAATACTTCAATTTTATTTAATTTCAATGAGAGTTTTAATAATATTATTTTTTCGATGGACGATATTGACGAAGCCATTAGTCAATTGAATGTTGCGCTAAGCCCTGGTCCGGATAGAGTTCATCCAATAATTATCATTAATTGCTGTGAGTCTATTAAACACTGGCTTCTGGACTTATTTAATCTCTCTCTTAGACTTGGAATTTTTCCACAGGCGTGGAAATTATCGTATTTGTCGCCACTACTTAAAGGAGGTGATCCTACTGATGTTGCTAACTATCGGCCTATTAATAAATATAAGATTTTTGCTCAAATGTTTGAGTATTTAGTAAACCTTAAAGTACTTCCATATTTTAAGAAATTTATTATTCCAAATCAGCACGGTTTTCTTGATGGGCGTTCCACTGTTACCAATTTAACTGTTTATTCTGAGTTTATTATTTCTCACCTAAATAATGGATTCATAGTTAAATCAATATATACAGATCTCATGCGTGCTTTTGATCTGGTTAATTTTGATGTCCTTGCTAGGAAACTTCATGCTTATGGAGTGGTTGGCCCACTTTTGGCTTGGTTTAAATCATATCTCAGTGGCCGTAAGCAAATAGTTAAAATTAAACAGTTTACATCCGACCCAATCGATGTTTTATCAGGCGTGGGCCAAGGTACTCACCTCGGACCACTTTTATTTTTAATCTATATCAATGATGTTTTAAACCATATACGCTATAGTCAAATTTTGTCATTTGCTGACGATACGAAGATATTTAAAGCCATAAAAACCCCAAATGACGTTCACTTACTTCAAAATGATATTGATGCATTCGTAGATTGGTGCAAATTAAATGCCTTCAAATGTAATTCTAAAAAATGCTTTTCTATAAGATTTGGACGATCCAGACTGCCAAACAATATTTACTTGCTTGCTGAAGAGCCATTGGAAAATGTTGATCATATTCGTGATTTGGGAGTCATTTTCGATTCTAAAATGACCTTCAAAGCACATATTGATAATTTAGATATTAAAGTTCGCAGACAAATTTATGTCATAAAAAGGTTTTCCATCAAATTCAAAACGATTAATACTTTCAGAGTACTATACTTCTCTTTCATTTATTCAAAATTGATGTACGCTTCTACAATTTGGAGACCGCACGAATTAGGGTTAATTAAAAAATTAGAATCATTGAATCGTCTATACTTGAGGTATGCGGCATATAAAACAGGAAATCCACTACATTACACGAATCATGACCTTACTTCTACTTACCAGACTTTTTCTATTTCTAATTTAGAATCTGCTAGAAATAGAGCAGACCTTCTTTTCACGCATAGAATTTTGACTAACTCTATTGACTGCTCCAGTATTGTAAATACTTTTAATTTTCATATACTAATTAGAATTCTTCGTACCAGTCAATATTATTTTGAAATTCCTACTTTAGCTCACGGAATAAAAGAGTCAGTTGTACAGAGATTATCTAAGCTATTTAATTCAAATTGTCAATGGTTTGATTTTTACAATTCATCATATGACTATATAAAAAATAAGTCTAAAATAGTTCTGAAATACGAATAATCGATTTAGTAAATTATAAACTAAAAAGCTGATAATTGCATCGTCGTTGTCTTTTTAGTATTAAGAACAATATATCTTTTTAAATGTTATTATTTCTACAATATAATAGAATAATATAGTTTCGATTTGATTTTGTATAACCGCTAGATTACTGATTGTTATATATATTTTGTATGGGGCTCGCCCTGTTGATACAAGAATAAATAAATAAATAAATATGTTAATTTTCCGAGCTCAATTCATGGAATTTGTGTATGTGTCAAGTTTTGATTTTCTAGTAATTATACAATGCCCTTCTAGCAGGAGCACTCTTATGCTAATTTTCTCCTTCTTCTTTGTAGCGCTGTAGCCCCTCTCAGGCCTTCGCTTCCTGCAACAAGCGCCTCCAATTGTCTCGGTGCATTGAACGCATTCTCCAATTTCGAAATGCGAGCAGCGATGAACTGTATTCGTGTACCGAGTCAGACCAGCGTTTCCACAGTTTCCCCACTGGCCTCCGCCCATCAGTTTTATCAACGAATACCTTTTTGGGGTATCCTTTGCTCGCCCAGTCGATTCATGTGGCCAGCCCATTTCAGCTTCTGCAATCTTACAATCGTTGAGACCTCCGCCTCGTCATAAATTTCAAACAGCTTATAGTAGTATCGAATTCGCCATTGGTCCCCGTTTAGCTTCACTCCGATTATTTGCCTCAGAACCCGTCTCGAAGGCTTTCAATATGTTTGAGGATGCTTGGGTTAGGGTCCATTTTTCACACCCATAGCATAGCAGGTCTTATCACAGATTTCTCCTGTGTATGCAGCTGGTCTTCAAGATCGTTAAAACTGAATAAAAAATTTGTTTGCGAGCTGTGATTTTTGGCGTATTTCGTCTCTTTCATTACCGTTGCTCGTTATTTTGGCGCCTAAATATACAAATTCGCCCACATTTTCGATATTGTATTGAAATGTGATATTTTGATCAGTTGAGGTATTTTTCCTCGACTGCGTCATGAGCTTTGTTTGCTTCTCATTGATTTGTTCCCCTTACTATTTTTGCTTCACTGTCGAGTTTCAGATAAAGCACTTTGGCAGTGACAAAATATTGATGTCGTCCACAGAGCCTGCTAATTTTACTTATTTTATAATATATATAAGCACTTACTACAGCGCAGCTTCCAATCATTGAGACGCCACGGATTTGGAGAAAGGAACTGAAAGAATTTTTTTATCCGGGCGTTCATTTATCTTAGGGCTTTATCCTAGTTGCGGACGGACAGACAAACGCAAGGATTTCTAAACTAGCTGCGCACGGGCGGACAAACGTAAATACAGAATATATGGTCAGTCAATCACAAAGGCATCAAATTACCAACTTAGGTCCCTCACGTGATATACCCCAGTCTCCTTGCCGGTAATCAGATACTGCCCTGTACCGCAGACCTTGGCAATACGACTCCTGATAAATTTATGATCTAGCTTGGCATTGTAATGAGCGGCTGCATCGTTTTGACGGACGTTTCTCCTATATATCCATCTGAGGTTACAATGGGCTTCATTTGTGCGCCTGTCATCATCGATTTTCAGCCTTATTTGTTGCCTGAGCTCACCGATCCTGTCACGGAGTTCTAAGGCGATGATGTTTTCTTCCAGACTCTTGAACTATTGGAGCAGCTTGTAAGTTTCACCATAGCAGATCATGTATTGCCTAAACGTAGAGAAATATGGCGAAAGGTCAGTGGCGGAGTGATACGACGAACGCAGGGGGCATGTAATAGCGGATAAAATGTGATCCCAGTCCTTCTAGCTTGGGTGGACATATGATCGGATTAAATGTTCAGAGGCGTTAGCCTGTGGAGAGTATATCGGAGCTAAGGGTTGACACCATACTTAGTCAGTAGGATCTTGAATTGCCGGGACTTGAACTGTACCCCATTATCCCCCCAGGGCGGAACTAATCTGGCAATTAAAAGGGGTGCAACTGCTATTGTTGGGTTGACGTCTCCGATTCCAGTGAAGCCGACGGGGACTGGCGTTCCCGGGGTACCCGAATCGCTTAGTAAAAATACTAGGACAGGAACTTGTTCCGAAACATAGTAGCTTTGTGATTGTTCGATAACAAGATCAACTCATTGTTGCGACCCTCTACCCTGGAGGTATACTCAGGTACCACGGGTAGCTGATGAGCCCCCATCTTCGGATGGTCAGCTCAGATCGTAGTGGCTGCTGGTTGAAAACAAAGGTTGGCGTTGACCTTATAGCATTAGATACAGCTGTGTCTCGGATCTACCAGTATGAAACTTGATATTTCCCTCAATGTAAACTGATACCGAATTTGGGGGGCGATGATTGGCGCTTAAACCAATCGCAGTCTAATGGTGACCGTGAGGTTAGGCCTGAAAAGGCAGGTACTCACGTTAATCATATCCGACTATATACCCCATTATCGGAGAACTGATTTTTAGGAACTCTACATAAAACACGCGAGTTTCTATAAATTTTACAATGGGTGAGGTGGTCAACGTCCGGATTGCTTCCACCAGAGAAAACTTGATAGGCGATCTAGGACAAGAATAGCACCGACGTGTTCTGTCGAACACCGTGGATAAGGACTGAGAAAACCTTTGTACAACCGTTGGAACAACCGTACTGGAGTACTTAACTTACCTACTGGAGAATCTGATTTGGGCTTTGATGGTCTTCCGATGCCACAAGCAGCTACCCACTCCTGCAAAGACATCTTCCGCCAATAGAAATACTTTCTGAGACGCTGGAGCGTCCTTGCGTAACCACCATTCCTCCTGCAATTTGTCTCCGGTAGCGTATTCGTCCCGCTTGTATACATATCCCTCGATAACCTTCTGGTCAATATCTGTGACTGCTGATTCTCGATGGTTTTAATCGGCTCGGTATAGTTTTCAGACCTAAAGTGCAGACTGTCCTGGTCGATTTCGATGGTAATACCATCGTTCTTCATTAATTCATCTCCCTCGGGAAAAAACATCCGGGATAAAGTGTCCAGAACCACGTTTTGGATACCTATCCGTTGTATTATATTGAAGGTGAAACCCTGAAATTTCTAACCCCACGTTAATCTAGGTCTGACTATCCCATTAATCACTTCAATGAGGCGTAACCGGTGACGATTTCGAATTTGTGGTCTTCGATGTATGCTCGAAACTTCTTGACTGCCATCACAGCTGCCAGACATTCCTGCCCAGAGACGGTGTGTTCCTTTGAGCCGAGCTCAGCTTACTAGACATGAAAGCAATAGGAGGTTCTTCTCCACCTTCCGTTCTTTTTCTTCTTAGCACTACAGCCCCTCTCGGGCCTTCGCTTCCTGCAAATAGCGCCTCCAACTGTCTCGGTCCATTGACCGCGTCCTCCAATTCCGAAATCCGAGCAGCGATGAACTGCCTTCGTCGACCGAGTCAGACCAACGTTTCCTCGATTTCCCCACTGGTCTCCGACCGTAAGTTCTCCCAACGAATTTTTGGGTATCCGTTGTTCATCCATACAATTCATGTGGCCAGCCCATTGCAGCTTCCGCAGTCTTACAGTCGTTGAGACCTCCGGTTCGTCAAAAATTTCATACAGCTCATGGTTGTATCGAATTCGCCATTGGTCCCCGTCAAGCTTCGCTCCGATTATTCGCTTCAGGACCCGTCGCTCAAAGGCGTTCAATATATTTGCGAATGCTTGGGTTAGGGTCCATTTTTGACACCCATAGCATAACACGGGTCCTACCACAAATTTGTATACTTGGAGCTTTGTTTTCCTGTGTATGTAGCTGGTCTTCAAGATGGTCAATACTGAATAAAATACTCAAATTCGCTATCATTTTCGATACTGTATTCGCCAAGTGTGATATTTTGTGTATTTGAGGTATTTTTTGTCGACTACGTCATGAGCTTTATTTTATTCTCATTGATTTGTTGTAACCCTACTAGTTTTGCTTCGCTGTCGAGTTTCAGGAAAAGTTCTTTGGCAGTTTTTAATGACCGCGACAAAATGTTGATGTCTTTTGCTTTCGCGATTAATTTGTCACGGCGCAATGCAGCGAGCTTACGAATTGGACTAACGCCAGCCAGTCTGTGTAGCTTTTCAGAAGAGAAGTAAAATGATTTGTTAAGGACCATTTTCAGGTATCTATTTTGGGTGATCTGAAGCTTTGTTACTAGATATTTAGCACATTGGATCCAGGTAGGCGAGCCGTATAGGATGATCGGTTGGATTGCCATTTTGACGATGAGGACTTTGTTTCTGGTGTTGAGACGTGAATTACGATTAAGAAGGGGATAAAGCGAAAGCACGGCCTTAAACGCTTTGGAGCTAATATGCTCAATATGTTTTCTGAAAGTTAGTTTTGTATCGAATATAAGTCCAAGATATTTAAGATCCTCGCTCCAAGGAATAGCTTGCCCTAAAAAATTTATTGGTCGCTTGGGTAAGTGAGCAGGCTTACGCTTCCTGGTGAAGTATATTGACTTCGTTTTTGCAACATCGCCCAATCCGCTAATACATGCCCCGGCGAATTGAAAATCAGCAGTTGCTACCACCTATCTTTTGGCCGTAACCTAGCCTCATAGATTTTAGCTAGTTATAAGTAGAAAGTTAAGTTATGTTAAGCTAATATAAGTTCAGTAGAGGTTTTTGCCTAAATTTTCCTCTAGCTTATTGTAATAATCTCATAGAAATACGATTATATGCATAGTTTTAAGTAATGTTCAAACGATGGTGAGATGACTTTGTCAGAACACCTACTATATTATAAGGCCTCTGTACCGCATACATTCCAATAAAGAAAAATTATATATAAAATGTTGATGTCGTCCGCATAGGCTACTACTTGGCTCGACTTGTATAGTAATTTACCTCGCGTATCGACAGGTAGCTTCCTTATGACGCACTCCAGAGCCAAATTGAATAGCAATGGGGCCAGCCCATCTCCCTGCTTTGGTCCGATATCTGTATCAAAGGCATCTGTGAGTTGGTTATTGACGCGGACTTGGGAGGTCGTCGACGTCATTGTCATTTTGGTAAGACGGACTAATTTGGCTGGGATGCCAAAGCAAAGCATTATTTGGTACAGTACGTAACAATCAATACTGTAGTATGCTTGCTTGAAGTCGACGAAAATTTGGTGTGCGTCTATGTTGAACTCCCTGCATTTTCCAAGTACCTGCTTGACCGTGAACAATTGGTCTATTGTTGATCTACTTGCTCTAAAACCACCTTGATACTCCCCAATAATACTGTTGGCGTATGATCCAATTTTATTTTCCAAGATTTTAGAAAATATTTTGTCAGCAGTACAAAGTAGTGATATGCCTCTATAGTTTTCACACTGTAGCTTGTCACCTTTTTTGTGAATAGGGAATATAATGGATTGGCTCCACTCTTTCGGCATATGTTCTTGTTGCCAAATATGCTGGATGACTTTGTGAATAGCTTGATGAACACTACTGCCACATATTTGATGAGCTCCACTGGAATCTTATCGATGCCCGGCGCTTTATTATTCTTTTGGGATTTGATCATGAAACAAACTTCATCCAGAGTTGATGGGGCCAATGGAACCTCTCCGCAGACATCTATAGGCTCCGATGCTCCGGAGCTGTGCGGAGGATTAAGGAGGTTCTTGAAATATTATGCCCATCTTTCCTTAATTTTGGTTTCATCAGCGATGATATTGCCGATGATTAGTTGCATTAAAGCGGCGTCGACTCCATGTTGACTTGCGTCACAATTAATGGAGAAAGGCTTCTTGAAGTTAAGGCTGTGCAACACTGGAGTGGATGTTAGTGCATAATGCTTTTCGGCCGAGCTCAATTCAGACAAACTTTTCCTTCCGCAATATGTCAGCCAGAGGAGATGACAACGTAGCATGGTCTCGAACAAAACACCAATATCAACCACAAATTCCCAGAAATCGGTGCAGCTGCTTCACGGATTTGGGGAATGACTTATGATGTGGCCAAGATATTTGACTTGTTTAATTACATACTGACTTTCCCACGTTTATGGTAAGTACTACCTTACCAATCTGTAAAGGGACTTCCCAGATTAAGGTAAAGCGTTCTGTAAAAGTACAAAGACCTGGTGTCGTAGATGCGATGGTATCATCCTGTCCATCAAGCTGTAATACTTCCATATAAAATACTATTATACACGAAAGAAAAAATATGTTAAATAAATTTAAATTTTCAAAACAGTGTTTTTTTTATAGTTTCATTTAAAATTATAATTTTTTGTGCATTAGTAGGTATACGATTAATACTACATATAGAAACGTTTATTTATCGTACTATTTGCACAGTATTTTATTGGTATTGTTAGTTTATTCATATACAATATATAGTAGTCAAATGTGCATCTAATATAATATACACATTATGTAACTGAATAAAACTAGTAATGATAAAACACTGCAGAAATTGTAAGACAAAATATTGTTTTCCTAAGAAGTCGTATTCATAGATTATATATAACTTTCGAAGGTAATTTATAATTTTCCTTTTTATGTTAAAAAAAGGTTTAAAAAGAATAATTTCTTTTGTATAGTTTATATATATAGTTTATAACTTCATCGCAAATGCCGGTCAACTTTGACCGGTTGTATCTCAAGAACTAATGCACATTATTCCACTTTCTTCTTTTTTAAGAAGCATCTTTTACAGTACTTTCCAACGCATTTTTCGAATTTAATTTATATCATTAGTTATCGAGATATTCAATTTATTTATGATCAAAAAAAATGTTGATAATTTTTAAAAAAATCCTGCGGCCGCGCTAATGGTTCGATTTTAATGTTATAAAGTGCATTCCATAGGTGGAGTGCTCGTTCATATGTAAAAAAATTTCGAAATATAGGCTTTAGTTTCTGACTTGCAAGATTTGAAAAATTTTAAATTTTAACAAAATAAATTTAGATTCCTATATTATTATGCGAAATCTATATAGAGGAGTGACCCTCTATATAGAGGAGTGACCCTCAAACAATTTTTTTTCGTCCAAGGTAGACAAGTGGGGTATCATATGAAAGGTATCAATGAGATCTTTTCAAACCAGATCTTAAAATTACTTTATCAGTATCGAGGGAGGCAGGAGACGGGAAAATTCACGAAATTTAGGCGTGCCATCCTCCCTCGCGATTAGAAACCTTTAATCCGAAAAATCTGAAAAAATCATGCGTGTAGATTTTTATGAGCACTACAACAACTAATACGTCAGAAGTCGAAATTCACTCAACTTTATTAGCAACAGTATGATTTACCAACTTTACATTTTCTTGAATAAAATCGTAAGGGCACTCTTAAATTCAATAGGTAAATGCCTATATACAAGTTTAATCATCTCTGAAAATTTCAGAAAGACCGAATGGTACTTAACAGAGTTAAGAGGCTTTAAATTTTCCTGTATTAAAACAGCAACTATACATTGCTATGGGACAATATGCACTTCCAATCAACTCAGACACTATGGGTTTGCTAGGATTTGCATGAAAGTTTCAGAAATTATATTCATGATGAATATCTTTGAGAATTTGTTCAACGGGTGACATCCGTAATCGTAAAACAAAATGGCGGCCGTTTTAAATGAGAATGTTGCATAAAATTGTATTATTTTTGGGGAATTAACATTTAAGGTACATGCTAATATCACTTGATTGAATCTATTAACTAAGCTAAAGATGAGCAGCTAAAAATAATCGGTGAGAAAATTATCAAGGTAATTCCAAAAACTTAAAGGTTTAAATTCGTTCAACTTTGCTAATAATAGTAGAATCTGTAAATTAAATATTTTTGCTGGTCAAATTGTATTAGTATGATTAAATTGGATAAAAGTAGATATTTAAGTGTCCTTTAAAAGGTCCTTATTCTCTATGAGTTTTAATATAATGTACAGAAGTTATTGCAGTTTGAATTTTCTCCGACTACAACAATCAAATAGGGTTACTACATGGGCTTTCCATCAAACCAGACACTATACTTATGATTGTATTTTCTCCAAACATATGATAGAACAAAAATACATTTAAGAATCTGCTTATTCAATGATTTTAGCAGTATTGCAATAAAATGTTGGCCAGTTAAAATGGAGTAACATAACTTTTTCTTTTAAAGCAAAAATATATTTCTTGTGCATGTCATTCAAGTTTTTCTTAAATTAAATCATTCCATACTCGTATGTCTGCATATCGTATGTTAAGTCCAAACCCTTCTGACACGAGCGTAGTTCTGTCTACCCAACTTGTTGATATTTATTGCTGTGGCAAGGGTAAAAAATTTTAAACAATCATATGTTATAGAAAATTGAATTACACAGCCTTTGTTTCCCAACAACTTTGCTGTAAAGTGAATCGTTTTGAAGTTAGAAGTGAGAAAAGTAGGAACAAATCGAAGTTTTTTATAATTTTTAAACATTTGGAATCATTTATTAATGTTCCCGACCTTTTTGAGAGGGAGGTTATTGAATTCTTAGATCTGTGTTACCTATTTAAAATATATCACGGTATTCTTTCATCCAAACTTCGAGAAAGGCTTTATATACGTCCCACCTCAAGAAAGCGATCGAATGACATATTCAGTGCCCTTTGCTCGAATAGATATTTATTTTTATTCGTTTTTATTAAGTACGCTATCACGTCGCTACAATGAACTTCAGCTGGGTCCCCTGCCACATTCCTTATACGCTTTTAAAATTACTTTACATAACATCCTCCTTAGCTCCTAATACTTTATTAGTATTTTATTCTTTCTATTTGTTCTTATTTATTTCTATTTAAGTGGCTTAGTTTGCTTTTGTTGCATTTATTATACTTTATATAACCTCTTTTGTAATTGGATTGATAAGAATTTGTAAAATAGCGTAAAATGAATAAACAAATAAAATGGACAGGCCGCTGTTGAGTTCCTGACACCCCTGAGCGCTCACCACGGCCTGATCCGGCAACATCAACGCTTTGTTATTTAAGGTTAATTCACCGTAGTAATTTGTTCATTTGTAATCAATTCGATCGATTTATCAATTGATCGATCATTTTAACTCAATTCACCGATCGATTGATCAATCACTGTTCCCTTTAAGAACAATTGAATTTGCCTTTCGCCGGCATTTCACCCAAATTCAATAATTTTATTCAATTCAAATATTTTAATTCAATTCAATATTCATGAGTATTACATTTTGCCACACACTGTAATTCCATTTGCTATTTGTCATTCCCAGCCAAATTGCTGACCATGCACATTCATCTAGTGCATTTGTCGATGAAATGGATCCGTAATCGAAGAGATTGGATTACATTTCATGGACAAAGGCAGACGTGCCAGCGAAAAGACGCAAACTCAGCGTTCTTTCGCTGGCGCGTTTGTCTGGTCAGCAAATTGCGTTAGAAATTGAACGTGGGTGAAATGCTCGGCCGGCTCAGTCGTTGAAGGAAGGCAAACGAGCGCGGATAAAGTAAACATAAGTAAAATCAAGTAATCTTGCCAAAGTGTATACAACTCGCCTATTATTTTCTTTGTATAAATTCTAAAAATAGCTACTTTGCATTTGATATATATTTTCGAGAAATAATTTTATTTTTAGTCAAACCTGTTAAATTAGTTGAAATAAAGAAGTGAAATAATTGCCATTGCTGTCGACGATTTTCAAAAAAGATAATAAAATCAAAGGTCGGGACAAAAGAGTCCCGGCTCAACAGCCGCTATGGCTGCGTCCAATTGTTGTCGTTGAATCGATTTTAGCTCATGCGGGTAGTAAGAGAAGTGAACTCGTTTAGAGTAGAAAAACGTGAATCCATGGTCCGTTGCCACACCAACTTGTCGAACGAAATCAACGCTGAGGTAAACGTTTGTGGTTAGCACTCCTTGAATGGAATGTTTTGTGCCATCAGCTGTGCTCATATCAAAGCACCAGGGCTTAACCAGCTCGGGATGTTGAAATCAAATAGGGTTACTACATGGGCGAGTATGCGTCACCAGTGTCAATTAAGGCGACGTTGGCCTCATCCAGCAATTTGACTGTGGCATACGGCCGCATGTCATTTTCAGTTACTTCCAAGATGTTGTTGCATAACAAGTATTGACGCACTCTCTTACAGACGCTCCTTCAACGACGAGTTGATTATTTAACCTTTTTTTTTGTGGTAGGGAGTTGACGTTTGACTGATTACTTCGGGCCAGGTCTCGTTTTGTTACGCCGTGAGGCGCCTTCAAGCTGGGGGATCCCTTTCCTAGCGGGAGGGGAGAGGGGAAGAGGAAGTGCCAGAAAAGCGATCCCCCAGCACCAGCGCCCCCGGCTGATGTGAGTCCCTTTTATATTTTAGGACTGCCCGAGCATAATGTGCCACCTGGTTCCATTTGTCAACCGATTCGAGCATCACCACAACTATATTATCCGAGCTGAGCTCCCCCGTCTCCCTGTAGAGTTCGCTTCGCACCCTGACCAATTTCGTACCCGCAAAAAATGTGTGGCAGGCATTGTCCTCCTCTCCTGGGCAAAACCGACAATCGGGGGACCGTAACTTACCAATCTTGTGCAGGTAAGACTGTAACACCCATGCCCGCTCAAAAGCTGGGTCAGATAGAAGTCAGTCTCACCATGCCTTCGACGTAGCCACAGTCTCACATCCGGGATGAGGCGCGCAGTTCACCTTCCCTTCGTGCAATTGACCCAAGACTGCTGCCAATCGTTGAGCGAGCGATGTCTCTCCTCGCGGACAACCATCTCCCTCGCATCATCGTTTCGGCGCAGGTAAATAGCGCGGCGCTCTCTAGCGAGGAGGGCGACAGGTATCACGCCTGCAATAACTCACACCGCCGGATCAGAGACTGTCGGATACGAAGATACAATTCTCAATGCTCCTCTTCTCTGTACCTGTGCCAATCGTTTTCGGTATACCTCCTTGCTGAGAGCGTCGCCCCATACTTCTGCTCCGTACAGTAGCACTGACCCTACAGCACTCATCAAGAGGCGTCTTCTTGATGGGCTGGGTCCCCTACGTTGGCCATAAGTCGACTCAGAGCCGATACTCCCGAAGCAGCCATCTCAGCCGTTGGCCTGATTTGCTCAGAGAAACTCATCTTCGAGTCGATCAGTAGCCCCTGGTACTTCACCGCTGGCTTCGATTCGATTTGTATATCTCCAATACTGATCGTCCTTACTCTAGGGATTCTCTTTTTTGTCAAGATGACCACTTCGGTTTTCTCCAGTGCTAAACAGAGCCCGCGAACAGTCATCCAGTCCCTCACTCGGCGCAACAGCATACCTAGCCGAAATTGCGCCTGTTCAACGGTGCGTCCAGCGACCAGAGTCGCAACATCATCCGCATAGCCAACCAAGCGTGCAGCAGGCTTCGGTCCTTTAGGTAGTTCCTCAAAAGCCGCATTAGATATTCTGGAACTTGAAAAGAGTTTTCCAGCGTATCGAAAATATCCACCCATCTAGCGGAGTTGATGGCGTTCCTGACGTCGAGTGTCACACACAGGACGATCCGTCGCTTGGTGCGACTATATGCCTCTGCCTTTTGGATCGCGTTCACCACCTCTGCAATCGCATCAATGGTAGAACGTCCTGTTCTAAAGCCGTACTGCCGAGGAGATAGGTCCCCAGCAGCACGAATCGCGTCAGTGAGTCTTCCCTTGATGAGTTTCTCTAGCACTTTCCCAGCCGTGTCTAGCATGCATAGCGGGCGGTATGCAGACGGCGATCCGGGATTTCCCTTCCCCTTGCTGATCAGCACGAGCCTCGCCACCTTCCATCGTACCGGGAAAATCCCGTCCCGTAGGCGACCGTTGAATGTGCTGAGCAGCAAGTCAGGACAATGGTGATAGACGAGCCGCAACACCTCAGCTGGAACACCATCTAGACCTGGAGCCTTCCTCGCTTTCAAGGAGAGGACTGCCTCCTCCAGTTCCAGCTGTGTAAAGAGTGGGCACTCTACTGCTGTTTCACCATGGACAGCGTCAACACGGACGGGATGGGCGGGAAGAGTCCCCGCACTATCGAGTTCATCTTTTCCGCGTCATGTATACAAGGCTTCCGTAGGGCACCAAGTTTCCCCATGACTAGCTTGTAGCCAAGGCCCCACGGATCCTTGTTCACATTGTCCACTAGGTCTTGCCAGCAGCGAGCCTTGCTACTGTTGATCAGCTTGCGAAGGCATTTCCTAGCCGACTTAGATGCTGCCACCCAGTTGCATGCCTCGTCGCGGTTCCGCGCCCGTTGAGCTTCACGTCGAAGCTTGTGAAACTCCCTTCGCTTTTCAGCGATTTCAGTTAATCACCAGTACACTGGGGGCTTGCCGTGCCGAGGTTTTCGACGGGGCATAGAAGCTTTGTAAGCAGTCGTAATGATGCTCATAGTAGAGTTCATCATGTTTTGAGCTGCCAGTTCTTCCGTCCCCTCCGAAGCTCCCTGCAGCGGCTCACCTGCTGTGAGCATCTTGAAGAACCTCTTGACGTCCATCCTTTCGATGTTCCATCCAGTTGTAGAAAGCCGAAAGCACGGACGTCGGGAGACTTATCTCAAGCAAAATGTACTGATGATCACTGGCTGAGTAGTCCTCTAATACTTTCCAATTGTGTATCCTCCGTACTAAGGACTCCGAGGTGAATGTCACGTCCGGTATGGTTCCCTCACAGCCAATACGGCGGAAAGTCGGCATATTTCTGGAGTTTAGTACGACGAGCGCCGTCCTGGCCGCCATTTCCAGGATTCGTTTTCCCCGCGGATCCGTTTGAGGCATGCCCCATTCGATTGCTTTAGCGTTGAAGTCGCCCCCAACGAGCACTTTGCCCTCTGCGTTCTAGACAGCGCCTTCCAGAGCATTAAGCTTGTCTTGGAAAGATGATATCGATTCCTTAGGCGTTAGGTACACATTAAAGAAGGTGGTCCCTGAGCACATCCACACGAAAGCATCCCCCCGTCCACAACTCTCCGCTTGGAAATCACTGTTCCGAATCCAGATGGCGGCAGTACCAGTTTCGTCAGGATACCATAATGCAGGACATTTATTATGGTGTTGCTCACTCAGCAGCAAGAAGTCGGCTTGCATGTCCCTCGCAAATTGCTCAAGCAGATTTTGGGAAGTTGAACTGCGGTGTAGGTTTAGCTGCAGGATACGGGTCATCGAAGCTCTGATTTGGCCTTGGCTAGGGCTTCCTGGAACACCCGGCATTTTCCTGATCCCAAGACGTGTCCAAAATCAGGTCTTGTATCAGCATCCTTGCAGAGAATACAGTGTGCCTCCTTCGTACACTCTTTTCTTTAATGTCTCATTTCACCGCATTTGTAACATAGGGAACTCCTATCGGGTCCTTTGCAGACTTGTGTGGTGTGACCATAACCAAGGCATTTGAAACATTGAAGAGGCGTTGCTCTTCGCCGTATCCTACAGACAACCCACCCTATTCTTACTTTGCCCTTGTTCAGGAATTGTTCGGCGTCCTTTTCGGTCAAGTCAACTATGGCCATGCGTTGTCCCCTGTTGTTTTCTAGTGTCAGTCTCGCTTTGATCTCTCCCACGCTAGGGAGCTCCCTTTTGATGGCCTCTTCTACCTCGGCCAGATCCTTCACGCAGTCAATGTCTCTTATTTCGATCGTTGCCATCGGTTCGAGCGAGGCTATAGTTGCGCATTTGCCGAGGACTTTCTTTACTGCGTCGCAGAATGCATCCTTATTGCCGGCCTCTGCTCCGAGTTCGACCAGTATGTGGCCCGACCGCGTTGGTCGTACTACTTTAATGGTAGTGTTGGTGTCTTCGGGCCTTACCTTTCCCCTGGTGTCCTGCAGTACTTCCGCGTAGGATCGGCCATCTTTTGGCTTTACGAGCAGCGACTGCTGCCGGGGTCTTCGTCGGGGCTTCTGCCTCTCCTGTTTTACATCAGGTCCATTTTCTGATTGGGCGTCCGTGCGAACTTTACTTTCTAGCACTTTCAAGGAGTTTCTTTGCGGCTTTCTTCGCTCCTTTTGTCAGCACTATCTGGAACCCGTGATCTGGTGCTCCACGCCCATCAAGTGCCTCTTCCTTCCTTCTTTTATCCCGATCTCCTTCGATTGGGCTAGACCCCATTCTTTTATTGATTTTTAATGGTGGAGCTATCTGCATGTGGCCTTTAGATTTCGCCCCCAGCGCCTCTTGAGCCTTCTGCTCGTCTTCGGCCCTTAACCAGCTCCTCCGATAGTACCCTATACGATTTAGAAGCTCCTCTAGTTCAAGAAGCCCTTCCTTTGCTGCTTTGCTGATTTTTGGGGAGTCGCATGCAGATTGTATTCTTTTCAGAACATCTCCCGCTTTTCGAACGTACTCCGAGGCCTGCCAAGGTTTTACCGGGACGGAGACGGTATGATAGTTGAATTGGACCCGTTCACACACGAGTGTCACCTCGGCGCTACTGTGCAAAGCAACTAGGTCCAAACCATCTTATCCGCCAGCCCAAAGCATCAATTCCAGTTCGTTGTCCAAGGCGTAGTCCAGATCCAATCAGAGTCGTTACCTGTCATCCCAGGAGGGAACCTCACGGCGCCCCGCATATCCTCGGGTCTGTGGGGGGCGGCGCTCCCCAAAGAATGCTAGCCTCCAAGAGTGCTCTTGTCGACCGGCATTCCCCATGCGGTGATTTCCTCGGGTACGTGGGGGTGGAACTCCCCAAAGAATGCTAGCCTCCAAGAGTATTCCTGTCGACCAGCATTCCCCCTGCGGGGATTATTTAACCTTGCGTTAGCGTAATGTGCCCTCTTCTGTCACAAAAATTCTTATACGCGCCGCTTGATATCCCCAGAACCGAATATGATAATGTTTGATTAAGCGACTCGACATGCTCGTATATTTGGGCTCTCCTGGGGTTTCGATAATTATACTTTTCAACAATGTCTAGATATGCTTCTGAAGGGGAGGGAACATCTGCAGTCGGTTGTGCCTTAGTAGAGGTGGCGTTGTCGTTATGGGTGTGGTTGCCATAATTAGTGATGGGCCTGGGCTTCCGCCCTCCGTTGAGCGTTGAAGTACCTCGAGTGTGTGCGGGTAATCATTTTACGGTTTTTGAAACAGTGCAATCATGGCAATCTGGGAAATACGTGTCTGGCTTGCTACAACCGTAGGGGAATACCTTGCGTTCTGCGCGGTGATCCGATTAGTGACAATTCCATCAGACCGCCTTTCTTGGCTTCTGCGCTAGCTCGTACGCCTCAGTCCATTAGGGGTTGTTAAAATCAGTATGGGCGCATCTAGGACGTTCAGTGCAGTCCCTTATGGGGAAGTCAGTGTTGGTAGCGAGGTGAACTCAGGTTTCTTCTTCGTAGCACTACCGCCCCTCTCCAGCCTTCACTTTCTCCCAACTGTCTCGGTCCATTGACCGTGTTCTCCAATTTCATAATCCAAGCAGCTTTGAACTGTCTTCGTCGATCGAGTCAGACCAGCGTCTTTTCGGTTTCCCCACTGCTCTCCGACCTTCAGTTCTCCCAACGAATATATTTTTGGGTATACGTTGTTCGTCCACATGATTCACGTGGCGATTCCATTGCAGCTTCCGCAGTCTTATAATCGTTGAGATCCTCGGTTCGTCAAAAATTTCATACAGCTCATGGTTGCATCGAATTCGCCATTGGTCCCCATGCAGCTTCGCTCCGATTTTTCGCCTCAGGACCCGTCTTTCGAAGACGTTCAATATGTGTGCAGATGCTTGGGTTAGGTTCCATGTTTCACACTCATAGCATAACATAGGTCCTACCACAAATTTGTATACTTGGAGCTTTCTTTTGCTGTGTATGCAGCTGGTCTTCAAGATGGGCAATACTGAATAAAATATTCGAATTCGCTAACATTTTCGATACTATATTCGCCAAGTGTGATATTTTGTGTATTTGAGGTATTTTTCCTCGACTGCGTCATGAGCTTTGTTTTATTCTCATTGATTTGTAACCCTACTAGTTTTTCTTCGCTGTCGAGTTTCAGGAAGGGTTCGTTGGCAGTTTTTAATGACCGCGACAAAATGTTGATGTAGTCCGCATAGGCTACTACTTGGCTCGACTTGTATAGTAATTTACCTCGCGTATCGACAGGTAGCTTCCTTATGACGCATTTTTGTACTTGGCGTTTTGTTTTCCTGTGTGCGCAGCTGGCCTTCTAGATCATCAAAACTGAATAAAATCTTTTATTTGCCAGCTGTATTCTTCGGTGTATTTCGTCTCTTTCATCACAGATTCTCGTTATTTTGACGTCAAAATACACAATATCGCCCACATTTTCGATATTTTATTCGCTAAATGTGATATTTTGTGTATTTGAGGTGTTTTCCTCAACTACGTCATGAGTTTTGTTTGATGTTCATTGATTTGAGTGTCAGGAAAAAATATTTGGCGGTTGTAAACGGCTGTGACAAAACGTTGGTGTCGGCCGCATAGGATACTTGGTTTGAATTGTATAATTACGCACCTCTTATGTCGACAAGTAGCTTTTTATGGCATATTCCAGAGCCAAATTGAATAGCAATGGAGCCAGCCCATCTTCCTGCTTTAGTTGGATATTTGTGCCGAAGGCGTCGGTGAATTGATTACTTGGGATGTTATCGACCTCATTGTAATTTAGTAAAACGGACTAATTTGGCTGGTATACCAAAGCAGAACATTATTTGGTACAGTACTGTACGTCTATGTTAAACTCCCAGCATTGCTCAAGTACCTGCTTTACTTAAACAATTGTTCTATCGTCGATCTACCTGCAATAAAGCCACTTTGATAGTTCCCAATAAAACGGTTGGCGTATAATCTAATTTTATTTTCTAAGATATTTCAAAATATTTTGCACACCGTACAAAATAGTGATATGCCTCTATAGTTTTCGCACTGTAGCTTGTCACATTCTTTGTGGATAGGGAATATAATTGATTGGTTCCACTCGGTCGGCATATGTTCTAGTTGGCTTTCTGAACACCGCTGCCACCATATTTTATGAGCTCAACTTGAATCCCATCGATGCCTGATGCTTTATCATTCTTCTGGGCCTTGATGATGGAACAAACCATCCAGAGTTGGTGGGGCCAATAGAAGCTCTCCGGGAATATCTAGAGGCTCCGATGCTCAGGAGCTGTGTGGAGAATCCTTTGTCCTTTATTTAATCCTGTTTTCATCAGCGATGATGTTGCCAATGTCATTACGGCAGAGCGTTCGTCTTGATCTTCCACTACTTTGCACGCTTGTCTTGTGTTGTTACTCGCTAGACTTACATCGATGCTTCTCAATTGGTCGTCGTAACATTTTCTTTTCTTAATTCTGATTATATTACTCGCTAATCTTCTGAGATTTTCATAATTTTCTCCCTTCGTCTTAGTTTTTCTACCTAAGTATGGCTTGTACGCCTGATTCTTTTTGTATAACGCATTCTGGCACTCATCATCAACACAATCATTTCATTTGCGCAGGGCTTGATGTCCGACCATCTGTTCTCCCACGGTTTGAATAGCCGCTTTCACTTCCACCCATAGCTCGTTTCTTGTTTTCAGCGATATGTGTATGAATGGGACCCAGCTAACAACACCCAGTCCGGAATTCGAAAAACTCAGCCAGCGGTTCAAATGCCCGATTTAAAACGCGTCGAACAACTTGCTTCGACTCTACTCTACTCTCTACATATCTTCATCCCGAAGAAAAGGAACAAAAAATTTCCGCTGAAAAAATACGCGCTCCCGAATATTACCGACGCGATCTCGAAATGCACTACTCGTATTCAAAACCGAAAAAATCTACTCTAATAAAAACACGCAAATACAAACTATGGCACCGCGTACCGACCATAACGCGAAACCGACAATTCGCGGATTTCTGGAACCCTACCCTCTCGGCGGCATACTCACCTCTCGCTCGCATTTCCTGCTAGAAAAGAACGGGTTTGCTGGAAAGGAAAGACTGGGTTAACCTAGCAATTCATATTTTTATTCATTACGATTGTATTAAACATTTGAGCAATCCTATGAAATATTGTAACAAAACAAATTAAACAGATTTTAATAGCTTATGTATCTATAACAATTATAAGAACACTGATGTAATCTACTTTGTGTGATTTTGTTATTTGTTTTAAATGTTTAGTGATGGTTGTATAGTTGTCGTCACTCTGTATCATTTTTATTCTAATATAGCTTTATTCTTATTTTTTTTTTCTTTAATGTTTGAAATTCTTTGAATTGAAAAATGACAATAAACATGTTTTATCATAAATTTCTACGATACATGACATGATACATGTATTCAGTCCAATTTTGGGTTTGTTTTGTTTATTGAATCCTTTCAATTTCTTCATTCTAATCTGTCTTACATTCTAGTTTTGTTTTCTCATCTTTTCATTCTTCCTCTTTACAATTCAACTTGAAAATCTACGTTTATATTTTTTTACTCTCTTTGAAAAGTAGTTATACTCGTATATTGATCACTTGGACGTTGGTTGAAATCTTGTTTTTTTGTATAATTTTTTTCAATGATTTATTCTGTCTTTAATAGATTAGGAAAGTATAAAAAGGCGTAACAAAAAGTATATATACAAAGCAAACTAACAAAAGGTTTGTGAAAAACTTTTGCTTTATCTTAGCTAAACTTTAAATGGATCATTTCATCCTTTTCACATCAATTTAATGTAAATCTATACGATAACTTGTTGCTCTACAGTGAGCTTTCATTGCTTCGTGCGGATATCGATCTCGTTTTTCGGATGGCTCCGATAGCTTTTTAAATTACTTATGAAATTCTTTGTAGCTACATGAATGAGTTGCACATTTTTTAATAATTTTGTTCTGAAAAATTATTAGAGAAGAAAAATTTAGAAGAAGGTGGCTTCGCCGTGTGTACTAATTGTCATCGGGCCATCACTCTTATTAGATACACACCGGTGATGGCGACCACCATGCTTAGAGGTGAGAGAGTTATTTTTAATTTTCCTACTTATGCGAACTCAATATGTTTTTGTAACTACGAATTATGTTCAGATTAAATTTCCTACTCTAACTACTTGTCTCATCTAAACTTTAAATGGATCATTTCACCCTTTTCACATCAGTTTAATGTAAATCTATACGATAACTTTTTGCTCTACACTGAGCTTTCATTGCTTCGTGCGGAGATCGCTCTCGTTTTTCGGATGGCTCCGATAGCTTTTTAAATTACTCATGAAATTCTTTGTAGCTACATGAATGAGTTGCATATTTTTTTTGAAAAATTATTAGAGAAGAAAAATTTAGAAGAAGGTGGTTTCGACGTGTGTACTAATTGTCATCGGGCCATCACTGTTATTAGATACACACCGGTGATGGCGACCACCATGCTTTATTTTTGTAACTACGAATTATGTTCAGGTTAAATTTCTTCCTGTAAGTACATGTCTCAGCTAAACTTTAAATGGATCATTTCACCCTTTTCAGATTAATTTAATGTAAATCCATACGATAACTTGCTGCTCTACAGTGAGCTTTCATTGGTTCGTGCGGATATCGATCTCGTTTTTTCGAAAGCTTTTTAAATTATTTATGAAATTCTTTGTAGCTACATGAATGAGTTGCATATTTTTAAATAATTTTTTCTGAAAAATTATTAGAGAAGAAAAATTTAGAAGAAGGTGGCTTCGACGTGTGTACTAATTCTCATCGGGCCATCACTCTTATTAGAAACACACCGGTGATGGCCACCACCATGCTTAGAGGTGAGAGAGTTATTTTTAATGTTCCTACTTATGCGAACTCAATATGTTTTTGTAACTACGAATTATGTTCAGGTTAAATTTCTTCTTGTAAGTACTTGTCTCAGCTAAACTTTAAATGGATCATTTCACGCTTTTCACATCAATTTAATGTAAATCTATACGATAACTTTTTGCTCTACACTGAGCTTTCATTGCTTCGTGCGGATATCGATCTCGTTTTTCGGATGGCACGGATAGCTTTTTAAATTACTTATGATATTCTTTGTAGCTACATGAATGAGTTGCATATTTTCTAATAATTTTTTCTGAAAAACTATTAGAAAAGAAAAATTTAGAAGAAGGTGGCTTCGACGTGTGTACTAATTCTCATCAAGCCATTTCCTACGTATGCGCACTCAATGTGTTTTTGTAACTATGAATTATGTCCAGTTTAAATTTCCTGCTGTACCTACGTACTTGTCTTTGCTATACTTTAAATTGATCAATATATATATATATATATATATATATATATATATATATATATATATATATATTTGCTAGCTACTAGCTGATCAATATACTCATATATATATATATATATATATATATATATATATATATATATATAGATAATATATTATACGTTCTAATGGCATGCTCCAAGTATACTCGTAGAATATTGGATAAAACAATAATTAATGTCTATTAGATTAAAAGGACAAATTAAAAGGACAGCGACTCAATTAATCGTTATCACCTTACTGCATTCTACAGTTGTTGAGGTATTTAGCCCAAGTGTGCGTTATTTGAATTTCCGCCAATTGTATGGTAATTTGAATATGCAACATTTCACTCATTTTAACTTTGAATAAGGGTATAAAAATGATTTAAACAAAAACTAAAAAAAAAATGGTGCATCAAAATCCATCAAGATCTACTTAACCTACCTAGGACGTACAAACGAATTTTTAAAATTGGATGCCCTAATTATAAATGATCTTATTTTAACTCAAAATTTCGAAATAAAATGAGTGATTTTTCAAGCAACTCTCATTTCCACACAGTATGTTAAAAAAATGTCCCTACACCACACGTTAGATATTTCCTTTCTTAATCAGAAAAAAAAATCATTTTTAATCTCTCGGACGACACCTGACGGAAAAATCAAGTAACCCTCAGCAACTTATTCTCTAATCGAAGCATACAAGAATATTATTCTTCTCTAATAATGTCAAGGGGTTTTATTATTGCGACTTTATTGGTCTGTTACTAAAGAATGCTTTAAAGTACAAAGCGAGAAGCCGTGGCAAGAATCCTTTATTTAAATGGGTTCCCCGGTGAGGATCTAGTCTGTTTGTTACAATCATATCAGAATCAGGGCACTAAGAATACACATTTTTTTACTTAAAACTCAGTCAAAAGTTGGTTTTGTGCAGATTTTATCTTTGCTTATAAAATTTTATACTTTACGTGGGTTTAGCCCCTAACTAAACTACAAACAAGAGCTCTTGGAGGCTAGCATTCTTTGGGGAATTCCGCCCCCTGTAGTGAATAAAAGAGTTTTCATAAAGTCCGTAAAGGACTGCAGCGATGGTCTGCTGCCCCGGCAGAAGAAGATGGAGGTATCTGCCGAGAATGCCCTCGTCTGGAGACGCGTGAATGCGCTGGCAGGCTAGCATTGCGGTGTCGTGGGGCGGGTTCGTTTCCCCAGCACGAGGACTCACTACAAAACAATTTCGCATTCACGAATTTGTCGATAGCTCAAGAGGCGACTGAAGTCGCAAGAATTGTAGATAACCTCACCGAGGGAGATGTGACTTGTTACAAGAACAAGTGAAACCTGAAAAGAAAGGCGAACTTGGGGTGACCTCGTCGTTACCCAACGAAGTTCATGGCCCACAAATGAAAGAGGGGCAACCGGGTGGTGGTGGAGCCCCTTCATACCCACCCAACCGGAATAAATCCATAGATAGCTTGTTGAAGTGGCCAGGTATTCCTCTTCTGAGTGGAAAACTCATACAACTTGAATTGTATGAACCCTCCCATCAGAAGGGGAGTACCCCGGTGACCAATTTATGTCATAGAATTATACAATTGGATTGCATAAATCTATGCCATAAAAAGGCACTCTGCTTGGGCCACTCAACCCAAAACGTCACCTGAAACAGAAAAAGGAATTAGTTTGTACCCGGTGGCTGGCTCATGTTTTGAGGTGGAAGCTTGCCACCGTACCGGGTCCTATACCCGGTTAGATAAAACGGAAGGGAAAGGCCGACGGTTAAAGTTTAATAATTCATTTTTAATTCAATATACTCGTAATATACAATGATTAGTCACCCGATCTCTAGGTGAATTTACTCTAATTGGCATGCAATACGTATGACGGTAAATGTATCAAAGAAAAAATTGTGGTGACGATTAAATTTGATAAGTAAATTTTATAAAAAAAAAAGTGTTTCAATAATTTAATTAACTCAAACGGTACTCACCTGCATGTTCCGTCGAGCGCTCGATGGGTGCAGGTATCCTCTGTTAAATTCGGGAAAATCCAAAAATATAATTTTTCTCGACTCACAAGCCAAAGAATAACAAAGATTATTAATCGTAAAATCGTCAATGCAAAAACAAATACTAAGAACCTAGCGGTCGCTATGCTTAAATAATATACACCTTTCCTTAAAATAGGAGGCCAGAGCGGAAACATACAAATAACAATGGCTCCTAATACGACAAATGTTCCATAGATCCAATAGTAAATGGGCACTGGGTCATAAATCCAAACATATGCTTCGGAACCGTCAACAAATATTTGCTCTGGGTGCCTTTCGAGTCGGACTTTTCGCTTTCGTTTTTCTTTGGATGTCAATTCTTCAGAGGTTCCTTCAACCTGACTATCCTGATCTGTTAGCTTTTCTTTGTCAGCTTCCTTGTCATTTGCATTCCCCTTTTCTTCTTTCTTCGACTTGCCTTTAAGCTCATCTAAATAAACAGGAACTTTCTTTGCTCGATGAAGAAATTTATGTTCTAACATTAAATCCAAATAATCTATTGCACTCTCTCGGGATGGGAATAAACAATTATCTCCTTCAGCAAAACGAGACTTCATAATAGCGTCAAGCGCTTTTAGCCCAGTCATATTAGGTAAAAAAAGGGGTCAACCTCGGAATGAAAGATAATAAGCTGCAAATTGGTATGAACCTTTGTTTTGTCATTCTAAATGTTGTCTCAAAAGTCACAATCGTTATCGTGTCCGCGTCTCAAGATATTCAAGGTCAAAGGTCACAAAAATCGGTTTTTCGCGAATATCTGGCTTCCTATCGGTTAAATGAGATTTGCATTTATTATAAAAGTTGTAGGCTATAAAATTCCCTACAACTTTTGTTTAAACTTTTTTTTCATACGACCAACCGTTTTGAAGGTAGAGCGCGAAGAGTGCACATCGTACAGTCATATACGGCCTAATGCAAGGTCAAGCGTGAGTTATGGTTATCAGTACGTTATAAAGTCAATTATTTACTTGGAAATTATAATTAGTTTTGTTTTGACCAATATCCTCGTACTAAAAAGCACATTTTATTTTTACACGCATTCAGTGGCTGTGACACGACTTCTGCGCTATTTAAAAAAGGAAAAAAAACTGTTACTAGAGCATTGGAAAAAATTCCTGATTTAGATAAACTGGTGGAAGTATTTCAACAAGAAAACTGCCCAAAACAAACATTATTAGAAAATGGAGTGCGCATCTTGTTGGCATTATATAATGCTCCAAAATCTGAGGACAACATTGATCATTTCCGCTACACGCAATTCATCAAATTTACAAAACTAAATAAACCTGTACAACTGTCAACACTTCCACCAACAAGTGTAGCAGCTCATCAACACATAAAACGTGTCTACTACCAGATTCAAACGTGGTTAGGGAAGGACTTAGAACCTAAAGAATGGGGCTGGATGCTTGAAAATGAAATCCTGGAGCCCATACGAACGTTATTACCTCCAGCACCAGCCGAACTACTAAACGTAATATTTTGCAATTGCAAAAATGGTTGTGGTTCCCGCTGTGGATGCAGAAAATCAGGGCTACAATGTTCTTTAGCTTGCGGCCAGTGCAACGGACAAGCTTGCCTCAACGCTTCACTGTATCCAAGTAATCCCGATGAAGAAAATACATATGATCCCGATATTCTGGAAGGTTTGGAGATGAACATGACAGATAATGAGGATGATGACAATGAATCGAACATTTTTGAGCGACAAGAAGAAGAAGACGACGAACAAGAAGAAGATAATTAGCTTCCATTTCCAATTTCATTACAATTAAAATCAACAAAGATACTTTTGATATTTGAACTCACATTTTGATAAATGTATATTATGCCGTATTTAATAATAAATAAAAATATGTGTAAAATATATACTCTTACTATCATTTTAACTTAAAATAAAACTAAAATATATAATCCAGAATTAATAATATTTTATACTTAAATAGTTAAATATGAATAATTATATATAAATAATCAAGTTACTTACTTTAATTAAATATAAATAATTAATAGTTAGTACATAAATAATAGGCATTGTTTAATAATTATAATTTCCAAGTAAATAATTGACTTTATAACGTACTGATAACCATAACTCACGCTTGACCTTGCATTAGGCCGTATATGACTGTACGATGTGCACTCTTCGCGCTCTACCTTCAAAACGGTTGGTCGTATGAAAAAAAAGTTTAAACAAAAGTTGTAGGGAATTTTATAGCCTACAACTTTTATAATAAATGCAAATCTCATTTAACCGATAGGAAGCCAGATATTCGCGAAAAACCGATTTTTGTGACCTTTGACCTTGAATATCTTGAGACGCGGACACGATAACGATTGTGACTTTTGAGACAACATTTAGAATGACAAAACAAAGGTTCATACCAATTTGCAGCTTATTATCTTTCATTCCGAGGTGAAAGCCCTAATATGACTGGGCTATTCGATGATGTAAAGTATTCTACATTGGGACTGAGAAATTTCGTCTTTTTCATCCGCACCTTGGTGACCATTCAAATGTCAACAGCAGGATGTACCGTTTTCCGAGGTTTTAAGAAAAAGCTTTTTCATTTCCATGCACTGCTGCGTCGTCAATGAATTCTTAATCCCGTTACACAATTGCTACCACTGGAATAAGTCGCGATCAACGCGAAGGACATGGGGCAACAGTCCAGCACTGAACAATTCGATTGTCACTTTTCTGTTCACTCGCTCCGCAGCGGTTTCTTCCGCGCCACCGACAACAATATCTTCCTTGCAATCATCAAAATCCGCCAATCGTGCACTTGAACTAGTCCGTCATCCCTCGCCACGCGATTCTTGCTATTCAATTCCCCGCACACGGACCGCCGATTTCGTCACTAGCGGACTCGAGATCAAACTTACGGCAGATAACTAAGAGCATCAATAACAATCATATACACTTGTCCACACAACTCTCTTGTCAAATAACCCCAACAGCGATCAGAACTGCAACACAAATTTCAATCTTTTCTTTAACTAAGTTCGATTTAATCTCGTGGCACAATTTAAATTTGTAAGAGCCGAACAAACGGAACAAAATTTCAATTAGTTTAAACCTTTTGCAAATATAATGATAATTATTCAAATTTCATCTCTTCGCGACCGCACGCGTTCGCCGTTCCAACTCGACTCCTCGCCTGAGATCTTCCGCATCCCCAAATTCACTCCCAATCTGCTCTGCTATCTTCACCGTTTGTCCCGTTTTGTTTTCATCAATTTCCAACTCATGCAGCCATGAATCTAATTTTAGAAATGTACTCCGTTTATTCACATCATATGCGGAAATATAACTTACAAAGGCTACTTTGTATGCATTCTTTATTGTGCCAATAACAAAATTTAAAACTGTTGAGCATTATTATTCAAACTAAAGGATTTCTAAAACCATAAAATATTCGATTGTACTCTAAATACAAAGAATGCGAGTATTTCGTATTGTTGGTGTAATCGTTTTAAGTATTTCATGGATCGCAGATGATTAGTTGTTTCATCTAAATGATAATTTTTACTAATATTGATTTATTCAGAGAGCGATATGTTTATGATCTTAAAAGAATGTATTTGAATTGAGGCAGTGTAGTTTGTAAAAATGAACGATAATACGAATAATTTAAAGTTTTGTACAAACAACATTTTCACTGTCTTTTGTAGATTCGATTAAGTTATCAATTAAAAGCAATTTTCGTTTATAATGATTAGGCGTAATTAAGTGAAAAAAAAAGAAATCGGGAGCATTAGACAGGCACACGTTAATTACCGACAAACAAAACAATTTTTAATTAATATTATGGTTGGAATCGGTAAAATTTGACAAATTTTAAGGGGTTTAAATGATACAATGATTTTAGCGTTCATATAATTTAAGGGGTTAACCGTTTCGTTCTAAGCATTTGTATACCGCGTTACACCGCAATTCGTTAAATTATATTCAAAAGATATTGTAATAAAATCACTACACGTTAAAAATATTAAACAGTTTTAGAATTTTGTTTCCCGGGAGTTAAGTACAAAAGACATTTTCTTGACTTATTTTTCATGCGAAAAAAAAGTGAGGGTTGCGATGGGGAAGGTGACTGAATGGTTACTCATTGTTAAATTGAGTTTGTGCTGTGTGCTTGTGGCAGCGCTGGCTTTTAGAGCCATAGCTCCTCGATTATTACAGGGCAGCTAATTTTCTCGCAATCCCAAGGCGATGCGGATTGCGAAAAAGGAGCTGAAGGATATTTCTGTGTATCATGGGTTGGCTTCGGCGTCGGGACTAAAGATGACGGACAATAAAAGAAAAACACAATTGACAGACGGACAGACTGACTTATGTTTATGTTCGACCGGAAGTATCCAACCCTTGCGCGTTTTTTTTGAAAATATATGCGGACAGACAAACAGACGTGACTAACCATCTATCGGCGCAGGTCTTTCGCGTGGTATATTGTAATGATGTTGTAATGATGTAACAATACAGACTATTCAATCAATAACAATACATATCATTACATCATCAATACAATACATATCATAATATCATATTAATGATGTAACAATACATATCATTTAATAATTAAATAGTACATATCATTCAATCGATTTATGCTATGATGCATATATTCTCAATGCATTTCATTCTTAATATTTACATGTATCATATTCATATTCACATTCCTAATTTTCTGTTTTTATTTACGATCGTAAATAAATTGAATGTGAAATGAATATGAAACCCATTTCATTCACACCGTAAAATGTAACGTGAGTATCTTACGGAAACCCATATGGGAAATTCATTTAGACTAATGTGTGAACTAGAAATATCATCTTACATGTACACGACTAGCACGCGACATGCACTTGAATTTTCTTTGGTCAAGTGGATAAATAATAAATTAAGAATTGGGTCATTTTTGTAAAATTAAACGAATAGAATTTATGACTAATAAACTATTGTAAATTATGATTAGCTTGTAAGTAAGAAAATGTATAAATACCAAAGTAGGAATTGAAAATATATCCAGTTTTAGACGAAACTCTGTTTGAGCAAGGATCCGCTGCTAATCGTAGCGTAACAAATATTTCGAAGGACTCGCTGCTATTTGTAGCGCAGGACTCGCTACTATTTGTAGCGCATCATAAATATACATATATTTATTTTTAGTAACCATGGCGTCAGTGGAATTTAAGATTCCTCGCCAGAAATCTCTGCGGCCTAGCCGCTTGGTTAGAGAGGAACAGGAGAGATATCTGGTAAAACCAGACATATTATATGGCGATCCTGCCTTTTTGAACGAGGACTTTTCTGAGGACGAGGATACGCTCAGCACGGGATTGAGTGAGCAGGAAAAGCAATTTATCGATGAAGAGTTCGAAAAATTATTTAAACAGGCTGAGGAATACAAGCCTGTACCCATAAGGAAAATCGAGCATCCTGCACCACTTTATGTACCTACGAAGATAGGTACACCAGACTTCAGAGGACCTAAGCCACGCAACATTGAGCAATATAAGCGGAAGAAGGTTAGCAAGGAACAGGATATCGAAGCAACTATACCGAAGAAACGTCGACCAAGAGCAGGTAAAAGAACAAAGCTGAAACGCGCACGAGCGGAGTTACACAGGATCATCCGGATATCGGTTGGAGAGCAGAAACAACGTTTACAGCAAAAGCTATTAGACCTCAAACCAGAACGAAGATATTGGAACCAAAATGGGTAATAGCTGTTCTGTTCAAAGTACGTTTGTGGAGCAATATCAACAATCGTTGGTGACGACGGGTGCATTTACGATAGGATTAATTGTATTTTACTTTTATAACAAACACAATAAGAATTATGTTGTTAAAAGATTAAATAGGAACATTAATGTATGATTAAAAGCACATAGAAATGCATATATAATTAAATTGATAGTTATCCTTACTTTTTTTTTTGTTATTATTGAAAGAACCTCATGTTATACTCATTAAATTTCGGCATTTATGGAGCAGTTAGAGCTAATTGTACTTGAAAATGAGAGGATCCTTAGTAACTTGAAGAAATGTGCAAAGAGTTTGTATACATTTGAGACTCTTCAAGCAAAATTAGAAGAATTGAAAATTAGGAAAGAAAAGTTCAATAATACGCTTAAAGTTTGTAGTGAGGAAGACTCTAGAATATTAGATTTAAAATTAAAGTTCAGGGCTCAATCATCAATCTTAGAAGGAGAAATCTGGCTACAGCTAAGTAAACAAGGATACTCCATAGAGACAGATACTAAAGAAGAATCCATTAGCGAGGATTTAGAATTGAGTTTACCATTTCTCGAGGAAAACTTTACAATGGCTGAATTTAATCTAGAAACAGCTATGAAATTAATCCCTGTCTTTGATGGCAAATATAAGGAATTAGATCCTTTCCTTAAGATTTTAGAAATTTTAAACGCAACTTTGTCAGCTAATGCAAAGGCTAGCTTAATAGACTTTGTTGTAAATGTAAAATTGAGTGCCACCGTCAGACTTTCTTTGGCCAATACTTCTGTTTCTACTTTTGACTCTTTGAAAAAAGAGTTACAAACTCGTTACAAAAGTAATAAAACTATCCCGCAAATCCATACACTTTTGAGCGGTACTTACCAAAAGAAATCTTCCATAAGCAACTACAAGGACAAGATTCTGAATTTAGTTGATGAACTTAATCAACTGCAGATTCAGGAATTAGGTAATCAAGTTTCCGCTAACGAGAAGAAAATAATAACGCAAATGAATGACACCTATGCACTAACTGTTTTCAAGAACGGACTAGGTGATCAGCTAAGAAGCACTATTTTCTCGGCAAGACCGAAAAGCTTTGCTGAAGCCGTGTCTCTTGCGCAAGAATTGGAAAATGCAGAGACGCAAGCTACAAATAGCGTGATGCATTTCACTAATGAATCGGATAGAAAAGGTAGAAAGCAAGGTAACCGCTATAAGAAAAACAGAGGTCAAAGATATAATTCGGATAATAATGATGCAAACAATTATAATAGCAATCGCAATGATAATAGCAGCAACAACAATAGTGGTAATGGTAATGAAACGAACACTCGTTACCAAAGTAACCAAAACAATGATAATTATAGAGGTCGTAGACGTAATAGAAGAAACAATCATAGGAATAACTATAATAATAACGGTAATAGGAATTACAATAGTGAACGAAGGACTGTACACGTTGTTACCGATCAGGGAAACGTGCAAGACTCCGGAGAGGATTTTCAGAACCTCCCGGATCAGAGAGTTCAAAACTAGAGAGAAAAATATTTAGAATTATCGAAAATTGTACAAATTTTGTAAGAATCTATAATTGTAATTCAGGAAGATATTTACTATTTTTAATCGATACCGGAGCAGATGTGTCGATTTGCAAAGAAAATATTCACTTTAATTTAGAGAACTCGATAGATACTAATAATAAAATTAAGTTAACGGGCATTACCAAAGAGATAACTACATCTCTGGGTACAACTAATCTGGACTTAATAATTGGGAATTATAAATTAAAAGAATCATTCCATGTTGTGCAAAGCAATTTCCCGATAAGCACGGATGGAATCATCGGTAGAGACTTAATGGTCCATTACTTGTGTAAAATCGATTACGAAACGTTTACAATAACCTTCAACGTAAACGATGAAGACATCATACTACCAATGGACACACGAAGACAAGAACATTCACAGATAAATATTTCGGCCAGAACTGAGATGATTATCCCAGTTAACATAGAAGTTTCTGAGGATAGTATTGTCCTTAATACAGAAATTGAGAAGGGCGTATTTGTAGGAAATACTATCATACCTGCAAAAGGTGTTCGACACGTAAAAATATTGAACACTAATGACGAAGATATTGTCATAAGGGACTTTAACGTTGAAGTAGAACCGTTGAAGCACTATGACATTTTCAAATGGGAAAAACAAAAACACACTAAAGACCGATTCAAAAAACTTCTGGAAGTTATGAACAAAGATATTTTAGACAAACCCACAATGCATGATTTACTTGACATAATAGAAAACTTTCAAGATGTGTTTCATTTGGATGGAGAAAAGCTCGAAACCAACAATTTCTACAAACAGAGGCTACAAACCATAGACAAGAATGCGGTTTATATTAAAAATTATAGATTGCCACAATCTCAGAATGAAGAGATCCTGCAACAAGTTAAGGACCTTCAAACAAATGGCATCATAGAACCGTCGATAAGCCCCTACAACTCACCTCTTTTGGTTGTCCCAAAAAAGAGTGCAGATGGAAAAGCTAAATGGCGACTGGTTGTAGATTTCAGACGACTTAATGACAAGATAGTCAGCGACAAGTTTCCTTTGACGAGGCTTGAAGACGTCTTGGATGAGTTAGGCAGAGCGAAATATTTTTCCACGCTGGATATGACTAGCTCTTTTCATCAAATTGAACTTGAGAAAGAGTCTAGACCATTGACAGCATTCTCCACCAGTGATGGGCATTATCAATTTAGAAGATTACCATTTGGATTGAAAATTTCATCAAACAGCTTTCAAAGGATGTTGACTATAGCTCTTAGTGGCTTAAGTCATGAAGCATTCCTGTATGTTGATGACATTATAGTATTCGGTTGCAGCATCAAACATCATAATGACAACCTTCGTAAAGTATTACAAAGACTGCGTCAGCACAATTTAAAATTAAATCCTGAAAAATGCCAATTCTTGAGATCAGAGGTAGTGTACCTAGGTCATTTGATAACCAATGAAGGGATCAAGACTGATCCAGCTAAAAATGATACCATCAGGAACTACCCAGTCCCGAGGAATGCAGATGAAGTACGCAGATTTGTGGCTTTCTGCAATTATTACAGGCGTTTTATTCCTAAATTTGCTGAAACGGCGAAGTGTTTGAATGCTTTACTAAAGAAGAATGTAACATTTAACTGGACTGAAGAATGTCAGAATGCATACGAAACTTTGAAAAGGAAATTGATAGAACCTCCAATCCTTCAATATCCAAATTTTAACAAACCTTTCATATTAACGACTGACGCTTCTAACTACGCTTTAGGCGCAGTCCTATCTCAAGGAGAAATTGGACAAGATTTACCAATTTCTTATGCAAGTAAATCTTTGGCTAAACACGATATTAACAAACCTACTATCGAGAAAGAACTCTTAGCCATACATTGGGGCATAAACTTCTTTAGACCCTACCTCTACGGAAGAAAGTTTGTGGTTGTGACTGATCACAGACCACTGGTATCTTTGTTTACACATAAAAATCCTTCGTCGAAACTTACTAGAATGATTTTTCAATTGTATACAAACAAGGTAGTATGAATACCAATGCTGATGCATTATCAAGGATCGAGCTAGACTCTGATACCTTAAAAGCAATGATACCTCCAGAAAATGATGAAACAGCGAAGAAGAAAATATTAGCTATTACCAGGCAAATGGCCTCTAAAAATGTAAATCAAAAGAAGATAGTCGACGACGAGAGCACCCAGACATCGATAGAACTTGATCAACTCTATTGTTGGGATTGCACGAGTTTGTCAGACATCACCGGTATCATGAAATTAAAATTTGTTCTGCGCAGAGAAAATAAAGTTTCCATTATACGTACAAAAGATATTATAGAAGTGCACTATAGCGATATATCTGATGCGAAATCCGTTTCCATCAATGATAAGCTAACAATGAAAGATGCTACCACAAGGAACAAATATAATGAGACAATTGGCGATAATCCATATCCGAAACTCGTTTCGATTTTGGAGAAGCTAATGAGATTCGCGAATCGAGAATGCATAAATGAACTCTCATTATCTTGTGAAGATATTATTTTTGAGTCTATAGACAAAGTAATATTTAAAAGAATATTTAATATGTTGCAACATAAAACAAGTACGCAAAAGAAACTCAGAATCATGATATACAAACCACCAACTAAGGTAATAGATAAAACAAACCAAAAGAAGCTAATAGAAGAGTATCACAACTCACCGCACGGAGGACATCTTGGGGTTCGCAAGACATTGCTAAAATTAAAACAACGATATTGTTGGAAAAATATGAACAATATGGTTAAGGTTCACATAAGAAATTGTGCAGCATGTCAGACTAATAAACAAGTAAGACATACAAAAGAAAGGATGGTCAAGACTGACACTCCATCAACAAGCTTTGAAACGGTACAAATAGACACCGTAGGTCCATTAAGAATCTCTAATAACTACCGATATATATTAACGTTACAATGCGAATTGACGAAATTTGTAGTTGCTTTCCCTGTAGAAAATAAGGAGTCACAAACAATAGCTAAAGGACTGGTAGAAGAATTCATATTGAAATATGGACATTTTAAAATACTGAAATCTGATTTAGGGACCGAGTTTACAAATAAACTAATGGGCGATATATGTGAATTGCTAAAAATAAAGCAAATTTTTTCTACTCCATACCATCACCAAACATTAGGTTCGGTTGAAAGAAACCATCGCGTACTTAACGAGTATATGTACTCTTTTGCTGATGACCAGCAATGGGACACATGGATTCCGTACTATACCTTTGCATATAATACTACACCACATGTAGACACAAATTATACACCATATGAACTAATTTTTGGAAAACTCCCTTACCTTCCAAATGATTTCATTGAGAATAAGGATAAAGTCTACAATCTTGAGGACTATTCTAAAGAGCTAAAGGTTAGATTAAGAACATCCATAACAAAAGCTAGGAACATAATACAGAATGTCAAATCCAAAAGAGTTCAAAATCAAATTTATACAAACCCTATACACATAAACATTGGAGATTTGGTATTAATCAGAAATGAGAATAGAAAGAAACATCAGCCTCCTTACAAAGGCCCTTTCAAAGTCATAAACATTGAAAATAGTAACGTAATAGTTGATATTAATGGGCTCGATAAAGCAATACACAAAGATAGAATAAAAGCATATAACGTTGTATCATAATAAAAACATTATATGACATAAGGATAATAAGAACATTTAATTATAAAGAATCATCATAGTTTTTTTTATAAGAATATATATAAACATTGAACAATATGTAAATAATAAATTTTTTTTTTTAGACTCGTATTAAGATATTGAACTAAGCTCAATATATTAACACTCATCTTGAGGTTTAGGGTGTAATGATGTTGTAATGATGTAACAATACAGACTATTCAATCAATAACAATACATATCATTACATCATCAATACAATACATATCATAATATCATATTAATGATGTAACAATACATATCATTTAATAATTAAATAGTACATATCATTCAATCGATTTATGCTATGATGCATATATTCTCAATGCATTTCATTCTTAATATTTACATGTATCATATTCATATTCACATTCCTAATTTTCTGTTTTTATTTACGATCGTAAATAAATTGAATGTGAAATGAATATGAAACCCATTTCATTCACACCGTAAAATGTAACGTGAGTATCTTACGGAAACCCATATGGGAAATTCATTTAGACTAATGTGTGAACTAGAAATATCATCTTACATGTACACGACTAGCACGCGACATGCACTTGAATTTTCTTTGGTCAAGTGGATGAATAATAAATTAAGAATTGGGTCATTTTTGTAAAATTAAACGAATAGAATTTATGACTAATAAACTATTGTAAATTATGATTAGCTTGTAAGTAAGAAAATGTATAAATACCAAAGTAGGAATTGAAAATATATCCAGTTTTAGACGAAACTCTGTTTGAGCAAGGATCCGCTGCTAATCGTAGCGTAACAAATATTTCGAAGGACTCGCTGCTATTTGTAGCGCAGGACTCGCTACTATTTGTAGCGCATCATAAATATACATATATTTATTTTTAGTAACCATGGCGTCAGTGGAATTTAAGATTCCTCGCCAGAAATCTCTGCGGCCTAGCCGCTTGGTTAGAGAGGAACAGGAGAGATATCTGGTAAAACCAGACATATTATAATATCCCCACTTCTTTTCCCGATGGATCCGTTATCAGGTAACGGTTAGGTCCCATTATCTTCTTTATGCGGCTTTTCAAGAATCGCCTGTCCAGCTTGGCGTTGTTATGCCCCGCGGCGTCACTTTGGCGGAAGTTTCGCCGGAAAACTTCATCTCCTTCCTTGAAATTAGCAGATCGTGACCGGAGATTGTACTGCGCTTCATTTGCACTGCCTGCGGCCTTAATCTTCCGTCCGATTTGTTGGCGGAGGTCTCCTAAACGTTCGTGGGGCTCCAGCGCAACGACGGGGTCTCCCAAACACTTTAATTGCCGTAACAGCCGGTATGATTTACCATGGCAAATCATGTGCTGTCCAAAGGCGGCAAAGTAAGGGGCGACACCGGTGACGGAATGATACGAGGATCGCAGGGCGCATGTGATGGCAGACAATCGCCGATCCCAATCCTTTTGAGATGGGTGGACGTAGGAACGGATCGCGGCCAATAGGGTGCGGTTCAACCGTTCTGATGCGTTGGACTGAGGAGAGTAAATGGGCGTCAGTTGGTGTTCAACGCCATACTGCGCAAGTAGGCCCTTAAACTGCCGAGACCGGAACTGTACTCCATTGTCTGAGTACACACTCTCTGGAACCCCGAACACATGGAATACCCGGTCCTCTAAGAATTTCACGATCGATGGAGTTGTGAATTTACGGATAGGTTCCACCATTGGGAACTTTGAGAGCTGGTCTAGAACGACTATAGCTCCGATGTGTCCCATGGAAGACCGAGGATATGGACCGAGTAGATCGATGTATAGACGCTGGAATACGCGTTCTGGGACGTTGAGTTGACCCATAGGAGGTCGAAGAGGCTGGTTGGGCGCTTTGGTGCCTTTACAGGTCTCACAGGCGCTCACGTAGTCTTTGACCTGGGATGCCATTTTAGGCCAAAAGAAGTATTTCTTGAGTCGCCGTAATGTTCGACCGTAACCTCCGTGGGCACTTAAAGGATGGTGATGTGCGCGGAGGATCAGATGTTGTGTCATTTCCTCCGGTACCCAGAGTTTCCAAGACTCTTCTTCCTGCCATGGATCACCAGTGGCGTATTCATTCCGTCTATACACGTAGCCGTCTATTACCTTCAAATCAGGCAGCTGTGGTTGTTGGGTCGCTATGGTTTGCCTCAACTCTTTGTAGCTGTCTGATTCGAAATGTGGGCTGTCCAAATCTATTTCGATGGGGTCCTCGTCATTTATTGTCAATTCGGCTCCCTCGGGGGAAAACATCCGTGAGAGAGTGTCGGGTACGATGTTCTGGGTCCCTTTCCGGTGTTTGATGGAGAACTTGAACCCTTGCAGTTTAAGAGCCCATCTGGCTAGGCGTCCATTTAAATCTGCCTGGTTCATCAACCATTGTAGTGACGCGTGGTCCGTGATGATCTCGAATTGGTGGCCCTCGATATAAGCTCGGAATTTCTTCACAGCCATTACCGCTGCCAAACATTCTTGCTCGGAAACAGTATAGTTTCTTTGGGCCGAATTCAGCTTATTAGACATGAAGGCGATGGGAGCTTCCTCTCCTTCGTCGGTCAATTGCACCAGTACGGCTCCTACTCCATGTTGACTTGCGTCACAATGAATGGAGAAGGGCTTACTGAAGCCGGGGCTGTGCAAGACAGGAGCTGATGTGAGTGCTTGTTTTAGCTCTTCAAATGCCTTTCGGCTGAGTTCGGTCCAAACGAACTTCCCTTTCCGCAACATGTCTGACAGGGGCGCTGAAACTGTTGCATAATTCCGAACAAACCTTCGGTACCAACCGCACACACCAAGGAAACGTCGTAGCTGCTTCACTGTTTTTGGTAAGGGGAACTCATCAATCGCACGAGTTTTGTCTGGATCCGTTTTGATGGTGCCATGTCCTATGATATGTCCTAGGTATCGGACTTCTTTCATGACAAACTTACTTTTCTGTACGTTGATGGTGTCCCGCCTTACTGATGTGCAGGGCTACTTCTTGTAGAAGTAGGAGGTGTTGATCGAACGTTTCCGTGATGAGTAACAGATCATCAAGGTACACGAACACTTGGTGTTTCGGGTGAGGTGGGATGACCTTGTCCATCAACCGAGTCATCGTTTGCGGCGCGTTACACAGGCCAAAGGGCATTGTGACGAACTGATATAATGGTCGTCCAGGCACTGTGAAGGCGGTCTTGTCCCTCGAGCCCTCATCGAGTGGAATTTGCCAGAAGGCGTCTTTTAGGTCGAGACTGGTGATATAATTGGCTTTCGGCAGTCTCCCTAGTATTCCATCGATGAGTGGAAGAGGGTACGCGTCCTTGATGGTAACCGCGTTTACCTTACGGGCATCAAGACAGAGGCGGACTTTACCTGGCTTCACCACCAAGGTTATCGGTGATGACCAGGCACTTTGGGACTCTTCTATGACCCCCAACTCGAGCATCCTATCTAGCTCCGCATACACCAATTTCTCCATGGCCGATGAGATGGCGTAGTGTCTCTGTTTAATCGGTTTACTATCGCCAACGTCGATGGCGTGTGAGACTAGGGTGGTGCGGCCAAGGCCTTGGGTAGCGTAAGATGGGAAAGCAGCGATGGATGCTTCCAGGCGTTGTCGTTGGTCAGGCGTCAGGTCATGCCTATCGGGAGTAGAAGTGATTTCGTTGACATTTCTGGTTTTTAAAGACAAATCTGTGAATAAATCTGAGGCCAGTCCAAAGCGAAGGACGAAATCGACGCCAAGGTACACATTCTGAGTCAAAGACGGAATAATGTAGAAGGTAATATCCTTCGTCTGACCCCTGAACGTCACGGGTGTGGTTAGTTTACCTCGTATAGGGTGTTTGGAACCATCAGCTGTACTGATTTCAGTGCGCCAGGATTTAATCAAGTTCGGATAGTCTTGGAGCACCTTCGAGCCAAAGCTCGAGGCAAGGCAACTGATACTGGCACCCGTGTCGATCAATGCAAACACGGTCTCGCCCAACACTTTAATTGGATGATAAGGTCTGATCTCATTCTCAGCAACCTCCGAGATGTTACAAGAGTTTAAGGTTTGACGGCAGATGCGCACTCTCTTGCGGAAATTCCGCCAACGACGGGTTGACCATTTAGTCGTGCGCGGGCGGGAAGTGACTATTTCGGAAGCAAATATTCGCTCTCGAGCCACCCGATATTCCTGCAGTCGAACATGATAAGGTTTTAGAGTGCGTATTTGAGGCTGCCGGGGTTCTTCTGGCAGTGACTGCGGTGGTCGCCTTAATATTGTCGTTGGCGAGGTCTCCGGAAGAGAGTGAACATCCGCAGTCGTAGTGGTCATGGCTGGTGGGTTAACGTCAGGTTTGTTGGGGTGAGCAGCTGGCTGAGGCGCTACTGCGGGGGCTTCGAGTACCGCTGAGGTGGTAGGGTACTCGTTCGTCCGTTTTTTGATGTGGCATCATCTGGGTAGTCCGGAACACAGGTGTTTGACTCCGTGCCTTCTTCCCGATCTGGGTTGTTGCAATTTAGTGCCACTTCGGCAATTTCACGTCGCGGACCCGTCCTCGCATGTAGGTAAGGCCGTTCTTGGAGGTCTTCTTCAAGCCTCTCCAATCGACTCACGACCCTCAGTAGTGCTTCCATGTTCTGCGGGTCCGAGTTTACAACATGGCAACGAAGTTCCGGCTTTAGATTCCATTTCAACACCCGCAGCAGTTGAGTGGAAGACATAGGCTCTGACAACTGGTCATTCAACCGAAGGATATCGGCTCGATATTGATGAAAGGGCTCGTCCGGACGTTGCCATCTGGCATGGATCTTGTCCAGGACACTCTCATCCATGTTGACCGTCGAGTATTCCATGCGGAGTACCTCCTTCAGCCGTGTCCAGCGTATTGATGGTGGGGCCGAATGAATCCGCCAGTAAGTCTCGAGTGCTGCTCCCCTGAACAGCATTGGTAAATATCCTGCCAGCACCGTGTAGTCGCCGGCCAACATCTCTCCGACTAAGGACTCCACCCGACCAATGAAAACTTCCAAGTTCAGGCCGTTTGGCTCCCCGCTAAAATGAAGGTTCAACCCTGTACAATGCTGGGGATATGCTTCGGTTTCAGCATATAGGGTTGTTCCTGCGGAACCACGGGACCTAGAGTCGGGGGTGGTATTTGGTTGAGTCGTGGCGGAAGATGCCAGGCGTCCCAAGGCTGGTATCGAGATGGTGGATCCGGATCCTCAGACGGATGGTAGTCTGTTCTTCGAATCTTGTTCCGCTGGTTGATAACTGGTTCTTGAGATCGTCGTGCTGATTTAAGTCGTTGTAGTGTTGACTCGGTTTGTTTACAGCGCCGTATGAAGGAGTATATACGATCCACTTCAGTG
This sequence comes from Odontomyia ornata, assembly GCA_963969285.1. Taxonomy (NCBI): domain Eukaryota; kingdom Metazoa; phylum Arthropoda; class Insecta; order Diptera; family Stratiomyidae; genus Odontomyia; species Odontomyia ornata. The sequence continues at coordinate 116,680,973 of OZ017741.1, forward strand.
TAACACTCACCACAGATGTGGTCTGGTGAGCCATCTTCCAATGTGATGTTGATGTTGAGGGACTCTTTCAGGAAGTCGATAATAGAAATCCTCCTCGCTTCATCGACGAAGCTATCACAGAGTGGATACATGTCTTCGCCAAGTCGTAGGCAGAGTCGGCATGCACTTGTACAGTCCATTGTGCTATCCTAAAATATTTTAATCTAATTGGACTAAAATGGGTTAAATAAATGCGACAATGAAGCTATAAATAAAATTGAAATTGAATTAACAGGACAACAATACAAAAAGTGGCCGAGAGTGGCGAGCTATAAACACTCCTCACAAAAAAAAATGTATGGTAAAAGTTTTCTCAATTTACGTTATCAAAAAAATAATATAACCGGTCTTTCCTTTCCGTCCTTCCTCCCAAGTATGGACACCATGGCACAATCCTTCTCTATCGTTTCAGGGACACTCTCTTGTGGCACCATGAAAATCAGGGTTCAGAAGTGATCCCTCCTCCGCAAATTTTCTCAAGTTACAACTTGTTAGCCCAGGGTCGGATTCTAATCCACAAGCAGCGCGTGTCTTGTCATGGATAGTCATGGATTAGCTAATCAGCCAATCACATGAAATCAAAATCCATGTAATTTAAGACACCTAGGCACCGCTGGTTTGGGGAGCGGATCAGAATCCTCCGCAAAAAGTTGTTGGGATAATAACTTCCGAACACAAAAAGGGACTCTAATATCATTTGGCCTTACTAGTTATACAATGGTGGTAAACCACCAAAGTATAAATCAAAAGCAGGACCAAACGATATTGATGTGCAAAGACAACACACAACACACACACACAATCAAAATCCATGTAATTTAAGACACCTAGGCACCGCTGGTTTGGGGAGCGGATCAGAATCCTCCGCAAAAAGTTGTTGGGATAATAACTTCCGAACACAAAAAGGGAGTCTAATATCATTTGGCCTTACTAGTTATACAATGGTGGTAAACCACCAAAGTATAAATCAAAAGCAGGACCAAACGATATTGATGTGCAAAGACAACACACGTTCGAAAGTTACTAGTCTTGCTGGAGCACGATCAGTGCAATTACCCTCGGGAGTTATCTACCCGCCAATAATACAAACACCTTGTGGGGACACGTAGAGACGATGGACTGTCTCGTGCTCACGACTGATGATACAGCCGGGCTTTTCGGGCCCCAGGTTGGGCGCCATTTGTAGTGAATAAAAGAGTTTTCATAAAGTCCGTAAAGGACTGCAGCGATGGTCTGCTGCCCCGGCAGAAGAAGATGGAGGTATCTGCCGAGAATGCCCTCGTCTGGAGACGCGTGAATGCGCTGGCAGGCTAGCATTTCGGTGTCGTGGGGCGGGTTCGTTTCCCCAGCACGAGGACTCACTACAAAACAATTTCGCATTCACGAATTTGTCGATAGCTCAAGAGGCGACTGAAGTCGCAAGAATTGTAGATAACCTCACCGAGGGAGATGTGACTTGTTACAAGAACAAGTGAAACCTGAAAAGAAAGGCGAACTTGGGGTGACCTCGTCGTTACCCAACGAAGTTCATGGCCCACAAATGAAAGAGGGGCAACCGGGTAGTGGTGGAGCCCCTTCATACCCACCCAACCGGAATAAATCCATAGATAGCTTGTTAAAGTGGCCAGGTATTCCTCTTCTGAGTGGAAAACTCATACAACTTGAATTGTATGAACCCTCCCATCAGAAGGGGAGTACCCCGGTGACCAATTTATGTCATAGAATTATACAATTGGATTGCATAAATCTATGCCATAAAAAGGCACTCTGCTTGGGCCACTCAACCCAAAACGTCACCTGAAACAGAAAAAGGAATTAGTTTGTACCCGGTGGCTGGCTTATGTTTTGAGGTGGAAGCCTGCCACCGCACCGGGTCCTATACCCGGTTAGATAAAACGGAAGGGAAAGGCCGACGGTTAAAGTTTAATAATTCATTTTTAATTCAATATACTCGTAATATACAATGATTAGTCACCCGATCTCTAGGTGAATTTGCTCTAATTGGCATGCAATACGTATGACGGTAAATGTATCAAAGAAAAAATTGTGGTGACGATTAAATTTGATAAGTAAATTTTATAAAAAGAAAAGTGTTTCAATAATTTAATTAACTCAAACGGTACTCACCTGCATGTTCCGTCGAGCGCTCGATGGGTGCAGGTATCCTCTGTTAAATTCGGGAAAATCCAAAAATATAATTTTTCTCGACTCACAAGCCAAAGAATAACAAAGATTATTAATCGTAAAATCGTCAATGCAAAAACAAATACTAAGAACCTAGCGGTCGCTATGCTTAAATAATATACACCTTTCCTTAAAATAGGAGGCCAGAGCGGAAACATACAAATAACAATGGCTCCTAATACGACAAATGTTCCATAGATCCAATAGTAAATGGGCACTGGGTCATAAATCCAAACATATGCTTCGGAACCGTCAACAAATATTTGCTCTGGGTGCCTTTCGAGTCGGACTTTTCGCTTTCGTTTTTCTTTGGATGTCAATTCTTCAGAGGTTCCTTCAACCTGACTATCCTGATCTGTTAGCTTTTCTTTGTCAGCTTCCTTGTCATTTGCATTCCCCTTTTCTTCTTTCTTCGACTTGCCTTTAAGCTCATCTAAATAAACAGGAACTTTCTTTGCTCGATGAAGAAATTTATGTTCTAACATTAAATCCAAATAATCTATTGCACTCTCTCGGGATGGGAATAAACAATTATCTCCTTCAGCAAAACGAGACTTCATAATAGCGTCAAGCGCTTTCGATGATGTAAAGTATTCTACATTGGGACTGAGAAATTTCGTCTTTTTCGTCCGCACCTTGGTGACCATTCAAATGTCAACAGCAGGATGTACCGTTTTCCGAGGTTTTAAGAAAAAGCTTTTTCATTTCCATGCACTGCTGCGTCGTCAATGAATTCTTAATCCCGTTACACAATTGCTACCACTGGAATAAGTCGCGATCAACGCGAAGGACATGGGGCAACAGTCCAGCACTGAACAATTCGATTGTCACTTTTCTGTTCACTCGCTCCGCAGCGCTTTCTTCCGCGCCACCGACAACAATATCTTCCTTGCAATCATCAAAATCCGCCAATCGTGCACTTGAACTAGTCCGTCATCCCTCGCCACGCGATTCTTGCTATTCAATTCCCCACACACGGACCGCCGATTTCGTCACTAGCGGACTCGAGATCAAACTTACGGCAGATAACTAAGAGCATCAATAACAATCATATACACTTGTCCACACAACTCTCTTGTCAAATAACCCCAACAGCGATCAGAACTGCAACACAAATTTCAATCTTTTCTTTAACTAAGTTCGATTTAATCTCGTGGCACAATTTAAATTTGTAAGAGCCGAACAAACGGAACAAAATTTCAATTAGTTTAAACCTTTTGCAAATATAATGATAATTATTCAAATTTCATCTCTTCGCGACCGCACGCGTTCGCCGTTCCAACTCGACTCCTCGCCTGAGATCTTCCGCATCCCCAAATTCACTCCCAATCTGCTCTGTTATCTTCACCGTTTGTCCCGTTTTGTTTTCATCAATTTCCAACTCATGCAGCCATGAATCTAATTTTAGAAATGTACTCCGTTTATTCACATCATATGCGGAAATATAACTTACAAAGGCTACTTTGTATGCATTCTTTATTGTGCCAATAACAAAATTTAAAACTGTTGAGCATTATTATTCAAACTAAAGGATTTCTAAAACCATAAAATATTCGATTGTACTCTAAATACAAAGAATGCGAGTATTTCGTATTGTTGATGTAATCGTTTTAAGTATTTCATGGATCGCAGATGATTAGTTGTTTCATCTAAATGATAATTTTTACTAATATTGATTTATTCAGAGAGCGATATGTTTATGATCTTAAAAGAATGTATTTGAATTGAGGCAGTGTAGTTTGTAAAAATGAACGATAATACGAATAATTTAAAGTTTTGTACAAACAACATTTTCACTGTCTTTTGTAGATTCGATTAAGTTATCAATTAAAAGCAATTTTCGTTTATAATGATTAGGCGTAATTAAGTGAAAAAAAAAAGAAATCGGGAGAATTAGACAGGCACACGTTAATTACCGACAAACAAAACAATTTTTAATTAATATTATGGTTGGAATCGGTAAAATTTGAAAAATTTTAAGGGGCTTAAATGATACAATGATTTTAGCGTTCATATAATTTAAGGGGTTAACCGTTTCGTTCTAAGCATTTGTATACCGCGTTACACCGCAATTCGTTAAATTATATTCAAAAGATATTGTAATAAAATCACTACACGTTAAAAATATTAAACAGTTTTAGAATTTTGTTTCCCGGGAGTTAAGTACTAAAGACATTTTCTTGACTTATTTTTCATGCGAAAAAAAAAGTGAGGGTTGCGATGGGGAAGGTGACTGAATGGTTACTCATTGTTAAATTGAGTTTGTGCTGTGTGCCTGTGGCAGCGCTGGCTTTTAGAGCCATAGCTCCTCGATTATTACACCCCACGTACCCGAGGCAATTCCCGCAGGGAGAATGCTGGTCGACAAGAGCACTCTTGGAGGCTAGCATTCTGGGGGGCGCCGTGAGGTTCCCTCCTGGGATGACAGGTAACGACTCTGATTGGATCTGGACGACGTTTTGGACAACGAACTGGAATTGACGCTTTGGGCTGGCGGATGTGATGGTTTGGACCTAGTTGCTTTGCACAGTAGCGCCGAGGTGAAACTCGTGTGTGAGCGGCTCCAATTCAACTATCATACCGTCTCCGTCTCGGTAAAACCTTGGCAGGCCTCGGAGTACGTTCGAAGTTCGCACCATTAGGTTGGTGGTGTAGGTTCGGTTGAGACGGACTCCCGATTAGCGCTGGTCTGGCTCTGAGCACTTGTCCCCAAAAGGGCTTGTGCCAACCCTCGCATGGGCTCCCTGCTCTGCAAAGATAACCATGGGACCAAAAAAGGCGACTACACACACGAACGGAGATAGCGGCTCCGAGGGGGGACCCAACAAAACTGGAGCAAACAAAATCAAAAGACCAAAAAAAAATCCAAAAAAAGTAATCAAAATTAATAACAACGACGACGCATCCAGCGGTTGCAGCTACGATGTTAACAGTACATCGAAAGCGGCACTAACCATGACAAAAACGAAGAATATTACAATGACAGTGAAGGCAGATGAAAAAGGGGCAATAGCAGACAGTCTGGTTCCGACTGAGATTCCTGCGGCGTTCGGGCACAGCAAAAAAATGATGCAAACGCCAGAATGTCCTATTAAGGAATAGCGGGAAACTTTGCAGGACGCTTCAGGTGTTCGAGCGGCGGAAGATAATACAAAGAGCACGAAAAATTCGATTGTCACTGCTGCGATCGTTACCGAAGCGACCGCCGCAAGGGTCGCAAATCCCGACATTGCAACGAAAATTCCAGAAGCCAACGAGGAGACTACGGCACGAAAAGCAACGAGTGACCAGACACCGCGTGATTGCACCGCCAACGTCGAAAATGTGGCGGAAGCACTGCACTCGGAAACGGAACGCGATAACCTCACCCAAGGATGGTTGCAAGGTACAATTGCGGCCCAGCGATACGAAGAAGAAAGCCTACTCCGAAAAGCAGGTGATGTTCTGAAAAGAATACAATCTGCATGCGACTCCCCAAAAATCAGCGAAGCAGCAAAGGTGGGGCTCCTTGAAATAGAGGAGCTCCTAGATCGTATAGGGTACTATCGGAGGAGCTGGTTAAGGGCCGAAGACGAACAGAAGGCTAAAGAGGCTCTTGGGGCGAAATCTAAAGGTGACATGCAGATAGCTCCACCATTAAAAGTCAATAAAAGAATGGCGTCTTGCCCAATCGAAGGAGATCGGGATAAAAGAAGGAAGGAAGAGGCACTTGATGGGCGTGGAGCACCAAATCACGGGTTCCAGACAGTGCTTACAAAAGGAGCGAAGAAAGCCGCAAAGAAACTCCTTCAAAAAAAGCCAGAAAGTAAAGTTCGCACGGACGCCCAATTAGAAAAAGGACCTGATGCAAAACAAGAGAGGCAGAAGCCCCGACGAAGACCCCGGCAGCAGGCACTTCTCCTAAAGCCCCAAGATGGCTGATCCTACGCGGAGGTACTGCGGGACAGTCGAATTCGGAGCACAGGTCTGCAATAAAGAAATATTCTGTGACGCAGTAAAGAAAGTCCTCGGCAAAAGCGCAACTATAGCCCCGCTCAAGCCGATGGCAACGAACGAAATACGAGACATGACTGCGTGACGGATCTGGCCGAGGTAGAAGAGGCAATCAAAAGGGACTTCCCTAGTGTGGGAAGGATCGACGCGAGACTGATACCAGAAAACAACAGGGGACAACCCATGGCCATAGTTGACGACCGAAAAAGACGCCGAACAATTCCTGAAGAAGGGCAAAGTAAGAATAGGGTGGGTTGTCTGTAGGATACGCCGAAGAGCAACGCCTCTTCAATGTTTCAAATGCCTTGGTTATGGTCACAACACAAGTATGCAAAGGACCCGATAGGAGTTCCCTATGTTACAAATGCGGTGAAATGGGACATAAAAGAAAAGAGTGTACGAAGGAGGCACACTGTATTTTTTGCAAGGATCCTGATCCAAAACCTGATTTTGGACACGTCTTGGGATCAGGAAAATGCCGGGTGTTCCAGGAAGCCCTAGCCAAGGCAAAATCAGAACTCCGATGACCCGCATCCTGCAGTTAAACCTACACCGCAGTTCAACCGCTCAAAATCTGCTTGAGCAATTTGCGAGGGACATGCAAGCCGACTTCTTGCTGCTGAGTGAGCAACACCATAATAAAAGTCCTGCATTATGGTATTCTGATGAAACTGGTACTGCCGCCGACCCGAGCACGGCAAGCCCCCAGTGTACTGGTGGTCAACTGAAATCGCTGAAAAGCGAAGGGAGTGTCACAAGCTTCGACGTGAGGCTCAAGAGGTGCGGAACCGTGACGAGGCATGCAACTGGGTGGCAGCATATAAGTCGGCCAGGAAATGCCTTCGCAAACTGATCAACAGGAGCAAAGCTCGCTGCTGGCAAGACCTAGTGGACAATGTGAACAAGGATCCGTGGGGCCTTGACTACAAGCTGGTCATGCGAAAGCTTGGTGCCCTACGAAAGCCTTGTATACATGACGCGGAAAAGATGGACGCGATAGTGCGGAGACTCTTTCCCGCCCATCCCGTCCGTGTTGACACAGTCCATGGGGAAACAGCAGTCGAGTGTCCACCCTTCACACAGCTGGAACTGGAGGAGGCAGTCCTCTCATTGAAAGCGAGGAAGGCTCCAGGTCCAGATGGTGTTCCAGCTGAGGTATTGCGGCGCTTCTATCACCATTGTCCTGACTTGCTCCTCAGCACATTCAACGCTTGCCTACGGGGCGGGGTTTTCCCGGTACGTTGGAAGGTGGCGAGGCTCGTGCTGATCAGCAAGGGGAAGGGAAATCCCGAATCGCCGTCTGCATACCGCCCGTTATGCATGCTAGACACGGCTGGGAAAGTGCTAGAGAAACTCATCAAGGGAAGACTCACTGACGCGATTCGTGCTGCTGGGGACCTTTCTCCTCGGCAGTACGGCTTTAGAGCAGGACGTTCTACCATTGATGCGATTGCAGAGGTGGTGAACGCGGTCCAAAGGGCAGAGGCATAGAGTCGCACCAAGCGACGGATCGTCCTGTTGGTGACACTCGAAGCACTGAGTCGCGCTTGGTCGGCTATGTGAATGATTTTGCGGCTCTGGTCGCTGGAGGCACCGTTGAACAGGCGCATCTTAGGCTAGGTATGCTAATGCGCCGACTGAGGGACTGGATGACTGCTCGCGGGCTGAGTTTAGCACTGGAGAAAACCGACGTGGTCATCTTGACAAAAAAGAGAATCCCTAGAGTAAGGATGATCAGTATTGGCGACTTACGAATCGAATCGAATCCAGCGGTGAAGTACCAGGGGCTACTGATCGACTCGAAGATGAGTTTCTCTGAGCAAATCAGGGCAACGGCTGAGAAGGCTTCTTCGGGAATATCGGCACTGAGTCGACTTATGGCCAATGTAGGGGGACCCCGCCCATCAAGAAGACGCCTCTTGATGAGTGCTGTCGGGTCAGTGCTACTGTACGGAGCAGAGGTATGGGGCGACGTTCTCAGCAAGGAAGTATACGGAAAACATTGGCCTTTCCTCTTCCCCTCTCCTCTCCCGCTAGGAAAGGGACTCCCCAGCTTGAGGGCGCCCCACGGCGTAACAAAACGATACCTGGCCCGAAGTAATGTGTCAAACGGTTCCAGGCTGGGCTCTCAGGTTCGCAGGGGTGTTTAGTGGGTAGTCCAGTCGCGCATGGGAGTCCCACTCTCTGTGCATAAATAGCATTCACCCACAAAAAAAAACTTCATGAAGTAATTACATTTTTACATCAACGGAATACTTCCCCGCATTATTTTATGCTCTCTCCTTGCGGGTTTCGTTAAGGCATACTCGCTAAGCTTAACTAGTTTACAATGAAGATGATTCGTATTGGTGAGCTTCCAAGGATTGGAAATGTATGCTAGGGGGAAAAAACAAATCTACATGTTCTGGAAACCGCATTGTCTCTCAAGTACAACGAAACGCTATTACTCATATAACCATCCTCCAAAAATAGAGCTGTTACATGTTACATGAAGGATTATTGTCCAGATGTAATCATAATGAATGATACGTACCCTAATAGGAGCATTCCTCGAAATGAACGACCTCTGCTAAACTTTTCTGTATATGAATCATTAAACCAGTTTGCAGCAAAAGACCAACAAAGCTGCTTTTCGCTGAATACACGCGGTCACAACACAAATGGAATTTTGTGGGGACGCGATCGATGACTGCCACAATCCTCAGCCTTTTCGACTTCTCTCACGGCACCAAAATTTGCGCTGGGGTTCTCGCTCCCCCATCCACTTGAACGAAGAAATCTAATTGAGGGTAGATACACGCAGAACCTCGCGGCACCATAAATAAATTATACCTGACAAAAAGCGTTGCAAGATCGAACTCGAAAACAGTTTGATTTAATTTATACACTTTTCACTGAACGTTTTATATTGTTTTTTAGAGCAATAATACAATAATATCTCCGCTTTGAATTCACACTTTGATGTCCACATCGAGAATCTTCACAGTAAGGCGCGTCCCTCTTGCTTTCCCACAAGTTTTTCTCGACAAACGTCAAGTCGCGGTTCAGTTGCGGCGAATCAAGTTTGAAAGTCGCTCACCACCTGTCGACGTCAGTGGCGCAGGCTATATGGATCGGCTGGTCGGCATCGGTGGCGTAGGGTGTATGGATCTGCTGGTGTTAGTGGCGTATGGCGCCAAGAGCGAGGTTATCACAAGATTATGGCCTGATTTGCGTCAAGATGTGATTCAACACACCCAAAGCTGCTCGGCATGCAGTGAGACCCATGCAGCGCCTCTCTGTGGACTTCATGGGTTCATACCTCTATCCACACAATTGGGAAACACCCAATTATATGTGGTCTTGGAGCATTACACCAAGTTCATATGGCTCAAGCCCATGGCTACAGCCACTGCGGAATCAGTCGTGCGATATTTGTAGCTTGAAATCTTTTTGACCTTAGGAGTTCCCGAATGGCTTCTCTAGGGCAATGGTGTGCAGTTCGTCTAGAAGGTATTCGCTAAGCATATGAATGACTATGGGGTGCAGCACTGCCTCACTCCATACCATTCACTGCGAGCGAATGCCTCGGAGAGGTCAAACCTGTCGACATTGAGCGCCATCAGGGCCTACATCCCTGCGATCATAACAGGTGAGATGAGAATCTTTCGGAATCATATTTTGCCTTCCGCAAGGTGATTCATGAGTCCACGGGATTTTCGCCCTGTTTTCTCATGTTCAGGTACCACCCTATCCAGCATGGCTCTGAGTACGCCCTCCTTAGAAGTTTGAATGCTTTTGAAGTACAGTCAGGTGAAAACAGTGATCGTCTGTGAACTGTAGAAGACCGTGTCAGAGTTAAGTTGGGAGAAGCCTACCGTAAGGGAGCGTTACAAACTTCGGGCTCGCCCCCGTGAGCTACTCTAGGGTCAGGAAGTTTTCGTAAGGAATGAGCAATGCAGTCGAATGTTTGGCGGCTAATTTTGCTCCACGATGTCATATGGGCATGAGAATAAGTTAGGTTAGTTTCTCTGGATCTTCCACGCTAAAGACATTCGATCGAATTCCTAATTATCCCTGCCAACGTGTCTTCTTTGCCCGGCTAAATGAGACACTCGGGGTCTGGGTCGTCCCCACGAATTCCTGCCATGCCGGCATTCTCTCATACACAAATTTAAACTTCCACCTTCCTTTGGGCACTCCTACCCTGTTTTTCTTTTTTATGTTAAAATAACTCATAATTTACCTATTCTTTTATTCCACATCTTCATTAATATTTTATTTTCTATCCTATTCCTTAAAATACAAAAAAAAAAATTAATACTCCTATCTCCCCACGAACAAAATTCCATTCTTTATTTCCCACTAACAAAATTTCATTTATTACCATACTAACAAAAATTCATTGCTCCCTTCGTACTAACAAAATTTTATACCATTGCCGATTACAACAATATTAATGCAAGCTCTCAAATGCCTTGCGCAATTAAACTTGCCTGTTCGATGGATGAGAGCTTATCGGAAGATGGCTTAGGTGCTAGCGCGACGGACTCTCAATCGGGGGGTCTACAGGGACCTTGGGCTCGAGCTCCCCAGGGCGCAAACAAAAATTTTTTAGTTTGATCAAAAGTAATTATTTCTGAGTGTATGACGATTTGCATTTAACTAAACGTTATTATGGTTTTAACGAGGCAATGCGATCCTTTCGAACCAAACTCGATGCCCTGGAGGACGCTGTCTCGAACACAGGGGGCCACATGCTGGTCGGGGGAGACTTCAACGCTAGAGCCATCGAATGGGGTATGCCACAATCCGACCCAAGGGAAAGCAAATCTTGGACATGGCGGCCAGAACAGCGCTTTTTATCCTAAATACTGGTAACACCCCTACTTTCCGCCGCTGGGGCTGCGTAGGAACCATACCCGATGTGACACTCGCTTCGGAGTCCCTGGTACCCAGAGTACACAACTGGCGAGTACTAGAGGACTACTCGGCTAGTGATCACCAGTATATAGCTGTTGAAATTCACGACGGTGCCACTCTGCGTGCATATGCCCAAACTTCAATCCTCGGATGGAGGACTGGGAGGATGGACGTTGAGAGGTTTGCTGACGCGCTTACGGCAGGCGCACCGTTGCTGGGAGCTCCGCCAGGGAGTGGAGGGCCTACAGCCAAGGACTTGGTGAACTCAACTATGAGTACCATCATAGCTGCTTGCGAGTCTTCTATGCCCCGTCGGAGACCCCGACATGGTAAGCCTCCAATATACTGGTGGTCAAACGAGATCGCCGAACAAAGAAGCGAGTGTCACAAACTTCGGCGAGAGGCCCAGCGGGCGCGAACACGAGAGGAGGCAGACACTAGGCTAGCAGCATACAGGTCCGGCAGGAAATATCTTCGCAGGCTTATTAACAAGAGCAAGGCTCGATGCTGGCAAGACCTAGTGGACGATGTAAATAGGGATCCGTGGGGCCTTGGCTACAAGCTAGTCATGGGGAAACTTGGTGCCCTACGGAAGCCTTGTATACATGACGCGGAAAAGATGGACGCGATAGTGCGGGGACTCTTCCCCGCCCATCCCGTCCGTGTTGACGCTGTCCATGGTGAAACAGCAGTCGAGTGCCCACTCTTCACACAGCTGGAACTGGAGGAGGCAGTCCTCTCCCTGAAAGCGAGGAAGGCTCCAGGTCCAGATGGTGTTCCAGCTGAGGTTTTGCAGCTCATCTATCACCATTGTCCTGACTTGCTGCTCAGCACATTCAACGCTTGCCTACGGGACGGGGTTTTCCCGGTACGATGGAAGGTGGCGAGGCTCGTGCTGATCAGCAAGGGGAAGGGAAATCCCGAATCGCCGTCTGCACACCGCCCGTTATGCATGCTAGACACGGCTGGGAAAGTGCTAGAGAAACTCATCAAGGGAAGACTCACTGACGCGATTCGTGCTGCTGGGGACCTATCTCCTCGGCAGTACGGCTTTAGAGCAGGACGTTCTACCATTGATGCGATTGCAGAGGTAGTGAACGCGGTCCAAAAGGCAGAGGCATATAGTCGCACCAAGCGACGGATCGTCCTGTTGGTGACACTCGACGTCAGGAATGCCTTCAACTCCGCTAGATGGGTGGATATTCTGGACACGCTGGAAAACTCTTTTCAAGTTCCAGAATATCTAATGCGGCTTTTGAGGAACTACCTAAAGGACCGAAGCCTGCTCTACGACACGACACAGGGCCAACGAAGGATGGAAATGACATCGGGTGTTGCCCAGGGATCTATCCTTGGTCCGGACCTGTGGAACGTGTCTTACGACGGGCTACTGAGACTTGAGATGCCAGATGAGTCGCGCTTGGTCGGCTATGCGGATGATGTTGCGGCTCTGGTCGCCGGACGCACCGTTGAACAAGCGCAACTTAGGCTAGGTATGCTAATGCGCCGAGTGAGGGACTGGATGACTGCTCGCGGGCTCAGTTTAGCACTGGAGAAAACCGAAGTGGTCATCTTGACAAAAAAGAGAATCCCTAGAGTAAGGACGATCAGTATTGGAGATATACAAATCGAATCGAAGCCAGCGGTGAAGTACCTGGGGCTACTGATCGACTCGAAGATGAGTTTCTCTGAGCAAATCAGGGCAACGGCTGAGAAGGCTGCTTCGGGAATATCGGCCCTGAGTCGACTTATGGCCAACGTAGGGGGACCCAGCCCATCAAGAAGACGCCTCTTGATGTGTGCTGTAGGGTCAGTGCTACTGTACGGAGCAGAGGTATGGGGCGACGCTCTCAGCAAGGAGGTATACCGAAAACGATTGGCACAGGTACAGAGAAGAGGAGCACTGAGAATTGCATCTTCGTATCCAACAGTCTCCGACTCGGCGGTGAGAGTGATTGCAGGCGTGATACCTGTCGCCCTCCTTGCTAGAGAGCGCCGCGCTATTTACCTGCGCCGAAACGAGGATGCGAGGGAGATCGTTGTTCGCGAGGAGAGACAACGCTCGCTCAACGATTGGCAGCAGTCTTGGAGGAATTGCACGGAGGGAAGGTGGACTGCGCGCCTAATCCCGGATGTGAGACCGTGGCTAAATCGAAGGCATGGTGAGACTGACTTCTATCTGACCCAGCTTTTGAGCGGGCACGGGTGTTTTCAGTCTTACCTGCACAAGATCGGCAAGTCACGGTCTCCTGATTGTCGGTTTTGCCCAGGAGAGGAGGACAATGCCTGTCACACATTTTTTGCGTGTACGAAATGGGCCAGGCTGCGAAGGGAACTCTACAGGGAGACGGGAGAGCTCACCCCGGATAATATAGTTGCGGTGATGCTCAAATCGGTTGACAAATGGAACCAGGTGGCACATTATGCTCGGGCAATCCTAAAATATAAAAGGGACTCACAGCAGCCGGAGGCACTGGGGCTGGGGGATCGCTCTTCTGGCAATTCCTCTTCCCCCCTCCCCTCCCGCTAGGAAAGGGACTCCCCAGCTTGAAGGCGCCCCACGGCGTAACAAAATGAGACCTGGCCCGAAGTAATGTGTGAAACGGTTCCAGGCTGGGTTCTCAGATTGACAGGGGAGGTGTTTAGTGGGTAGTCCAAAGGTATCCTCCATGGGAGCCCACACTGCCAGACTCGGCGGGCATAAATGCCTTCACCTCCTACCGCAAAAAAAAAATAAAAATAAAAAAAAAAAGAAAATTATGGGTTTATGCAAATCTCCATATAAGCAAATTGGAATCGATGCATTTGACGGAAGTGAAAAGATGAGCGGAGAAACGAGATAGAAGTGTATTGAACTTCAATCACGTTATCTCGGTGGCGGCAGCGTGACTGAAGAGGGAATTTGGAAGAACAAAAGGAAGTCTTGGCAGGACGTTAAGAGAGTAGAAATGGATTTGCGGAAAGTCGGATCGGGAAGGGCAGCTCAAGAGAAAGAAGATGTTTGGATTTTGTGAATTTCAATAGAAAAAAAATATTAATTAATGCTAAATAGTTTGAACAAATAGAACTGGTTTCGGCACAAAGGCAATTTTGGGACAGCAAGGAGTCAGCTAATGATCGCGCTAGAGACCTCAATTTTTGGGTTTTTTGATCGACTGTGACGTTTCGTAAAAAAATTAAATCATTTTAGCCCAGTGCTAAAAAGAAATGAAAAAGTAACTGAGTGTTTATTGAATTCGTGCACAACAATTTAGAAGGACATGCTGAAGTGGCCCTTTTAAAATTAATGATAATGTATGGAAATTCTTAACCCGTGACTGCGTATTTTTCGATAATTAGGGATGATTGTGAACTTAATTTAATGTGTATTTAACGTGTGTAGTGAAGTGAGTTATATTATATGTCCGTTCAGGATTGCAGCGATGGTCTGCTGCCTCAGCGGAAGAGGATGTTAAGATCCGCCGAGATTGGCCTTGTTTGGGGACGCGTGAATGCGCTGGCAGGCTAGCGTTGCGGTGTCGTGGGGCGGGTTCTTTCCCCCAGCACAAGGACCCACTACAAAAAAATTTCGCATCCACGAATTTCGGGGTCAAGGAATTATCGAACTAAGTCGAGAAGGAGGTAACCTACTAAGGGTCAAACGAAATTGCTGACTCAAAGGACAAACTGGACGAGCTTAAGATGATTTCGTCGTTACTGACAAGACTTATGGCCCACAAATAAGAGTGGGGCATCCAGATGGTAGCGGTGCCCCCTTGCACCCTCCCAACCGAATCAAGATCCAAACGTAGTCGTGGCCATGTATTTCCCATTTGAGTGAAAAACTCATACAAACATAATTTGCATGACTTTTTCCCTCAAATGAGGAATACATACGTAACCGATTTATGCCATAGCGTTATGTTATGAAATCACATAACACTATGTCATAAAGGGCACGCGAGCGGAATGCCACTCCACCTGGTAAGAAAAGAACTATAAAATCCGTTAAAATGATGGCTCACAACCCGTCCGCCGTGCTTGCAGTTTCGCGATCTCCCGTGGACTTCTCGATCTGTCCAAATCTTTTCTTTCTTTTGCTGTGTCCACGGTAAATCCATCAGCTGCTCGCTCAGCCTAGTTAGATTGCCTTCGTTAATGTCATACACCGTTCGGGTGCACTAAATTAGTGTTCCCATGTCCAGAATTTTAATTGGTAGATTTAAAAATTTTTCAAGAAAAATTAACTGAAGTAGAGAAAAATGAAAAAGATTCTAAATAGTGATAAAAGCTAAATCTCATGAAGAATATAATTAAAGGGAAACGTTTAAATTGAATATAAAGGAAAATTGATATAAAATTTCATTTAATAATAATAAGAAAGAAAACTATTTTACAAATTACGATTATGAATGGAAGTAATTAAAATTTTGGATAGGAGATAGGACGGTTTTCGAGCAGTTTGCTTGTGTGACAGCTCGATTACTACAAGGCAGTTAATTTTCTCGCCATCCCAAGGCGACGGAGTTGCGAAAAAGGAGTTGGAGGATCGATTGTTTTCGGAGTCGGAACGCGGAGTGGGACGTTTGAAGAAAGCGATTAGCGGACGGACAGCCTGAGACGTATATTTACGTTTTGCTGTAAGTATGTAAACTTTGCGCTTGGTTGTAACTGAGTACGGACGGACAAAACAGACGTATATATGTAACTATCGACGCAGGTCTTTTGCGTGATATACTCCGATTTCTTTCCACGACAGGTCGGTGTGGAGGTAACGATTGGGTCCTACAACTGGAAACGCCGGTCTAACTTGGCGTTGTAATGCCCAGCGGCGTCACTTTGACGGAAATTGCGACGAGACACCGGTGACGGAGTGATAAGACGACCGCAGAGCGCAAGTGATGGCGGACAATCTGCGGTCCCAATCCTTCTCAGTTGGATGAACATAAAACTCGATCGCGGCTAACAGTTGCGCGATTCAAACGTCCTAATGCGTTAGATTGAGGAGAGTATATGGACGTCAGTTGGTATTCGACACCGTACTGTTCGAGCAGACCCATAAACTGCCGAGATCAGAACTGTACTCCGTTGTCCGAGTACACACTTTCTGGTACCCCGAACACGTGGAATACTCGACTCCCTAAAAATTTCACGTTGGACGGGGTCGTGAATTTGCGAATATGTTCCACCAGTGGGAATATCGGGAGCTGGTCTAACACAACGATAGGTCCGATGTGTCCCATGGAAAAACGAGGATATGGACTGAGTAGGTCTATGTACAGACGTTGGAATACGCGCTCCGGATCGTTGAGTTGACCCATAGGAGGTCGAAGAGGCTGGTTGGGAGCTTTAGTTCCTTTACAGGTCTCACAGGCGCTCACATAGTCTTTGCTCTGGGACGACATTTTAAGCCAGAAGAAGTACTTCTTAAGTCGCCAAAGCGTCCGACCGTAACCACTGTGGGCACTTAAAGAAGTGCGCGGAGGATCAGATTGAGAGTCATTACCTCCGGTACCCAGAGTTTCCAGGACTCTTCTTCCTGCCATGGATCACCGGTGGCATTTTCGTTTCGTCGATAAACGTAGCCGTCCATCACTTTCAAATCAAGCAACTGTGTTTGTCGGGTTTCAATGGTTTACCTCAACTTTTTGTAGCTGTCTGACTCAAAATGTGAAAACATTCGCGAGAGAGTATCGGGCACGATGTTCTGGGTCTCTTTTCGGTGTTTAATGGAAAACTTGAATCCCTGCAGTTTAAGAGCCTATCGGGCCAGACGTCCATGTAGGTCCGCTTAGCTCATCAGCCATTGTAACGAAGCTTGGTCTATGATGTTTTCAAACTGACGCCCTTCGATGTACGCCCGGGAAATTCCTTAACAGCCATCACTGCTGCCAAACATTTTTGCTCGGATACGGTGTAATTCCTTTGGGCCGAGTTCAGCTTATTGGACATGAAAGCAATGGGAGCTTCCTCTCCCTCTTCGGTCAATTGCACAAGCACGGCTCCCACTCCATGTTGACTTGCGTCATAGTGAATGGAGAAGGGCTTCTTAAAGTCGGGGCTGTGCAAGACTGGAGGAGATGTTAAGACTTGTCCGACAGAGGCACTGAAACTGTTGCGTAATTCCGAACGAACCTTTTGCATCAACCAATAATTCCGAACGAACCTTTTGCATCAACCACACCCTCCAAGGACACGTCGTAGCTGTTGAACGGTTTTTGGTAAGGGAAACTCATCAATCGCTCGAGTTTTGTCCGGATCCGTTTTGATAGTACCAAGTCCGATGACATGTGCTAGGTATCGAACTTCGTTCATTACAAACTTACTTTTCTGGACGTTGATGGTGAGTCCCGTCTTACTGATATGAAGGGCTACTTCTTGCAGGAGTTGGAGGTGTTGGTCAAACGTTTCCGTGATGAGTAGAAGATCAGCCAGGTACACGAACACTTGATTTTTCAGATGAGGTGGGATGACTTTGTCCATCAGCCGGGTCATCATTTGCGGAGCGTTACACAGGCCAAAAGGCATTGTGATGAACTGGTATAGTGGTCGTCTGGGCACTATAAAAGCGGTCTTATCCCTCGACCCTTCATCGGTTGCAATTTGCCAGAATGCATCTTTTAGGTCGAGACTGGTAATGTAGTTTGCTTTCGGCAGTCTCCGCAATATTCTATCGATGAGCGGAAGAGGGTAAGCATCTTCAACGGTCACTGCATTGACTTTCCGGGCATCTAGACAAAGACGGACTTTACGTGGCTTCACCACCAAAGTTACCGGTGAGGACCAGGTACTTTGGGACTTCTCTATAACCCCCAACTCTAACATCCGGTCCAACTCTGCGTACACTAGCTTTTCCATGGCCGGTGAAATGGCATAGTGTCTCTGCTTTATTGGCTTACTTTCGCCAACATCGATGACATGTGAGACCAGTGTGGCGCGGCCAAGGCCTTGCGTAGCGTAAGATGAAAAAGCAGCGATGGATGCTTCCAGACGTTGTCGTTGGTTAGGCATTAATTCATGCCTGCCGGGTATAGAAGCGAGTTCGTTGACATATCTAGTATTTAAAGATGAATCTGTGAATACGTCTGGGGCCAAACCAAATTGAAGGACGAAATCGACGCCAAGGTACACATTCTGAATCAGTGACGGGATAATGTAGAAAGTAATATCCTTAGTTCGATCTCCGAATGTCACGGGTGTTGTCAATCTACCCTGGATAGGCTGTTTGGTGCCATCAGCTGTAATTTCAGGGCGCCATGGTTTTGATGGAGTAACTTTGAGCCGAGGCTCGATGCAAGGCAGCTAATACTTGCACCCGTGTCAATCAGTGTAACAGGGATTTCGCCCAACCTTTGATTGGTGCCTAAGGTCGAGTGTCATTCTCAGAAACCTCCGGGACGTTACATACGTTTAAAGTTTGGCGACAGACTGCGCGTCATAGTGAATGGAGTGCGCCTCTCCTGCGGAAGCCCCTCCAACGACGAGTTGACCACTTAGTTTTGTGCTGGCGTGGGGTGACCTCTTCTGCGGCAAAAATCCTCTCTCGTGCAGCAATATACTCCTACAACCTAATATGATATGGCTTCAATACACGGGTCTGTGGCTGCCGGGGTTCTTCAGGCAGTACCTGATGTGGTCGCTTCAACAATGTCGTTGGAGAGCCCTCCGGCAAAGATATGGCATCTGCTGCATCGTGAACCAGCAAAGGTATCGTAGTGTTTGATTCTAGTGGGTTTACTGGCACTCGCTTGCAAGTTTTTTGACTTCTTGCAATTTGACAATCTGGCACATGTGTATCTGGTTTCCGACAACGAAGACAAAAGATGTTAGCCTCTGCCTGGCATGCGGTAAAGTGGTGTCCCGTCTGCAGGCAGTTCCAACACCTAGGATCCAGTGTTACCCTAGCCTCGAGGGCGCTCCAATTGAGTGTTCTGCGGGCCCCGGTTTTGCTCGTCAGAGATGGGCATAGGCGCCACTCGCTTCAGCCCTAAACCCCCACGTTAACCGCCAAGCGAGCGGACGGTTTATCGGAGAAATTTCAGGCACCTAAACTGAAAATCCCTCACCCACGAATTGAACCCGCACCAGGAATCAACCGCTAACGGAATCCCAACGACACAACCTATCCCCGAATGCGATTCCCACTAAGCTGGGAGGCGGGAAAAACTATGAGGCGATATCCCGAAATTTATGGGGGACCACCTGGAACTGGTATCACTCACCCTTCCACGTTATCCGCGAGCCAAGTTAACAATCATCAAGACTAAAATTTTCACTAAATTCAATATTTAATTCGAAAAAATCTGAAACCTTTAACAATTCACTAAAAAAATCATGCTTAAACTTAAAGGAAAATGTTTCTCTGTTCTAATAATACTTGAAATTAAATCACTTACTATTAAACCTACATACGTAGGGGGGCCCCCGGTATTTCCGCCGTCAATCCGCGTTTCTGCGCCGCTACCTCCAGTAATTTTGCCACCTTTTTCAGCTAGCGTTCTGAATACTTCTTGTGGCTCCGATTCCACCCACTGGATTGCCGCCGCCAACCTTGATATCGCCGTTGTGGTCGCTGGAACTTCAAACAATCTTCCTTGCCGCCAACGTGAATACCGCCGTTGTTGAGACTTCAATCAATCTTCCTGGTGTTTCCGTCGCCTCCAAAGGTCGTTCCGCTAAAGAGAGCTATTCCATCGTTCACAGGTCCCTCATCAATTCATCTCCAGCGGGAACCCGTTACGTTTTTTTCGCGGGAAATGAAATTTGATATAGCTGTGCGCAATCTACCAGCGGCACTCAAACTGTTTTGATATTGGGCAATTGCAATATAAATTTCCCTTCAACTAGCACATTCGTGAATGTTTAATAATTTAAATATCGAAGAGTTATTTTTAAGCAAAAACGAAAAGCTGGTGGCATATTCCATAATATGTGGTTATATTCGTAAGTTTGATATACTTGATGAGGATATTTTCGATTGATAAGTGTTGAATGGGATTGATCGGTGAGTTGAACGAGTGTATTTATTCCTTGAAGTCGTATTGATCCTAGCATCATTGCTAGTTGCAGTTGCTGTAGTTATTGTCGCCGTATTCTGTCCTGGTATGTCGAAATTGGTCAAATTTGCATCTCCGTGTGAAGGGCGTTCGCTCAACTTATGTCCATATGGTTTTCGATTGTAACTACTCCAACCCCTGGTGCACTTCACGGCACATATAGGTGATTTGTCGTTCTGTTGACGGACCCCATACTTGATGTATATCCTGCAAATGCCACTACCACAATATCCCATTAGATCCAAAATTTCATGGCATCGCAAAGCAACTGTATGACAGTTTCTGTGTCTGATGTTCAAGGGCGCTATAAATTGAAGCTACAAAGTCGGAGGAATCGCAGTCGATGGCCATTTGTTCTTGTTGTGCTGGCGTTTCGTGAGAGGAAACTTTTCCTTTTCCTTGTCTGGTGTGAAAGTGGATTTATCTGGCAGACTTACGCACTAGTTACATACATAGTTGCTTTACTGTACACAGTGTTTTTCTTTTTCTTTTTTCAAAATTCAAACATTTATCTGAATTTTCCTTTCACAATAATTCCTTACTTTAAACCTTGGCTCGCGGTGGCTAATGTATCTCAGTGCTCAAAATAAATTCTTCATTTTTTTACGGTCTTGCGTGGGTAGTATACGAGAGCTTTCCTTCCAGGTGGTCGGATGGGAAACAAGGGTCACTCGTAACACCAGTTCGTGCAATTCGGTTTGATGTTGTTGGTCTAGTTCTGTGGACGATGAAGAAATGGTCTCTGACGCGCGATCTACTATGGGTGGAATGAGATAAGCTGGCGCGGGTAGAGTGTCGTTCCTGTTGCTCTCGTCGGCTAACGAGATTATTTTGGGGTGTGGACCGCTGGGAGTGTTGTACAGCTTCAAGCGCTTTTGCGGACGCGCGAAGTGCATGCACGTTGTGGCGCGGGGCGAACACCAGTCGGTCTCTCCGCTCCGGCCTGATTCCATCCCAGAAGAGACTGAGAAACTCAGACTCTGGCATGGGGCTCATCAGACGTTCCAACAGGCAACACAGGACTTTGTAGTAATCGTCTACGGTCTTATGCGCCTGTTGGTGTTTGCTCCTTATCCGCCGTTTTAAGGTGTCATCTCCTTCGACTGGTGCGAACTCCCGCAATGCTGCCCGCCTCAACGTCTTCCAGTCAAACGTTGAAGTATCCACATACCGCCAAAACCAACGGAGCCCGCTCCCCGTAAATGGCATTCATGTTTCCTCCTAGGTTCAACCGAGCCTTATTCTGGACCCTCCTCAGAAAGGCACCGATTGTCATAGGGTCATTCTGACTGGTAAACACCAACTTCCAACTAGCCACTATTTGTGCTACTTTAGACGGTGGAAGATCTCCTGGCTGGGTGGATGGTTGAAGATCCTAGGTGTTCCCAGGCATGGGTCGAGATGGTGGGTCCGGAGCATCAGACGAAAGGTAGTCTGCTCTTTGGGTCGGCTGCTTCATGGTTGGGTGTCGAGGTCCTCATGTCGATCTGAATCATTGTAGCGCCGTCTCGGTTTCTTTACAATGACGTACGAAGGAGTATATACGTTCCACTTCAGTGTAACAATCACCGCAAATTTGGTGTGGTGAATCATCTTCAAAAGTGATATTCATCTTGATGGACTCCTTCAGGAAGCCAACAACACCAATTCCTCTCACTTCATCGACTAAACAATCACACAGCGGATACATATCGTCGCCAATGTGTCAGCATGCATTTTGGATGTCCATAATGATTCTAAAAGTGGACCGGAAAAAAGCTAGGTTTAAAATAAAAAAGTGGCCGTCAGTGGCGTGCTATAAATTAACACCTCACAAAAAAATAAGACAGATAAATAAATATAAACAATTAAATGTTAAAATGCGTAGTTATGAAAAGATTTAAAAGGTATGGTGAATTTATTTTTAACTTTAACAAAAAAGGTTCGCAGTATCTAATTCGGTCTTTCCATTTCACTTTTCCCTTCACAGACAAGGTTACCAATGATACGTTCTTCCTTTGTGTTACAGGGACTACTCTCTTGAGGCGCCATAAGAATCGGGCTTCAGAAGTGCTCTCTCGTTCGCAAGTTTTCACAAGGTACAATCTGCTAGCGCAGGGTTGATTCTGACCTGCAAGCATTGCATGTCTTACCATGGATAGTCACAGACTAGCTAAGCAGCCAATCACGTGAAGTCAAAATCCATGTATTGGAAGATACATGGGCACCGCTTAGTTTGGGGTGCAGATCAGGATTCGCCGGAAAAATGATGTTGAGTAATAACTTCCGAATACACGAAAGGACTCTCATATTAAAAATAGGTTGTAGTTCGAACGAAGAAAAAAATTAAGTTCAGTAGAGGTTTTTCCTGAGTTTCTCTTCTGGCCAATAAACATTGACACATTAAAAAGAATTCTATAACTAAAAAACATATGTAAAGAAGTGCAAAAGTACGATGAGACAAAAGTTATGCCAATAATGATTTCACCAGTATTAGGGAAGTGTGAAGATGAAAGAAAAATTGACAAAATTAATGTTTCATGTAAATTGATTTTTTTTCAGTAAGATTAAGTGTTTGTCCACAATTAGGACAACCAAGTTATCGATATTTTATCGCTGTATCTTATCTTATCTACCATATGATTTCAAATTCAGTGAACATCATCATGTTATAATTACAGATATGCAGCAGGCCGCCTGAAAATCATCTCAAATACTGAAACCAAAGGATTAAATACTTTTGTCGGAACGTTCGCATTACCTTCACTAATTTTTTTGTCGTTAGTGAATCTTAACTGGAAGACAGTGAATTGGACATTCCTTCTATCGGTTTTAATTTCGAAATCAATTGTATTTTTCACCGTCATTTTAATAACAATTCTGGCAATACGACCTGTAAACTGCGGACGCGCAGGACTTTTGGCTATATTTTGCACCCAGAGTAACGATTTTGCCATAGGATATCCAATAGGTACATACATTGACATACATATAAATGAATGAAATTATAAAATTATTTAAACAATAGTTGATGCGCTGTATAAAAATACCCATCCAGAGTATGCGACTTATCTATACATATTAGCACCAATTTCATTAGCGATATTGAATCCAATAGGTTTAATATTAATGGAAATCGAAAAACAGCGTGACACAAATGAAGTAAGTGAGGCTTATTTTATAATCCATAGGTTTGTATTTTTAGAATTATATTGATTTGGTTATTAAATTTTTCATAAATATTGTTAAATAAATGAAAGAGAGAAAGAAGTATCTATAATTTGGTAAAATGCCAATAATTGCGCAAATAAAAATCAATTAATGGGAACGAAAAGACAACGGTCGGACCATCATTTATTTGGAGGGAAATATTACGCAAATTCTATACTCGTATAGCGTCAGCTTTAAAGGAAAAATACTAAGCCCACCTTTAGTCATTATCATATTTTGGCACCATTCGAACAGGAATGAGATGACGCATACTTAGAAACCCTGCTTTCCCGTTTATTGACGTAAACTATTGCAAATGAGTAGAACGAAAAAGTGCGAAGTTTACTTCGTTGGGAATCGAAAGAAAAATGTACTAAATCTACACACACACACGTACTAGCCTTTGCCATGAGCAGTTGTGTTTTAGGTAATTGTAAAAATATACAATAATGGAAGTGGAACAAGGTTGAGAAAATTTCTTGCAGTCAATTATTTTGTTTATTTGATATCCTCAGGCCAATTCTCTTTTTTCTTGAAAAGCCGTCGGGCCATGCTTTCTTGTGTGAGCAGATGCGTTTCGACTTCTTTAAGTCGGCTTCAGTATCTAAAGGATGTGAGGAAAGAAATGACCTTATATAGGTGCAGGATGGGTTAAGCAGGTAGGTACTAAATTAGGTCAGGTAGAGGGATATTATGTTTTTGTTTTTTGGAATGTTGGATGTCCGTTTGTTCTTGTTCATCTCGTTTCCGTCGGAGCGTGTGGTCTAGTACTGAGAAAATTGCGTCAGAGTTTGTAATAAGATGTTCGTTAATAATTTTACCGTCCGTTTTTCTATGTTTATATATTTCAAGCTCTTCTAATATGTCCTTTGCTTTGTTTGTCTAGCAATGTCATAGAGTTTGTCATAGCGTTAGGCAGTGTCGCAGTCCTTGCCTGTCAGTTTGTATATGGCGCTGTTCTCGTATATTGATGTGTCATTCAGTTTTGGTTAATGTTTTTTCCATTGTTGTTGTTAACTTTGAATGCAGTTTGCAGTTTGTATTTCCTAAGGAAGTTTGATGGTTTGTATGTCTCTTTGCCTACGTACTCGTATGTTAACGAAATCTACTGTTGGTAGTTCTTATCAGTTTCAGTCAGTTCGCCATCCTGTTTTTGTTTGTACTGTGTAATAAGTTTGTCAATGTCACATTGTTTGCATCCGTTATTCCTAGCTTTGTAAATGCTATTTAGGTCGTTGGAGTGGTTAGTAGGAGTCATGGCGGTGGAGTGGAGTCTCTGTACCATTGATATGTTCGCTGCTAGTTACGTGTATGATATGATGAGTTGTGGTTGGTTTTCTGTGTATTTTGTAGTCTAATCGTATTGTTTCACGGGTCCATATAGTTTAGTTGTACGCAGTTTTGGGTAAAATTTAATTGTTTTTACAATTAAAAAGTAACAATTAATTAATTGTTAATCACGCATATCACAAATATCAGTTGTAATTCTGAGAACCCTTGGTTAACAATTAATTAATTGTTAATCGCAAGTTTACACAATTAACAATCAATCAATTGTCAATCGTTTTTAATATATTTGACTAAAAACTAACAATAAAAATTTAACATTGTATCAAAAGCACAGTGGCATCAAAGCAAAAAACAAGTAATGAATAGCGATGAATGAATGCATGAAAAGGTATGTTGCAAATAAAAGCTGTTGTTTTTCCATAAATTTTGACTAAACATGATAGCACATTAGATGACAAATTTAATGATGAAAATAAGTTCTCAATTCTATTCAAGTTTAGTTTAGTTTTGATCATAATGACTTCTCGGCTTTGTTTTTACAATATTTTGTCAATCGCATATCAATTCAAGTTGTAATAGTTAAGATTACATTTCAATACCACCCTTTTTTCAAACATACTATCTGACAATTTGTGGGTCTTTGGAAGATCAGTCATTGATGCAAAGGAAAAAAATCGTTCAACTGCTGCTGAGGACGACGGGCATCAGGGTATCAATTAAGTAACTGTCATTCCTGGCTTTTCTCTGTAAAAAATGAAGCATTAACAATTCCGCTTTTGTCAAGGGAGCATCGGAGGACAATCGGTTTGTTTCTGTTATTGACATCAGAGTCAGAATCAGAATCAAAATTGAAAAAAACATTCTCTTGATTGTTCTTTTTTGTTGTAGCGGTTGCAGTTTCATTTTCACTTATTTGTTTTGATATGCATGTTTTAAAAACCTTCAAAACTTTTATGCGATCCATAACATCTAGATAGGTCAGCCGCTTGTTTTTAAAGCGAGGATATAATAAAGCGGCAAGGGCTGCATTTTCTCAAATCGTTTTTCCGCACTTTGCCTATATAACTTGATTAAAGCTTTACAATAAGAAAAATTGTTCTTTTTCTCAATTTTTTGTAGCTTTTTTCTTAAAGCCGAAAGGCACGGCAGGACTATCCCATAATATTTGTTGGTTCTGCTCTGCATGATATCAAGGGCTTCCGTTGCTGGCGCAACGCAAGCCAAGTGTTCTTGTAAATATTTAAATTCGTTTTCTTTGAAAGCATTTTTAATGTTAAGTGATTTATGTAAAAGCACGTTTTTGTCTTTGATACTTGAAATGTGTATATCTGATAATGAAGAATCATGTTCGCTTCAAATCTTGTTTGCATCTATAATTGCACATAGGTTGAATGTGAGTGCAGAATATCGTAGATGTGCAGGCAGGAAATCAGTGTCCTCTGCATTGGGTATGTCTTCTTCTTCAGCTTCAGATGTGTCTTCAGGAGGATGATTGTCGGAGTCGAGTATAATTGCAGAAGAATCACCTTCAATATCAATGTTAGTTAATTTCACTCCAAATATTTTAAAAGCTTTGACAAAATTGCTGCCATTATCAGTTGCAGACGCCACTATTTTATTCACGGTGAGGTCAAAATCGGCATTAATTTCTTGAATTATTTCCGATACCCGATCATAGCTGTGAGTTCCTTTGAATCTTTGGCAAGCTAACGCCGCCGATTCTCTTCGTAGATCACTTGTAATCCATTTTGCTGTCACACCAAGGAAACTTCTCTTCTTACTTGACCAGATATCTAATGCTGCGCATACATAGTAATTTTTTTTAATTCGGACTTAATCGTCATCACTTGCGTTTTATGATAGTTTTCTATACGACGGCCTAGAGTTCGTCGACTAATAATAGTAAATCCCCTTTTAGATATTTCTAAATCAGAGAAAATTGTTCCAAAATACAGATCTTCTACAGCACATAACGAAATTATAGAGGGAATGAAAATTTTGACAACGTTTTCTTCAAATTGGCATTGCGTTAGTTTTTGATCGTCAGAGATGGCAGGTTTCTTTTTTCTTTTCGTTTTGATCACGCAAACGCTGTCACTGCTACGCTTTTCTTTT
The DNA here is from genome assembly GCA_963969285.1 of Odontomyia ornata. Lineage (NCBI taxonomy): Eukaryota > Metazoa > Arthropoda > Insecta > Diptera > Stratiomyidae > Odontomyia > Odontomyia ornata. The sequence goes on from OZ017741.1 coordinate 116,707,720, forward strand.
TCGTCTGTCCTCTTTTTCTTTATGTAATTTTTGTACTCATCGATGCAAGCTTGTCCGTGTTTTCTCTTCAGGTGGCTTAGAAAATTTGGCGTACAGTTATTAAATCCATTAACTTTTTGATCTTTTTAATATCTCTTGCATAAAGCTGTAATCTTATTACCTGTAGATTCTTCTCCTTAGTACTTGAAAAAGGTTCCATCGAGTAAATTAAGACGTAATTAAACGGCTTGAAGAGCTTCCAGCGGCAACAGATTCGAAGGCCTCGGGGGTGGAATCGGGTGATTCTGGATCCAACGATTCCACGATGTACAACACATTCACCGAAAAATTAAAGTTACCTTGCTCAAAATTGTTCATCGTTGCCATTTTTTAAGTACAGCACAAACAAAAGCAGTGAATTTTTTTTATCAAAGTATACGACGCGATGCTATGCTAGCGAATAGGATCCTTTCCTAGTGCACAATGATGAAGTGAACAAAAACGCAACACAAATACAACTGATTGGAATAAATTGATTACTAGAAAGCGGGAAGAGAAGTAACCGAGTAACAAAATGTTGCATCTTTAAAAAAAAAATTAGATAAATTATTTCTTCTTGGATATAGTTCTAGTCCCGCACGAATATTTGCACAAATCGTCAATCAATTGTCAATCAAATTTGCACAAAGCGTCAATTCGGCACTCATTGAGTGATAAATTTCGCTTCATACTTGATTAAAAATTTGATAAGACATAGATAGAAAGAAAGTCTTCGTATATCGAGTGAATAAATGTTAGTTTTAATTGTTTTTTTTAGAACAATTGAAAAAGTTAATTGTGTTTAATTTAGTTGAAAGTTACAATTAACATACATCAATTCAGTTAAATTAGTTGCAAGTTGCAATTAAAAACTGAATTGCAATTAATTTCAACTAAACTAAATTTATCGTAATTATTTTTTTAATCAATTTATTAATTGATTGAAAATTTAATTGTATAATGCCCAACACTGGTTGTACGTTTGTTTCTTTTTCTATAGTGAAGCTTATATTCGGGTGTATTACATTCATATATATAAGTAGTTCATCTTGTTTATTTTCTTGTGAGTCAATAACGATGAAACAGTCATCCACATATCGTCTGTAAAATATTACAAGACAATTTTGGGTATAAAGACTTCTTCCAAAGATTGTTTTTTTTTTTTTTTTTTTTTTTTGCTTTAGCACTACATCTCCTTTCGGGCCTTCGCTTAGAGATAGTTAGAGTATTTCATAATCTTGATCGAATCTATCGATACAAGGTGATATGGTTAGCACCACGATTTGGCCGTGTGTTCGTTCACCCAGCGTCGATACGTTCTGATTTTAAACGAGCACGTATCATAGCTGAACGGGCTTATAGTCCGTCCGAAGAATCACTCGTACTAAATCTCGTTGTCGCCAACGAGACTCGAAACAGGGACCTTCGGCTTACAGGGTGAGTGCTCTAACCACTACACTACGCGGACTACTGATTTTAAGAATATTTCTGATATTATTGAGGACATTGCATGTACCATATCCAGATCGTCCTTGGCAATGTTTGTGCTATTATTGCACCTAAAACATTTCTGCTTGATTGTGGTCTTTATGAGATTGAGTAGTTGATCTGTGAATTGTAGGCTGTTATTGAATGAAAGTTCTTTTAGCATGGTCAGTGTTTCGTTAACGAGTATAGATGTATCGAGGTTGGTGATGTGTAGCGATAAAAGTCGACAAGTGTCAGTCAACATTAGAAAGGTAGTAGAGTTTGCTAGATCGCGGCTTTCTTTAATGTGTATTTGCCGTCAACCTGCATAACATCAGCCAATATCGTTGCCCAGCACCGTGCTCATTGGTATTCAGGAGCTGGGCGGTAAGTGACGACATGCCAGATTGGAATATTGAGTTTGTGGAGCTTAGGATGTGCTTTAAGGGGTGTTGTTGATGCATTTGGGTTTATATAGTGGCACTTAGTATTAGAAGAAGTAATTAGTGACATTGACATCCTAGAAAAGCTTGAAATATATAAACATAGAAAAACAGAATTTCTTGTATCAATCGAATTTTTCAGTTCTATGGTAAAAGCTTATTTGATTACTTTTTAACTGTAAAGAATGCAAAGAGAAAATGTAATTATCACTTTTTGGTCAGCTAAAATAACAATGCAAGTAGGTACGTAGTATTTTGTCTCAAAATTATTTTATTTAATAAATTTTGCAATCAAGTATAAATTGAGGAAGTCGCATTTCGTTTGTTTGTTCATTGCTAATTTTCAAATATAATTTCTAATTTCGTAACCTTCGTATTTCAAAGGGTTCGCATAAGATCAAATATTTCATGCTTTTGTGTGAGATGAAAAAATACGTGGGTCATTCAACAAGTACTTAGCCTCACCGTCTCATGGCGCTGCCATTACAAAAGAGTTTTACCATCAATAAAAGAATGGCGTCTAGCCCAATCGAAGGAGATCCGGATAAAAGAAGGAAGGAAGAGGCACTTAATGGGCGTGGAGCACCAGCTCACGGGTTTCAGACAGCGCTTACAAAAGGAGCGAAGAAAGCTGCAAAGAAAGTAAAGTTTTTGAAAAAAGACCTGATGCAAAACAGGAGAGGCAGAAGCCCCGACGAAGACCCCGGCAGCAGGCACTGCTCGTAGAACCCCAAGATCGCCGATCCTACGCGCAGGTACTGCAGGACATCAGGGGAAAGGTAAGGCCCGAAGACACCAACACCACCATCAAAGTAGTACGACCAACGTGTCAAATTCAACGTGTCCAATTCGGAGCAGAGGCCGGCAATAAGGAAGCATTTTGCGACGCAGTAAAAAAAGTCCTCGGCAAAAGCGCAACTATAGCCCCGCTCGAGCCGATGGCAACGATCGACATAAGAGACATTGACTGCGTGATGGATCTGGCCGAGGTAGAAGCGGCAATCAAAAGGGAATTCCCTAGCGTGGGAAGGATCAACGCGAGACTGACACCAGAAAACAACAGGGGACAACGCATGGCCATAGTTGACTTGACCGAAAAGGACGCCGAACAATTCCTGAACAAGGGCAAAGTAAGAATAGGGTGGGTTGTCAGTAGGATACGGCGAAGAGCAATGCCTCTTCAATATTTCAAATGCCTTGGCTATGGTCACACCATACAAGTATGCAAAGGACCCGATAGGAGTTCCCTATGTTACAAATGCGGTGAAATGGGACATAAAAGAAAAGAGTGTACGAAGGAGGCACACTGTATTCTCTGCAAGGATGCTGATCCAAAACCTGTTGTTGGACACATCTTGGGATCAGGAAAATGCCGGGTGTTCTAGGAAGCCCTAGCCAAGGCAAAATCAGAACTTAAATGACCCGCATCCTGCAGCTAAACCTACACCGCAGTTCAACCGCCCAAAATCTGCTTGAGCAGTTAGCGAGGGACATGAAAGCCGATTTCTTGCTGCTGAGTGAGCAACACCATAATAAAAATCCTGCATTATGGTATTCTGATGAAACTGGTACTTCCGCCATCTGGGTTCGGAACAGTGATTTTCAAGCGGAGAGTTGTGAACGGGGGGCTGGTTTCGTGTGGGTTCGGTGCTCAGGGACCACCTTCTTTAGTGTGTACCTAACGCCTAACGAATTGATATCATCTTTCCAAGCCAAGCTTAATGCTCTGGAGGGCGCTGTATCGAACACAGAGGGCAAAGTGCTCGTTGGGGGCGACTTCAACGCTAAAGCAATCGAATGGGGCATGCCTCAAACGAATGCTGGAAATGGCGGCCAGGACGGTGCTCGTCGTACTAAACTCCGGAAATATGCCGACTTTACGCCGTATTAGCTGTGAGGGAACCATACCGGACGTGACATTCGCCTCGGAGTAAGCACGGAGGATACACAATTGGAAAGTATTAGAGGACTACTCAGCCAGTGATCATCAGTGCATTCTGCTTGAGATAAGCGATGTTGTCTCCCGATGTCTGTGCTCTCGGCTTTCTACAACTGGATGGAACATCGGAAGGGGTGGACGTCGAGAGGTTCGTCAAGGTGCTCACAGCAGGTGAGCCGCTGCAGGGAGCTTCGGAGGGGACGGAAGAACTGGCAGCTCAAGATGTGGTGAGCTCTACTATGAGCATCATTACGACTGCTTGCAAAGCTTCTATGCCCCGTCGAAAACCCTGGCACGGCAAGCCCCCAGTGTGCTGGTGGTCAACTGAAATCGCTGAAAAGCGAAGCTTCGACGTTAGGCTCAACGGGCGCGGAACCGTGGCATATAAGTCGGCCAGGAAATGCCTTCGCAAACTGATCAACAATAGCAATGCTCGCTGCTGGCAAGACCTAGTGGACAATGTGAACAAGGATCCGTGGGGCCTGGGCTACAAGCTAGTTATGCGGAAGCTTGATGCCCTACGGAAGCCTTGTATACATGACGCGGAAAAGATGGACGCGATAGTGCGGGGACTCTTCCCCACCCATCCCGTTCGTGTTTACGCTGTCCATGGTGAAACAGCAGTTGAGTGTCCACTCTTCACACAGCTGGAACTGGAGGAGGCCGTCCTCTCATTGAAAGCAGAGAAGGCCCCAGCTCCAGATTGTGTTCCGGCTGAGGTGTTGCGGCTCGTCTATCACCATTGTTCTGACTTGCTGCCCAGCACATTCAACGCTTGCCTACGGGACGGGGTTTTCCCGGTACGATGGAAGGTGGCGAGGCTCGTGCTGATCAGCAAGAGGAAGGAAAATCCCGAATCGCCGTCTGCAGACCGCCCGTTATGCATGTTAGACACGGCTGGGAAAGTGCTAAAGAAACTCATCAAAGGAAAACTCACTGACGCGAATCGTGCTACTGGGGACCTATCTCCTCAGCAGTACGGCTTTAGAGCAGGACGTTCTACGATTGATGCCATTGCAGAGGTGGTGAACGCGGTCCAAAAGGCAGAGGCATATAGTCGCACCAAACGACGGATCATCCAGTTGGTGACACTCGACGTCATGAACGCCTTCAACTCCGCTAGAAGGGTGGATATTTTCGATACGCTGGAAAACTCTTTTCAAGTTCCAGAATATCTAATGCGGCTTTTGAGGAACTACCTCAAGGACCGAAGCCTGCTCTACGACACGACACAGGGCCAACGAAGGATGGAAATTACATCGAGTGTTGCCCAGAGATCTATCCTTGGTCCGGACCTGTGGAACGTGTCTTACGACGGGCTACTGAGGCTTGAGATGCCAGATGAGTCGCGCTTGGTCGGCTATGGGGATGATGTTGCGGCTCTGGTCGCTGGACACACCGTTGAACAGTCGCAATTTAGGCTAGGTATGCTAATGCGCCGTTTGAGGGACTGGATAACTGCTCGCGGGCTCAGTTTAGCACTGGAGAAAACCGAAGTGGTCATCTTGACAAAAATGAGAATCCCTAGAGTAAGGATGATCAGTATTGGAGGTATACGAATCGAATCGAAGCCATCGGTGAAGTACCTGGGGCTTCTGATCGACTCGAAGGTGTGTTTCTCTGAGCAAATCAGGGCAACGAATGAGAAGGCTGCTGCAGGAGTATCGGCTCTGACTCGACTTATGGCCAACGTAGGGGGACCCAGTCTATCAAGAAGACGCCTCTTGATGAGTGCTGTAGGCTCAGTGCTACTGTACGGAGCAAGAGTATGGGGCTACGCTCTCAGCAAGGAGGTATACCGAAAACGTTTGGCACAGGTACAGAGAAGAGGAGCACTGAGAATTGCATCTTCGTATTCGACAGTCTCTGATTCGGCGGTGAGAGTCATTGCAGGCGTGGTACCTCCTTTCTTGAGAGCGCCGCGCTATTTACCTGCGCCGAAACGAGGATACGAGGGAGATGGTTGTCCGCGAGGAGAGACAGCGCTCGCTCAACGATTGGCAGCAGTCTTGGGTCAATTGCACGAAGGGAAGGTGGACTGCGAACTTCATCCCGGATGTGAGACCGTGGCTAAATCGAAGGAATGGTGAGACTGACTTCTATCTGACCCAGCATCTGAGCGGGCACGTGTTTTCTGTCTTACCTGCACAAGATTGGTAAGTCACAGTCCCCCGATAGTCGGTTTTGCCCAGGAGAGGAAGAAAATGCCTGCCACACATTTTTTGCGTGTACAAAATGGGTCAGGCTGCGAAGGGAACTCTACAGGGAGACGAGAGAGCTCACCCCAGATAATATAGTGGCGGTGATGCTCGAATCGGTTGACAAATGGAACCAGGTGGCACATTATGTTAGGGCAGTTCTAAATATAAAAGGGACTCACAGCAGCCGGGGGAGTTAGGGCTGGGGGATCGCTTTTCTGGCACTTCCTCTTCCCCTCTCCCCTCCCGCTAGGAAAGGGATCCCCTCGCTTGAAGGCGCCTCACGGCGTAACAAAACGAGACCTGGCCCGAAGTAATGTGTCAAACGGTTCCAGGCTGGGTTCTCAGGTTGACAGGGGAGGTGTTTAGTGGGTAGTCCAGTTTTTGCGAGCATGAGAGTACCACACTCTGTGCATAAATAGCATTCACCTCTCTACCACAAAAAAAAACATCTGATAGACCGCTACTAGCAGAGCCTTCGCAGTAAGCTTAACGCACTTTTTGCACCGAAGCTTCCACAACAGAACGTGGGCATCCCCGGACGGTCACACGTGTTACAATATGGACCATGTTCTCGTACGGAAACGAGCGGCCACCAGTATTCTCGACACGCGCTCGTTCCGTAGTGCTGTTTTTGATTCGTACCGCTACCTTATAAGGGTCAAGTTCCGATGCCCCATCTCCAAGAGCTTTAAACAAAGAAGATTCGTTAGCCAAAGGTACCAGATACCCAAGTTAAATGTTAGCTCAGTAACGTCCACACACATGTAAAAGTAATGATGACATCAAAACCATGAGGAACACAGTAATAGATGCGGTAACAGGAGCGGCCCAAGAGGTTTTCAACCACGACAAAGGATACAGGGAAGCGGTTGGAAAAAGGAACCAGCCGTACATCCAGCGACCAACTCGCCCAAAGAAGAACAATACAACAGCATCCAACGATAAGCTAAAAAAATTTGCCGAAACGGCTGACCATCAATACCAAGGTCCAACATATAAACGAAAACATGACCTGATATGAAGTCAGATTTGCGTATGCCTAAAGGTATATTCAACAACTAAGAGAAGGTTGCAATATACAAACCAGTCTTTACAAAACTGCACAAGTGGCAATCATAGGTGACCCAGTCGAAATTAAGAGATGGCTGCAATATTTCCAGAAGCTATTCACAACATACCCAATAACAACTGAAGCGATGAACATTCCAGAAGCAAGACAAGAGGTCCCAATTTCACCACCAACGAGAGACAAAGCACAGGTAGCAGTATGTGGCCTCAGAAAAGAATAAATGGAATACCAGCAGAATTAGTCCCAAGAGGGCCTTCATCTAAGTGGCTTTCTCCATCGACTGATATGCAGAATATGGTTAGAGGAGCGGTTACTAGCGAAGAAGTATATGTCCTGTACACAAAAAGGGGGATAAGTTAAGGTTTGAAAATTACAGAGGCATCACTCCGTGTACGTCATATAATGCCTTCAAAAATCATTGAAAGAAAATTAAACCCGTGCTATGCAAGTATTATAGGCGAGAATCAGGGAGGCTTTGGAAGTGGACGGTCTACAATAGACCAAATATTCTCAGTATAGCAGGTGCTCGAAAAATGCTGGTTATGTAGCATCGATGTGCACCCACTCTTTGTAGACTTCATGCAAGCACACGAAAGTGGCGACAGAAATGCCCTGCATAAAATAATGCTTGACTTTGGCGTCCCAAAAAAATTAGCCCGCATTATCAAGGTCATGATGCTAAAATCAGGGTCCCAGATCAAGGTAAATGGCAAACTAACAAACAGCTCCATAAGGAAATCATGTTTAAAACAAGGGGATAAGCTTGCCCGAATGATTTTCAATGTTGCGCTGGAACACGTTATCAGGAAGGCATGAGCTGAAACTTCGGGTACACTAATGTTCAAGTCCACACCATTGGTAATTGGTAGCATATGCTCATGATGTCACGGTCAATTTCAGATGCCAAAGAAGCATGTCTGATTCTAGAAGCTGAAGCAAATCAAATTGGCCTAGGGTTAATGAAACTTAAACTAAACTCATGACTCAAGCGAGGAAAACATTACAGTCCGACAAAACCTGACCGGAGAAAACTATATCCTTGAAAGTGAATATAATTTTATCTTTCTTAGAGCCAACCTGAAAATAAGGGTACCGAAAAGGACGAGATTTTTTTTGTGGTAGGAAGGTGAATGTCATTTACGCACAAAGTGTGGGACTGCCATGCTCGCAAGAAGACTACTGGACCACCCACCAAACACCTCCCCTGTCAACCTGAGGACCCAGCCTGGAACCGTTTGACACATTACTTCGGGCTAGGTCTGTAACGCACCCTCAAGCTGGGGATCCCTCTTCTAGCGGGAGGAGAGAAGGGAAGAGAAATTTCCAGACAAGCGATCCTCCAGCCCCAACGTACCCGGCTGCTGTGAGCCCCTTCTATCTTTTAGGACTGCCCGAACATAATGTGCCACCTGGTTCCATTTGTAAACCGATTCAAGCATCAACGCGACTAAATTGTCCGGAGTAAGCCCTCCGGACTCCGGTTCCTTTGCAGCCTGCTCTATTTTCTGCACGCAAATAATGTGTTGCAGGCATTGTCTTCCTCTCCCGGGCAAAACCGACAACCGAAGGACCGTGGCTTACCAATCTGGTGCAGGTACGACTGAAAACACCCATGCCCGCTCAAAAGCTGGGTCAGATAGAAGTCAGTCTCACCATGCCTTCGATTTAGCCACGGTCTCGTATCTAGGATGAGGCGCGCAGTCCACCTTCCTTTGGTGCAATTCACCTCAGAGTGTTGCCAACCGTTGAGTGGGCGCTGTCTCTCCTCCCGGACAACCATCCCCCTCGCGTCCTCGTTTCGACCCAGGTAAATAGCGCGGCGCTCCCTAGCAAGGAGGGCGACAGGTATCACGCCTGCAATTACTCTCACCGCCGAATCATAAACTGTCGGATACAAAGATGCAATTCTCAGTGCTCCTCTTCTCTGTACCTGTGCTAAACGCTTTCGGTATACCTCCTTACTGAGCGCGTCGCCCCATACTCCTGCTCCATACAGTAGCACTGACCCTACAGCACTCATCAAGAGGCGTCTTCTTGATATACTGGGTCCCCCTACGTTGGCCATAAGTCGACTCAGAGCCAATACTCCTGCAGCACCCTTCTCAGTCGTTGCCCTGATTTGCTCAGAGAAACTCATCTTCGAGTCGATCAGTAGCCCCAGGTACTTCACGCTGACTTCGATTCGATTCGTATGTCTCCAATACTGATCACCCTTACTCTAGGGATTCTCATTTTTGTCAAGATGACCACTTCGATTTTCTCCAGCACTAAACTCAACCCGCGTGCAGTCATCCAGCCTCTCACTCAGCGCAATAGCGTACCTAGCCTAAGTTGCGCTTGTTCAACGGCGCGCCCAGTGATCAGAGCCGCAACATCATCCGCATAGCCGATCAAGCGCGACTCATCTGGCATCTCCAGTCTCAGTAGCCCGTGGTAAAACACGTTCCACAGATCTGGACCAAGGACAGATCCTTGGGCAACACCCGATGTAAGTTCAATTCTTTGTTGGCACTGTGTCGTGTCGTAGAGTAGGCTTCGGTTCTTCAGGTAGTTCCTCAAAAGCCGCATTAGATATTCTGGAACTTGAAAAGGGTTTTCCAGCGTATCACGAATATCCACCCATCCAGCGGAGTTTAAGGCGTTCCTAACGTCGAGTGTCACACACAGGAGGATCCGTCGCTTGGTGCGACTATATGCCTCTGCCTTTTGGACCGCACCTACAACCTCTGTAGTCGCATCAATGGTGGAACATCCTGCTCTAAAGCCGTACTGCTGAGGAGATAGGTCCCCAACAGCACGAATTGCATCAGTGAGTTTTCCCTTGATGAGTTTCTCTAGTACTTTCCCAGCAGTGTCTAGCATACATAACGGGCGGTATGCAGACATCGATCCGGGATTCCCCTTCCCCTTGTTGATCAGCACGAGCCTCACTACCTTCCATCGTACCGGGAAAACCCCGTCCCGTAGGCAAGCGTTGAATGTGCTGAGCAACAAATCAGGAAAATGGTGATAGGCAAGTTGCAACACCTCAGCCGGAACACCACCTGGACCTGGAGCCTTCCTCGCTTTCGTTGAAAGGACTGCCTCTTCTAGTTCCAGCTGTGTGAAGAGTGGTCACTCTACTGCTGTTTCACCATAGACCGCGTCAACACGGATGGGATGGGCGGGGAAGAGTGCCCGCTCTATCTCGTTCATCATGTATGCAGGGCGCCTGTAGGGCATCAAGCTTCCGCATAACTAGCTAGTAGCCAAGGCCCCTGTTATGAGGACATTTTTGTCATAATGCTTGAAAGACAAGCCCCACGAGTACCATACGGTCACAAAATATATAGAATTCACTCTCAGGGGAGGGTTAATGGTACTTTATATGTGGACAACAGAAAAGTGTCACCAGTCACGTAAGATATTATTACAGTTTTTGAATTTTGAATATTAATAGGACAGTCAAAATAATTAATCACTCAGAAAGAAAATATCCACAAAGGAGTAACTACATTTGTGAGATGGATAAACCCACTCGAGTCACCGACCGAAGGGAATCACTAATTAACCATTCTTAGCTCGTCAGATCGACATATAGTAAGGGAGGTGATTCATCTATCACCTAAGAGATTTTACCCCATGATCCACTATATACTTATCAACTTGAAATATGTATTAATAAAAAAAATAAAGTGTTCAATGTGTTTATATAAAATATAATGTAATATGTATTTATATATATATATATATATATATATATATATATATATATATATATATATACATATATATATATATATATATATATATATATATATATATATATTTATACAATAACTAACTTTTTAAAAAAAATCAAATATCCTAATTTAAAATTTAATTATATTATGATAATTCTGACTAATCAATTATGATAGTTCTGGCTAATCAATTATGATAGTTCTGGCTAATCAATTATTATAGTTCTGGCTAATCAATTATGATAGTTTTGGCTAATCAATTATGATAGTTAAAAAACAAAAACAAAAAAAAATCTTTCTTAGGATCCCAATTGAAATTGATCTTCTTCATAGATTATTGAAAAAAATCTTCTTCTCGATGTTCTAATTCCGACTCTTTTCTTCTTTTTCAATAAATCTTCTTCTGCTTTTCAATTCAGATTCGTTTGATGACATTTGCCATGAAGGTATCCAAGTATACAAGGAAGGCAAACGTGTGCTTTGGGAAAGGCAGTGACGTACTGACAGCCAGGCGCGGCTTCATCTCAAGGAACACGGGCACACGCTGAAAGTTGAAAGTTCCCGTAAAAATACACCACACTTGTCAATTGGCTCCACTGGCTCGTAATCACTCAGTCTCTAAACGAAATCGCGGGTAGATTGCACGGAATTGGAATTGACACCACACCACTAGGCGAGAGTTGTAGAAATAAAATGTTTTGAGAACAGTCAATGAAAGCTACCAAGTCCGACTCGAAGCGAACGCGGAAGTGTCTTGATTTTCGTGGGATTAGAACGTCCTCTTTCTTTGGTGATCAAGGTCTGAGAAGTCAGCAAACTATACAAGGCAGTCTCGAGCAGTATTAGGACTCTCCGCACCGAACAACACGTCTGACCACGGTAACAAAGCAGCACTTTGGAGCTTCCGTGTTTATTGTCGTCTCCACGACCAACTCTTTATCCTCATACATCGCCTCTGGTTTCCTTGATAGAAGATCACCAAGTTGTATTTTTCTTCTAAAAAACAATAACACAAGTTAAATAATTTGCTTAGTAAAATTATTCCTGTGGATCTTCTTCTTTTCTTGACGACAAGAAATGACGTCGTGATGTAACTTATTTTCTTCTGCGACTTTTCTTTTCAAGAAACTCTAAAAAATTGCCTCAACCAATCTTTTCTACTTATTCTTCACGAATCTTCTTTTGTTACTTCTCAGTTAACAATTATCCTTTTCTTTCTTCTGGGAAATGTTTTCAAACAAAAGCTTTCTTTGCTTCCTCCCAAATCCAAACTCTCTTTTCTCCTACTCAAACACTTCTTTAACTCTCAAATTGAAAATATCAACTCCTATTCACATTTATTCTCTTTCAGAATACTAATCAGCGTGTTACACCCCACGGATCCTTCTTCACATTGTCCGCGAGGCCTTGCAAGCGGCGAGCCTTGCAGTTGTTAATCAATTAACGAAAGTATTTCCTGGCCGATTTATATACTACTACCCGGTTGCATGGCTCGTCACGGTTCCGCGCCCGTTGAGCCTCACGCCGAAGCTTTCGACACCCTTTCGCTTTTCAGCGATTTCAGTTAACCACCAGTACACTGGGGGCTTGCCGTGCCGGGGTCTTCGACGGGGCATAGAAGCGTTGCAAACAGTCGTGGTGATGCTCAGAGTTGAGTTCACCACGTCTTGAGCTGTCAGTTCCTCCGCAGCTAATACGGCGTAAAGTCGGCGTATCTCCGGTGTTTAGTGCGACGAGCTCCGTCCTAGCTGCCATTTGGATGCATTTTCCCCGCGGATCTGTTTGAGGCAGGCCCATTCAATTGCTTTAGCGTTGAAGTCTCCCCCAACGAGCACGTTGCCGTCTGCGTTCGAGACAGCGCCCTCCGAAGCATTAAGCTTGGCTTAGAAAGATGATATCGATTCATTCAGCGATAGGTACACACCAAAGTAGGTGGTCCCTGAACACAGCTCCCCGCCCGGAAACCACTGTTCCGAATCCAAATTACGGCAGTGTCAGTTTCATCGGGATAACATGATGCAGAATTTTTATCGTGGTGTTGCTCACTCAGCTGCAAAAAGTCGGCTGCATACACAGAAAAACAAAGCTCCAAGTATACAAATCTGTGATAAGACCTGTGTTATGCTATGGATGTGAAACGTGGACCCTCACCCAAGCATCCGCAAATATATTGAACGCCTTTGAGCGACGGGTCTTGAGGCAAATAATCGGAGCGTAGCTAGACGGGGACCAATGGCGAATTCGATACAACTATGACCTGTATGAAATTTTTGACGAACCGGAGGTCTCAACGATTGTAAGACCGCGGAAGCTGCAATGGCCTGGACCATAGATATAGAGAGTACTGGATCCGGATGTGAAGTTGAGGTTTAAAGTGATATGTTTCTATTTTTGCAATTAACTTCACTCCGAAACGCGTTCACGTTTATAAAAATTTTTGTTTTGAAGATCGAGTGTACGAAATCGCCCCTTTATTTCTCTTTTTAATTAAAAACGCGAATTTTTCATCAGCTTTGACACATGAGTTTTCTGGCCTCTATTAATTGTCATCCGCTTTGACGTACGAGTTTTCTGTAAGAGAACATTTGTTGCGTTGTACTCAAACCGTTCAACGAGTGATAACGAAGGCGCGATCGTGTGCACGTGAAGCGAAATTTTGTGAGGATGCGCGGGTATCAGTGAGGGAGTGAGGGAAGTGATTCTTCTGAAGAGAGGAAAGAAAAAGCTGTCGGGAAACAAAGGAGACAGAGAAGCAAAGGGAATCATATAGCTTCGAGAGCGTAAGATGTTTATGTGTAAAACTTGCTTCCCACATGGACGAGTACAATGATTCTCGTTGCTCGTCCATTTATTTATATGTCTTTGGGCTGGACACATGAATCGTATGGACGAACAACGGATACCCAAAAAGGTGGAAACCAGTGGAAAAACCGAGGAAACGCTGGTCTGACTCGGTCAACGAAGACAGTTCGTCGCTGCCTGGATTTCGAAATTAGAGTACGCGGTCAATGGGCCGAGACAGTTGGAGGCGCTTTTTGCAGGAATCGACGGCCCGAGAAGGGCTGTAATGCTACGAAGAAGAAGAAGTAGCATATAAGTCGGCCAGAAAATGCCTTCACAAATTAATTAACAACATCAACGCTCGCTGCTAGCAAGATCTAGTGGACAATGTGAACAAGGATCCGTGGGGCCTTGGCTATTAGTTAATTATGCGGAAGCTTAGTGCCCTACGGATGCCTTGCATACATGAAGCGGGAAGATGGGCGAGATAGTGCAGGTACTTTTTCCCGCCCGACGCGTTCGTGTTGACCCTGTCCATGGTGAAACAGCAGTCGTGTGTGAATCTAGAAGAGGCAGTCCTTTCATTGAAAACGAAGAAGGCTCCAGGTCCAGATAGTGTTCCAGCTGAGGTGTTGCAACTTGTCCATCACCATTGTTCTGAATCATGTTACAAGAGCCATGTGCCTTCGTACTTCGCAGATGAAGCTGCACCGACATCAAATTATTTAATGGGACAACTGCAAAAATACAAATGAAAGATCTCAGGGTGGGTCATGATGTCTCTGGTAAAAACAGAAGTTTATCATTATCACTTATGTATACATATATATATATATATATATATATATATATATATATATATATATATATATATATATATATATATATATATATATATATATGTGTGTATATATATATATATATATATATATATATATATATATATATATATATATATATATATATATATATATGTATATATATATATATATATATATATATATATATATATATATATATATATATATATATATATATATATATATATATATGTAATGTATTAATTATAATGGTTCTGGCAACCCTAGTTAAATCTGACATTCCATTCCATGTATTCGAATTCAATCTTCTTCTTGTGCAAGTGACAGTTGAATTTAGTCATTCCTTAATAAAGACTAATTTTTGTGATTGAACACGAGCATCAAAATGCGTGCCTTTTTATTTAATACACAACAATTGAATGGCGACGAGGATTTTAAATCGTAAACTAATTGAAATAAGTGCATAATAACAATAACGCCTTCAAATTTATAAAGTGCGTGCATTGCATTAAAAACAGGTGGTCGTGATCGTGTTTAACCTCAAATCAACATGGAGGCTCAAGTACAGCAATTGCTACAAGCAATAAACGCCATGACTACAGCAATGCAACAACAACAGCAGCAGCAAAATCAACAAGCGAGCAGCACCAGCATCAACATAATAACAAACTTCGACTCATTCGACCCTAAAAAAGAATCATTTCGAATGTATAAAGAGCGTCTCGAAATTCATCTTCAAATCAAAAAAGTCTTTGACAACAAAGAATTATGCGCAAAATTACTTCTAGAATACATTGGATCGACGACGTACGCCATTTTAACAACATTAGCAGCGCCGAAAAATGTTAATGAACTTAAATACAACGAAATAATAGAGTTATTGGAAACGCATTTCTGTCCAAGGAAGAACATTTTAGTGGAGCAACACAAATTTCTTTCCGAAGTACAGAACAGTGAACAATCTATATCAGATTTTGTAGCAGCATTACAAAACCGTGCAACAGAATGCGATTTTAAGTGTGAATGTGGTAAATTAGTTTCAAATATTTTTCTGAGATCACAATTCATCAGAGGACTTAGCGACGGGTACATCAGGGAGCAACTTCTTCAAGACCCAGAATTTTCTTTTTCGCAAATCGTCAATAAGGCAACAACTTTGGAAGCAGCCAAAATTAACAACAAAATGATTGAAAACAGCGCAACATGTTCAACAAGTAATGTTTTTCAAGTACGTCAACATGTTGACAATCGTCGTGTTGCTAAAAATCGTAATCGCAACATGTCAAGAAGCAGGACATCAAATTCATCAACACGAGTAAACTACAGCGATTTGGGCATAGAAGGGTTGTGTCTTAGATGTGGCCGCAATAATCACCTATCAACCGAGTGCAAAACTAACAAAAATAAATTAAAATGTTTTTCGTGTGGAAAAGCTGGGCATGTACAAAAGGTCTGTATCAAAGATAGAATGCGGCGAAGTAAATCAAGAGAAAGAACAACTTGATGTGTTTCGTCGTTTATGTAGTGTTCTTTTATTTCGGTTAATACGATCTTACGTGGAAAAAAGATTTTTCCACTTTATCTGAATTTAAACCGTGATCCGACTGCGCCAGTTAAGAAACAAAGATATGTTTTCCTTTTGAATGATACTTTAATAATGAATCTTCGTCGTTACTGACTAACATCTTAAATAGTCTAAAATGAATATCTTACAAACTAGTTTACAATTATCTTAAAAAGGATTTGGAGGAGTTTACGATGGGTTTTATGACAGCGAAAAAAGGATCTTAAAAGGTTTACCGCGCTAAGTATTTTATGGCACGGAAAAGGTGAGGTTTTTCCCTGTCTTGTATTTTATTGCCTTTTATGGCTCAGGACAATATTTCCGGCTATGGTAATTAGGGTAGCGAAAACATCTGTTTTCGCTTGTCGGCAAAGATAATAATTATGAGTATATGGCAATATGCGACAATATCTTAACTGCTTACTGTACGCAATCTGCAACTTTAGTTAGCAATAACAAGTGAGATTCAAAATCTGGCGTAGTAACCAAAATGTCATCAAGGTAAACCGAAACTCTATTCCTATTCCTAGAAGAACTTGCATAACTTTATCGATTAGGCGACACATGTGAGCGGGTGCGTTACATAAACCGAACGGCATCACTTTAAAGTGATACAACGGTTGGTCCGGAACGGTAAATGCCGTTTTATCACGAGACTTGTATTCCAGAGGAATCTGCCAAAAGGCATCTTTTAAGTCAATAATGGAAATATATCATCCAACTGACTTAGTAATCCATCGATGCGCGGAAGAGGAACCCATCTTTGATGGTAACTTTATTCACCCTGCGGTAATCCAAGCATAGACGATTTTTGCCTGGTTTTCGAACTAACACCTGTAATGGTACGCCGCCGCCCGGGATCGAAGTGATTCCGATCCTGACTGGCACCCGAAGGCCATGCTCACGGTTCTGCAATATTCTTCACATCGCTTGTCCAGTCCCTACACCGATTCCGAATCACAGCGAATATTTTTTTTGTTGTGTGATTTCTATCGCAGAGAAAATGTTTTCTTTCTTTTTTTATAGTGCAAGGAAAATATTTTCTTTCGATTCTAATCACATTAAAAGAATGTTCTCTCCGACTCGGAATCGCACCGGAAATTAATTGGGGAATGAAAACTACCATCTGGCAACACTCTGTATACCACCACGACATCTGACTGTCATGAAAAAGTTTGCGTGACAGTCAAATGACATCCGGTGTAGGAACTGTCAGCTAGTGAGGAAGCAGAACCGTGGGGCGATAAGAATCGCTAAAAACCCGAGGCATCAGGTAAATATTGCTGAGGTTGGTGTCTGAAACACCTGAATTAACACAATTCGATCCCACAGCAACCAGTAGGAGAAACTCGGAAGGAATGGCTACTGTCGGGAAAAAATTCCATCTACATGCCATTTCGTTGCAAGTGACAGCACAATCTCAAGAAGCCGGTAGGAAAGGACGAGGAGACAAATCACATCACAATCAAAATCAAACCACGTCAAACAACGTTCCAGCAGTAGTAACCGAAACGGAAACCTATACTCGTCCAAAACGGACGCGACGTGAGTAATGAATGGACGTGTATTTATTATTTCCTTAGGGGGAAAGTATTATTAGAAAAGGTGGCAATGTTGGGTGCTTAGTGTTTGTATTATTTTAAGAAGCAATTACTGGGTACAAAACTAATTTGAATTTAGATTTTGTAATAATTGTCCTATGAATTTATTACGCCGCTGAAAAAATAAAATGTCAGCGAATTTTTAATACTCGTAGTATGCATAAATTTTGGACAAAGTTGGTGGCAAAAGGTCTCTCTATATTATCTTATACCTACATGTAGCGAATGATAAACATGTCCTGGGCTTGTAAACATATGCAGAGGTTGATTTCACCTGAATTTTTCAGAGTTTTTTTCAACACAACAAATTACTATAAATCTTCAAATGTTAGTCTACAATCAAAGGGTAACTTGTTCTTGATCCCATGTACACTTCAAACATGTTTTTTAAATTTTAAAGTGGATGTATAGAATGATTCTTTTAAATTTGTAGTTCAAATTGATTTGGCGTATGGATCGTTACAAAAATAACATATTTCAACAAACATACTTATACTGTCAAAAGTTGTGAAGTAGTCTGGCCTAGTGAAATCAGGATGATGTAACTCGGTAGCGTTGGCCATGGCTTCTATCAACTTGTTAAAAGCAATTTCAGCCTCGTCAGCCCATAAAAACCTTTGGGGTTTTTCTTGAGACAATCGGTAATAAGAGCCGCTAACAATGCGTAGTTGGATACAAATCGTCTGTACCATCCAGTCATGCCGAGGAATCGACGAGTTTGTTTAACTGTTTTAGGTGAAAGGAATTCTTTCACAGCTGCAAGTTTCGCCGGACCTTTCTTCAACTTACCATCCTCGACTATGAATCCCAAATATTTCACTTCTTTCATACAAAAGCTTTTCGCAACATTTATTGTAAGGCCAGCTTAAGTTAAGAAACAAAGATATGTTTTCCTTTTGAATGATACTTTAATAATGAATCTTCGTCCTTACTGACTAACATCTTAAATAGTCTAAAAAGAATATCTTACAAACTAGTTTACAATTATCTTAAAAAGGATTTGGAGGAGCTTACGATGGGTTTTATGACAACTATGTGCTTCGGGGAACCTATTCGATTAAATATTTTCTGAAGGGCGTTTATGATTGTATCCCATTGCTTGTTATCTATTTTTGTAACGGTGAAAAATTTGCTAAATTTATCTATGCAAGTAATGTATGGAGTTTTACTATCTTGGAACCATATATCAATGTGATAAATTTCCCTGATATCTTTCGGAGTTGGAGTAATACGAAAGGGTTCTTTTGGGGGGTTTCTATCGTACTTAGCGATAGCACAGATCTTGCATTTGTTAATATGATTGGTAATTATTTGTTTGAATTTCGGGTAGTAATATTTTTTTCGGAATAAGTCATACAATTTATTTATTCCTGCGTGGTTTGTTGCTAAATGTTCATTTGCGATTATTTCTAACACTTCTGCAATTGAACAATCTTGAAGAATGTGGTTACAATTCACAACAGTGACTTTTGGAGCATTCAGTTTCCAAGTTTTGTATTCATTTTGAAATATTGATAATATTTGCTTATTAGGAACCTTGAGGCCTATTGTACCCGCGTTGGGAATATGATTGTGTAATATTGATTTTGCATCATCAGGAGAAAATTGCTGATCAAAAAATGTTGTACGTTTCGCGTTAGCGAGGTTTTCAACTTTGCTATGATTGTATTGCCCTAATTTGATTTCTATTTGAAATTTGAAACAGTTGAGCGGTTTTTCTGAAATTTCTATATAGTGCAGATTGTCTTCAATAGCGGTATGTTGTGTGGCTAGTGATTCAGATTTTCTGTTTTCGATATTAATAGCGTTTATCTCTATTCTAGAAAGAGCGTCGGCAACGTAATTATTTTTTCCTTTGATGTATTTAATCTCGTAATCGTACTCGGACAGTTTTATTTTCCACCTGAAAAGTTTAGGTGTGTCTTCTTTTATACTTTGCAAAAATGTAAGAGGCTTGTGATCGGTTTGCAATATAAATTTCCTACCATATAAATAGGGCCTAAAATATTTTACTGCCCAAACAATTGCTAAAAGCTCTTTCTCAATTGTAGAAAAGCGCGTTTCAGTATCGTTTAGTGTCCTAGACGCAAAACTAATAGTTTTATTACCTTGCGACAAAACGGCTCCCAGTGCGAAATTAGAAGCGTCTGTTGTTAGTGTGAAAGTCTCATTAAAGTCTGGATGGGCAAGGATGGGTTCATTTAAAACGTAGTCCCTTAGTGTTTCAAATGTTTTCACGTAAGCGGGTCTGTTGTATCTAAAGAATTATTTTTCTTTAGTGTTGTGGTTATTGGTTTTGCAATACGAGCATAGTCTCTAATAAATTTACGGTAGAAGCCTGTGAGGCCAAGGAACGATTTCACTTCTTTTTGCGTTTTCGGTAAAGGAAATTTGCGAATTGCTTCTACTTTCTTTGGGTTTGGTGTAATGCCGTCTTTGGTGATTATATGACCTAAAAATTCTGTTGATTTTTTTAAGAACTGACATTTGCTTATTTGTATTTTGAGATTTGCTTCTCGTAAGGTGGTTAAAATTTTTTTTAAAGCATTCTCGTGTTCTTGTAAAGAAGTGCTATATACTAAAATATCATCCATGTAGATGATGCATGATTTATTTACGTATTTATCTAAGATTGTATTCATCAATCTTTGAAACGTGGCTGGAGAGTTCTTTAGACCAAAGGGCATGCGTGTGAATTCAAAATGGCCTTCGTCAGTGGAGAACGCCGTTTTCTGCCTATCTTCTGGATCAATTTCTATCTGGTGGAATCCTTTGGCTAGGTCTATTGTGGTAAAATAATTACAATTTCCCAGTTTTCTCAAAATATCGTCTATTTGGGGAATGGGAAACTTGTCTTCAATTGTGACGGAATTTATTTTCCGGAAGTCGATCACTAATCTATAAGTTCCACCTTTTTTGGGAACAACAACAATTGGTGAATTATATGGACTTGAAGAAGGCTGAATAATTCCCTGTGCCAAATCTTCTTGAATTTGTTTTTTAACAAATTCTTTTGTATGGTGAGCTAATCTATAGTTCCGTTGGTAAATGCGTTCACTTGTTTTTAACTTTAGAGAATGTTTTATCCTATGTGTAAATGATAACTTTTCACAAGGATCATACTCTAAATCTTTAAAATCTGCCTTAATTTTATCTATTAATGTTTTTTCTTCGATGGAGTAAGAGTTTGGATCTGGCTGTGAGTCTTTTTGCTTAAACGAAATTGAGTTCAAGAGTTCTTGGATCATTATCGTTGATGCATGAGTTCCAAAAGACACTAAATTTCCATTGATAATCATGTTGAATTGAGAAAGATTAATAACAACGCCTAAGGCTTTTAAGATATCCATACCGATGATTGCATCAAAGCTAGAAAAGGAAATGGTTGCTTTTTTCCAGTTCATAGTTGCTTCGATACCGAACTCTTTCGGTACAAATGTCCTTATAAACTCAGTGCATAAAAGTTTTCCATCAATTGTATGGAGGTAGACAGGGTGAGATAGCTTTTCTCGACTTGAATCTTTAATTGATTCTATTGACATTATGCTCGTTAAACAGCCCGTGTCTATTAAACATTGGAAAATGTGACCACAAATTGTTAATTCAGCGATGGGAAAAATTGTGCTTGTGGGTCCGAGGCTTGCAAGTGAAAATCCTGATTAGGTTCTACAATATGCAAAGAGCTTTCATTTGACCGAACTGTATTCATTGAACGGTCCGTCGGCAAATAATGACTCACTGGTTGCATTGTATAATTATTTCTTGTATTCCCCGAGGGTCTACTTTGGATAATATTCCGTGAAGGATCATGCTGATAAGCATTCAAAAAATTATAATGTGGTTGCTGATACAACCATTCAGGATTCATTGAATAATGAATTGGCCGACTTTGACCAGCCAATTGATTGAAAACTTGAGGGTAGCGTGGTGTGTTTGGAGAATTATATCTATTGCCAAAGTTAATATATCCAGTATCGTGTAAAATTGAACGTATTTCCTCCAAGGTGGATGGATTTCTCGCGAGCAAAACACTTTTTAATGGCTCTGGACACTTGTTAATGTAAATATTTTTTGCCATTGAGTATCGGGACGCAATAATTTCACATTTTTGCTCACTACTATAACTAGGGTTATTTCTAATTTTTTGATTGATTAAACAAAGACACTTACAGAAATATTCGTAGAGTTGAATCGCTGTACTAAACCTGCTGCTACATAGTTTCTCCTGCAATTGGAGCTCCGTTTCTGGCGTGTCAAAGTGGGCAATCAAAGTTTTCCTGATGTCCTTCCAGGTTTCTGGGTTGTATGTAAGGATTACTTCACGGGCTTTTCCTTGCATTCGTAATAAAATTTGCTGTGTTAGTAGCGCCTTTTGGTTGCTTAGATTCAGCTGCTGTTCGATGACATCCACTGCCTTGATGAACTGGTGTAGATACATTTGTGCACCATCAAATGTAGGCATAGAAGAAATGTAGCTGCTGAGCTGACTATAATCCATGATAAAGGATTTTTTATTTAAATTTAAATCTGCAAATAAATTTGTTAAATTATCCAGATTTTTGATGGCTTTTGTTTTAAATTTGGTTTGAAGGATCCTGCGCAAAAACGTTGTTTTTACTTTTCCTTCATATAAACCACAACTTGATGTGTTTCGTCGTTTATGTAGTGTTCTTTTATTTCGGTTAATACGATCTTACGTGGAAAAAAGATTTTTCCACTTTATCTGAATTTAAACCGTGATCCGACTGCGCCAGTTAAGAAACAAAGATATGTTTTCCTTTTGAATGATACTTTAATAATGAATCTTCGTCCTTACTGACTAACATCTTAAATAGTCTAAAATGAATATCTTACAAACTAGTTTACAATTATCTTAAAAAGGATTTGGAGGAGTTTACGATGGGTTTTATGACAGCGAAAAAAGGATCTTAAAAGGTTTACCGCGCTAAGTATTTTATGGCACGGAAAAGGTGAGGTTTTTCCCTGTCTTGTATTTTATTGCCTTTTATGGCTCAGGACAATATTTCCGGCTATGGTAATTAGGGTAGCGAAAACATCTGTTTTCGCTTGTCGGCAAAGATAATAATTATGAGTATATGGCAATATGCGAGAATATCTTAACTGCTTACTGTACGCAATCTGCAACTTTAGTTAGCAATAACAAGTGAGATTCAAAATCTGGCGTAGTAACCAAAATGTCATCAAGGTAAACCGAAACTCTATTCCTATTCCTAGAAAAACTTGCATAACTTTATCGATTAGGCGACACATGTGAGCGGGTGCGTTACACAAACCGAACGGCATCACTTTAAAGTGATACAACGGTTGGTCCGGAACGGTAAATGCCGTTTTATCACGAGACTTGTATTCCAGAGGAATCTGCCAAAAGGCATCTTTTAAGTCAATAATGGAAATATATTTGGTATCATCCAACTGACTTACTAAGCCATCTATGCGAGGAAGAGGAACCCATCTTTGATGGTAAGTTTATTCACCCTGCGGTAATCCAAGCATAGACGATTTTTGCCTGGTTTTCGAACGAACACCTGTAATGGTACGCCGCCGCCCGGGATCGAAGTGATTCCGATCCTGACTGGCACCCGAAGGCCATGCTCACGGTTCTGCAATATTCTTCACATCGCTTGTCCAGTCCCTACACCGATTCCGAATCACATAGCGAATATTTTTTTTATTGTGTGATTTCTATCGCAGAGAAAATGTTTTCTTTCATTTTTTATAGTGCAAGGAAAATATTTTCTTTCGATTCTAATCACATTAAAAGAATGTTCTCTCCGATTCGGAATCGCACCGGAAATTAATTGGGAAATGAAAACTACCATCTGGCAACACTCTGTATACCACCACGACATCTGACTGCCATGAAAAAGTTTGCGTGACAGTCAAATGACATCCGGTGTAGGAACTGTCAGCTAGTGAGGAAGCAGAACCGTGGGGCGATAAGAATCGCTAAAAACCCGAGGCATCAGGTAAATATTGTTGAGGTTGGTGTCTGAAATACCTCAATCAACGCAATTCGATCCCACAGCAACCAGTAGGAGAAACTCGGAAGGATTGGCTACTGTCGGGAAAAAAATTCCATCTACATGCCATTTCGTTGCAAGTGACAGCACAATCTCAAGAAGCCGGTAGGAAAGGACGAGGAGACAAATCACATCACAATCAAAATCAAACCACGTCAAACAACGTTCCAGCAGTAGTAACCGAAACGGAAACCTATACTCGTCCAAAACGGACGCGACGTGAGTAATGAATGGACGTGTATTTATTATTTCCTTAGGGGGAAAGTATTATTAGAAAAGGTGGCAATGTTGGGTGCTTAGTGTTTGTATTATTTTAAGAAGCAATTACTGGGTACAAAACTAATTTGAATTTAGATTTTGTAATAATTGCCCTATGAATTTATTACGCCGCTGGAAAAATAAAATGCGAATTTTTAATGCTCGTAGTATGCATGAATTTTGGACAAAGTTGGTGGCAAAAGGTCTCTCTATATTATCTTATACCTACATGTAGCGAATGATAAACAAGTCCTGGGATTGTAAACATATGCAGAGGTTGATTTCACCTCAGTTTTTCAAAGTTTTTTTCAACCCAACAAATTACTATAAATCTTCAAATGTTAGTCTACAATCAAAGGGTAACTTGTTCTTGATCCCATGCACACTTCAAACATGTTTTTTAAATTTTAAAGTGGATGTATAGAATGATTCTTTTAAATTTGTAGTTCAAATTGATATGGCGTATGGATCGTTACAAAAATAACATATTTCAACAAACATACTTATACTGTCAAAAGTTGTGAAGTAGTCTGGCCTAGTGAAATCAGGATGA
This sequence comes from Odontomyia ornata, assembly GCA_963969285.1. Lineage (NCBI taxonomy): Eukaryota > Metazoa > Arthropoda > Insecta > Diptera > Stratiomyidae > Odontomyia > Odontomyia ornata. The sequence goes on from OZ017741.1 coordinate 116,732,198, forward strand.
TGTAACTCGGTAGAGTTGGCCATGGCTTCTATCAACTTGTTAAAAGCAATTTCAGCCTCGTCAGCCCATAAAAAACCTTTGGGGTTTTTCTTGAGACAATCGGTAATAAGAGCCGCTTACAATGCGTAGTTGGATACAAATCGTCTGTACCATCCAGTCATGCCGAGGAATCGACGAGTTTGTTTAACTGTTTTAGGTGAAAGGAATTCTTTCACAGCTGCAAGTTTCGCCGGACCTTTCTTCAACTTACCATCCTCGACTATGAATCCCAAATATTTCACTTCTTTCATACAAAAGCTTTTCGCAACATTTATTGTAAGGCCAACTTACTGTAAGCAATCTGCAACTTTAGTTAGCAATAACAGGTGAGATTCACAATCTGGCGTAGTAACCAAAATGTCATCAAGGTAAACCGAAACTCTATTCCTATTCCTAGAAGAACTTGCATAACTTTATCGATTAGCGACACATGTGAGCGGGTGCGTTACACAAACCGAACGGCATCACTTTAAAGTGATACAACGGTTGGTCCGGAACGGTAAATGCCGTTTTATCACGAGACTTGTATTCCAGAGGAATCTGCCAAAAGGCATCTTTTAAGTCAATAATGGAAATATATTTGGTATCATCCAACTGACCTACTAAGCCATCTATGCGAGGAAGAGGAACCCATCTTTGATGGTAACTTTATTCACCCTGCGGTAATCCAAGCATAGACGATTTTTGCCTGGTTTTCGAACGAACACCTGTAATGGTACGCCGCCGCCCGGGATCGAAGTGATTCCGATCCTGACTGGCACCCGAAGGCCATGCTCACGGTTCTGCAATATTCTTCACATCGCTTGTCCAGTCCCTACACCGATTCCGAATCACAGCGAATATTTTTGTTGTTGTGTGATTTCTATCGCAGAGAAAATGTTTTCTTTCATTTTTTATAGTGCAAGAAAAATATTGTCTTTCGATTCTAATCTCATTAAAAGAATGTTCTCTCCGACTCGGAATCGCACCGGAAATTAATTGGGAAATGAAAAGTACCATCTGGCAACACTCTGTATACCACCACGACATCTGACTGTCATGAAAAAGTTTGCGTGACAGTCAAATGACATCCGGTGTAGGAACTGTCAGCTAGTGAGGAAGCAGAACCGTGGGGCGATAAGAATCGCTAAAAACCCGAGGCATCAGGTAAATATTGTTGAGGTTGGTGTCTGAAACACCTGAATTAACACAATTCGATCCCACAGCAACCAGTAGGAGAAACTCGGAAGGAATGGCTACTGTCGGGAAAAAAATTCCATCTACATGCCATTTCGTTGCAAGTGACAGCACAATCTCAAGAAGCCGGTAGGAAAGGACGAGGAGACAAATCACATCACAATCAAAATCAAACCACGTCAAACAACGTTCCAGCAGTAGTAACCGAAACGGAAACCTATACTCGTCCAAAACGGACGCGACGTGAGTAATGAATGGACGTGTATTTATTATTTCCTTAGGGGGAAAGTATTATTAGAAAAGGTGGCAATGTTGGGTGCTTAGTGTTTGTATTATTTTAAGAAGCAATTACTGGGTACAAAGCTAATTTGAATTTAGATTACGTAATAATTGTCCTATGAATTTATTACGCCGCTGGAAAAATAAAATGTCAGCGAATTTTTAATACTCGTATTATGCATGAATTTTGGACAAAGTTGGTGGCAAAAGGTCTCTCTATATTATCTTATACCTACATGTAGCGAATGATAAACATGTCCTGGGCTTGTAAACATATGCAGAGGTTGATTTCACCTGAGTTTTTCAGAGTTTGTTTCAACACAACAAATCTTCAAATGTTAGTCTACAATCAAAGGGTAACTTGTTCTTGATCCCATGTACACTTCAAACATGTTTTTTTAAATTTTAAAGTGGATGTATAGAATGATTCTTTTAAATTTGTAGTTCAAATTGATTTGGCGTATGGATCGTTACAAAAATAACATATTTCAACAAACATACTTATACTGTCAAAAGTTGTGAAGTAGTCTGGCCTAGTGAAATCAGGATGATGTAACTCGGTAGCGTTGGTCATGGCTTCTTTCAACTTGTAAAAGCAATTTCAGCCTCGTCAGCCCATAAAAAACCTTTGGGGTTTTTCTTGAGACAATCGGTAATAAGAGCCGCTAACAATGCGTAGTTGGATACAAATTGTCTGGTCTGTACCATCCAGTCATGCCGAGGAATCGACGAGTTTGTTTAACTGTTTTAGGTGAAAGGAATTCTTTCAGAGCTGCAAGTTTCGCCGGACCTTTCTTCAACTTACCATCCTCGACTATGAATCCCAAATATTTCACTCCTTTCATACAAAAAAAGCTTTTCGCAACATTTATTGTAAGGCCAACTTACTGTAAGCAATCTGCAACTTTAGTTAGCAATAACAAGTGAGATTCAAAATCTGGCGTAGTAACCAAAATGTCATCAAGGTAAACCGAAACTCTATTCCTATTCCTAGAAGAACTTGCATAACTTTATCGATTAGGCGACACATGTGAGCGGGTGCGTTACACAAACCGAACGGCATCACTTTAAAGTGATACAACGGTTGGTCTGGAACGGTAAATGCCGTTTTATCACGAGACTTGTATTCCAGAGGAATCTGCCAAAAGGCATGTTTTAAGTCAATAATGGAAATATATTTGGTATCATCCAACTGACCTAGTAATCCATCGATGCGAGGAAGAGGAACCCATCTTTGATGGTAACTTTATTCACCCTGCGGTAATCCAAGCATAGACGATTTTTGCCTGGTTTTCGAACGAACACCTGTAATGGTACGCCGCCGCCCGGGATCGAAGTGATTCCGATCCTGACTGGCACCCGAAGGCCATGCTCACGGTTCTGCAATATTCTTCACATCGCTTGTCCAGTCCCTACACCGATTCCGAATCACAGCGAATATTTTTTTTGTTATGTGATTTCTATCGCAGAGAAAATGTTTTCTTTCATTTTTTATAGTGCAAGAAAAATATTGTCTTTCGATTCTAATCACATTAAAAGAATGTTCTCTCCGACTCGGAATCGCACCGGAAATTAATTGGGAAATGAAAAGTACCATCTGGCAACACTCTGTATACCACCACGACATCTGACTGTCATGAAAAAGTTTGCGTGACAGTCAAATGACATCCGGTGTAGGAACTGTCAGCTAGTGAGGAAGCAGAACCGTGGGGCGATAAGAATCGCTAAAAACCCGAGGCATCAGGTAAATATTGTTGAGGTTGGTGTCTGAAACACCTGAATTAACACAATTCGATCCCACAGCAACCAGTAGGAGAAACTCGGAAGGAATGGCTACTGTCGGGAAAAAAATTCCATCTACATGCCATTTCGTTGCAAGTGACAGCACAATCTCAAGAAGCCGGTAGGAAAGGACGAGGAGACAAATCACATCACAATCAAAATCAAACCACGTCAAACAACGTTCCAGCAGTAGTAACCGAAACGGAAACCTATACTCGTCCAAAACGGACGCGACGTGAGTAATGAATGGACGTGTATTTATTATTTCCTTAGGGGGAAAGTATTATTAGAAAAGGTGGCAATGTTGGGTGCTTAGTGTTTGTATTATTTTAAGAAGCAATTACTGGGTACAAAGCTAATTTGAATTTAGATTATGTAATAATTGTCCTATGAATTTATTACGCCGCTGGAAAAATAAAATGTCAGCGAATTTTTAATACTCGTATTATGCATGAATTTTGGCCAAAGTTGGTGGCAAAAGGTCTCTCTATATTATCTTATACCTACATGTAGCGAATGATAAACATGTCCTGGGCTTGTAAACATATGCAGAGGTTGATTTCACCTGAGTTTTTCAGAGTTTGTTTCAACACAACAAATCTTCAAATGTTAGTCTGCAATCAAAGGGTAACTTGTTCTTGATCCCATGCACACATCAAACATGTTTTTTTAATTTTAAAGTGGATGTATAGAATGATTCTTTTAAATTTGTAGTTCAAATTGATTTGGCGTATGGATCGTTACAAAAATAACATATTTCAACAAACATACTTATACTGTCAAAATTTGTGAAGTAGTCTGGCCTAGTGAAATCAGGATGATGTAACACGGTAGCGTTGGCCATGGCTTCTACCAACTTGTTAAAAGCAATTTCAGCCTCGTCAGCCCATAAAAAACCTTTGGGGTTTTTTTGAGACAATCGGTAATAAGAGCCGCTAACAATGCGTAGTTGGATACAAATTGTCCGGTCTGTACCATCCAGTCATGCCGAGGAATCGACGAGTTTGTTTAACTGTTTTAGGTGAAAGGAATTCTTTCATAGCTGCAAGTTTCGCCGGACCTTTCTTCAACTTACCATCCTCGACTATGAGTCCCAAAAATTTCACTTCTTTCATACAAAAAAAGTTTTTCGCAACATTTATTGTAAGGCCAGCTTACTGTAAGCAATCTGCAACTTTAGTTAGCAATAACAAGTGAGATTCAAAATCTGGCGTAGTAACCAAAATGTCATCAAGGTAAACCGAAACTCTATTCCTATTCCTAGAAGAACTTGCATAACTTTATCGATTAGGCGACACATGTGAGCGGGTGCGTTACACAAACCGAACGGCATCACTTTAAAGTGATACAACGGTTGGTCCCGAACGGTAAATGCCGTTTTATCACGAGACTTGTATTCCAGAAGAATCTGCCAAAAGGCATCTTTTAAGTCAATAATGGAAATATATTTGGTATCATCCAACTGACCTACTAAGCCATCTATGCGAGGAAGAGGAACCTATCTTTGATGGTAAGTTTATTCACCCTGCGGTAATCCAAGCATAGACGATTTTTGCCTGGTTTTCGAACGAACACCTGTAATGGTACGCCGCCGCCCGGGATCGAAGTGATTCCGATCCTGACTGGCACCCGAAGGCCATGCTCACGGTTCTGCAATATTCTTCACATCGCTTGTCCAGTCCCTACACCGATTCCGAATCACATAGCGAATATTTTTTTGTTGTGTGATTTCTATCGCAGAGAAAATGTTTTCTTTCATTTTTTATAGTGCAAGGAAAATATGTTCTTTCGATTCTAATCACATTAAAAGAATGTTCTCTCTGATTCGGAATCGCACCGGAAATTAATTGGGAAATGAAAAGTACCATCTGGCAACACTCTGTATACCACCACGACATCTGACTGCCATGAAAAAGTTTGCGTGACAGTCAAATGACATCCGGTGTAGGAACTGTCAGCTAGTGAGGAAGCAGAACCGTGGGGCGATAAGAATCGTTAAAAACCTGAGGCATCAGGTAAATATTGTTGAGGTTGGTGTCTGAAATACCTCAATCAACGCAATTCGATCCCACAGCAACCAGTAGGAGAAACTCGGAAGGATTGGCTACTGTCGGGAAAAAAATTCCATCTACATGCCATTTCGTTGCAAGTGACAGCACAATCTCAAGAAGCCGGTAGGAAAGGACGAGGAGACAAATCACATCACAATCAAAATCAAACCACGTCAAACAACGTTCCAGCAGTAGTAACCGAAACGGAAACCTATACTCGTCCAAAACGGACGCGACGTGAGTAATGAATGGACGTGTATTTATTATTTCCTTAGGGGGAAAGTATTATTAGAAAAGGTGGCAATGTTGGGTGCTTAGTGTTTGTATTATTTTAAGAAGCAATTACTGGGTACAAAACTAATTTGAATTTAGATTTTGTAATAATTGTCCTATGAATTTATTACGCCGCTGAAAAAATAAAATGTCAGCGAATTTTTAATACTCGTAGTATGCATAAATTTTGGACAAAGTTGGTGGCAAAAGGTCTCTCTATATTATCTTATACCTACATGTAGCGAATGATAAACATGTCCTGGGCTTGTAAACATATGCAGAGGTTGATTTCACCTGAATTTTTCAGAGTTTTTTTCAACACAACAAATTACTATAAATCTTCAAATGTTAGTCTACAATCAAAGGGTAACTTGTTCTTGATCCCATGTACACTTCAAACATGTTTTTTAAATTTTAAAGTGGATGTATAGAATGATTCTTTTAAATTTGTAGTTCAAATTGATTTGGCGTATGGATCGTTACAAAAATAACATATTTCAACAAACATACTTATACTGTCAAAAGTTGTGAAGTAGTCTGGCCTAGTGAAATCAGGATGATGTAACTCGGTAGCGTTGGCCATGGCTTCTATCAACTTGTTAAAAGCAATTTCAGCCTCGTCAGCCCATAAAAACCTTTGGGGTTTTTCTTGAGACAATCGGTAATAAGAGCCGCTAACAATGCGTAGTTGGATACAAATCGTCTGTACCATCCAGTCATGCCGAGGAATCGACGAGTTTGTTTAACTGTTTTAGGTGAAAGGAATTCTTTCACAGCTGCAAGTTTCGCCGGACCTTTCTTCAACTTACCATCCTCGACTATGAATCCCAAATATTTCACTTCTTTCATACAAAAGCTTTTCGCAACATTTATTGTAAGGCCAGCTTAAGTTAAGAAACAAAGATATGTTTTCCTTTTGAATGATACTTTAATAATGAATCTTCGTCCTTACTGACTAACATTTTAAATAGTCTAAAAAGAATATCTTACAAACTAGTTTACAATTATCTTAAAAAGGATTTGGAGGAGTTTACGATGGGTTTTATGACAACTATGTGCTTCGGGGAACCTATTCGATTAAATATTTTCTGAAGGGCGTTTATGATTGTATCCCATTGCTTGTTATCTATTTTTGTAACGGTGAAAAATTTGCTAAATTTATCTATGCAAGTAATGTATGGAGTTTTACTATCTTGGAACCATATATCAATGTGATAAATTTCCCTGATATCTTTCGGAGTTGGAGTAATACGAAAGGGTTCTTTTGGGGGGTTTCTATCGTACTTAGCGATAGCACAGATCTTGCATTTGTTAATATGATTGGTAATTATTTGTTTGAATTTCGCGTAGTAATATTTTTTTCGGAATAAGTCATACAATTTATTTATTCCTGCGCGGTTTGTTGCTAAATGTTCATTTGCGATTATTTCTAACACTTCTGCAATTGAACAATCTTGAAGAATGTGGTTACAATTCACAACAGTGACTTTTGGAGCATTCAGTTTCCAAGTTTTGTATTCATTTTGAAATATTGATAATATTTGCTTATTAGGAACCTTGAGGCCTATTGTACCCGCGTTGGGAATATGATTGTGTAATATTGATTTTGCATCATCAGGAGAAAATTGCTGATCAAAAAATGTTGTACGTTTCGCGTTAGCGAGGTTTTCAACTTTGCTATGATTGTATTGCCCTAATTTGATTTCTATTTGAAATTTGAAACAGTTGAGCGGTTTTTCTGAAATTTCTATATAGTGCAGATTGTCTTCAATAGCGGTATGTTGTGTGGCTAGTGATTCAGATTTTCTGTTTTCGATATTAATAGCGTTTATCTCTATTCTAGAAAGAGCGTCGGCAACGTAATTATTTTTTCCTTTGATGTATTTAATCTCGTAATCGTACTCGGACAGTTTTATTTTCCACCTGAAAAGTTTAGGTGTGTCTTCTTTTATACTTTGCAAAAATGTAAGAGGCTTGTGATCGGTTTGCAATATAAATTTCCTACCATATAAATAGGGCCTAAAATATTTTACTGCCCAAACAATTGCTAAAAGCTCTTTCTCAATTGTAGAAAAGCGCGTTTCAGTATCGTTTAGTGTCCTAGACGCAAAACTAATAGTTTTATTACCTTGCGACAAAACGGCTCCCAGTGCGAAATTAGAAGCGTCTGTTGTTAGTGTGAAAGTCTCATTAAAGTCTGGATGGGCAAGGATGGGTTCATTTAAAACGTAGTCCCTTAGTGTTTCAAATGCTTTCACGTAAGCGGGTCTGTTGTATCTAAAGAATTATTTTTCTTTAGTGTTGTGGTTATTGGTTTTGCAATACGAGCATAGTCTCTAATAAATTTACGGTAGAAGCCTGTGAGGCCAAGGAACGATTTCACTTCTTTTTGCGTTTTCGGTAAAGGAAATTTGCGAATTGCTTCTACTTTCTTTGGGTTTGGTGTAATGCCGTCTTTGGTGATTATATGACCTAAAAATTCTGTTGATTTTTTTAAGAACTGACATTTGCTTATTTGTATTTTGAGATTTGCTTCTCGTAAGGTGGTTAAAATTTTTTTTAAAGCATTCTCGTGTTCTTGTAAAGAAGTGCTATATACTAAAATATCATCCATGTAGATGATGCATGATTTATTTACGTATTTATCTAAGATTGTATTCATCAATCTTTGAAACGTGGCTGGAGAGTTCTTTAGACCAAAGGGCATGCGTGTGAATTCAAAATGGCCTTCGTCAGTGGAGAACGCCGTTTTCTGCCTATCTTCTGGATCAATTTCTATCTGGTGGAATCCTTTGGCTAGGTCTATTGTGGTAAAATAATTACAATTTCCCAGTTTTCTCAAAATATCGTCTATTTGGGGAATGGGAAACTTGTCTTCAATTGTGACGGAATTTATTTTCCGGAAGTCGATCACTAATCTATAAGTTCCACCTTTTTTGGGAACAACAACAATTGGTGAATTATATGGACTTGAAGAAGGCTGAATAATTCCCTGTGCCAAATCTTCTTGAATTTGTTTTTTAACAAATTCTTTTGTATGGTGAGCTAATCTATAGTTCCGTTGGTAAATGCGTTCACTTGTTTTTAACTTTAGAGAATGTTTTATCCTATGTGTAAATGATAACTTTTCACAAGGATCATACTCTAAATCTTTAAAATCTGCCTTAATTTTATCTATTAATGTTTTTTCTTCGATGGAGTAAGAGTTTGGATCTGGCTGTGAGTCTTTTTGCTTAAACGAAATTGAGTTCAAGAGTTCTTGGATCATTATCGTTGATGCATGAGTTCCAAAAGACACTAAATTTCCATTGATAATCATGTTGAATTGAGAAAGATTAATAACAGCGCCTAAGGCTTTTAAGATATCCATACCGATGATTGCATCAAAGCTAGAAAAGGAAATGGTTGCTTTTTTCCAGTTCATAGTTGCTTCGATACCGAACTCTTTCGGTACAAATGTCCTTATAAACTCAGTGCATAAAAGTTTTCCATCAATTGTATGGAGGTAGACAGGGTGAGATAGCTTTTCTCGACTTGAATCTTTAATTGATTCTATTGACATTATGCTCGTTAAACAGCCCGTGTCTATTAAACATTGGAAAATGTGACCACAAATTGTTAATTCAGCGATGGGAAAAATTGTGCTTGTGAGTCCGAGGCTTGCAAGTGAAAATCCTGATTAGGTTCTACAATATGCAAAGAGCTTTCATTTGACCGAACTGTATTCATTGAACGGTCCGTCGGCAAATAATGACTCACTGGTTGCATTGTATAATTATTTCTTGTATTCCCCGAGGGTCTACTTTGGATAATATTCCGTGAAGGATCATGCTGATAAGCATTCAAAAAATTATAATGTGGTTGCTGATACAACCATTCAGGATTCATTGAATAATGAATTGGCCGACTTTGACCAGCCAATTGATTGAAAACTTGAGGGTAGCGTGGTGTGTTTGGAGAATTATATCTATTGCCAAAGTTAATATATCCAGTATCGTGTAAAATTGAACGTATTTCCTCCAAGGTGGATGGATTTCTCGCGAGCAAAACACTTTTTAATGGCTCTGGACACTTGTTAATGTAAATATTTTTTGCCATTGAGTATCGGGACGCAATAATTTCACATTTTTGCTCACTACTATAACTAGGGTTATTTCTAATTTTTTGATTGATTAAACAAAGACACTTACAGAAATATTCGTAGAGTTGAATCGCTGTACTAAACCTGCTGCTACATAGTTTCTCCTGCAATTGGAGCTCCGTTTCTGGCGTGTCAAAGTGGGCAATCAAAGTTTTCCTGATGTCCTTCCAGGTTTCTGGGTTGTATGTAAGGATTACTTCACGGGCTTTTCCTTGCATTCGTAATAAAATTTGCTGTGTTAGTAGCGCCTTTTGGTTGCTTAGATTCAGCTGCTGTTCGATGACATCCACTGCCTTGATGAACTGGTGTAGATACATTTGTGCACCATCAAATGTAGGCATAGAAGAAATGTAGCTGCTGAGCTGACTATAATCCATGATAAAGGATTTTTTATTTAAATTTAAATCTGCAAATAAATTTGTTAAATTATCCAGATTTTTGATGGCTTTTGTTTTAAATTTGGTTTGAAGGATCCTGCGCAAAAACGTTGTTTTTACTTTTCCTTCATATAAACCACAACTTGATGTGTTTCGTCGTTTATGTAGTGTTCTTTTATTTCGGTTAATACGATCTTACGTGGAAAAAAGATTTTTCCACTTTATCTGAATTTAAACCGTGATCCGACTGCGCCAGTTAAGAAACAAAGATATGTTTTCCTTTTGAATGATACTTTAATAATGAATCTTCGTCCTTACTGACTAACATCTTAAATAGTCTAAAATGAATATCTTACAAACTAGTTTACAATTATCTTAAAAAGGATTTGGAGGAGTTTACGATGGGTTTTATGACAGCGAAAAAAGGATCTTAAAAGGTTTACCGCGCTAAGTATTTTATGGCACGGAAAAGGTGAGGTTTTTCCCTGTCTTGTATTTTATTGCCTTTTATGGCTCAGGACAATATTTCCGGCTATGGTAATTAGGGTAGCGAAAACATCTGTTTTCGCTTGTCGGCAAAGATAATAATTATGAGTATATGGCAATATGCGAGAATATCTTAACTGCTTACTGTACGCAATCTGCAACTTTAGTTAGCAATAACAAGTGAGATTCAAAATCTGGCGTAGTAACCAAAATGTCATCAAGGTAAACCGAAACTCTATTCCTATTCCTAGAAAAACTTGCATAACTTTATCGATTAGGCGACACATGTGAGCGGGTGCGTTACACAAACCGAACGGCATCACTTTAAAGTGATACAACGGTTGGTCCGGAACGGTAAATGCCGTTTTATCACGAGACTTGTATTCCAGAGGAATCTGCCAAAAGGCATCTTTTAAGTCAATAATGGAAATATATTTGGTATCATCCAACTGACTTACTAAGCCATCTATGCGAGGAAGAGGAACCCATCTTTGATGGTAAGTTTATTCACCCTGCGGTAATCCAAGCATAGACGATTTTTGCCTGGTTTTCGAACGAACACCTGTAATGGTACGCCGCCGCCCGGGATCGAAGTGATTCCGATCCTGACTGGCACCCGAAGGCCATGCTCACGGTTCTGCAATATTCTTCACATCGCTTGTCCAGTCCCTACACCGATTCCGAATCACATAGCGAATATTTTTTTTGTTGTGTGATTTCTATCGCAGAGAAAATGTTTTCTTTCATTTTTTATAGTGCAAGGAAAATATTTTCTTTCGATTCTAATCACATTAAAAGAATGTTCTCTCCGATTCGGAATCGCACCGGAAATTAATTGGGAAATGAAAACTACCATCTGGCAACACTCTGTATACCACCACGACATCTGACTGCCATGAAAAAGTTTGCGTGACAGTCAAATGACATCCGGTGTAGGAACTGTCAGCTAGTGAGGAAGCAGAACCGTGGGGCGATAAGAATCGCTAAAAACCCGAGGCATCAGGTAAATATTGTTGAGGTTGGTGTCTGAAATACCTCAATCAACGCAATTCGATCCCACAGCAACCAGTAGGAGAAACTCGGAAGGATTGGCTACTGTCGGGAAAAAAATTCCATCTACATGCCATTTCGTTGCAAGTGACAGCACAATCTCAAGAAGCCGGTAGGAAAGGACGAGGAGACAAATCACATCACAATCAAAATCAAACCACGTCAAACAACGTTCCAGCAGTAGTAACCGAAACGGAAACCTATACTCGTCCAAAACGGACGCGACGTGAGTAATGAATGGACGTGTATTTATTATTTCCTTAGGGGGAAAGTATTATTAGAAAAGGTGGCAATGTTGGGTGCTTAGTGTTTGTACTATTTTAAGAAGCAATTACTGGGTACAAAACTAATTTGAATTTAGATTTTGTAATAATTGCCCTATGAATTTATTACGCCGCTGGAAAAATAAAATGCGAATTTTTAATGCTCGTAGTATGCATGAATTTTGGACAAAGTTGGTGGCAAAAGGTCTCTCTATATTATCTTATACCTACATGTAGCGAATGATAAACAAGTCCTGGGATTGTAAACATATGCAGAGGTTGATTTCACCTCAGTTTTTCAAAGTTTTTTTCAACCCAACAAATTACTATAAATCTTCAAATGTTAGTCTACAATCAAAGGGTAACTTGTTCTTGATCCCATGCACACTTCAAACATGTTTTTTAAATTTTAAAGTGGATGTATAGAATGATTCTTTTAAATTTGTAGTTCAAATTGATATGGCGTATGGATCGTTACAAAAATAACATATTTCAACAAACATACTTATACTGTCAAAAGTTGTGAAGTAGTCTGGCCTAGTGAAATCAGGATGATGTAACTCGGTAGCGTTGGCCATGGCTTCTATCAACTTGTTAAAAGCAATTTCAGCCTCGTCAGCCCATAAAAAACCTTTGGGGTTTTTCTTGAGACAATCGGTAATAAGAGCCGCTAACAATGCGTAGTTGGATACAAATCGTCTGTACCATCCAGTCATGCCGAGGAATCGACGAGTTTGTTTAACTGTTTTAGGTGAAAGGAATTCTTTCACAGCTGCAAGTTTCGCCGGACCTTTCTTCAACTTACCATCCTCGACTATGAATCCCAAATATTTCACTTCTTTCATACAAAAAAAGCTTTTCGCAACATTTATTGTAAGGCCAACTTACTGTAAGCAATCTGCAACTTTAGTTAGCAATAACAAGTGAGATTCAAAATCTGGCGTAGTAACCAAAATGTCATCAAGGTAAACCGAAACTCTATTCCTATTCCTAGAAGAACTTGCATAACTTTATCGATTAGGCGACACATGTGAGCGGGTGCGTTACACAAACCGAACGGCATCACTTTAAAGTGATACAACGGTTGGTCCGGAATGGTAAATGCCGTTTTATCACGAGACTTGTATTCCAGAGGAATCTGCCAAAAGGCATCTTTTAAGTCAATAATGGAAATATATTTGGTATCATCCAACTGACCTACTAAGCCATCTATGCGAGGAAGAGGAACCTATCTTTGATGGTAAGTTTATTCACCCTGCGGTAATCCAAGCATAGACGATTTTTGCCTGGTTTTCGAACGAACACCTGTAATGGTACGCCGCCGCCCGGGATCGAAGTGATTCCGATCCTGACTGGCACCCGAAGACCATGCTCACGGTTCTGCAATATTCTTCACATCGCTTGTCCAGTCCCTACACCGATTCCGAATCACAGCGAATATTTTTGTTGTTGTGTGATTTCTATCGCAGAGAAAATGTTTTCTTTCATTTTTTATAGTGCAAGAAAAATATTGTCTTTCGATTCTAATCTCATTAAAAGAATGTTCTCTCCGACTCGGAATCGCACCGGAAATTAATTGGGAAATGAAAAGTACCATCTGGCAACACTCTGTATACCACCACGACATCTGACTGTCATGAAAAAGTTTGCGTGACAGTCAAATGACATCCGGTGTAGGAACTGTCAGCTAGTGAGGAAGCAGAACCGTGGGGCGATAAGAATCGCTAAAAACCCGAGGCATCAGGTAAATATTGTTGAGGTTGGTGTCTGAAACACCTGAATTAACACAATTCGATCCCACAGCAACCAGTAGGAGAAACTCGGAAGGAATGGCTACTGTCGGGAAAAAAATTCCATCTACATGCCATTTCGTTGCAAGTGACAGCACAATCTCAAGAAGCCGGTAGGAAAGGACGAGGAGACAAATCACATCACAATCAAAATCAAACCACGTCAAACAACGTTCCAGCAGTAGTAACCGAAACGGAAACCTATACTCGTCCAAAACGGACGCGACGTGAGTAATGAATGGACGTGTATTTATTATTTCCTTAGGGGGAAAGTATTATTAGAAAAGGTGGCAATGTTGGGTGCTTAGTGTTTGTATTATTTTAAGAAGCAATTACTGGGTACAAAGCTAATTTGAATTTAGATTACGTAATAATTGTCCTATGAATTTATTACGCCGCTGGAAAAATAAAATGTCAGCGAATTTTTAATACTCGTATTATGCATGAATTTTGGACAAAGTTGGTGGCAAAAGGTCTCTCTATATTATCTTATACCTACATGTAGCGAATGATAAACATGTCCTGGGCTTGTAAACATATGCAGAGGTTGATTTCACCTGAGTTTTTCAGAGTTTGTTTCAACACAACAAATCTTCAAATGTTAGTCTACAATCAAAGGGTAACTTGTTCTTGATCCCATGTACACTTCAAACATGTTTTTTTAAATTTTAAAGTGGATGTATAGAATGATTCTTTTAAATTTGTAGTTCAAATTGATTTGGCGTATGGATCGTTACAAAAATAACATATTTCAACAAACATACTTATACTGTCAAAAGTTGTGAAGTAGTCTGGCCTAGTGAAATCAGGATGATGTAACTCGGTAGCGTTGGTCATGGCTTCTTTCAACTTGTAAAAGCAATTTCAGCCTCGTCAGCCCATAAAAAACCTTTGGGGTTTTTCTTGAGACAATCGGTAATAAGAGCCGCTAACAATGCGTAGTTGGATACAAATTGTCTGGTCTGTACCATCCAGTCATGCCGAGGAATCGACGAGTTTGTTTAACTGTTTTAGGTGAAAGGAATTCTTTCAGAGCTGCAAGTTTCGCCGGACCTTTCTTCAACTTACCATCCTCGACTATGAATCCCAAATATTTCACTCCTTTCATACAAAAAAAGCTTTTCGCAACATTTATTGTAAGGCCAACTTACTGTAAGCAATCTGCAACTTTAGTTAGCAATAACAAGTGAGATTCAAAATCTGGCGTAGTAACCAAAATGTCATCAAGGTAAACCGAAACTCTATTCCTATTCCTAGAAGAACTTGCATAACTTTATCGATTAGGCGACACATGTGAGCGGGTGCGTTACACAAACCGAACGGCATCACTTTAAAGTGATACAACGGTTGGTCTGGAACGGTAAATGCCGTTTTATCACGAGACTTGTATTCCAGAGGAATCTGCCAAAAGGCATGTTTTAAGTCAATAATGGAAATATATTTGGTATCATCCAACTGACCTAGTAATCCATCGATGCGAGGAAGAGGAACCCATCTTTGATGGTAACTTTATTCACCCTGCGGTAATCCAAGCATAGACGATTTTTGCCTGGTTTTCGAACGAACACCTGTAATGGTACGCCGCCGCCCGGGATCGAAGTGATTCCGATCCTGACTGGCACCCGAAGGCCATGCTCACGGTTCTGCAATATTCTTCACATCGCTTGTCCAGTCCCTACACCGATTCCGAATCACAGCGAATATTTTTTTTGTTATGTGATTTCTATCGCAGAGAAAATGTTTTCTTTCATTTTTTATAGTGCAAGAAAAATATTGTCTTTCGATTCTAATCACATTAAAAGAATGTTCTCTCCGACTCGGAATCGCACCGGAAATTAATTGGGAAATGAAAAGTACCATCTGGCAACACTCTGTATACCACCACGACATCTGACTGTCATGAAAAAGTTTGCGTGACAGTCAAATGACATCCGGTGTAGGAACTGTCAGCTAGTGAGGAAGCAGAACCGTGGGGCGATAAGAATCGCTAAAAACCCGAGGCATCAGGTAAATATTGTTGAGGTTGGTGTCTGAAACACCTGAATTAACACAATTCGATCCCACAGCAACCAGTAGGAGAAACTCGGAAGGAATGGCTACTGTCGGGAAAAAAATTCCATCTACATGCCATTTCGTTGCAAGTGACAGCACAATCTCAAGAAGCCGGTAGGAAAGGACGAGGAGACAAATCACATCACAATCAAAATCAAACCACGTCAAACAACGTTCCAGCAGTAGTAACCGAAACGGAAACCTATACTCGTCCAAAACGGACGCGACGTGAGTAATGAATGGACGTGTATTTATTATTTCCTTAGGGGGAAAGTATTATTAGAAAAGGTGGCAATGTTGGGTGCTTAGTGTTTGTATTATTTTAAGAAGCAATTACTGGGTACAAAGCTAATTTGAATTTAGATTATGTAATAATTGTCCTATGAATTTATTACGCCGCTGGAAAAATAAAATGTCAGCGAATTTTTAATACTCGTATTATGCATGAATTTTGGCCAAAGTTGGTGGCAAAAGGTCTCTCTATATTATCTTATACCTACATGTAGCGAATGATAAACATGTCCTGGGCTTGTAAACATATGCAGAGGTTGATTTCACCTGAGTTTTTCAGAGTTTGTTTCAACACAACAAATCTTCAAATGTTAGTCTGCAATCAAAGGGTAACTTGTTCTTGATCCCATGCACACATCAAACATGTTTTTTTAATTTTAAAGTGGATGTATAGAATGATTCTTTTAAATTTGTAGTTCAAATTGATTTGGCGTATGGATCGTTACAAAAATAACATATTTCAACAAACATACTTATACTGTCAAAATTTGTGAAGTAGTCTGGCCTAGTGAAATCAGGATGATGTAACACGGTAGCGTTGGCCATGGCTTCTACCAACTTGTTAAAAGCAATTTCAGCCTCGTCAGCCCATAAAAAACCTTTGGGGTTTTTTTGAGACAATCGGTAATAAGAGCCGCTAACAATGCGTAGTTGGATACAAATTGTCCGGTCTGTACCATCCAGTCATGCCGAGGAATCGACGAGTTTGTTTAACTGTTTTAGGTGAAAGGAATTCTTTCATAGCTGCAAGTTTCGCCGGACCTTTCTTCAACTTACCATCCTCGACTATGAGTCCCAAAAATTTCACTTCTTTCATACAAAAAAAGTTTTTCGCAACATTTATTGTAAGGCCAGCTTACTGTAAGCAATCTGCAACTTTAGTTAGCAATAACAAGTGAGATTCAAAATCTGGCGTAGTAACCAAAATGTCATCAAGGTAAACCGAAACTCTATTCCTATTCCTAGAAGAACTTGCATAACTTTATCGATTAGGCGACACATGTGAGCGGGTGCGTTACACAAACCGAACGGCATCACTTTAAAGTGATACAACGGTTGGTCCCGAACGGTAAATGCCGTTTTATCACGAGACTTGTATTCCAGAGGAATCTGCCAAAAGGCATCTTTTAAGTCAATAATGGAAATATATTTGGTATCATCCAACTGACCTACTAAGCCATCTATGCGAGGAAGAGGAACCTATCTTTGATGGTAAGTTTATTCACCCTGCGGTAATTCAAGCATAGACGATTTTTGCCTGGTTTTCGAACGAACACCTGTAATGGTACGCCGCCGCCCGGGATCGAAGTGATTCCGATCCTGACTGGCACCCGAAGGCCATGCTCACGGTTCTGCAATATTCTTCACATCGCTTGTCCAGTCCCTACACCGATTCCGAATCACATAGCGAATATTTTTTTGTTGTGTGATATCTATCGCAGAGAAAATGTTTTCTTTCATTTTTTATAGTGCAAGGAAAATATGTTCTTTCGATTCTAATCACATTAAAAGAATGTTCTCTCTGATTCGGAATCGCACCGGAAATTAATTGGGAAATGAAAAGTACCATCTGGCAACACTCTGTATACCACCACGACATCTGACTGCCATGAAAAAGTTTGCGTGACAGTCAAATGACATCCGGTGTAGGAACTGTCAGCTAGTGAGGAAGCAGAACCGTGGGGCGATAAGAATCGTTAAAAACCTGAGGCATCAGGTAAATATTGTTGAGGTTGGTGTCTGAAATACCTCAATCAACGCAATTCGATCCCACAGCAACCAGTAGGAGAAACTCGGAAGGATTGGCTACTGTCGGGAAAAAAATTCCATCTACATGCCATTTCGTTGCAAGTGACAGCACAATCTCAAGAAGCCGGTAGGAAAGGACGAGGAGACAAATCACATCACAATCAAAATCAAACCACGTCAAACAACGTTCCAGCAGTAGTAACCGAAACGGAAACCTATACTCGTCCAAAACGGACGCGACGTGAGTAATGAATGGACGTGTATTTATTATTTCCTTAGGGGGAAAGTATTATTAGAAAAGGTGGCAATGTTGGGTGCTTAGTGTTTGTATTATTTTAAGAAGCAATTACTGGGTACAAAACTAATTTGAATTTAGATTTTGTAATAATTGTCCTATGAATTTATTACGCCGCTGAAAAAATAAAATGTCAGCGAATTTTTAATACTCGTAGTATGCATAAATTTTGGACAAAGTTGGTGGCAAAAGGTCTCTCTATATTATCTTATACCTACATGTAGCGAATGATAAACATGTCCTGGGCTTGTAAACATATGCAGAGGTTGATTTCACCTGAATTTTTCAGAGTTTTTTTCAACACAACAAATTACTATAAATCTTCAAATGTTAGTCTACAATCAAAGGGTAACTTGTTCTTGATCCCATGTACACTTCAAACATGTTTTTTAAATTTTAAAGTGGATGTATAGAATGATTCTTTTAAATTTGTAGTTCAAATTGATTTGGCGTATGGATCGTTACAAAAATAACATATTTCAACAAACATACTTATACTGTCAAAAGTTGTGAAGTAGTCTGGCCTAGTGAAATCAGGATGATGTAACTCGGTAGCGTTGGCCATGGCTTCTATCAACTTGTTAAAAGCAATTTCAGCCTCGTCAGCCCATAAAAACCTTTGGGGTTTTTCTTGAGACAATCGGTAATAAGAGCCGCTAACAATGCGTAGTTGGATACAAATCGTCTGTACCATCCAGTCATGCCGAGGAATCGACGAGTTTGTTTAACTGTTTTAGGTGAAAGGAATTCTTTCACAGCTGCAAGTTTCGCCGGACCTTTCTTCAACTTACCATCCTCGACTATGAATCCCAAATATTTCACTTCTTTCATACAAAAGCTTTTCGCAACATTTATTGTAAGGCCAGCTTAAGTTAAGAAACAAAGATATGTTTTCCTTTTGAATGATACTTTAATAATGAATCTTCGTCCTTACTGACTAACATCTTAAATAGTCTAAAAAGAATATCTTACAAACTAGTTTACAATTATCTTAAAAAGGATTTGGAGGAGTTTACGATGGGTTTTATGACAACTATGTGCTTCGGGGAACCTATTCGATTAAATATTTTCTGAAGGGCGTTTATGATTGTATCCCATTGCTTGTTATCTATTTTTGTAACGGTGAAAAATTTGCTAAATTTATCTATGCAAGTAATGTATGGAGTTTTACTATCTTGGAACCATATATCAATGTGATAAATTTCCCTGATATCTTTCGGAGTTGGAGTAATACGAAAGGGTTCTTTTGGGGGGTTTCTATCGTACTTAGCGATAGCACAGATCTTGCATTTGTTAATATGATTGGTAATTATTTGTTTGAATTTCGCGTAGTAATATTTTTTTCGGAATAAGTCATACAATTTATTTATTCCTGCGCGGTTTGTTGCTAAATGTTCATTTGCGATTATTTCTAACACTTCTGCAATTGAACAATCTTGAAGAATGTGGTTACAATTCACAACAGTGACTTTTGGAGCATTCAGTTTCCAAGTTTTGTATTCATTTTGAAATATTGATAATATTTGCTTATTAGGAACCTTGAGGCCTATTGTACCCGCGTTGGGAATATGATTGTGTAATATTGATTTTGCATCATCAGGAGAAAATTGCTGATCAAAAAATGTTGTACGTTTCGCGTTAGCGAGGTTTTCAACTTTGCTATGATTGTATTGCCCTAATTTGATTTCTATTTGAAATTTGAAACAGTTGAGCGGTTTTTCTGAAATTTCTATATAGTGCAGATTGTCTTCAATAGCGGTATGTTGTGTGGCTAGTGATTCAGATTTTCTGTTTTCGATATTAATAGCGTTTATCTCTATTCTAGAAAGAGCGTCGGCAACGTAATTATTTTTTCCTTTGATGTATTTAATCTCGTAATCGTACTCGGACAGTTTTATTTTCCACCTGAAAAGTTTAGGTGTGTCTTCTTTTATACTTTGCAAAAATGTAAGAGGCTTGTGATCGGTTTGCAATATAAATTTCCTACCATATAAATAGGGCCTAAAATATTTTACTGCCCAAACAATTGCTAAAAGCTCTTTCTCAATTGTAGAAAAGCGCGTTTCAGTATCGTTTAGTGTCCTAGACGCAAAACTAATAGTTTTATTACCTTGCGACAAAACGGCTCCCAGTGCGAAATTAGAAGCGTCTGTTGTTAGTGTGAAAGTCTCATTAAAGTCTGGATGGGCAAGGATGGGTTCATTTAAAACGTAGTCCCTTAGTGTTTCAAATGCTTTCACGTAAGCGGGTCTGTTGTATCTAAAGAATTATTTTTCTTTAGTGTTGTGGTTATTGGTTTTGCAATACGAGCATAGTCTCTAATAAATTTACGGTAGAAGCCTGTGAGGCCAAGGAACGATTTCACTTCTTTTTGCGTTTTCGGTAAAGGAAATTTGCGAATTGCTTCTACTTTTTTTGGGTTTGGTGTAATGCCGTCTTTGGTGATTATATGACCTAAAAATTCTGTTGATTTTTTTAAGAACTGACATTTGCTTATTTGTATTTTGAGATTTGCTTCTCGTAAGGTGGTTAAAATTTTTTTTAAAGCATTCTCGTGTTCTTGTAAAGAAGTGCTATATACTAAAATATCATCCATGTAGATGATGCATGATTTATTTACGTATTTATCTAAGATTGTATTCATCAATCTTTGAAACGTGGCTGGAGAGTTCTTTAGACCAAAGGGCATGCGTGTGAATTCAAAATGGCCTTCGTCAGTGGAGAACGCCGTTTTCTGCCTATCTTCTGGATCAATTTCTATCTGGTGGAATCCTTTGGCTAGGTCTATTGTGGTA
Organism: Odontomyia ornata; assembly: GCA_963969285.1. Lineage (NCBI taxonomy): Eukaryota > Metazoa > Arthropoda > Insecta > Diptera > Stratiomyidae > Odontomyia > Odontomyia ornata. The sequence goes on from OZ017741.1 coordinate 116,753,087, forward strand.
AAATAATTACAATTTCCCAGTTTTCTCAAAATATCGTCTATTTGGGGAATGGGAAACTTGTCTTCAATTGTGACGGAATTTATTTTCCGGAAGTCGATCACTAATCTATAAGTTCCACCTTTTTTGGGAACAACAACAATTGGTGAATTATATGGACTTGAAGAAGGCTGAATAATTCCCTGTGCCAAATCTTCTTGAATTTGTTTTTTAACAAATTCTTTTGTATGGTGAGCTAATCTATAGTTCCGTTGGTAAATGCGTTCACTTGTTTTTAACTTTAGAGAATGTTTTATCCTATGTGTAAATGATAACTTTTCACAAGGATCATACTCTAAATCTTTAAAATCTGCCTTAATTTTATCTATTAATGTTTTTTCTTCGATGGAGTAAGAGTTTGGATCTGGCTGTGAGTCTTTTTGCTTAAACGAAATTGAGTTCAAGAGTTCTTGGATCATTATCGTTGATGCATGAGTTCCAAAAGACACTAAATTTCCATTGATAATCATGTTGAATTGAGAAAGATTAATAACAGCGCCTAAGGCTTTTAAGATATCCATACCGATGATTGCATCAAAGCTAGAAAAGGAAATGGTTGCTTTTTTCCAGTTCATAGTTGCTTCGATACCGAACTCTTTCGGTACAAATGTCCTTATAAACTCAGTGCATAAAAGTTTTCCATCAATTGTATGGAGGTAGACAGGGTGAGATAGCTTTTCTCGACTTGAATCTTTAATTGATTCTATTGACATTATGCTCGTTAAACAGCCCGTGTCTATTAAACATTGGAAAATGTGACCACAAATTGTTAATTCAGCGATGGGAAAAATTGTGCTTGTGGGTCCGAGGCTTGCAAGTGAAAATCCTGATTAGGTTCTACAATATGCAAAGAGCTTTCATTTGACCGAACTGTATTCATTGAACGGTCCGTCGGCAAATAATGACTCACTGGTTGCATTGTATAATTATTTCTTGTATTCCCCGAGGGTCTACTTTGGATAATATTCCGTGAAGGATCATGCTGATAAGCATTCAAAAAATTATAATGTGGTTGCTGATACAACCATTCAGGATTCATTGAATAATGAATTGGCCGACTTTGACCAGCCAATTGATTGAAAACTTGAGGGTAGCGTGGTGTGTTTGGAGAATTATATCTATTGCCAAAGTTAATATATCCAGTATCGTGTAAAATTGAACGTATTTCCTCCAAGGTGGATGGATTTCTCGCGAGCAAAACACTTTTTAATGGCTCTGGACACTTGTTAATGTAAATATTTTTTGCCATTGAGTATCGGGACGCAATAATTTCACATTTTTGCTCACTACTATAACTAGGGTTATTTCTAATTTTTTGATTGATTAAACAAAGACACTTACAGAAATATTCGTAGAGTTGAATCGCTGTACTAAACCTGCTGCTACATAGTTTCTCCTGCAATTGGAGCTCCGTTTCTGGCGTGTCAAAGTGGGCAATCAAAGTTTTCCTGATGTCCTTCCAGGTTTCTGGGTTGTATGTAAGGATTACTTCACGGGCTTTTCCTTGCATTCGTAATAAAATTTGCTGTGTTAGTAGCGCCTTTTGGTTGCTTAGATTCAGCTGCTGTTCGATGACATCCACTGCCTTGATGAACTGGTGTAGATACATTTGTGCACCATCAAATGTAGGCATAGAAGAAATGTAGCTGCTGAGCTGACTATAATCCATGATAAAGGATTTTTTATTTAAATTTAAATCTGCAAATAAATTTGTTAAATTATCCAGATTTTTGATGGCTTTTGTTTTAAATTTGGTTTGAAGGATCCTGCGCAAAAACGTTGTTTTTACTTTTCCTTCATATAAACCACAACTTGATGTGTTTCGTCGTTTATGTAGTGTTCTTTTATTTCGGTTAATACGATCTTACGTGGAAAAAAGATTTTTCCACTTTATCTGAATTTAAACCGTGATCCGACTGCGCCAGTTAAGAAACAAAGATATGTTTTCCTTTTGAATGATACTTTAATAATGAATCTTCGTCCTTACTGACTAACATCTTAAATAGTCTAAAATGAATATCTTACAAACTAGTTTACAATTATCTTAAAAAGGATTTGGAGGAGTTTACGATGGGTTTTATGACAGCGAAAAAAGGATCTTAAAAGGTTTACCGCGCTAAGTATTTTATGGCACGGAAAAGGTGAGGTTTTTCCCTGTCTTGTATTTTATTGCCTTTTATGGCTCAGGACAATATTTCCGGCTATGGTAATTAGGGTAGCGAAAACATCTGTTTTCGCTTGTCGGCAAAGATAATAATTATGAGTATATGGCAATATGCGAGAATATCTTAACTGCTTACTGTACGCAATCTGCAACTTTAGTTAGCAATAACAAGTGAGATTCAAAATCTGGCGTAGTAACCAAAATGTCATCAAGGTAAACCGAAACTCTATTCCTATTCCTAGAAAAACTTGCATAACTTTATCGATTAGGCGACACATGTGAGCGGGTGCGTTACACAAACCGAACGGCATCACTTTAAAGTGATACAACGGTTGGTCCGGAATGGTAAATGCCGTTTTATCACGAGACTTGTATTCCAGAGGAATCTGCCAAAAGGCATCTTTTAAGTCAATAATGGAAATATATTTGGTATCATCCAACTGACTTACTAAGCCATCTATGCGAGGAAGAGGAACCCATCTTTGATGGTAAGTTTATTCACCCTGCGGTAATCCAAGCATAGACGATTTTTGCCTGGTTTTCGAACGAACACCTGTAATGGTACGCCGCCGCCCGGGATCGAAGTGATTCCGATCCTGACTGGCACCCGAAGGCCATGCTCACGGTTCTGCAATATTCTTCACATCGCTTGTCCAGTCCCTACACCGATTCCGAATCACATAGCGAATATTTTTTTTGTTGTTTGATTTCTATCGCAGAGAAAATGTTTTCTTTCATTTTTTATAGTGCAAGGAAAATATTTTCTTTCGATTCTAATCACATTAAAAGAATGTTCTCTCCGATTCGGAATCGCACCGGAAATTAATTGGGAAATGAAAACTACCATCTGGCAACACTCTGTATACCACCACGACATCTGACTGCCATGAAAAAGTTTGCGTGACAGTCAAATGACATCCGGTGTAGGAACTGTCAGCTAGTGAGGAAGCAGAACCGTGGGGCGATAAGAATCGCTAAAAACCCGAGGCATCAGGTAAATATTGTTGAGGTTGGTGTCTGAAATACCTCAATCAACGCAATTCGATCCCACAGCAACCAGTAGGAGAAACTCGGAAGGATTGGCTACTGTCGGGAAAAAAATTCCATCTACATGCCATTTCGTTGCAAGTGACAGCACAATCTCAAGAAGCCGGTAGGAAAGGACGAGGAGACAAATCACATCACAATCAAAATCAAACCACGTCAAACAACGTTCCAGCAGTAGTAACCGAAACGGAAACCTATACTCGTCCAAAACGGACGCGACGTGAGTAATGAATGGACGTGTATTTATTATTTCCTTAGGGGGAAAGTATTATTAGAAAAGGTGGCAATGTTGGGTGCTTAGTGTTTGTATTATTTTAAGAAGCAATTACTGGGTACAAAACTAATTTGAATTTAGATTTTGTAATAATTGCCCTATGAATTTATTACGCCGCTGGAAAAATAAAATGCGAATTTTTAATGCTCGTAGTATGCATGAATTTTGGACAAAGTTGGTGGCAAAAGGTCTCTCTATATTATCTTATACCTACATGTAGCGAATGATAAACAAGTCCTGGGATTGTAAACATATGCAGAGGTTGATTTCACCTCAGTTTTTCAAAGTTTTTTTCAACCCAACAAATTACTATAAATCTTCAAATGTTAGTCTACAATCAAAGGGTAACTTGTTCTTGATCCCATGCACACTTCAAACATGTTTTTTAAATTTTAAAGTGGATGTATAGAATGATTCTTTTAAATTTGTAGTTCAAATTGATATGGCGTATGGATCGTTACAAAAATAACATATTTCAACAAACATACTTATACTGTCAAAAGTTGTGAAGTAGTCTGGCCTAGTGAAATCAGGATGATGTAACTCGGTAGCGTTGGCCATGGCTTCTATCAACTTGTTAAAAGCAATTTCAGCCTCGTCAGCCCATAAAAAACCTTTGGGGTTTTTCTTGAGACAATCGGTAATAAGAGCCGCTAACAATGCGTAGTTGGATACAAATCGTCTGTACCATCCAGTCATGCCGAGGAATCGACGAGTTTGTTTAACTGTTTTAGGTGAAAGGAATTCTTTCACAGCTGCAAGTTTCGCCGGATCTTTCTTCAACTTACCATCCTCGACTATGAATCCCAAATATTTCACTTCTTTCATACAAAAGCTTTTCGCAACATTTATTGTAAGGCCAACTTACTGTAAGCAATCTGCAACTTTAGTTAGCAATAACAAGTGAGATTCACAATCTGGCGTAGTAACCAAAATGTCATCAAGGTAAACCGAAACTCTATTCCTATTCCTAGAAGAACTTGCATAACTTTATCGATTAGGCGACACATGTGAGCGGGTGCGTTACACAAACCGAACGGCATCACTTTAAAGTGATACAACGGTTGGTCCGGAACGGTAAATGCCGTTTTATCACGAGACTTGTATTCCAGAGGAATCTGCCAAAAGGCATCTTTTAAGTCAATAATGGAAATATATTTGGTATCATCCAACTGACCTACTAAGCCATCTATGCGAGGAAGAGGAACCCATCTTTGATGGTAAGTTTATTCACCCTGCGGTAATCCAAGCATAGACGATTTTTGCCTGGTTTTCGAACGAACACCTGTAATGGTACGCCGCCCGCCCGGGATCGAAGTGATTCCGATCCTGACTGGCACCCGAAGGCCATGCTCACGGTTCTGCAATATTCTTCACATCGCTTGTCCAGTCCCTACACCGATTCCGAATCACAGCGAATATTTTTGTTGTTGTGTGATTTCTATCGCAGAGAAAATGTTTTCTTTCATTTTTTATAGTGCAAGAAAAATATTGTCTTTCGATTCTAATCTCATTAAAAGAATGTTCTCTCCGACTCGGAATCGCACCGGAAATTAATTGGGAAATGAAAAGTACCATCTGGCAACACTCTGTATACCACCACGATATCTGACTGTCATGAAAAAGTTTGCGTGACAGTCAAATGACATCCGGTGTAGGAACTGTCAGCTAGTGAGGAAGCAGAACCGTGGGGCGATAAGAATCGCTAAAAACCCGAGGCATCAGGTAAATATTGTTGAGGTTGGTGTCTGAAACACCTGAATTAACACAATTCGATCCCACAGCAACCAGTAGGAGAAACTCGGAAGGAATGGCTACTGTCGGGAAAAAAATTCCATCTACATGCCATTTCGTTGCAAGTGACAGCACAATCTCAAGAAGCCGGTAGGAAAGGACGAGGAGACAAATCACATCACAATCAAAATCAAACCACGTCAAACAACGTTCCAGCAGTAGTAACCGAAACGGAAACCTATACTCGTCCAAAACGGACGCGACGTGAGTAATGAATGGACGTGTATTTATTATTTCCTTAGGGGGAAAGTATTATTAGAAAAGGTGGCAATGTTGGGTGCTTAGTGTTTGTATTATTTTAAGAAGCAATTACTGGGTACAAAGCTAATTTGAATTTAGATTATGTAATAATTGTCCTATGAATTTATTACGCCGCTGGAAAAATAAAATGTCAGCGAATTTTTAATACTCGTATTATGCATGAATTTTGGACAAAGTTGGTGGCAAAAGGTCTCTCTATATTATCTTATACCTACATGTAGCGAATGATAAACATGTCCTGGGCTTGTAAACATATGCAAAGGTTGATTTCACCTGAGTTTTTCAGAGTTTGTTTCAACACAACAAATCTTCAAATGTTAGTCTACAATCAAAGGGTAACTTGTTCTTGATCCCATGTACACTTCAAACATGTTTTTTTAAATTTTAAAGTGGATGTATAGAATGATTCTTTTAAATTTGTAGTTCAAATTGATTTGGCGTATGGATCGTTACAAAAATAACATATTTCAACAAACATACTTATACTGCCAAAAGTTGTGAAGTAGTCTGGCCTAGTGAAATCAGGATGATGTAACTCGGTAGCGTTGGTCATGGCTTCTTTCAACTTGTAAAAGCAATTTCAGCCTCGTCAGCCCATAAAAAACCTTTGGGGTTTTTCTTGAGACAATCGGTAATAAGAGCCGCTAACAATGCGTAGTTGGATACAAATTGTCTGGTCTGTACCATCCAGTCATGCCGAGGAATCGACGAGTTTGTTTAACTGTTTTAGGTGAAAGGAATTCTTTCAGAGCTGCAAGTTTCGCCGGACCTTTCTTCAACTTACCATCCTCGACTATGAATCCCAAATATTTCACTCCTTTCATACAAAAAAAGCTTTTCGCAACATTTATTGTAAGGCCAACTTACTGTAAGCAATCTGCAACTTTAGTTAGCAATAACAAGTGAGATTCAAAATCTGGCGTAGTAACCAAAATGTCATCAAGGTAAACCGAAACTCTATTCCTATTCCTAGAAGAACTTGCATAACTTTATCGATTAGGCGACACATGTGAGCGGGTGCGTTACACAAACCGAACGGCATCACTTTAAAGTGATACAACGGTTGGTCCCGAACGGTAAATGCCGTTTTATCACGAGACTTGTATTCCAGAGGAATCTGGCAAAAGGCATCTTTTAAGTCAATAATGGAAATATATTTGGTATCATCCAACTGACCTAGTAATCCATCGATGCGCGGAAGAGGAACCCATCTTTGATGGTAACTTTATTCACCCTGCGGTAATCCAAGCATAGACGATTTTTGCCTGGTTTTCGAACTAACACCTGTAATGGTACGCCGCCGCCCGGGATCTAAGTGATTCCGATCCTGACTGGCACCCGAAGGCCATGCTCACGGTTCTGCAATATTCTTCACATCGCTTGTCCAGTCCCTACACCGATTCCGAATCACAGCGAATATTTTTTTTGTTATGTGATTTCTATCGCAGAGAAAATGTTTTCTTTCATTTTTTATAGTGCAAGAAAAATATTGTCTTTCGATTCTAATCACATTAAAAGAATGTTCTCTCCGACTCGGAATCGCACCGGAAATTAATTGGGAAATGAAAAGTACCATCTGGCAACACTCTGTATACCACCACGACATCTGACTGTCATGAAAAAGTTTGCGTGACAGTCAAATGACATCCGGTGTAGGAACTGTCAGCTAGTGAGGAAGCAGAACCGTGGGGCGATAAGAATCGCTAAAAACCCGAGGCATCAGGTAAATATTGTTGAGGTTGGTGTCTGAAACACCTGAATTAACACAATTCGATCCCACAGCAACCAGTAGGAGAAACTCGGAAGGAATGGCTACTGTCGGGAAAAAAATTCCATCTACATGCCATTTCGTTGCAAGTGACAGCACAATCTCAAGAAGCCGGTAGGAAAGGACGAGGAGACAAATCACATCACAAACAAAATCAAACCACGTCAAACAACGTTCCAGCAGTAGTAACCGAAACGGAAACCTATACTCGTCCAAAACGGACGCGACGTGAGTAATGAATGGACGTGTATTTATTATTTCCTTAGGGGGAAAGTATTATTAGAAAAGGTGGCAATGTTGGGTGCTTAGTGTTTGTATTATTTTAAGAAGCAATTACTGGGTACAAAGCTAATTTGAATTTAGATTATGTAATAATTGTCCTATGAATTTATTACGCCGCTGGAAAAATAAAATGTCAGCGAATTTTTAATACTCGTATTATGCATGAATTTTGGCCAAAGTTGGTGGCAAAAGGTCTCTCTATATTATCTTATACCTACATGTTGCGAATGATAAACATGTCCTGGGCTTGTAAACATATGCAGAGGTTGATTTCACCTGAGTTTTTCAGAGTTTGTTTCAACACAACAAATCTTCAAATGTTAGTCTGCAATCAAAGGGTAACTTGTTCTTGATCCCATGCACACATCAAACATGTTTTTTTAATTTTAAAGTGGATGTATAGAATGATTCTTTTAAATTTGTAGTTCAAATTGATTTGGCGTATGGATCGTTACAAAAATAACATATTTCAACAAACATACTTATACTGTCAAAATTTGTGAAGTAGTCTGGCCTAGTGAAATCAGGATGATGTAACACGGTAGCGTTGGCCATGGCTTCTACCAACTTGTTAAAAGCAATTTCAGCCTCGTCAGCCCATAAAAAACCTTTGGGGTTTTTTTGAGACAATCGGTAATAAGAGCCGCTAACAATGCGTAGTTGGATACAAATTGTCTGGTCTGTACCATCCAGTCATGCCGAGGAATCGACGAGTTTGTTTAACTGTTTTAGGTGAAAGGTATTCTTTCACAGCTGCAAGTTTCGCCGGACCTTTCTTCAACTTACCATCCTCGACTATGAATCCCAAATATTTCACTTCTTTCATACAAAAGCTTTTCGCAACATTTATTGTAAGGCCAGCTTACTGTAAGCAATCTGCAACTTTAGTTAGCAATAACAAGTGAGATTCAAAATCTGGCGTAGTAACCAAAATGTCATCAAGGCAAGCCGAAACTCTATTCCTATTCCTAGAAGAACTTGCATAACTTTATCGATTAGGCGACACATGTGAGCGGGTGCGTTACATAAACCGAACGGCATCACTTTAAAGTGATACAACGGTTGGTCCGGAACGGTAAATGCCGTTTTATCACGAGACTTGTATTCCAGAGGAATCTGCCAAAAGGCATCTTTTAAGTCAATAATGGAAATATATTTGGTATCATCCAACTGACCTAGTAATCCATCGATGCGCGGAAGAGGAACCCATCTTTGATGGTAACTTTATTCACCCTGCGGTAATCCAAGCATAGACGATTTTTGCCTGGTTTTCGAACTAACACCTGTAATGGCACGCCGCCGCCCGGGATCGAAGTGATTCCGATCCTGACTGGCACCCGAAGGCCATGCTCACGGTTCTGCAATATTCTTCACATCGCTTGTCCAGTCCCTACACCGATTCCGAATCACAGCGAATATTTTTGTTGTTGTGTGATTTCTATCGCAGAGAAAATGTTTTCTTTCATTTTTTATAGTGCAAGAAAAATATTGTCTTTCGATTCTAATCACATTAAAAGAATGTTCTCTCCGACTCGGAATCGCACCGGAAATTAATTGGGAAATGAAAAGTACCATCTGGCAACACTCTGTATACCACCACGACATCTGACTGTCATGAAAAAGTTTGCGTGACAGTCAAATGACATCCGGTGTAGGAACTGTCAGCTAGTGAGGAAGCAGAACCGTGGGGCGATAAGAATCGCTAAAAACCCGAGGCATCAGGTAAATATTGTTGAGGTTGGTGTCTGAAACACCTGAATTAACACAATTCGATCCCACAGCAACCAGTAGGAGAAACTCGGAAGGAATGGCTACTGTCGGGAAAAAAATTCCATCTACATGCCATTTCGTTGCAAGTGACAGCACAATCTCAAGAAGCCGGTAGGAAAGGACGAGGAGACAAATCATATCACAATCAAAATCAAACCACGTCAAACAACGTTCCAGCAGTAGTAACCGAAACGGAAACCTATACTCGTCCAAAACGGACGCGACGTGAGTAATGAATGGACGTGTATTTATTATTTCCTTAGGGGGAAAGTATTATTAGAAAAGGTGGCAATGTTGGGTGCTTAGTGTTTGTATTATTTTAAGAAGCAATTACTGGGTACAAAACTAATTTGAATTTAGATTTTGTAATAATTGTCCTATGAATTTATTACGCCGCTGGAAAAATAAAATGTCAGCGAATTTTAAATACTCGTAGTATGCATGAATTTTGGACAAAGTTGGTGGCAAAAGGTCTCTCTATATTATCTTATACCTACATGTAGCGAATGATAAACATGTCCTGGGCTTGTAAACATATGCAGAGGTTGATTTCACCTGAATTTTTCAGAGTTTTTTTCAACACAACAAATTACTGTAAATCTTCAAATGTTAGTCTACAATCAAAGGGTAACTTGTTCTTGATCCCATGTACACTTCAAACATGTTTTTTAAATTTTAAAGTGGATGTATAGAATGATTCTTTTAAATTTGTATGGATCGTTACAAAAATAACATATTTCAACAAACATACTTATACTGTCAAAAGTTGTGAAGTAGTCTGGCCTAGTGAAATCAGAATGATGTAACTAGGTAGCGTTGGTCATGGCTTCTTTCAACTTGTAAAAGCAATTTCAGCCTCGTCACCCCATAAAAAATCTTTGGGGGTTTTCTTGAGACAATCGGTAAAAAGAGCCGCTAACAATGCGTAGTTGGATACAAATCGTCTGTACCATCCAGTCATGCCGAGGAATCGACGAGTTTGTTTAACTGTTTTAGGTGAAAGGAATTCTTTCACAGCTGCAAGTTTCGCCGGACCTTTCTTCAACTTACCATCCTCGACAATGAATCCCAAATATTTCACTTCTTTCATACAAAAAAAGCTTTTCGCAACATTTATTGTAAGGCCAACTTACTGTAAGCAATCTGCAACTTTAGTTAGCAATAACAAGTGAGATTCAAAATCTGGCGTAGTAACCAAAATGTCATCAAGGTAAACCGAAACTCTATTCCTATTCCTAGAAGAACTTGCATAACTTTATCGATTAGGCGACACATGTGAGCGGGTGCGTTACACAAACCGAACGGCATCACTTTAAAGTGATACAACGGTTGGTCCGGAACGGTAAATTCCGTTTTATCACGAGACTTGTATTCCAGAGGAATCTGCCAAAAGGCATCTTTTAAGTCAATAATGGAAATATATTTGGTATCATCCAACTGACCTAGTAATCCATCGATGCGAGGAAGAGGAAACCATCTTTGATGGTAACTTTATTCACCCTGCGGTAATCCAAGCATAGACGATTTTTGCCTGGTTTTCGAACGCACACCTGTAATGGTACGCCGCCGCCCGGGATCGAAGTGATTCCGATCCTGACTGGCACCCGAAGGCCATGCTCACGGTTCTGCAATATTCTTCACATCGCTTGTCCAGTCCCTACACCGATTCCGAATCACAGCGAATATTTTTGTTGTTGTGTGATTTCTATCGCAGAGAAAATGTTTTCTTTCATTTTTTATAGTGCAAGAAAAATATTGTCTTTCGATTCTAATCACATTAAAAGAATGTTCTCTCCGACTCGGAATCGCACCGGAAATTAATTGGGAAATGAAAACTACCATCTGGCAACACTCTGTATACCACCACGACATCTGACTGTCATGAAAAAGTTTGCGTGACAGTCAAATGACATCCGGTGTAGGAACTGTCAGCTAGTGAGGAAGCAGAACCGTGGGGCGATAAGAATCGCTAAAAACCCGAGGCATCAGGTAAATATTGTTGAGGTTGGTGTCTGAAACACCTGAATTAACACAATTCGATCCCACAGCAACCAGTAGGAGAAACTCGGAAGGAATGGCTACTGTCGGGAAAAAAATTCCATCTACATGCCATTTCGTTGCAAGTGACAGCACAATCTCAAGAAGCCAGTAGGAAAGGATGAGGAGACAAATCACATCACAATCAAAATCATACCACGTCAAACAACGTTCCAGCAGTAGTAACCGAAACGGAAACCTATACTCGTCCAAAACGGACGCGACGTGAGTAATGAATGGACGTGTATTTATTATTTCCTTAGGGGAAAAGTATTATTAGAAAAGGTGGTAATGTTGGGTGCTTAGTGTTTGTATTATTTTAAGAAGCAATTACTGGGTACAAAGCTAATTTGAATTTAGATTTTGTAATAATTGCCCTATGAATTTATTACGCCGCTGAAAAAATAAAATGTCAGCGAATTTTGAATACTTGTAGTATGCATGAATTTTGGACAAAGTTGGTGGCAAAAGGTCTCTCTATATTATCTTATACCTACATGTAGCGAATGATAAACATGTCCTGGGCTTGTAAACATATGCAGAGGTTGATTTCACCTGAATTTTTCAGAGTTTTTTTCAACACAACAAATTACTATAAATCTTCAAATGTTAGTCTACAATCAAAGGGTAACTTGTTCTTGATCCCATGTACACTTCAAACATGTTTTTTAAATTTTAAAGTGGATGTATAGAATGATTCTTTTAAATTTGTAGTTCAAATTGATTTGGCGTATGGATCGTTACAAAAATAACATATTTCAACAAACATACTTATACTGTCAAAAGTTGTGAAGTAGTCTGGCCTAGTGAAATCAGAATGATGTAACTCGGTAGCGTTGGTCATGGCTTCTTTCAACTTGTAAAAGCAATTTCAGCCTCGTCAGCCCATAAAAAATCTTTGGGGTTTTCTTGAGACAATCGGTAAAAAGAGCCGCTAACAATGCGTAGTTGGATACAAATTGTCCGGTCTGTACCATCCAGTCATGCCGAGGAATCGACGAGTTTGTTTAACTGTTTTAGGTGAAAGGAATTCTTTCATAGCTGCAAGTTTCGCCGGACCTTTCTTCAACTTACCATCCTCGACTATGAGTCCCAAAAATTTCACTTCTTTCATACAAAAAAAGTTTTTCGCAACATTTATTGTAAGGCCAGCTTACTGTAAGCAATCTGCAACTTTAGTTAGCAATAACAAGTGAGATTCAAAATCTGGCGTAGTAACCAAAATGTCATCAAGGTAAACCGAAACTCTATTCCTATTCCTAGAAGAACTTGCATAACTTTATCGATTAGGCGACACATGTGAGCGGGTGCGTTACACAAACCGAACGGCATCACTTTAAAGTGATACAACGGTTGGTCCCGAACGGTAAATGCCGTTTTATCACGAGACTTGTATTCCAGAGGAATCTGCCAAAAGGCATCTTTTAAGTCAATAATGGAAATATATTTGGTATCATCCAACTGACCTACTAAGCCATCTATGCGAGGAAGAGGAACCCATCTTTGATGGTAAGTTTATTCACCCTGCGGTAATCCAAGCATAGACGATTTTTGCCTGGTTTTCGAACTAACACCTGTAATGGTACGCCGCCGCCCGGGATCGAAGTGATTCCGATCCTGACTGGCACCCGAAGGCCATGCTCACGGTTCTGCAATATTCTTCACATCGCTTGTCCAGTCCCTACACCGATTCCGAATCACATAGCGAATATTTTTTTTGTTGTGTGATTTCTATCGCAGAGAAAATGTTTTCTTTCATTTTTTATAGTGCAAGGAAAATATTTTCTTTCGATTCTAATCACATTAAAAGAATGTTCTCTCCGATTCGGAATCGCACCGGAAATTAATTGGGAAATGAAAACTACCATCTGGCAACACTCTGTATACCACCACGACATCTGACTGCCATGAAAAAGTTTGCGTGACAGTCAAATGACATCCGGTGTAGGAACTGTCAGCTAGTGAGGAAGCAGAACCGTGGGGCGATAAGAATCGCTAAAAACCCGAGGCATCAGGTAAATATTGTTGAGGTTGGTGTCTGAAATACCTCAATCAACGCAATTCGATCCCACAGCAACCAGTAGGAGAAACTCGGAAGGATTGGCTACTGTCGGGAAAAAAATTCCATCTACATGCCATTTCGTTGCAAGTGACAGCACAATCTCAAGAAGCCGGTAGGAAAGGACGAGGAGACAAATCACATCACAATCAAAATCAAACCACGTCAAACAACGTTCCAGCAGTAGTAGCCGAAACGGAAACCTATACTCGTCCAAAACGGACGCGACGTGAGTAATGAATGGACGTGTATTTATTATTTCCTTAGGGGGAAAGTATTATTAGAAAAGGTGGCAATGTTGGGTGCTTAGTGTTTGTATTATTTTAAGAAGCAATTACTGGGTACAAAACTAATTTGAATTTAGATTTTGTAATAATTGCCCTATGAATTTATTACGCCGCTGGAAAAATAAAATGTCAGCGAATTTTTAATGCTCGTAGTATGCATGAATTTTGGACAAAGTTGGTGGCAAAAGGTCTCTCTATATTATCTTATACCTACATGTAGCGAATGATAAACAAGTCCTGGGATTGTAAACATATGCAGAGGTTGATTTCACCTCAGTTTTTCAAAGTTTTTTTCAACCCAACAAATTACTATAAATCTTCAAATGTTAGTCTACAATCAAAGGGTAACTTGTTCTTGATCCCATGCACACTTCAAACATGTTTTTTAAATTTTAAAGTGGATGTATAGAATGATTCTTTTAAATTTGTAGTTCAAATTGATATGGCGTATGGATCGTTACAAAAATAACATATTTCAACAAACATACTTATACTGTCAAAAGTTATGAAGTAGTCTGGCCTAGTGAAATCAGGATGATGTAACTCGGTAGAGTTGGCCATGGCTTCTATCAACTTGTTAAAAGCAATTTCAGCCTCGTCAGCCCATAAAAAACCTTTGGGGTTTTTCTTGAGACAATCGGTAATAAGAGCCGCTTACAATGCGTAGTTGGATACAAATCGTCTGTACCATCCAGTCATGCCGAGGAATCGACGAGTTTGTTTAACTGTTTTAGGTGAAAGGAATTCTTTCACAGCTGCAAGTTTCGCCGGACCTTTCTTCAACTTACCATCCTCGACTATGAATCCCAAAAATTTCACTTCTTTCATACAAAAGCTTTTCGCAACATTTATTGTAAGGCCAACTTACTGTAAGCAATCTGCAACTTTAGTTAGCAATAACAAGTGAGATTCAAAATCTGGCGTAGTAACCAAAATGTCATCAAGGTAAACCGAAACTCTATTCCTATTCCTAGAAGGACTTGCATAACTTTATCGATTAGGCGACACATGTGAGCGGGTGCGTTACACAAACCGAACGGCATCACTTTAAAGTGTTACAACGGTTGGTCCGGAACGGTAAATACCGTTTTCTCACGAGACTTGTATTCCAGAGGAATCTGCCAAAAGGCATCTTTTAAGTCAATAATGGAAATATATTTTTTATCAGCCAACTGACCTAGTAATCCATCGATGTGAGGAAGAGGAACCCATCTTTGATGGTAAGTTTATTCACCCTGCGGTAATCCAAGCATAGACGATTTTTGCCTGGTTTTCGAACGAACACCTGTAATGGTACGCCGCCGCCCGGGATCGAAGTGATTCCGATCCTGACTGGCACCCGAAGGCCATGCTCACGGTTCTGCAATATTCTTCACATCGCTTGTCCAGTCCCTACACCGATTCCGAATCACATAGCGAATATTTTTTTGTTGTGTGATTTCTATCGCAGAGAAAATGTTTTCTTTCATTTTTTATAGTGCAAGGAAAATATGTTCTTTCGATTCTAATCACATTAAAAGAATGTTCTCTCCGATTCGGAATCGCACCGGAAATTAATTGGGAAATGAAAAGTATCATCTGGCAACACTCTGTATACCACCACGACATCTGACTGCCATGAAAAAGTTTGCGTGACAGTCAAATGACATCCGGTGTGTCAGCTGTCAGCTAGTGAGGAAGCAGAACCGTGGGGCGATAAGAATCGCTAAAAACCCGAGGCATCAGGTAAATATTGTTGAGGTTGGTGTCTGAAACACCTGAATTAACACAATTCGATCCCACAGCAACCATTAGGAGAAACTCGGAAGGAATGGCTACTGTCGGGAAAAAAATTCCATCTACATGCCATTTCGTTGCAAGTGACAGCACAATCTCAAGAAGCCGGTAGGAAAGGACGAGGAGACAAATCACATCACAATCAAAATCAAACCACGTCAAACAACGTTCCAGCAGTAGTAACCGAAACGGAAACCTATACTCGTCCAAAACGGACGCGACGTGAGTAATGAATGGACGTGTATTTATTATTTCCTTAGGGGGAAAGTATTATTAGAAAAGGTGGCAATGTTGGGTGCTTAGTGTTTGTATTATTTTAAGAAGCAATTACTGGGTACAAAACTAATTTGAATTTAGATTTTGTAATAATTGCCCTATGAATTTATTACGCCGCTGAAAAAATAAAATGTCAGCGAATTTTTAATACTCGTAGTATGCATGAATTTTGGACAAAGTTGGTGGCAAAAGGTCTCTCTATATTATCTTATACCTACATGTAGCGAATGATAAACATGTCCTGGGCTTGTAAACATATGCAGAGGTTGATTTCACCTGAATTTTTCATTGTTTTTTTCAACACAACAAATTACTATAAATCTTCAAATGTTAGTCTACAATCAAAGGGTAACTTGTTCTTGATCCCATGTACACTTCAAACATGTTTTTTAAATTTTAAAGTGGATGTATAGAATGATTCTTTTAAATTTGTAGTTCAAATTGATTTGGCGTATGGATCGTTACAAAAATAACATATTTCAACAAACATACTTATACTGTCAAAAGTTGTGAAGTAGTCTGGCCTAGTGAAATCAGGATGACGTAACTCGGTAGCGTTGGTCATGGCTTCTTTCAACTTGTTAAAAGCAATTTCAGCCTCGTCAGCCCATAAAAAACCTTTGGGGAATTTCTTGAGACAATCGGTAAAAAGAGCCGCTAACAATGCGTAGTTGGATACAAATCGTCTGTACCATCCAGTCATGCCGAGGAATCGACGAGTTTGTTTAACTGTTTTAGGTGAAAGGAATTCTTTCACAGCTGCAAGTTTCGCCGGACCTTTCTTCAACTTACCATCCTCGACTATGAATCCCAAATATTTCACTTCTTTCATACAAAGAAAAGCTTTTCGCAACATGTATTGTAAGGCCAACTTACTGTAAGCAATCTGCAACTTTAGTTAGCAATAACAAGTGAGATTCAAAATCTGGCGTAGTAACCAAAATGTCATCAAGGTAAACCGAAACTCTATTCCTATTCCTAGAAGAACTTGCATAACTTTATCGATTAGGCGACACATGTGAGCGGGTGCGTTACACAAACCGAACGGCATCACTTTAAAGTGATACAACGGTTGGTCCGGAATGGTAAATGCCGTTTTATCACGAGACTTGTATTCCAGAGGAATCTGCCAAAAGGCATCTTTTAAGTCAATAATGGAAATATATTTGGTATCATCCAACTGACCTACTAATCCATCTATGCGAGGAAGAGGAACCCATCTTTGATGGTAAGTTTATTCACCCTGCGGTAATCCAAGCATAGACGATTTTTGCCTGGTTTTCGAACTAACACCTGTAATGGTACACCGCCGCCCGGGATCGAAGTGATTCCGATCCTGGCTGTCACCCGAAGGCCATGCTCACGGTTCTGCAATATTCTTCACATCGCTTGTCCAGTCCCTACACCGATTCCGAATCACATAGCGAATATTTTTTTTGTTGTGTGATTTCTATCGCAGAGAAAATGTTTTCTTTCATTTTTTATAGTGCAAGGAAAATATTTTCTTTCGATTCTAATCACATTAAAAGAATGTTCTCTCTGATTCGGAATCGCACCGGAAATTAATTGGGAAATGAAAAGTACCATCTGGCAACACTCTGTATACCACCACGACATCTGACTGTCATGAAAAAGTTTGCGTGACAGTCAAATGACATCCGGTGTAGGAACTGTCAGCTAGTGAGGAAGCAGAACCGTGGGGCGATAAGAATCGCTAAAAACCCGAGGCATCAGGTAAATATTGTTGAGGTTGGTGTCTGAAATACCTCAATCAACGCAATTCGATCCCACAGCAACCAGTAGGAGAAACTCGGAAGGATTGGCTACTGTCGGGAAAAAAATTCCATCTACATGCCATTTCGTTGCAAGTGACAGCACAATCTCAAGAAGCCGGTAGGAAAGGACGAGGAGACAAATCACATCACAATCAAAATCAAACCACGTCAAACAACGTTCCAGCAGTAGTAGCCGAAACGGAAACCTATACTCGTCCAAAACGGACGCGACTTGAGTAATGAATGGACGTGTATTTATTATTTCCTTAAGGGGAAAGTATTATTAGAAAAGGTGGCAATGTTGGGTGCTTAGTGTTTGTATTATTTTAAGAAGCAATTACTGGGTACAAAACTAATTTGAATTTAGATTTTGTAATAATTGCCCTATGAATTTATTACGCCTGTAATGATTTTTAAACATTTTTCGTCCGAGCGCGGAACCGACCTCTCATCGGTTCTAGACGTTAAGTCTGAGTAGTGCCAACGGATGTTACCAACCGGTCAACCAATCCGTGCACCGTAACCCATTCACGCGGTGGCTGCTTGTCGGCCAGCTAGTTCGGAGAGGATTTCGGTCGCGGGTCTCCGAATGGGTTACGCTCATTTACATATTTTCAGCCACCTATACACGCCCGTTTATAAACGCGTTACAAAACAAAACCATACGGAGAAGAAACCTATTTTACGTTACTCCGTATTTCTTTCTATACGTTACTCCGTATTTCTTTCTATACTCCGTATTTCTTCCTATAACCAGTCAAAGAACAAAATCTCATTTTTACTTCGCGTTCCCGAATTGCCGACGCGGTACCGAAAAGTATGCTACTCTAACTCAACCCGACGAAAACTACACTAATAAAGCGACAAAACAACAAAGGTACCGCGTACCGCGCACGACGCGAAACCGACCTCAGCGGATTTTTCGAAACCCTACCCTCGCGACGGCATACCTACCCTGCACTCACTTTCCCGCTGAAACAAAAAGAACCACTGAAAAGGAAAGTCGTTAAGTAGTTAGCAATTCATGATTTGTTTATTTCTTTTCTTTTAAACCCATCATATAACTGCTTTCTTACGTAAAAATACAATATAAACACTTTATTATTAACTTTAAATATTTAAATGAAATGATAACCTTACGGGATCACAAATATGGTACAAGAGATTTACAGAATTAAATTAATTGTTTATAACCAAACTGTATAATGAAAATATTCAATAAAAGTGAATTCAACCAAATATGAACCGTTAAATAAAAAAAAATTCATAGAATGTATTATCCTTTCATAAATAGGATGTAAAAACTATCAAGTTATGCTATTTCTAACAAGGAATAAGTTAAAAAACATCCCTACAAAATGCAATTTCTAATCTCTTCAGTGATAATGAAAATAAATTTCAATTGTGAATACTTATAAACCTAGCCTGTTTTGTAATATTTTATTTACAGTATTGTGCAATTGTACTTTCAAGTAAATTCATTTATCAATTTTAAAAACGATTTTTCATTGCAAACTCAGAAGGCTTGTACACAACATCATGTACATTATAAGGCATACTAACTATAAATAATTCACTTGTGAATTTGCAAATAACTATTTGCAATAAGAGCGGAAAATATAAATGGCATCACTAGATAAGACATTTTTCACAATTATTCTTAAATAGTGTACATATAATGTAGTTGCTGCATGAGGGACCTGACATTCACTTGTAATGTTTCTGCAGATTTCCTAATTCTATAATTAACTCTAACTCATGCTCAACATTTCTCTTAATTTTTTTTTTCAACCATTTTTCAATTGCAATAAATCGACTCGCTTACAATTCCTTTTGAATTCAGGCCTTTAAGACTTCGACTAGCTAATAGAAAGGACCAAATAAAGTAGTAGATCGCTTCAAAATACGTTTGCTGCATTTTTCTCTTTTTCATTCGATTTTCCCACCACAATTCCTTGAATTTATACTGGTTGCAAATCATCTAACCTTATTCACCGTTCACCTTTACTTGAAAACACCTCCGATTGTCTTTAATTTTTTTTCCTTTTCTTTACTTTAGACTTTTAATAATCTTTGATAAAAAAAATAATAAATTTACAAATATGAGGAGCAAAAACACATTTTGTCCTTTTTATCTTAATACCTTCATTAATAATTTAGTTATCTCCAACATTTCATAGCATCTCTCTTTCATTTATATTTTCTTTTCCTATTTGTTTTTATTTTCCATTCCTACTTGTTTTTATTTTCCGACATAGTATATCAATCAATCAATCAATATCAAATTTTTTTTTTTTTTTTTCATTTCCCAGCATAAAACTTAAAATTTTCTCTTGTCCATCAAATGTCTCATTTTTTTCTTTTAAACAACTAGAAAAGTAATATTAGATCTTGTACAATGTGTTGTTTGCTTTCCATTTAATTTTTTTAATTCTTTTCTAAATGGTATTCATTAATTGTTACTCTAAATATTTGCTTTACAAAGTTTCAGTATGGGTTTTATTTCCTTCCTTTTTAAGTAGGTTTTGAAAGTAGTTGAGTTGAATTTCTACATTCTTATTTTGGATATTTAATATAGATTTTCTAGGACGCAGAGTACATTATTTAAAAAAAAAAGCGCTCCCTATTGTGAAAATATTTTTACAATAATTATAAACTGTTACCATACCATAAACTGGCAGCGTTCGTTGATCGGAGGAAAACCGTTTTTTGTTTAAGTTATGAAGATTTCTATTTCTTTGCCTTCATTCAGTCTAGGAGTTCATTTTTTTTTTTTTTAACAAAATTGCAGATGCTACAATTACGAGAGTGGTAAACATTACGTACTATACTGGTGTAACGACACTTGTATTAAAAATATCCAAGGCTTTATTCAAATAGTTCATTTGCACAGCGATACACATATCTGTCGCTAGGATTAAGATCCAAGGAAGCCATGTTCCAAAGTCATTCGATTTTCCTAATATGGTATCCCGAATAGAAGGCCCTAACGCTTTGCAAAACATCACAGTTAAGCCACCGATTGAAGAGCATAGAATAATGTAAACGGCCACATTCACTCGACATATTTTGGTGCAACGTAAAAGGCGATAAAATTAGCTACCGATACAATCAATTACAATGACATATGTAATAAACACCGTATCTTGGAGTTCCTCTGTTGGCACATCTAGCTCGTCAAGTTCTTTTTGCATAATCTACCTTAACTTTCGGAAACAGCTCCCAAAACTAGGTTTAATCTGTCGTACGACATTAATGGCGAGATTGTGTGCAACTTATATTTAGCTCCGGAACTTATTCCGTCAAATGAATGACGTGGGCACTGCTGATATTTTATCGTGAAACTTACTTGCTAGCCTCCAAATATCCGACTGTATATTTATCCATAAATAGGTTACCTCCCTTGACAAGGCATGCTTCAAAACTGTCACAGGAACTCTAACTCGAGCTTGGCCTTTTTTCATTATCATCTGCCGTAAGTTGATCCGCGCTGGTAGATCATGTCATTCCCTCGGACAATGTTTGGTGCTTTCTTTAATTCGTTGGTGTCCCCTCTCAATTCTGGGTTTTCGGATCGGTTTGATCAGTACCCGAATCTGGCCACATGTATTAACCCCTTAAACAGAAATATCGATTCATAATTTATTTTCTGTGTGGCATCATTGCACCTACCTTCCGAAACGGAGAAGCAACCAGCCCTCCGTTAGCTGCAGCACCGCTATCACGCCCGAAAAGCCCTCAAAAGGACATCAGAAAGACACTCCAATGATATCGGAGGTTATCTTTCCCACGTTTTTCCTCCACCTGTTGCGTCGGACTGTCACTTTTGACAACCACCGACAAAACAAATGTGGACTGGGAGTCGTCGCAACTGACGCGGAATGGAACGCCACATGGCGGCAATGGGCATTTTTTATTGGTCGCCAGTGGCATAGTGTTTTGATGGCAACTGTGGGGGGGGGCATTGCCAGGGTTCGGGATCGGAATCACTTCGATTCCCGGGCGTGGCGTCACATTACACATTCCCCCCCCCCCAAAATCGAAGTAACTCCGATCCCGCCTCCTATGTAAAAGGTCTTGGTTAGGGCCGTGGCGGGTCGAAGGTCGTTTTCGAGGAATAGGCTACAACAATTTCAGTGAAGACTCGATAGTGGCTATACAGTAGGGAGTCAGGTGTTACTCGGAGGTCTTCGTCCAGGCAGAAATTTAGGTAAGCCATGGTTTTTTCTTTCGCGTGAAATAGTTGCACTTCATCGTCGAAGGTCTTTTGCATGGTAAATTCCCAGGGTTTTACCAGCCATGTCCGCGATGAAGTATCGTGTGGGGCTTATTACATGTAGGACTCGACACTTCACGAATTTCTTGTCTAGTTTGGCATTGTAATGTCGGGTGGCATCGCTCTGCCGGAAGTTTCGACGATATATTTCGTCGCCTGCCTTAAAGCCAGAAGGATGGGATCGCAGGTTATACCGCTCCTCCCCCATCCGTCTACTTTCTTCAATCTTCTGCCGCAGTTGATCTCGCAGAAGTTGGAGCCTTTCGTGCGGTTCCAGAACCACGATTGTGTCCTCTAGCGATTTCAGCTGCCGCAATAGCCGGTAAGCGCTTCCATGACGGATCATGTACTGCCCGAACAATGCGAAATACGGCGAAATGCCGGCAGTGGCGTGGTACGATGAGCGCAGAGCACTAGTGATGGTGGACAACTTGCGATCCCAGTCCTTCTGATTCGGGTGGACATAGGCGCGAATGGCCGCTATGAGCGTACGGTTTAGTCGTTCGGATGCGTTGGCTTGTGGTGAATAGACGGCGGTTCGTTGGTGAATGATGCCGTATTTGGACATTAGGTCTCGGAACTTGCTTGAGGTGAACTGGACCCCGTTGTCGGAGACAAGTTTCTCTGGAACTCCAAACATGTGAAAGACTCGGTTCTCCAAGAAGCTGAGTATAGGTCCAGTGTGCATATTACGTAGTGGTTCTATGATAGGGAACTTAGATAGCTGGTCCAGGACCACGACAGCTCCCGTGCGACCAGAAGCAGATCGAGGGTAAGGACCGATAAGATCAATGTACAAGCGCTGGAACACGCGTTCGGGGACCTCAACCTTACCCATGGGAGGCCGAAGAATGGTGTTGGGCGCTTTAGTGCACTTGCATAGATCACAGGAGGCTACGTACGCTTTTATCTGTTGTGCCATCTTAGGCCAAAAGAAACAGGTTTTCAACCGCCTAAGTGTACGACCGTATCCACCGTGCGCACTTGATGGGTGGTCATGAGCCCGTCTGATAAGATCAGTGGTTAATTCTTCGGGCACCCACAACTTCCACTGTTCTTCTTCTTGTATGGAGTCTCCGGATGCGTGTCCCATCCGCTTATAAATAAATCCATCCGTCAACCGCAGTTCCGGAAGCTTGGACAGTTGATTCTGGATAGTGTGAATCAGTTGGGTGTAGCTGGCTGACTTGAAGGCAGGATGGTCCAGATCGATCAATTGGGGGCTGTCGTCCTCATGAACCAACTCGGCTCCTTCAGGGGCGAACATTCTGGATAGGGTGTCGGGGACTACATGCTGGCTTCCTTTTCGGTGGCGAATTGTGAAGTCAAATGCCTGTAATTTCAGTGCCCACCTGGCCAATCTGCCGTTGAGATCAGTCTGGCTCATTAGCCATTTCAGAGAAGCGTGGTCCGTAACGATTTCAAAGGTGTGTCCCTCCACATAGGCTCGGAAGCGTTTCACTGCCAACACCGCAGCTAGACATTCCTGCTCGGAGACCGTGTAATTTCGCTGGGCTGGGTTCAACTTGTGAGACATGAAGGCTATAGGTCTCTCCTCGCCGTCTTGTGCAACCTGGACTAAGACTGCTCCCACCCCATGTTGACTCGCGTCACAATAGATTGAGAACGGTTTGTCAAAGTCCGGGCTGTGCAGTACGGGGGCTGTAGTCAGACTCTTCTTTAGCATTTCAAAGGCTCGCAAGCTGGGCTCTTCCTAGACGAATTTACGTCCCTTACGCAGCATGTCGGTCAAAGGAGTGGTAATGGTGGCATAGTCACGTACAAAACGCTGGTACCATCCGCATAAGCCTAAGAATCGGCGTAATTGCTTGGTGGTCTTGGGTAATGGAAAAACGTCAATCGCTTGAGTCTTGTCCGGATCGGTCTTGATATGGCCATGCCCAATGATGTGACCCAAATACTTCACCTCCGTCATCACGAACTGACTCTTCTGTATGTTGATGGTTAACCTTGCCCTCCGTATGTGCAGAGCCACCTCCTGAAGCAGGTCGATGTGTTCGTTAAAGGTCTCGGTGATAAGCAGCAGATCATCCAAGTAAACGAAAACTTGGTGCCGCAAATGAGGTGGTATCACCTTATCCATAAGGCGCGTCATTGTTTGGGGGGCATTGCACAATCCGAATGGCATGGTCACGAATTGATACAGGGGCCGGCCGGGGACTGTGAAGGCTGTTTTTTCCTTTGAACCAGGGTCTAAAGGAATTTGCCAGAAGGCGTCCTTGAGGTCTAAGCTCGTGATGAAGTGGGCTTTAGGCAACCGACTCAAAATGCCTTCAATCAACGGTAGAGGGTATGCGTCCTTGACAGTGACGGCGTTCAAGCGTCTGGCATCTAAGCATAGCCGGACCTTGTTCGGCTTGACAACTAAGGTGACTGGGGAAGCCCACGCGCTCTGTGATTCTTCGATTACGCCTAATGCTAGCATTCGATCCACTTCGGCATATAACGACTTTTCCTTCGCCGGAGATATGGCAAAATGTCTCTGTTTTATGGGTTTAGCATCCCCCACATCTATATTGTGGAACACCAGTGCAGTCCGCCCGAGACCTTCCTTCTCATGCGATGGAAAAGCCGATATAGCCGAGTCAAGACGCAGTTGCTGATTTACATCCAGTGTATGTCGTAATAAGCGAGTGGGTTGAGATTGGTCAGGAACTGTGGTGACGGACTCCAGGGTCGTGCTGGAAAACAGTGCCGGGGCCAAGTTAAATTTTCGAACGAAATCCACCCCTAGATAAAGATTCTGGGTTAATTGAGGTATGATGTAAAATTCCAGAGGTTTAGTTACTCCTTTAAAGGTGACATCCGTCGTAATTTTTCCCACTACAGAGTGACGAGTTCCGTCCGCCGTGCTTAAACAGGAGGTGAAATGACGGATTTGGTCCGCGTGCATTGCCAGTACCTCCCCTGCAAAATCGGCGGATATGCAATTCACGCTGGCTCCCGTATCGACTAAGCCTGACACTCGTTTTTGCAGGAGGTGTACTGACGCATATGGCCGAACGTCATCCCTCAATAATTCGTCTAAGTGTATGTCCTTCAGCACCTTCCTCGACTGCCTGACTTTTCTCCAGAAGCTCCGCATCCGACGCGTGGCTCGCTTTCTTCGCGGTGGGACAGTTGTTGCCAACTCCTCATGGAAGATGCGCTGTCGAGTAGCCAAATAAATCCGCAGCCTGACGTGGAAAGGTTGGACATGCCAAGGAACTTTCGCCTCGCTATCATTTCCCTGCGCGTTGGCCTCGGCGAAGGATGGCGTCGGTTGTGGAACTTCGGGAGAACTGTGTTTAGCGGTGCGAGTCAGCAGAATTGGAGTCATGTCGGGACCTTGGTCATAGCTAGTGATGGGGTCAGGATTGGTTCGTCCGGGGTTTCGGAGTGCCGACGGGTGGTCGCGGCACTCGGTGGCAAGTTTTTTCGCATTTTGCAATTTGCGCAGTCAGGTGCGTATGTGTCGGCCTTCCCGCATCGGTAACAGAAAAGTGTCGGTTCCGCTGGACATGCATAGAACCGATGCCCCGTTTGTCGGCAGTTCCAACAGACCGTCGGGCTAGTAATTGCTTCTAGGGAGGGTCGATCAATCAATGCTGGGTCCTCAAGCTCCTGTGGTGCTCCGCTCCTCGGTACTGGTACTGGGTCAGCAAGCAGGTGGTCCGCTGCCAACAACTCCGCGGTATGATGATTTCGGGGATTTGGTCCCGTTATGCGGGGTTGTGGACGGAAGGTACCTCGCCGCTCATCCAGTTGTTCTTGCCTACGGGCATGGAGGCGCAATCCCTGTATGGTGTTGATAGGAAAATGCAGAAGGCTGTTCTGAAGATCCCAACGCATATTCTCTCTGATAATTTCTACCAGTTCGTCCTCGGGCATGGTTGTTCGCAAGCGAGTGCTCAATCTCACTATACTTGTGTAGTACTGGTCGAACGGTTCGTGAGCGCCTTGTTTCCGTTTCTTTAATTGTTCTCTTAGCTCTCTCTCAGTGAAGCCATCCTCAAATCGATTGCGGAAGGCTGCACTGAAAGAGTTCCAAGTGGGACGTGGCGTCGATTCCTTAAAACTCCAGTACCAGTCGGCAGCGTCACCGCTGAACAAAAGATGTGCATGCCGGAGGAAGGCCGAGGAATCTCCTCCCAGGGTGCTGGATACTAACGCCTGAATCCGGAAAAGGAAACGGTCCGCCGATATCATATCGTTGAAACCCGTAAAGTTCAGGCGCCAACTCTCCATGATACGAGGCGTCGGGTCTCGAAAAGGTGTCAATGCGTTCCCGGGGGGGATCGCATCCTCGATTGACCTGTTGTACGGAACTGCCTCGGGGACTAGAGGTACCAATGGAGGTGCGGTGCTGTGTCGTGGTCTATATTCGGGAGCTCTGGGATCCATTCCCGAGTTCCTTGGAGGTGGGGCCCATTGCTCGGATGGTCGAGAGAGGGGCATAGCCACACTGGGATTGGGCTCCCAGCCAAGCGGAGTTCTCACGCGGCTGGGTGGTTGGCTCATGGGGAGATTCTGGAGCTTTCCCTCCAGGTTGCCAATCCTCTCCGACATATCTCGCATCAACGCCACGAGGGTGTCAATGGAGTGGGCGGAAGGCATGGGGGTCACCTCGGACACGACAACTGCGGCCGGAACTTCACCGCCTACGGCTCCTTGGAGGTCTAACAGTGGTTGGAGCGGTTCGGCCTCTGGAACTCCTTTCGCCACTGCTCCACGCGTTGGGAGGGGCGTTCCGAGGGGGACGTCTAGGGCGGTCCGCTCGATGGGTCGCCGGCATAACGGACAAAGATCGGACGTGAGGAGGAGCTGTTGGACACAGGCACGATGGAATAGATGTCCACAATCCAATCGCACGCTGTGTACCCCCTCCACTACGTCCTCGAAGCAGATCCCGCTTATCGGGGGTCCGCTTCGTTGCCATTTTCGTGTGGGTTAATCTGGGTGTGGTTGCTAATATTAAAAAAAAATATAAAATATACTTATTCCTACTATAACCCTACTATAACCCTAATATATACGTGGACAAAACTTACGCCGATAGTGGCGAGCTATTTATAGAAAGTAGAAAAAGAAAAAAAAATTTCTTGGAATACACACTTTCCTTTCCAGTAGTCGACTCCTCCAACGGGAAATGAGAGTGCGTGGTAATCTGCCTAAGAAAGGGTGCTTTCGGTCGATTTACGAAATTTAACCCCTAAACCCCCATACATTACAAACCGTTACTAATCTACGTTACATGACTCGACGAGACAAGTGGTAGAGCTACCGTAACGATTTTGTACGCGGTCAAAATTTCCCGACGCGTGGAAGCATTCCGGGCTCCGCAATTCCAGCATACGCCACCGAACGTTGAACCGATACCACTCGTCTATCACGCATACGAAATAAGTAGAATTCTTCCGCGACATAAAGGCAAGGTAGCCTTCTATTTTCTTGAGAGTCCATGCAGATAGGTAAACCCATCAGGCTGGCAGTTCCATCAAGAAAATAGAAGGTCCTTACAGGGGTTAGCCTGGGACAACACATCGGAAGGATTCTGTCGCGAAAACAAAATCAAACAAAGGAGAGCGGAAGCTACAACTCACGTGAAGCGACTGCTAGAGTGTTATTACACAACTCCACTGTTCCTGATAGTGGGACTCGAGTACCAAAGTACCTTATATCCTCCGTAAAGGACCAACTCGTCAGAAGACGCGAAGTTCTTTCCCCCTTAGGATGTTTTATGCCCCACATTGGGCGCAATTGTAATGAATTTCGAAATGTCCGTGTAGGACACGGGTGCCGATGGTCTGGCACAAGTGTCAGCGAGCTAAAACAACACCGAGCTCAGCTAACTAGCTTCGCTTAACGACCGCGTACGCGTGCTTGACGACTAGCATTTGCGGGATCATATGAGGCGGGTTCTTGTCGAGCCACGAAGCTACACTACAAAATACTTGTCACGCGTACTCTACTCTATAAGACGCAACGATCAATTTTTATTGTCTTTAGAAAAGTTCTATTAGGTGTCAATTAATCTACTCTACAGAAATTCAATATTGTTTTGCCTCGTTAAAGTTAGCGGACACGGAGGCTTGAGACAAACGCAAACATTACACAAAAAGCAACCGTTACTTTCACCGAGGAAGGTCGTTGCATTACAAGGGGAATGTCAAACCTAAAGATGTTAAAGTGGCTGAAGTGAACCACTCATCTCTGCCTAAAGGATGGAAACTTGACGGATGCAGTTTACTTTACACTAGTAAAACAACAAACTAAGCAGTTTCGACGGGGTGACCACCTTATCTCTTCAGGAGCAGCCACTCCTGATCACCACGGGGCTGCTCGACTGCTTATAACCAAAATGTCATCAAGGTAAACCGAAACTCTATTCCTATTCCTAGAAGAACTTGCATAACTTTATCGATTAGGCGACACATGTGAGCGGGTGCGTTACACAAACCGAACGGCATCACTTTAAAGTGATACAACGGTTGGTCCGGAATGGTAAATGCCGTTTTATCACGAGACTTGTATTCCAGAGGAATCTGCCAAAAGGCATCTTTTAAGTCAATAATGGAAATATATTTGATATCATCCAACTGACCTAGTAATCCATCGATGCGAGGAAGAGGAACCCATCTTTGATGGTAAGTTTATTCACCCTGCGGTAATCCAAGCATAGACGATTTTTGCCTGGCTTTCGAACTAACACCTGTAATGGTACACCGCCGCCCGGGATCGAAGTGATTCCGATCCTGACTGGCACCCGAAGGCCATGCTCACGGTTCTGCAATATTCTTCACATCGCTTGTCCAGTCCCTACACCGATTCCGAATCACATAGCGAATATTTTTTTTGTTGTGTGATTTCTATCGCAGAGAAAATGTTTTCTTTCATTTTTTATAGTGCAAGGAAAATATTTTCTTTCGATTCTAATCACATTAAAAGAATGTTCTCTCCGATTCGGAATCGCACCGGAAATTAATTGGGAAATGAAAAGTACCATCTGGCAACACTCTGTATACCACCACGACATCTGACTGTCATGAAAAAGTTTGCGTGACAGTCAAATGACATCCGGTGTAGGAACTGTCAGCTAGTGAGGAAGCAGAACCGTGGGGCGATAAGAATCGCTAAAAACCCGAGGCATCAGGTAAATATTGTTGAGGTTGGTGTCTGAAATACCTCAATCAACGCAATTCGATCCCACAGCAACCAGTAGGAGAAACTCGGAAGGATTGGCTACTGTCGGGAAAAAAATTCCATCTACATGCCATTTCGTTGCAAGTGACAGCACAATCTCAAGAAGCCGGTAGGAAAGGACGAGGAGACAAATCACATCACAATCAAAATCAAACCACGTCAAACAACGTTCCAGCAGTAGTAACCGAAACGGAAACCTATACTCGTCCAAAACGGACGCGACTTGAGTAATGAATGGACGTGTATTTATTATTTCCTTAGGGGGAAAGTATTATTAGAAAAGGTGGCAATGTTGGGTGCTTAGTGTTTGTATTATTTTAAGAAGCACTTACTGGGTACAAAACTAATTTGAATTTAGATGTTGTAATAATTGCCCTATGAATTTATTACGCCGCTGAAAAAATAAAATGTCGGCGAATTTTTAATACTCGTAGTATGCATGAATTTTGGACAAAGTTGGTGGCAAAAGGTCTCTCTATATTATCTTATACCTACATGTAGCGAATGATAAACAAGTCCTGGGATTGTAAACATATGCAGAGGTTGATTTCACCTGAGTTTTTCAGAGTTTTTTTCAACCCAACAAATTACTATAAATCTTCAAATGTTAGTCTACAATCAAAGGGTAACTTGTTCTTGATCCCATGCACACTTCAAACATGTTTTTTAAATTTTAAAGTGGATGTATAGAATGATTCTTTTAAATTTGTAGTTCAAATTGATATGGCGTATGGATCGTTACAAAAATAACATATTTCAACAAACATACTTATACTGTGAAAAGTTGTGAAGTAGTCTGGCCTAGTGAAATCAGGATGATGTAACTCGGTAGCGTTGGCCATGGCTTCTTTCAACTTGTTAAAAGCAATTTCAGGTTGGTGTCTGAAACACCTCAATTAACGCAATTCGATCCTACAGCAACCAGTAGGAGAAACTCGGAAGGATTAGCTACTGTCGGAAAAAAAATTCCATCTACATGCCGTTTCGTTGCAAGTGACAGCACAATCTCAAGAAGCCGGTAGGAAAGGACGAGGATACAAATCACATCACAATCAAAATCAAACCACCGAACTGAAGCGGAAACCTATAGTCGTCCAAAACGGACGCGACGTGAGTAATGAATGGACGTGTATTTATTATTTCCTTAGGGGGAAAGTATTATTAGAAAAGGTGGCAATGTTGGGTGCTTAGTGTTTGTATTATTTTAAGAAGCAATTACTGGGTACAAAACTAATTTGAATTTAGATTCTGTAATAATTGCCCTATGAATTTATTACGCCGCTGAAAAAATAAAATGTCAGCAAATTTTTAATACTCGTAGTATGCATGAATTTTGGACAAAGTTGGTGGCAAAAGGTCTCTCTATATTATCTTATACCTACATGTAGCGAATGATAAACATGTCCTGGACTTGTAAACATATGCAGAGGTTGATTTCACCTGAGTTTTTCAGAGTTTGTTTCAACACAACAAATTACTGTAAATCTTCAAATTTTAGTCTACAATCAACGGGTAACTTGTTCTTGATCCCATGCACACTTCAAACATGTTTTTTTAATTTTAAAGTGGATGTATCGAATGATTCTTTTAAATTTGTAGTTCAAATTGATTTGGCGTATGGATCGTTACAAAAATAACATATTTCAACAAACATACTTATACTGTCAAAAGTTGGAAAGTAGTCTTGCATATAAACATATAATATTTAATAAGATTGAAATTAAATAAGGTTTCGTATCAGGTAACCATTAGATTATTTCAAAGAAAAATAATAGGTTCTACAAAAAAATTGTAATTGCCTATTTTTAATATTCATGTCCATTTGTTCTACATAAAATAGAGTTAATAAAACATATCGAATATAGTTAGTCCATGTATAAACATAAAAACGAAAATGTAAAACAATTAAATATCGATCCATAAAATAGGAATACAAATATTTTCAATCAATTGTAAGTAAAAAAAATTAGGTTCCAACTTTTATATATCAATATTTAAATTGTGCTCTGTTAAGTAACATTTTTTTCAATACAATTTAACCTTAGTACAAAGTTTGTGATGGCGCTGTACAATTAGTTAAATTTGCATTTAAACTTAGGAGTGATGAAAAAAATAAGAATTGACATGATTTTGAGCATGATCAAATTGAAAAAAAAAATTTCAAGTTAGGTCTACATATCAATTAAGCAAATTTAAAAATTGAAACTAAAATAAATCAAAAAGAAATTCGAATCAATTCTTACAACATTCTTAAATGTCCTTTCAAACTAAACAAAGTCAAATATTGATAGTTAAATTATTTGTGAAGAGAAAATTCAAATAATATTGAAAAATATAAAGATACTAAGGGATCTCTTGACAAAGTAATAAAATTATTTTTTTTTACATTTACTAATCTATAGTTAGGAGACCCTAGAAACGATTTCTAATTAAATAGAAATAAACTGCCACAGCTTGTTAGTTCTCCGTTTATTTACATATTTGTTTTCAATCATCTATTCATTTTTCAATATCATCAATAACAAATTAATCATCATAACAAAAACAATAGAATGTTTTCATTTAAAACAAAACTGAAGTGAAGAAAAAAAAACAATAAATAAATAGAATAGAAATTATATATAAAAATATAGGCAGTATTTACGAAATTATTCGAAGATGCTAGCAACAAGCTGGAGACAATGACAGGGAAAAATTGAAATGATTTCACTGAAAATAACTTATATAATTATGTTCTATTGAATAAAATAAGCAAATAATGTAAAGCAAAATAGCAATGAGACGAAAGACATGTTGCAACAAAACAAAGAAACAAATACAAATTAAAGAGATAAGGAAAAACCAATGTGTATAGGTGTTAGACATTTACGATAAATTTAACAACAACCAATATGATGAATAACATGAATTGTTAACGCACAAAGATGTTTCCTTTCCAGTAGGATAGATCCTCTTTTTCAGGAAACGGGTGCCAACAGTGGTAGGTATGACGAAGATTGGGGTGGGGACTTTATTAACCCTCGATAGGAGTTACTAAGGTCCCACTGCTCATCATCTTTCGGTCCGGTGCGGTACGCGGTACCATTGTTCGCGTTTGTTCAATTTCATTAGAGTAGATTGTTGGCGCTTTAGACTCGGGTAGTTTATTTTCGGTACCGCGTCGGGAATATTTCGGGAACGCGAAACGAATTAGATTTTGTTGATAGGATTGAATGGAAATGATGAACGTGGTACATACGGACTAGAGTAAGGATAGGTTTCGTCTCCGTATGCAACGGGTATTTGACGCGTTTTTTTTTCATGGGCGTGTTATGGTGGCTGAAAATTATTGTAATCGGGATTAATCCATTTTAAGACCTGCGACCGAAATCCTCTCCGAACTAGCTGGCCGTCAAGCAGCCACCGCGAAATGGATTACGAGTGCACGGAATGGTTGACCGACTGGGTACCATCCGTTGGCACGCCCGGACTGCACGTCCATAAACCGATAAGAGGTCGGCTCTGATTTCCTTAGGGGAATCTCGTCGGACGTTTGCTGGAGAGAAATCCTTTACAAATGGCGCCCAACGTGGGGCCCAGATTCATTGTAGGGGGGGAGTTGATAGTCCTTTGACTGTTTCGGTCCTATACGGAAACGACAGGTACTTCGGTACTACGGTCCCGCGACCACGAAAGGCAGAGTGTGCTTCGGGATTGGTAGTCACTGCACGTGAACCGCAGCTTCTGCTCTCCTTTGTTTTATTTTTTTTCGCGATAGAATGGGTTCGATGTGTTGTCCCTGGGTGAAAACCTAGTAAGGGCGCTCGAGTTACTTACTGAGAACTGTCAACCGGACGGGTTTACCTGTCGGGCGGAACTCGTAAGTAAATCGGATGCTACCTTGCCTTTGTGTCGCGAACCAGTTCTCCTTTTTACTATGCTTGTTAGGTGAGTGAATCGCGCTCGAAATCTTATTTGCGAACTTCGAAATGGCGAGCCCGGGATGCTCGACGCGTCGGTTTATTGACCGCGAACGGTAAAATATTATGTAGACCTTTTCACTCACCTCGTCGAGTCCATGAACGTAGATTAGAGACGGTTTGTAAGGTAATGGGGTAGGGAAAAATGTTAAAAGATGATGTGAAGCACCTGATTTTCGTCAGCTTTCTTGTGTTGCCACTAGGTTCCTCGTTTAGGGGGTCTGCCCGCTGGGAAGGAAAGAAGTCAGCACTCAAATATAGATACCTATTCTTTTTATTAGTTGGTTATAGTTCGCCACTTAAGGCCGCTTATAGTAATCTTTCGTTATAAAAAAAAAAGAAAAGAGAGAAAGGAAAATTTCTCATCATACAATATGACGTCAAGGACGCCTAAAAAGCATGCTACGAGTTCTCAGACCTACCAGCCCGCGATCTGTGGCATCTGCCAACAAGAAGACCTCAGCGAGGCAAACTCGTGTAGACTGGGATGCGGACACGTTTTTCACCGAGTCTGCCACCAAATCCTTTTATTGACCTCTGACGTGTGTCCCAATTGCCGTCGTCCCATCGAGCAGACCACCGTAAATGCTCCAGCCCTAGCACCGATCGATCCTCCAGGGGCGGTGCCCAAGACCCACCGCAGCAAGGACCATCCGATGATGGTAAATGAAGAGCAAGGAGCTGCTGGAGGAGAGAAAATGATCCCTGACCCTCAAACAGCTTTTCTGTCACCACCAATACCAGCAACAGCAGCGAACGGCGCCGTCCTGTCGGTACTGCAAGGTTTGACAGAGCAAAGGGCACGCATGGCTAGGGATATTCAAGCCTTGCAATCCAGCCAGTCCTCCAGGCAGAAGTTCACGAAAGCTGGATGGGAACCTAACCGACAAGCCGATACCATCTTTTCTAGACCACCAGACGAACGGAATCCCTCACGCTCGAGCTTAGGAATGGACCCAAGAGCTCCTGAATACAGATCAAGGCTTAGCACAGCAGCTCCCCCGATTCATCCAGTACAAGAATCGATCCAACCGACACCTTTTGTGCCCGTTCGAGATCCGACGCCGCGAATCATGGAGAGCTGGCACCTGAAATTTTCGGGTTTCAACTCCACCACCTCAGCAGACCGTTTCCTCTTCAGTGTACAGTCACTAGTGGAGAGCACTCTGGGAGGAGATTTTAATGCGTTCCTTCGTCACGCCCACCTTCTTTTTAGTGGAGACGCCACGGAGTGGTACTGGTATTACAAAGCATCCGTGCCACGGCTGGACTGGAACTCCTTCTCCGTGGCATTCCGCAACCATTTCGACGACGGTCTGACGGAGAGAGACCTGAGAGAGTTGATGAGGAAACGCAAACAAGGGCCACACGAGACCTTTGACCAGTTCCACTCCAGCGTGCGACACATCTCGACACGATTGCGGGCGCCCATGAGTGAAGAAGAGCTAGAAGAGAGCCTGCGAGAAAATTTGCGTTGGGAGCTGCAGACTAGGCTACTCCATGTGCCGATCCGTGATCTCCAAACATTGCGCCTGCACGTCCGAAAGGAAGAACGCCACGCAGAGAGACGTGGGATGCTCCGAGCGACTCCGGTTCCAACTGATACCCACCGTAGGCATCACGCAGAGATCTCAACCGAGGAGTACCCATCTTACGAAACCGCTCTGGGCGTGCGAAGCGGAGTTCCCAGCACACCAGACCCAGGGCGTGAAATTAAATCACCTTGCATCGAGGCCGTCACCCATGAAACGATTTGCTGGAACTGCCAACGACCCGGTCATCGATTCCCCATATGCCCCGCAGATCCAACCATCTTTTGTTATCTTTGTGGGAAACCGGGAACGTACGCACCTGAGTGTCAAGACTGCCCCCGAGCAAAAAACTCAGTAGCAAGTGCGCACAACACCCGTCGACACTCGTAAGACCCAGTCCAGAAGCTGTTGTCCCTGACACAACGCACCCGGTACCAGCGGTTACTCCTAAACAAACCCTTCTGCGAGGAACAACTCGCGCTTCTCCAGATGTCACGCATCCGGCGACACCTGTGACCGACTCGGAGCAACCGGCGGACACACCTGAACCATCGGTCCCTTGGCATGCATAACCGTACCACATCCGAATGCGGGAGTACCAAGCTGCAAAACAACGTATTTTCACAGAAGTAATTGTCCCTATCACATCTCCGAGGAGTAAGCGATCCACCCTCCGGATGCGCAGCTTCTGGATGACTGGATGAGCTTATCAAAGACGATGTTCGGCCCTATGCGACTGTAACTGTATTGCAAGGACAGATGATGGGTCTGATAGACACTGACGATAGTGTCAACTGTATAGCGTCTGACTTTGCAAGACAGATATGGGAGCAACACCAGGATCAGATTAAACGATTTACCACAAGTCTAAGCACCGCAGACGGAACTCGGCAATACATTCAAGGCAAGCTCCTCACTGATATCACTTTTAATGGAGTAACGATGCCGATGGAATTCTATATAATTCCTGCACTAACTCAGAATCCGTATCTCGGGGTGGACTTTGTTCGAAAGTTCGACCTTGCCCCTGGCCTTTTCTCAAATACTTCACTCAACACCATCGATACTGTCGAAGATTACACACCAACCTCACGCACTTTGCAACACACTTTGGGCCCAGCACAACAGCGACAACTAGCAGTGGCTATAGCGGCTTTTCCGTCGCATGAGAAGGAAGGACTTGGCCGGACTACCTTAGTCTTACACACCATAGACGTCGGCGATGCAAAACCAATCAAGCAACGACACTTCGCGATATCTCCGGCGAAGGAAAAGTCGCTTTATGCCGAAGTGGATCGGATGCTACAACTAGGCGTCATCGAGGAGTCGCAGAGTGCCTGGGCCTCACCAGTTACCTTGGTTGTTAAGCCAAATAAGGTTCAACTATGCTTGGATGCGAGACGGCTAAATCCTGTTACTATAAAGGATGCATATCCGCTTCCGCTGATAGAAGGCATCCTGAGTCGTCTTCCTAAAGCCCATTTCATAACCAGTCTAGACCTTAAAGACGCGTTCTGGCAAATACCCCTGGATCCCGCCTCAAAAGACAAAACAGCGTTCACTGTTCCCGGACATCCGTTGTACCATTTCGTCACCATGCCATTTGGTCTATGTAATGCGCCTCAGACCATGACCCGCCTTATGGACAAAGTGATACCAGCACACTTACGTCATCAGGTCTTTGTCTACTTGGACGACCTACTGCTCATCTCGGAGACCTTCCACGAGCACATCATCTTGCTGCAAGAAGTAGCTCTGCAGATCAGGAAGGCCGGATTAACCATCAACATCCAAAAAAGTCAGTTCGTCATGACGGAGGTCAAATACCTGGGTCACATCATCGGGCATGGAACCATACGGACTAATCCAGAGAAAACCAGCGCTATCAACGCTTTTCCGTTACCGACTTCTTTTAGACAACTGCGTCGCTTTTTAGGCTTATGCGGATGGTATCAACGATTTGTAAAGAACTACGCAACTATCACCACTCCTCTGACCGACATGCTACGAAAGGGCCATAAGTTCACCTCGTCCGAGCACAGCTTGCGAGCTTTTGAAGAGCTGAAGAAAGGCCTGACCACAGCTCCCGTTCTTAACAGTTCGGACTTTGGCAAACCGTTCTTAATCCATTGTGATGCCAGTCAATCTGGGGTGGGAGCGGTCTTAGTCCAGTTGTCCGATAACGGTGAGGAAATGCCTATAGCCTTCATGTCTCAAAAGTTGAGTTCGGCTCAGAAGAACTATACGGTCTCGGAACAGGAATGTTTGGTAGCGGTGTTTGCGGTGAAACGTGTCCGTGCGTATGTTGAGGGCCATACGTTTGAAATTGTGATCGACCATGCATCTCTGAAATGGTTGATCAGCCAGTCGAATCTACACGGACGTCTGGCGAGGTGGGCTCTGAAGTTACAGGTCTTTGATTATGTGATCAAGCATCGAAAGGGAACCCAACACATTGTCCCAGATACTTTGTCGAGGATGTTCTCTCCGGAAGGAGCTGAGCTGGCCCAAGACAGCGACAGCCCGGTTCTAATAGACTTGGATCATCAAGCCTTTAAGTCGGCAGGGTACACACAATTGAAACATAATAACGAGACACAACTCCCACAACTTCCCGGCTTGAAGTTATCAGATGACTTTGTTTATAAACGACAGGGGTACACCACCGGAAGTACCGCGCAGGAAGAATATCAGTGGAAGTTATGGGTGCCAGAGGAGATGACGGCTGATTTGGTCAAACGAGCACACGACCATCCTCTGAGTGCACACGGCGGTCTTGGACGGGCTCTGAAGCGGCTGAGGACATACTTCTTTTGGCCTAAGATGGTCCATCAGGTCAAATCATATGTTGCCGCCTGCGAGACATGCGAGTGCACTAAAGCGCCCAACACTGTTCTCCGACCTCCCATGGGTAAATTCAACATTCCCGAGCGGGTGTTCCAGCGAATCTACATAGATCTTATAGGTCCCTATCCCAGATCAAAATCAGGCCATATTGGAGCTGTCGTTGTCCTGGATCAACTATCAAAGTTCCCGATCATTGAATCACTCCGGAACTGAATACCAGCCCCATCACCGATCTTTTGGAAAAACGTGTCTTACAAATTTTTGGAGTCCCAAGATACGTCATGTCCGACAACGGGGTCCAATTCAAATCGGTCAAGTTCCGAGCGCTAATGGACAAATACGGAATCATCCATCAAAAGACTGCGATCTACTCACCACAGTCCAATGCCTCTGAGCGATTGAAGCGTATCTTAATCGCGGCAATACGCGCCTATACTGACCCGAATCAGGATAGGGACAAGAGGTTGTCTGATATCACGTGTGCGCTGCGGTCTTCGCATCACACTGTCACCAGCGTATCTCCATATTTCGCCGTGTTCGGCCAACACATGATAGGCCAAGGGAAGACTTACCAACTGCTCCGTCAGTTGAGCTGTCTTGAGGACGACGTAGACGTCGTGGAACCGCATGATAGGCTACGGCTTCTGCGCAATACCATCAGGTCCAAAATCGAGGGGTCCAGAAGCGTGAATGAGGAATGTTATAACCTTCGGTCCAGGATCCCGGAATTCGCAGGAGAGGAAATCTTTCGACGAAATTTCCGACAGAGCAATGCTCCCGAGCACTATAATGCCAAGTTGGATCGGAAATTCCTAAGGTGCCGCATACAAAAGGTATTGGGACCCTCCCGCTACCTCCTCACTGACCTCAAGAGCAAAGAAGTCGGAGTCTATCATGCGAAGGACCATCGACGGTGAAGCGCCACCTGTTCCACACGAAAAGCAGTTTTTCTTATAGTCCTTGACTAAGATCCCCTGAGATGCAGTTTCACTTCTACTTGTGAATACACACACGCAAGTTCACCCACACCACCTGTAGACTACCCATTTAAAGAAATCGGTAGTACCTACCACACCCTCAGA
The DNA here is from genome assembly GCA_963969285.1 of Odontomyia ornata. Classification (NCBI taxonomy): domain Eukaryota; kingdom Metazoa; phylum Arthropoda; class Insecta; order Diptera; family Stratiomyidae; genus Odontomyia; species Odontomyia ornata. Next base: position 116,791,592 of record OZ017741.1, read on the forward strand.
AAACGATCCTTAATCCCCTGCGGACCTCCGGCTGATGGTTGAAGGGAGCTAGCAGGATTGGAATTACTTAGATTTTGGGGGGGGGGGGATTGTGTAATGGTACGCCGCCGCCCGGGATCGAAGTGATTCCGATTCTGACTGGCACCCGAAGGCCATGCTCATGGTTCTGCAATATTCTTCACATCGCTTGTACAGTCCCTACACCGATTCCGAATCACATAGCGAATATATTTTTTGTTGTGTGATTTCTATCGCAGAGAAAATGTTTTCTTTCATTTTTTATAGTGCAAGGAAAATATTTTCTTTCGATTCTAATCACATTAAAAGAATGTTCTCTCCAATTCGGAATCGCACCGAAAATTAATTGGGAAATGAAAACTACCATCTGGCAACACTCTGTATACCACCACGACATCTGACTGCCATGAAAAAGTTTGCGTGACAGTCAAATGACATCCGGTGTACGAACTGTCAGCTAGTGAGGAAGCAGAACCGTGGGGCGATAAGAATCGCTAAAAACCCGAGGCATCAGGTAAATATTGTTGAGGTTGGTGTCTGAAACACCTCAATTAACGCAAAACGATCCCACAGCAACCATTAGGAGAAACTCGGAAGGAATGGCTACTGTCGGGAAAAAAATTCCATCTACATCCCATTTCGTTGCAAGTGCAAGCACAATCTCAAGAAGCCGGTAGGAAAAGACGTGGAGGCAAATCACATCACAATCAAAATCAAACCACGTCAAACAACGTTCCAGCAGTAGTAACCGAAACGGAAACCTATACTCGTCCAAAACGGTCGCGACGTCAGTAATGAATGGACGTGTATTTATTATTTCCTTAGGGGGAAAGTATTATTAGAAAAGGTGGTGCTTAGTGTTTGTATTATTTTAAGAAGCAATTACTGGGTACAAAACTAATTTGAATTTAGATTTTGTAATAATTGCCCTATGAATTTATTACGCCGCTGGAACAATAAAATGTCAGCGAATTTTTAATACTCGTAGTATGCATGAATTTTGGACAAAGTTGGTGGCAAAAGGTCTCTCTATATTATCTTATACCTACATGTAGCGAATGATAAACATGTCCTGGACTTGTAAACATATAAAGAGGTTGATTTCACCTGAGTTTTTCAGAGTTTTTTTCAACACAACAAATTACTGTAAATCTTCAAATTTTAGTCTACAATCAAAGGGTAACTTGTTCTTGATCCCATGCACACTTCAAACAT